>OZ026522.1:69564310-70307900 GCA_964019695.1 Loripinus fragilis | reverse complement strand
TTACTTGACTTTTCGCTTTATGTAAAGGCGGCAACTTTAATATTCATATCTGGGTGTGGTTCGGCTATTTCATCTGCTAAGGAAGGGAAATCAGGTTTTATTTATAATTTGGTAAAGAGTTAATAAGCTGTTTGAGCCGCGCAAACGTGCGTGCATTTCATGAAAATTCTAACCGTATACACACTGAACACACATTTATTAACCCTTATAGCGCATAATCGCAAAATGTATGTTTTTGTTGTCCACTAAACTATTTGAAGCCTCATGGTTAAACAGTGTGAACCCAGATCAGACTGCTCCTGTAGGAGCAGTCTGATCTGGGTCCACAATGTTTGCCTCCCTGCTTATGTTAAATAGACATTTTCAGATGCAGTTATTTTGTTGGCGTTTTAAGGACTCTATAATGACCGAGGTTGTGGCACAAGATGATACAGTTACTTTTGAATAAAACCACTCCTCCTTTTCAGCTTTTACCTATGCTTAAAGTAGACCAGTCCTAATTACGCATTCATGAGGTGCCGCCTTTACAGAAAGCGAAAAGTCAAGTTATACTGGTGTCAATCAGTGTACTCTATTGTTTTCATCCACTTGTCTCAAATTCGCGGCAATGAACACGCAACAGAAGGTAGTTTTATTGTGAGTAAGATGATTATGAATTTAGTTTATTTCGCATATAGATGACAAATGAGCCGCGGCATGAGATTTTCAACATTTTGACATTTTTACAAGTATAGACTCTGATGAGCATCTGCAGCCTCCTGTTAAGCTTAGAAACTCCAAATGGTGTTCAGTCAGTAGCTTAACAATCATAGAATACTCAAGCGACTAGCAAAGGCTCTGATCAGACTGCGCGTATGCGCAGGCTGATCTGAGGCTTTGCTGGTCGCACTTACCACATTGTTAGAAATCTCATGCACTGGCTCAAATGTGACATGTGTTGATATTGTTATTAGTTAGCTATTGTGGATTTAAAGATAGATGAGAATTGTTGTAAACAAACATTGTCGAGTTTACCTTGATTTGGGATGTGCAGGTAGTCTCGGTTTACAGTTATATTGAACCTACCACAGATTACTGCATATGCGCATGGCAGTGAAAAGTCATGCTTTGCCCGTTCATGAGAAAAATGGAATTGCCTCATTACTATGCATCTTTGAAAGTACAATAAATGTTACTTTATTTTTGTCCTTCTACTTGAAAATGTTTTCCACTCTCAGTACAATCCATAAGAATCATACTCTCACATACAAGGGACGTTCAATACGTAATGAAAACGCATTCATATCTCCATCCACAAAAGCGTAAGGATTCTATACCACATGCCAAACAAAAGATCGAAGGAATATCCTGGAAGGATTTGAAGACGTTTGCTTTTTTGCCAAAGAGCTTACTAGCGTCCGGGATAGAATCTGCTTTAATACTATTTTTTATTCTACTTGTAAGCAGCAACGAGTCAGACTCAGATATTTACAGTCTCACAGGCTAACACATTTTATACTTTGTGGAAGTTCAGGAAAAACACAAAAAACTTAACAATCATATTTGCATAATTTGCTTATTCATGAATATAATAAATACGCTAAAAATAAGGGAAAATCATTAAAAATATAAAAAGAGTGATTTCATCTCAATATTATCATTGTTGCATGTTTTAATATAATCAGTTTTACAATTTTTTTTATTTTATTTGATTCTTTACGTCCCATCAACAATCTTTCAGTTATATAGGGACGTGTCTTCCTGGGTTGAACCAGTACTAAGCTAGGATAAATGTGTCTTGCTCAAGGACCACAACGCAGTGACGCCGGTGAGGCTCGAACCCGCGGCCTTTTGGTCTCGAGTCAAGCACTCTACCACTGAGCCACTGCGCTCCCCAGTTTTACAATTTGACAAGTCCATTCATCCAGTGGTCCTATATGAATATTGTCTCATTTGAATATTCGTGAATTTTTAAAATACATGAAAACTTAAAAAATGAGGGAAAATCACGTAAAAACTATACGCCTAGGGGAGGGGTTGAGGTACGTGAAGATACCTATGCGCCAAAAATGTTTATGTTACGTCTTCATAAACGGCACTGTTATTGTGCTGTGGCATACATTATGTACACTATTCAGCACTTCGTTATGGCGGTTCTGAAATTTTTGCAGGTCTAATTATTCTGTTTGGTGCAAAGGCTTGTTAACGTAAAGTGAAAATATAGAACAGAAAAAAAATACTTAATAGCAAAATCACCGAGAAAAGGGGGACAATGCAAGCTCGTAATTTGTTAATGTTGATTTCAACGTTAGAAATGGTATAATGCCAAAAATGCACTATATGTTTCTATGAAAATTGAATAATGAAAAAAAGAAGGAAAAAAAATGATAATGGATGAGTAGACTAGGGTACGAATCTGAAACCTTGTAACATCTCTCCTACTTTTCGTTTTAAATTAGTCACACGTCTCGTTATAGGTTTATACTTCTATGTGATAGGTGTAGTGCTAAAACGTTTGTTGTTAACAATTTATGTTTGCACAGCTTCAAAAATTTCGATGTTTATATTGATAGGGAGTGATTCGTTACCAAATAAGAGAGACTGTAATGTTACAGAAGTATGCTGAGAAACTGCAGGGACGAGCAGCTCAACTCTTTGTGCTTGATAATTATGACATTTCATGAGAAATTGGTCAGCAGTTTCAACATAGCCACAGAGACAGAGAGGCGATTCATTAATTCCTTTTTGATAGTGATCATTGTTTTGAGAGCTACATTTGGTTAGAATTCTGACATGAAGTACCTGGGCTTTTCTGATACCAGTGTAAACATATTTTGGGACAATATTTATATCTGAGTTCAATTTGCGCTTACAACTGATAATAGAATCCCAATTTTGCACTGCAAGGGGTAAAGTGTTCCATTGTCTGGTGGTCAAAGGCAGAAAGAGCATTTTTAGACTTTCATTTGTCAATTTCTAATCCTATCGTTTCTTCCAAAATTTATGATAAGCGTGACGACTTTGAATTTGAAATTGATACTATGATTTGATATCTAAATTCCAAATTGGACTTAAATCTCTCATGCGCCAAGGACTTTCGGAACCTGAACTATATGGTGATTTTGTGTATATAAATTGAAGAAGATTGTTGGCTCTAATAATTTTAAGCGCAGTTCATTAAATTAATTTCCCACTATAAAAAATGGCTATAACATTGATGTATTGCAACATAGTGGGGCAGATATGTGAAAAAATCGTGCACTTTATGATAAAAGCATGAAACTTGGTACATGGCCAGATTAGTAATTATCAAAATTTCTGAGGGTCAGTGCCAAGCCAGAAATGCACCTTGACGGCGGCCATCTTGAATTTCAAAATGGCGACATATTTTCGTGTAATGCCTGTTAAGTTGGGTATCATTTTGCTATAAAATTTTCTTTAAAGCTTGTGTAAGTGTGAATTTTAACAATAGAACATTTGTAATTATCTGAAATCACCTGTAGATTGGCATATTATCCAAGATGGTGGCCATTTTATAAGATGGCCGCCATTTTTATATGTTAAATCAAGCTTGCTTTATGAAAACATCATATAATGAACTTAATTCAGATTATTGCATCAAATTCAAGTTGTTCCAAGCATAGAAAGGCTCAAAATGTGACTTTGTTATTTGTGAACAATTTATAAGAGAGCCTTGATACAATATGTCATGCAAGATGGCTGCCAAAGAAGAATGATTTTATGTTTTTTGTTTTTTATACATTAATATATCATTGAGATTTGTATGAGTAAAATTTGCTTTAGTAGCAATGAATGATCGTTTCTAATATATAATATGTAATTTTGAAATTTTCTCAACTGTTAGTTCAAGCATGGCATCCAAGATGGCCGCCAAATTGGAAAATCCTATTTATTGGTATTTTTGCTGTTCTTACTAAATAAATCTATACATTTTTGCTATTAGGCGTTATCGACATCACTAGCTATGCTGTATCATGCTAGTGATGTCGTTCAAAATCAAGGACGTACTGTAAATATTTACTCAACAAAAACAAAGCAATGAATGCATGTTTATTACTACCTGTCTTGAGTCAAGGGCAGCAGATGATCATAAGGTTAAGAAGTTGAAGTTTACGGAGTTTCTGCCGTGTACATTTGCAATGTATGACTGCAGGCAGCTCGAGGATGTCTCTAGCGTAGAGAATGTCCATATGGTTACAGAAATCCTATCTCAAGATTTTATTAGGTGCTATCACCTCCTTCTTCCATCATTAAGTAGTGTTGTGCCGCAAGGAATATGGTGCACTTTAGCTCAAGGGACGACTTTACTTGTATATGACTTCATATTATTATGTTCACATAAAGAGCCTTCTCCTTCCAATACTTCCATGAATCCAAATTCACCTGCAATTCCTCCATGGACTCCGTCTTGATCACCGGATCATATTTGTACAACAGCAACTATGTGCAGTCTGTTCTGAATTCTGTGATTAGAGCCTCTTAGATAACAATTAAGAGCAGTGGAGTCAGAACAGAGCCACGATGAAATTAAACAACAAAAACTTTCTCACTGCGACAATTGCCAACTAATGTCCTGTTGATTTAAAAGCATGCACACTAGCTACCTACTGTCCTTCTCTATGTTAATAAATGTGATGTAGAATGGCTTGTTTGCAGTCAGGAGCAGCTTCTGTAGCTGGCTTAAAACAAAGACCGCAACTGTAATGCTACCATGGCCTGACATAAATCTGCACTGCATCTTGTCAATCTCAACTCTCTGCCTGATGTGTCTCTCCAATATGCATCCTAACACCCTTATTAATTGCTTAATTAACTTCAAGCCTCTGTTCAGAGCACCCCCTTTGCCTATGTTCATAATGTCAATTTCACTCTGTACTAACACTCGAGATTATGTGGTAGATTAGGCCAAGCACCTTGACCTTGCCAGTTTCCCAAATACATGTAGAATAAAGCATCTCGGTGACAATTGCTGATGGTATGTCTGCTTTGTCAGAACACATCCTGCTAATTGTTTTTGTGATAAATTTGTACTGATCAGCTGGCTAGACCTTCAATTGGGATTTCCTCTGGCATGCCCTTTGCATTCCAAAGAGTTCGAATTTGAGTAAATTCATAATGCTCTTTCCACGCTTCTTTCAACGCTTCTTTACCTAACGACTGTTGGCCTGCGTCTTTCCGGACATATTATTCTCATTTTTGCTTATATACTAGGCAAAATCATAGCAATGACCAGAAACTAGTACAATCAGGGCTAACATTCTTCCTACAAGATCAAAATTGGTAAAACTAAATATACAGATAGATAGTAAACAGTGGTGATGTATCTCTCCCCTTGAAGGCAGTTACTAGGCTACCTTAACATAACCCAAATCATTCACATACTTGTATATAAAAGTATATACAAACCATATTTACACCAATAATAATAAAATGAGAACCACAAAAGCACTACTACCTTGGAACAATTTCTAGGACGACTTTTTGACTAGTCAATGAATAACCACAGTGAACAATAAATCACGAAAAGCAAGAATTGATAAAGAAAGGGCAGGGATTTGCCTGAATATGCGGTTGTTGCACCTAGCTGAAGATTCCTGGACTGTTAAAGACCATCACTGTAAATACAGAGCGAAATAACATCATCATTTAAAAATCCTACATACCTAAATAGACAAAAAGCTTTGGTTTCAACTAAATAGACTGAAGAGGTTTTAGGACTTAACTATTATGGAATCAAATGCCCGACTCACTGGCAAGCAATTGGTGAGAGAAGCTTTGGCTTGAAACTAAGATGTCTGCAACATTACATATTGTATTGACTTCAAAATGATATAAACTTTGATTACTTTCGAGTAGATATGATAGTGCCAGCTACATCATCAACAAAACCTAATAAGGCTGGCTGCAGCAAATACGTCATTTGACAAAATCAAGTTGAAAAGTTGATGTGTGTGAAAATGGAGGGTTGTGGCGTAAATACATTTTTTAAAAAAAATTGTATACAGTTTTAGGAGACGTATATCATTTTAAGCCTATGGTAACTTGATGAGAAGGAGAAGGTAAAACAACTTTGATATCTCTATTACAGATTTTATAGGATTTTTCACTAAAATCTGTTGTAAACAAATGGTATTTTATGCAATGGCAATTCTACAAAGGACAGTTTTAGTCTGCTATAGGTACAAAAATTCTTTGTATCTCATATTGATCATATCAATTTATATAGAACACACTTTATAGCAACATATGTATAAGTGTCTAAAACCAAATTTGGCAACCATCGTGGATGACAGGTCGGATGTCCCCTTTACTATCCTAATTCATTAAATATAATCATTTCTCAAAACTCATTTTCGTAACTTCAAACAACCTCCAAATATTTTCCTACAGAAAGTAAAAAAAAGTTTCTTTTTTTTCTAAAGCTAAATACAAAGCCATCTTGAATACCATGTTAAAATAAAAATAAAATCTGATAAGTTCGTCCCTTGTTTGTGTAGCTATTTTTACTTAATTGCATAATAATTTTGCATGGAAATTCATAATTTGTCAAGTTGGTATACCACCACTATTGAGGTTGCAAAATGTTTTTTGTTTGTTTGATTTGATTCTTTACGTCCCATCAACAATCTTTCAGTTAAACAGGGACGGTTCTTCCTGGGTTGAACCAGTACTAAGCTAGGATAAATGTTTCTTACTCAAGGACCACAACTCAGTGACGCCGGTGAGGCTCAAACCCGTGGCCCCTCGGTCTCGAGTCAAGCATTCTTCCATTGAGCCACTGAGCTCCCTTTGGATGCAAAATGTAACAGCCACCTTGAGACTATGTCCTAAATCTTGTGTTTTCTAAGCCTAAATGACAATTTTAGGCAAATTAGTATGATTGACTGAAAATAAGTGGAAATCAGTGAAGACAACATATTGGCTTGCAAATGTATGAGCTTAAAATAATTCAAATAGATTGCATATTTTGGAAAAAACCAAGATGGCGGCCACCTTATAGATGGTGTCCATATAACAATTCTACTTTGACAGCCGTCTTGGATGGCATGTTGGATGCTCTCTTTTTATCCAATGCCATTAAATAAAGTTATTCTTGAAAATCGTTTGCATAAATTCAAACAAACTACATTCTTCCAGTTCCAAATGAAAGCAGATAGTATGTTATGATTTGCACATTGGTAGCCATCTTTAATACCATATTTGAACAATAAGCAACAATAAAGCCATGCTGATAAGTTAGTTACTTAATTAATGGGACTATTTCTACTTGCTATAAGTAATTTGCACTAAAATTTATAATTTTGTAAAGTTCTATAATATAACTGCACTTTTTAGATACAAAAATGGCGGCCATCTTGAAAAAATACAGCCTCAATCCTGATTTTTTTTAAACTGAATGATGATTTTAAGGTGTTTAGATATAACTGATGGCTATTTAACTAAAATTAACTGAAGAAAACATGATGTTTGCAAATAAATAATGAGATTAAAACGAATAAGTTGAAAAAGGCGGCCATTTGGAAAAACAAGATGGCGGCCATTAGAGGCCATTTTCGGCGTGGCACTGACCCTTAATTTTTTTGTTTTGTTATCAACTAGCCATGTACCAAGTTTCATGCTTTTATCATAAAATGCACGATTCTTCTCAAAATTGTTACATATCGGCCCCACTAACAGACTTGGTGTATACATTGAAGAAGATTGTTGGTTCAAATAAATTTTCAGCGCAGTTCATTTAAATAATGTTCCGTTATAAAAACAATTAACTACAGAATTAATGTATTGCAACAGACTGCATGCTTGGTGGTCAACTCAATCACAGTTGGCAACTTTGCTTTCCTCTTTAATTGCACTACGGTGGGTCGGAATTCAGACTCTATGACGGTTCTGACTTAAAACTTATCTACTGATGAGATGGTAGGGGCCAGGTGCTTTGGCTGTTTGTCCGGTCCACCGAGGTTTACCTGTTGGATTTCTTTTGCTCCGGTATTCAGTTTATATACTGTTGAGTCCTAATCTTTGCTTTATCCCTTTTTATATCTTGATTTATATCATCATCTAGGAGATGATGCATTGATAAGTTAGGGGTCTTTCATGCAAACCAAATATCTATGTGTCTGGATCCACAACTGAATTAAGGGTGAGGTTGGCTCCGTGAAACCCGTTAAAGCCTTCCAGTAAAATATTTTTACTGACCGTTCCAAGGCGGCATTTTTTGTGGACCTTTTATTTTTTCTGCCTTGTGTTTGTTATGCCTTTGTGTACGACTGTTTATTTGTGCCTAGTAGTCACCTGCTGGTGAGGGCTGACCTCTTGGCTCACGTTTGTGGTGGGTCTTTCTAAATTACAAAGACACCCAAGCTACGCAAAGACACGCAAAGACGGACAAAGACGCGCAAAGACACACAAAGACACGCAAAGAAGCGGAAAGACGGGGATAACTGCAAAGACGGGACAAAGACACCCACACTGCGCAAAACAACTTACTTACTCAGTAAAAGTTCCAAAAAAGAAATAAAATATCCATTTAGATCAGCAGAGACAGCTTTAACTGTGAGTTTGTCACTTTCCCATTGGTATCCTGGACCAGGTGTGGTGCTTGATTGTATCGATTCCTGATCTTTACAACCTTACTTAAAATACTGTGTTGTTCGTGAGTGTATTGTACGAATGTTGTGTACTTTGCGAAGGTTATATGAAGATTGAGTGTCTACAGTAGGATGAATTAAGGAACAAAGATATAAAGGTGACAGATTGTTGAACATTTTATAGAGAAGCAAAAACTTGTGTTTTCTACGTCTTTTTTTTAAACTTTACCTTCCGACTTCTTCATAAAGAGCGTGTAGAGACAAGCTTCGCTGCTCCTGAGACGATCGACTGAATTATCTAATTCAAGTTTCTCATAATATGTACAATTTACCCCAAATCACATCTGCATATTCTAATTAAAGTATAATTAAATAAAATATATAGTCCAAAGAGATTTTCTGGAGTCTAAATTTGAGTCTCCTCATCACGTTAACTCTAACCCAAGCTTTTTCCTTAACGTTTATGCCAAGAACAGTCATTTGAAAAGAAAATGCCTAAATGCTTATGAGATGAGACTTCTTCGTACAAATAGAGAGGTGGATGAACAGGTTGATTGATTTTACGTGAGATAAGAAGAGATTCTGTTTTTGTAGGATTAAATGTTACACCCATTCCATTATTTTTTTATATAGATCCATGTTTAAAAGTTCCGCTGCCATATCTGGATTTTCAACATTAATAAATAAGCTAGTGTCATCAGCGAAAAGTCGAATATTTGAGCCAATGTCTGTTACAATATCATTAATAAAAAGCTGAAACAGAAGTGGTCCATTGTTAAAATGTATATGTATGCGAAGTTTTATTAATGTATGAACATTTTCACTAACTGTTAACAATGGACAGAGGGACTCACACAGTTATTATAGTGCACACCTGCAGGCCGTGCAATATTTCAACATGGGAAGCATTTAGAAGCATATGTCCTAAACCCTTTGAGGGCCAGAGAACACTAAAGGGGTACTATGGCCAATAGAGAAGACCCAGATGAAATGCCACATAATCAGGTTCTGCACTGCTTGCTAAGACAAAAATAGTAAGTGAGTATGATCAGGAAATACCACAATCACAAACTGCAGACAACCCCGTGGCACCGCGAGGAAGAGCCGCTCAACCATCATTAGACACCAGGAAGACAAATTAAGCAAAATTGTTCTCCAGAGAAAGAAAAGCAATATTCTAAAATAACCTGAGACACCTCAATATTCTGACTCAACAGTATCAATCTTACTGGCAAATTTCATTGGTACAAAAAGTGTTAAATGGTCAAACATTTTTTGCGTAGGAGTGATAATTTCAATCTGTAACTGTTGACTCGAGTTACTTACCCTACCTAACTTAATATTCAATTTTGAACACAAAATCAACCGAAAGTGAGAAGTAAATACTTGAACAATCAGTTAGCATAATCCATTATAAAAATATATATATTTATTTTATACATTACGATTTTATTTATGAAGAGTGGACTTTTAGAAAATAAGTTTGGCCCTTCTGTGGCACGGTGTTCTATACAAGCAACATTTACCCCTATTTTACCCTTTGAGGACCGGAAACCCTTAAACGGGTACTTTGGCAAACAGTGAAGACCCAGATGAAAGGCCGCATAATGCGGCATTTCATCAGGGTCTGCACTGTTTCCTAAGACAAAATTGTTATTCAGAGAAAGAAAAGCATGAAACCTCTCAATTTATAGATATAATGGGCCATCCTGACTTAACTGTATCAAATGTTAAGGAAAATTTCATTGAGACGAAAAGGAAAAAAGGATAAAAAATTCTGCGTAGGAAAAGTGTAGCTAGCGCTGTTGGCATGAGCAACTCATATCAACATAGCATTTGTGATAACGAACATCATTTAGTCTACATGTAATTCATTATAAAAATATGTATATATTTTATTCACTAATGTTTAATTTTTCAATTGTGGGCTTTTAGAAAATAAATTTGGCCTTCCGTGTAATGGTACGGAACCCCGGAAGGGACATGTGCAATATTTTTATTAACTCGTGGCCACGACTTATTAAGTCGTTCCCACGACTTAGTAAGTCGTGGTAACGAGTTATTATGTCGTTCCCACGACTTAGTAAGTCGTGGCCACGACTTAGTAAGTCGTGGCCACGACTTATTATGTCGTTACCACGACTTAATAAGTCGTGGTAACGAGTTATTATGTCGTTCCCACGACTTACTAAGTCGTGGCCACGACTTAGTATGTCGTTCCCACGACTTAGTAAGTCGTGGTAACGAGTTATTATGTCGTTCCCACGACTTACTAAGTCGTGGCCACGACTTATTATGTCGTTCCCACGACTTACTAAGTCGTGGTAACGAGTTATTATGTCGTTCCCACGACTTACTAAGTCGTGGCCTCGAGTTAATGCGGACCTCTGATTGGTCTTATTAACTCGTGGCAACGAGTTATTAAGTCGTTCCCACGAGTTAGTCCTGTGTATCGATTGGCTGTTCCGAAGTGTCGACTATGGCCGCTGTGGAAGAGCGTAATAGCCTTGTAGAGTTGTATTTTCATTTAGGGATGAAATATAAAGATATTATCACAATTTTGACTGATAAACATGATATAACTCTGAGTGAACGGCAATTAAAGAGAGTTTTATTGGGTTTAAATCTTGCTCGCAGGCGATATGATGACTTAACTGATGTCATTCAATTTATAGAAGCTCAATTAGAAGGGTCTGGTCGGCTACATGGTTATCGCATGATGTGTTCAAAATGCTATGAGAATGGATTGTCAGTAAGAGAAGAAGATGTTAGAATTATTCTTAGAGAACTGGACCCCATAGGGGTGGAGACGAGACTTTCAAGACGTCTAGAAAGACGCACTTATAATGTTCCCGGTCCAAATTATATATGGCATATCGATGGGTATGACAAACTAAAGCCTTTCGGACTCTGCATAAGCGGGTGCATTGACGGGTTTTCGAGAAAAGTCTTATGGCTAAATATCTATAAAACAAACAATAATCCTAATATAATCGGTGGTTATTACCTAGAAGCAGTGAAGGAATATGGTGGCTGCGCCCGTATTGTGAGAGGGGATTTTGGTACCGAAAATGGTCTTGTCCGTGACTTTCAGAATTTCTTAAGACGAAGTGATAACGGTGAATTAGCAGCGAGAGCATATATTGACGGTTCTAGCACGGCAAACCAGCGTATAGAATCTTTGTGGGCAACGTTACGTAGACAGTGCCTTCATTTTTGGATTCAGTTGTTCAGGACACTCCAGGAAGAGGGGCTTTATAATGGCAGTTTCTTAGATAAAAATCTCGTCTTGTTCTGCTTTACAGCTTTGATACAAGTAAGTATTGTGGGTATACATATATTAATATTGCACATCTTATCTCTCCTGTATTCAGGGGTAAAGAAGTATGCTATTTAGTATGACTCGGATGTCTTTTTATGCCACCGCAAACTGGCTGTGTTGGGTCGGTTTCGATGTTCGTCAAAGTAAGCCAGGCGAGCTTTGTTTGGTAATTTGTCTTCGAATCTGTAGGTTATAGATTCCTTGTCCAGACGCGCGGACAATCATTTTCTAAGTCTTTATCCGACCTGCCTATAGGGTGAAGTAACACAGTCCCTTTGCGGTGATCAATGAGTGCAGCAAGTCAAAGCGCCCATACAAGCTGAGCCAGTGTCAGACGACTGTACAAGCTGTGCAAGTGCTAGACGGCTATGGCAATTCCATGGTCCGTGCATAGGTTTGCCTAGCATGCTATGTAAAAAATTTCCGTAGGTTTTTTGGTAGAATAATTGGCAACCAGCTGCCAGTCCAATTCCCGTTATTTTTACGTGCGCCCGTAAAAAATTGCTGATAGTATCAAGAAGCGTAGAACAGAATACAACTCGCGCTGTTTTGGTCATACTGCCCTTCAATACTATAAAGGTATTATCGAGTGCGGCCAGTAAACATAACACTACCATATCGTAATTTCCAACAATGTTCTACAAGCATACGCCCGCAAAAAAATAACGGGAAAAGACCCGACAGCGACAGTGTGGCCATTGGCTGGAATGGAGTTCTTATTCGAATCCCTTGCATGCCTTTGCCCAGCGTTATATTGACTAGCATGGTATTGGCTATTTTCTGACCACGTCAGTGTATATATGGCTTACTTGATTTTTTTGTATGTGTGTTAAAGTTTATCAAAGTTAAGGTGAAATGGTACACCTTCGGCGTGAGCAACTCAGCCATCCCTATTTCTATTGCCCATCTAAACCGGAGCCAGTGCCCAAAAGAAAGAATTGTCCACATTGAAGCAAAGGCTTTTCCATCAGGAAAGGCTAAGCATGCGGGGAAGTCATGAAAGTTTCCTTCCTTTGTAAGGTATGTAGGCAAATTTACGTAGACGAAAGTATTGCGGGAAACTGTGCGTGACAGGTGAAAAACTTTGTTTTATGACAGTTTTTCTTCAATATATCTGTACTGACAAAATATTTTACAGATTTAGTTTTACAGAGATATTGGTTATATTTCCTTCTATCAAGGAACGTTTAGACACTGAAAATAAACTCACAGTGTTAAGCAAGGGTCCGAGGTTCTAAAACTTGAGAATAATCTCAAACTCAAAATAAAGCACACTGATTGGCTGCTTCCGAGCATGAGCTCGGAAGCAGCCAATCAGTGTGCTTTATTTTCAGTGTGATAATGTACTCAAGTTTTATAACCTCTGGGCCTGGATTTTAGAATAATATGTAGAACTTTGCATTTTTCTATTACTTCGCCAGGAGGTAGCATGTACAGTCTTTATTGCTTTATCATTTGAAAACTGAACCCATCAGCGAGTGGCCTACTTAGTGTTCTTTACAACCACGGTCAAATAAGATTCCAAAATTTTACGTTACAAGAATAAACAGCCATGTTTCACTGAAGGGGTCTACTTCAGAAGTTCAGGTTTTTCTGAATCACGAAATGATTTTCTTTTAAGTGTGCAACAAATACTTCTTTTTCTATGACGTCATGAGAAGGACTAAAGCTGGGGCTCTCGGGGAAAGCCATCCAAATTTCCATAAGCAGAGCTAAGCTTGATCATACAGCAGTGAGAGACCTAATCATTGAAAGTCAGCGCTCTTATCCATTAAGTCACAGAAGCCCCCGTATGTGCAGAAAATGGTGGCTTGAATTAAAACAGGCAAGGATGGATGGATGGATGACTTGCGATTTTACGTCCTTTTAACAGTTTTTCATCCATATCAGGACAATGGGTGGATGATAATGAAAGGCCGTATGCAATGAAAAGATTCCCGCCTTCAGCGGGGCTCGAACTTGAGACCGCTAGACCAGCAGGCCAGCGTTTAACCTTATGAGCTACCCCACTGGTAGAGCCAGTAACTTGGTCCAGAACTTTGCGTCCTTTGCTTGTGCAACTTGGTCCAGATCTTTGCTTGTGCAACTTGGTCCAGAGATTTGCTTGCTTTGTGAACTTGAAGCCCCTACTGACTTTCAGTGGGACTTTTTGCCAATGACAGCACAGACCTGACTGCAACTAAAGATTTACAAACACAAATGTCAAATCCTAATTCGAAATCAGTCTTACCAAGTACATGTATCGGATTCTTAGAGGAGGGAAGTACAAACTGTGTGAGAAAAGGGCAACTCTGTTGATGTATAATATCTGCATGCAATGATCTATAACTTGATATAGCAAAATATCCTACAAGCCAGGGGCGTAGCTAGGGTCAATCACACTGTACGCACAATTATGCTTTATACTCATTGAGGGCAATGATAGAGGGCTAGTCCGCTAAGATATATCAAATTTTCTGTCTGTTGGCAGTTAGCATTAAAATCATGCCCAATTAACAACATTTCAGCATGAAAATACGCAGGTGTGTGTTGAAATTTTGTCAATTTGACAAAATTTCAATACGCACCTGCGTATTTGCGTATAGGTAGCTACGCCCTTGCAAGCAGTCAATATTAACAGAACCTCTATCTTTCTTAGTAGGCACATGTGTCGCACATGCCGTTCCTGCCAACCAGTTAATAAAGAATATCTTTAAACAGATATTTGTGGTCCTGTCTTAGTCAAGTTTTGCATAGTCTGGTGTGCATGTCAAATAGAAAGTTTGTGTCGTTTGTGGCGCAACCCCAACACCAACACAAGTTAGAAAATCAACACAAGTTAGAAAATCACAGACAGCGCTCCTCGGCTCCCCAAATTTAAGAGCTTGCTCCCCAGCTCCATGAAAATACTTGCAAGTTCTCCCCAGCTCCCTAAAAATTAATGGCCTTTCTCCCCAGCTCTCCGAAACCCCCGGGAGGGCCTCTTACCTCAATTTGTTCTATGGAAATGAGCAGGACATCACATGTATTGAAGTCCTTATTGTTTTAAACTTCGATCCTTCTTGAAAATGCTGCGAATGAATGGGAAATTCTCGACAACAGGCAGTCGACTTTGTGTACCGTTGAACTGGGTATTTATTATACTAATGTACATGGGAAAATATTAGCTGCTCCTTTAAACTTTTTAAGTGTTTTTGTTTCATGTTTTTTTCTCTCTTTTTTCTTCGATTTTCTTGCATTTTTCAAAGAATAAAAATAGTTTGTTTTAAATACCCAACAATATAAGTATCTTTCATGCGTGTGAGGTTTGCCTAGAAAAGTCTGTCATGAGGGTCACTGTTGGGCATCACGAGGCTTGCCGAGTGATGCCCAAAAGTGAACCCGAGTGACGGATTTTCCTTTCTTGCACACCGGATAGAGAATACCATTCTTTTCACCTGGGATAGAAAATCTTTTCTCCCATCTGTGCATATATAAGATAGGCGCTCAGCCCATATGAGAAACTTCTTTCTCCCACCTTTGCCCATATAAGATAGGCTCTCAGCTCATATAAGAAATAGAGGATCTTATACCTGGCAACATCTTTCTTATATTAGCAACCATACTTTTTCATTTTTTGACTTATACTTGACAGCAAAAGAAACGCATATTTTTAATATTCATTTAATACCAGAAACCCTTATCAAATTTTACCCTAAATGATATGAACATGTTTGCACGGACTCATGTGTTCGTTCCAGACCATTTATTCGCCATTACACAGTTAATTATTATTTTTTGTTAATTAATGCCAAAAACGCAAAACAGTGCCGTGCATTGGAAAACACATGATTTGAATCCGATTTCATTGCATATCACGATAACACACTGTAACAGATAAGAAAACAGCATAAAACTTAAAAATTCACTGCTGTAGAAATTATACTGCTAATCCAAAAATCTTCATTTTTTGCATTTTTTGCATTGGTATTAAAAACCACCAGAATCTTTGGGGTGTAAGAATATCTGGACCGGTATGATTGATGTCAAGTAAGGTAGTGTCCAACAGAACCGTTTAAAACAATTGTTTGGACCCATTCATGCCTGTATTTAACACACTTCCGGTTAATTTCCGATAATGTAACTGGGTCACAATAGTCCATCGTAAAGAATATTGAACAATTTAAACTTCACAAGTAGTCTGTATGTCATGATCATCACGCAGAGTTATTTTCATTCAAATCCGTTCAGTGGGTTTAGGCATACACAATCTCGAAAGTCGCCTTTATTATGAGTTATTTTATTACGCCAAGAGTTACGCCCCTTTATTATCATTATTCCAATGAGCCGTCCATTTGTGATGCATTCGATAATTCACATGTTCAATACATCAGTGATACCTTACCTATCATTAGATCAGTATTTAACCCCCAATTTATACACTATACCAAATATGAAAAATATGCGTTTCTTTTGCTGTTCAGTATATATTTTAATTTTAAATGAACAAAATGGACACGCAATCATGTCGGATGACGTTTGATAGCGGATCATGGGTTTGTGACGCCACTCAATTCTAATGACGTCATTAAAACCGGTTATCAAACGTCGCTAGCAAACTTTACGCGCGTGACGTGAGAGACTAACTTGCATTTTGTTTTCGCCCTCTGGAAGATAAAGTAGTCCACATATCGTGTTTTCCGTCTAATATTGAGGTGCAAACTGTGTTTACACCCATTTTAGGACCCGATAAACACACTGGGCTGCTCAAAATTTACTTCAGATCATTGGTTTAAAAGTTCAAATTTTCCTTTTCTGGACTTTAGGTTAAAAATCCGCTAACAGTGGGAGAAAAATAATCCATCATGAGCCAGTCCATGTAGGATAGGTAAATCCCACCCTCGGGGTCGGAATTTCAACCAGGAACTCGGCAAGCCTCGTCCCTGGTTGAAATTCCGACCCCTCGGGTGAGATTTCCCTATCCTACATGGACACTCATGATGGATTGTTATAATCTTACACCTGGCAACATCTTTCTTATATTAGCAACCAGACTTTTTTAATTTTTGACTCATATTTTAATGTTCGATGAACAAAATGGACACACAAGCATGTCGGATGACGTTTGATAACTGCTCATAGGTTTGTGACGTCACTCAATTTAATGACGTCACTAAAACCGGTTATCAAACGTCGCAAGCAGACTTGACGCGCGTGACATGAGAGGCTAAGTTGCATTTTGTTTACGCCCTCTGGAAGATAAAATAGTCCACATACGTGTTTTCCGTCTATTTTTAGGTGCAAACTGTGTTTACACCCAGTCTTTATGTTCTTGGACCCGATAAACATACTGGGCTGCTCAAAATTTACTTCAGATCACTGGTTAAAAAGTTAAATTTTTCCTGTTTTGAAGCCTTATCCGACTTGAGGTTTAAAATCCGCTAACAGTGGGAGAAAAATAATCCATCATGAGCCAGTCCATTTAGGATAGGAAAATCTCACCCTCGGGGTCGGAATTTCAACCAGGGACTCTGCAAGCCTCGTCCCTGGTTGAAATTCCGACCCCTCGGGTGAGATTTCCCTATCCTACATGGACACTCATGATGGATTGTTATAATCTTACTCAGGGGATAAAAAAAACTTATCTTACCCAGGTGTTCTTACCCAGGACCGAATAAAAATCACGAGCATGCAATGCATTTGTTGTATTGGAGGTCTCATATCTGCGTTGTCAAGTAACGTTGGCTTTTTAGATGATGACATCACGAAGACGGCAAAATGGCGTCGGTTTATGCACGGTAGTCGTTGACGTAAAAAGCCGAATGGCGGCCGTTGAAAGCGGCGCCTTCTTTCAAAATCAAACTGAAACCTCTCAAGCACTAGAATTACGCATTTTAACAATTTCTAAAGTTAAAACAAAACGTGGTGGGCAAGAAAAAGTATATTTCATTGGTGTGAGGTATGGATAGAAAAACCCGTCACTCGGGATCACTGTTTGGCAAGCCTCGTGACACCGAACAGTGACCCTCGTGACGGATTTTTCGATCCACACCTCATACCCATGATAGATACTTATAATCCACACCTCACACCCATGGAATATAATTTTTCTTGCACACCACGTTTTGTTTTAACTTTAGAATTTCTTAAAATGCGTAATTTTAGTGCTTGAGAGGTTTTTATTTGATTTTGAAAGAAGGCGCCGCTTTCAACGCCCGTTCTTTACGTCAACGTCTGGCGTGCATAAGCTGACGTCATTTTTACCGTCTTGGTGACGTCATCACTTTAAAAGCCAACGTCACTTGACGACACAGATACGTGACCTTCAATACAACTAATGCATTGAATGCTCGTAATTTTTATCCGGTCCTGGGTGAGATAGCATGGGTGAGATTATAAGTATCTTTCATGGGTATGAGGTATGGATAGAAAATCCGTCACGAGGATCACTGTTCGGCATCACGAGGCTTGTCGAGTGATGCCGAAAGTGTCTCCGAGTGACGGATTTTTCTATTCGCACCTCACACCCATGATAGATACTTTCTCTTGCACACCACGTTTTGTATTATCTTTAGAACTTGTTAAAATGCGCAATTTTAGTGCCTCAGAGGTTTCTATTTGATTTTGAAAGAAGACACCGCTTTCGACGACCACCATTCGGTTTTTTACGTCAACGTTTGGCATGCATAAACTGACGTCATTTTGCCGTTTTCGTGACGTAATCATCTAAAACGCTAACGTCACTTCACGACGCAGAAACGCGACCTCCATTACAACCAATGCATTGAATGCTCATGATTTTTATCCGGTCCTGGGTGAGATAACATGGGTGAGATAAGATTTGTGGGTACAGGGGAAGCACGTGGATATCCTTATCCGGTGTGCAAGAACAGATTTGTAGGTACAGGGGAAGCACGCGGATACCCTTATCTGGTGTGCAAGAAAAATTACTATGTCCTCTCTGCTCCCGGATAGTCCCGGTAGCTCTGTGGCCCGGTAGCTCTGCGGACATAGCGATGGCTTGCTGACCTAATGGTTCTGGGTTCGATTTGTACCTGCGGATTTTTTCCAAACTAGTTCCATTGCACACAAGCTTTCACTACTGCTCTCCCATTGTCTTGATATGACTGAAATACTGCTGAAAGGGAAAATCGCGTCATACTTCCTGGAAGAAAGGTTCACTGCCACCGGCCACTTATATGTACATGTTTATTTTTTCAGAAGGAACTAGATGCCAGTGCGGCTACCTGGAACAGACACATTATTCGACCATCAGGAAACACCAGTGTACCCTCTGGTCGACCAGATCTCATGTATTATACACCATTATTGTGGAATGCTGAAGACCATCTATGTAACGTGTCCATTGCTGACTTTAATGTGTGTCGTGAGGAAGCCCTCTTTCGATCCTCTATACCATGTGATGAAGATGTGTATGAAATGTGTGTGATTATCATGAGAAGAGACCAGTCGGAACCACCGAGTAATTTCTCTGAAGCCGTCGAGTTGTACACCCACCTTCAACAAGATATTTTACAGATGCTGTGACTGCGTTCGAACTTGTATAATATTTAATCTTTTGGGTATACAATGCGGCTGACGTTCGTTACGATCACGTGGTTATAACAGTAAACGTCTTTGGCCGAAGCTCAAAGCAAGTTTAAGCTAACTTCGAGTTTAATCCATACAAAATGTATGGCTAATCTTGGGGTTAACTTTAAACCAGCACTGTGCAATCGGCTCCTTGTGTTTCAAAACAGAATAATGTCGAAATGTCTCTCAGGCCTTTCGAGGCCTATGTCGGAAGCAACTGTTATATTTTTATGAAACTGACACTTCGAAAACTGATCTCGATGTCGCCAGGAATAGATCTTTTGATAAATTATTGTTTTATGGCCCTTTTAAGAGTATTGATTAGTTTTACTTATTTTTAGCCAATCGTTAAGCAGAGAGAACCGGAGCTCCCGGGGAAAAACACCTGACTTTCCGTGTAAGCAGAACTTTGCTTTATAACGTGCGGCACCGGGACTTGAGTCAGCGCTCTACTCCGTTAGGCAACGGAGGTCCGTGTCAGAGAAATACCACCATTTTAAAAGTGTCGTGATAATTAAGGTAATAAGCTTGATTTCATAAAATAATGGCATTTTATATAGGTAAAGGACATTAATACGGGGTAACAGCACCTTATAACATAACTAGAAATGTTTTGGACAAAACAGATGTCCCTCCCCACTTGTGCTTTCCCAGCAAAATCATTTTCCCTAACTGTTGCCAAGTCAAGACCTCCTGTGATCTGGAAAATAGGTCAATGTCACCAAACTGTATTCAGTTCTTTTCCACCTTCCGATTATACACTTGTCAATGTTTGGTCATAATCCTTTTCTCCCTTCAGGAGATATGGTGCAGACAAGCCATTTTTTTTTTAAACTTTGACCTTGAAAATAAGGTAAAAGTCATCAAAATCTAATCAATTATTTTCCACTTTGAACTGATATATTTGTGCGAGTTTGGTTAAAATCATTCATCCATCCAGGAGACATGGTGCACACAAGTCGTTCTTTCAACATGCTTTAACCCCTTGTGACCTTGAAAACAAGGTCAAGGTCACCAAAATCTAATAAAGTCTTTACAGTCTCCAGTGATATATCTGGGCTAGTTTGACCCTAATCCATCCATCCATTGGGGACATATCGTACAGACAAGGCAATTTTGATTGCATTTCCCAATAATATATCTGTGCAAGTTTGGCCCAAATCCATCCAGCCATTCGGGAGATATGGTGCAGACAAGGCATTTTCAGCATTCTTTAAACCCTTGTGGCCTTGAAAATAGGGTCAAAGTCACCAGACCTACTAAGTTCTTTTGCATCTTTCACTTACATATCTATGCGAATTTGATTAAGAAACATCCATCCATCCGTTAGATATGGTGCAGACAAGGCATTGTTCAAGATTCTTTGACCTTCTGTGACCTTGAAAATGGTCATACTCACCGAAATCTTATCAGCTCTTTCCTCTTACCCCATAACGTATTTGTGCAAGTTTTGGTTAAAATCCATTTATCCATTCAGGAGACAGAGTGCAGACAAGAAGCCACGCCGATGCAGACTAGAGTGGATCCACACCAAAACAATATGTCCCCCATGGTGGTGTGAGGGAGAGGCATAAAAATCGGCCTCACAAACTTTGTAATACAGCTGAGTTCTCCAATCAGTTTGAGATTTTTTCTATTGAAATTTGAGATATATAATCATATGATCGTGACGTAGGTTGGCCACATCGAGCTTTGTCAGAGCATACAAATATTAACTGAAATATTTAATGAGTCTCAGAAAATCTGAAGGCGCCATGACATTTGTAACTTGCAAAGAAACAGATAAGCCTGCGTTTTCCAGTATTTGTTTTCTTCATAATACATAGACTGATAATTTGGACAGTGAAGATTGTTTATATATGAAGCTAATGCTAGGCTGCTGTGCGCATGCAGTAAGATATTTTTGTGTGGCTAGGTTTGAAAGTGTCAATTTTATTTCTATTGACCGCTCAAAGCCATTCTCTTTGTTACTTTGTCTGTTATTAGGCAGGGGTGTAGTTAGGAGCCCTTGCAAGA
This sequence comes from Loripinus fragilis, assembly GCA_964019695.1. Classification (NCBI taxonomy): domain Eukaryota; kingdom Metazoa; phylum Mollusca; class Bivalvia; order Lucinida; family Lucinidae; genus Loripinus; species Loripinus fragilis. The sequence goes on along the minus strand of OZ026522.1, from coordinate 70,286,423 downwards.
TGCGCACACTTATGTTTCGTACTCTTTGATTGGACATCTAGGAGTTAGCCTTTAAAATATTTCATACTGTAATGTCTGTTTTTTGACAGCTGGTACTTATATCTAGGCCAATTTACCAAATTTTCAGCAAGCAAATACGCAGATGCGAGTTGAAATTTTGTCAATCTGAAATAAATTCAATACGCAACTGCGTATTTGCGTAAAGCAGCTACGCCCTTAATTGTTCTGGTTTAATTATAGTATTTGAGAGTAAGCTTTTGATTTGCTATTGCACTTGCATATTGACACGGTACCGATGCTGGTATCTTTTAGCCTTCCCATGCAGGAAAGGGTGACATCATGGTTATGTGATTATGACGCCTTTTGTGATCTATAAATACGTTATCAACGTCGAGGCAATGTCCTGAGGCGGCCAATATGACGTCAACGATAATCAATAGCAAGCTCATGCAATCCACATCAATTGTAAGCAATGGTGACAACAACTAACGTAACAAATCATAAAGCTATGGCAGTGATCTTGTAGCAGTTTTGACAGCGGCCGTCAACCCCAGTGGCTCAGCAGGTTAGGCGCTGGCCTGCTGATCTAGCGATCACGGGTTCGATACCCGTTTGAGGCGAGAAACGTTTTCGAACGTAAACGGGTTTCCACTGCACACAGCCTTTCATCGTCACCCTCCGATTGTCCTAATATGACTGAAATATTGTTGAAAAGAACGTAAAATCTGGTCATCCATCTGTTAGTAAATGAGGTAGGCCTATTATTTTGCATCATTCAGAGGCCTTAATTTAAGAGTTGAAAACAATAATACAATAAACATCTAGTCGATGTGGTAAAGGTGGATAAGTACGTTCAGAAACTAAAAGTACTGGTTGTCTAAAAAAACGCACCTTTTTGAAATTGCTGTAACTCCTTTATTTATCAGGTAAACTTTTCCAAATTTTGTGTGGTTATAGCAAAGTGATACACCTTTAAGCTGGTGAAGATTCTTATCTTTATAAAGTAACACTTTAATATGGCCATATCAATTAACGACAACATTTTATGTCGTCCGAATTATTGAAAACACAACACAGCATTAACTGAAAAAGAGTTTAGTTTCAGAACTTTTCAGGTCATTATTCTAAGGAGACAAGAATTTAAAAAAAATCTCGATTAATAGAAGAAAGTCTGAGAAAAAGAATCAGAAGGTGAAATTTGCTTTTTTATGGATAGATCTGGGTGGTGAAATGATTTGTTCATGTTTAAACCGTAGAGTTTAGCAGGATAAACGTAAGTGACAGGCCAACTAATGGTATCTTTAAATATTTAAGAAATAGAAACGGCAAAGTACTGAATAGCGTTTTGTCCTTTTCCCTAAAATTTTCAACTAATTTTACTTTTGGCTGAATGACTCCCATACTTTGACATTTTTTGTCCATTTTTATAATGAATTTGATGATAACTCCGTGTTGTCCAGCAACTTTTTTGCTAAGCTCTCCATTTTCAGAACGCACAGACCAGTTCATTACCAAGTTCTTTGAACCATTTAGAATATCATTATCTGAGTTACTGTAAAGCCTTCTTTCCTTAGAGTGTAAACCTTAGAACTCTCTGAAACTTACTGAGCGAGTATGCAGTCTCAGCCGTGCAGAAAACAGGAACTGATGTCATAAACAGTAGTTCACCATCACGCCACTTCCTGTAACAGTGTAACCTTATAGTAAACCATTATTAGTGCAAGGAGGTTTCAAATTGCTACAACACACAAAAGTTTGAAAATTTTGATCCAGCAGGAAAGGTAATACAGCAATTTCAAAAAGGTTCACGCTCGTGAGACAACATGTGAACTGACAAACAGCATTTTATTGACAAATAAGGATACAGAATAGCTTTTTGATATTAACGAAATTTGTTCAGTTCCATTCCAACTGTCACGACTCAAACACATTTAATAAAACATCTATAAACCACAACTTGATCATTTTGTCATCCCTCTTGCTAAAGTAGCGGTAATAAAGATGATTCAATTTTGTAGACAAAGAAAATTACTGAATCTTGCAACTTATTGATATAAAAAAGCACTTTACATCTCACCTCATTTAAGTAAAATCTGTTCTGATATATGACAGTATCTTGTACAGCGATGCTGATAATGAAAGCATAACGAAGATTTCAAATAAGAGGCGGCAAGATTTAGTTGTATACATATATGCCACAGTCAAATGTTCCGCTCACCTAAAGGTTTACATTACCATCACTTGAATTTACTTCCTCATTGGGAGGACAAAGTTGAACCAACATTGATTTAACGTTAATGTAACGTAATAACGCTGAATCAACGTTTATTCAAGGTTGATTCAACCTTGTGTGCCTGGTAGGTGGGTACTTCCGAGACGTACAAGGCTTTTCCGATGTTTTAGCTTCTTTTTCAAAGTTATCCACTTTCACTTTTAAGACAGAATCCATTGTTGCTGTTGTTCGAAGTTACGTCTGAGAAGTGTTTCAATGATGCAGGTAGATAAACATCTATACATGACCACCAAATTACTCTAAAATTAAGCAGCTGCACCTGGGTATTGAATCACAGAAATGCACATAGTGAACGCTGATTACAGATACTACGAATGGTGAAAACAATTAAACGAAAAACAGAAAAAAATGTTAAATTCTCGTTAGAAGCTTTATAAAGCTCAAAGCTCTCAACATCTAGTCACTAACGATGCCGTTCATCAAAACTGAATATATTGTGTCCTACCTGGAACTAGTCTAATTAAAGTGTTTTAAAACATATGAAACAGTTAAAGAGAATCAGAATGTATTTCTAAGCCACGGTTCATGCTACCGACTTGTACTATGAATCAAGTACATCCGCCCTGTAAAAATTCAGAAAACGCTGGCATTGGGTACAACATCAAGGTGGACAAGGTACGTCACGATCTCGTGCTTATATACCCCTACCGTTAAATATCTTATGTTTCAAAAAGGGTTATCTCAGACTAGGTAAGTAGATCTTCAAAAGGCGATTTCAATGTCTTAAAGAGCAGTTAATAGTGTCATTTGCCCGAAGCAACTGTCATTGGTTTATGGAATGAAGCCATTTACCAGGTCACTTCGGAAAACTGACCTCATGGTCGGCTTTCCGAAGTGTTCTGGTAAATGTCTTCATTTCATTATGTGATAGCATTTGGGACGGAGAAGAAATTAAATATGGGGTAACTGCGTTTTATGGCATAAAAACTGGACATTTATACCTGATATAAAGTCAATTTTCTTACTTAGTTTGAGATCATTTCTTTTGAAAACCAAGATATTTACCGTTATAATCATGTGATCGTAACGGACGTATTCCACCTTGAACATAGCATACGTTGAAAAGAATGATAGTGTTTAACAGTGTTTAATACATGTTCACTTTCAAAGAATTTATTTTCACTGCTAGCTGTCAAAGTGGTGCAGAAAAATGGTAAAACAGTTTTTAATTCAAAAGACAGGTCAAATTAGACGCATCATGTCGTGCCATAATGCGAAATAATTATGCCAGGTGGAAACCACCAGACCAAGTTATGGCTTTCACCATATCCTGTCTAAAGAGGTTTGGCTCTGTTAGCCCCCTACACAATTCAAGAACTAATCCGCAAGTGTGAGCTGTTGGCATTCGATGACAATCACTGTTGACGAAGTGTACTTCTAACTTAGTTTGGAAACCTAGTGGTGGTAAAGCACTCGCCCCTGTCCAGAAGCCGAGTAGTTCTTCTAGAGCTATCCCCGTTTGTCCAGCTGGAAAAGTTTTTAATAAATGTTAGCCCGAAATACATATAAAAAGTTAACAACAAAGCTATGAAATATACCCAGCAGGTAAATCAGTTATTATACAGCGTAAAGGCTGTAATGACTAAACGCATGCGACTCCTTAAAGTGTCGCCCAACTTACTTACTTACTCTCAAGCCCACTTCGGAGCGACGGTAGTGTGGTGGATAACGCGCTGAACTAACAATCAAGACGTCGCTAGATCGATCAATCCCCAGCTTCTCCGGTCTTTCGGATGAGACTTTAAACCGAGGTACGTCTCCGTATGACCTTGTTGTTGGTGGGACGTTAAACCCCAGTTCACTCACTCACTCAAATGAAATTTAATTCGCTGTTGTGGATGAAAGGTGTTCCTACTCTCCCCCAGCATCGAACAGCGTTTATGGCTGCTGCTCTGGGGACATATGATGCAGCAGTGCCACCAGATGGATCAGTCGCGTTACATGATGCAAGGTGTAAAATAGTGGAGGCAATATGCCCACCTTGAAGAAACGTTTCCATTAATCATATAGAATATCTGATCCAACTGGGAATTCCTTCCGGGCAAAAGAAACAGTATGGCCAAACATACCGAGTAACTAAATCTGAAAGTAAACTAAAAAAAAAGCCACGGACGTTTTGCCCTGTATAAAACTGCTTTTTACCCCAATAGTGGGACAAAAAGACAAAATGTAGAAATACAAAATCTATAATCGTATTTAAATTATAGCTTACTTCCAGATTTAAGTGTCATATTTATGTACAACCTTGGTTCCTTAACAGAAATACGAATTTATTACAATTTCTTAAACAAGCGAAACTAAACAAAACTTATAGGGGAGGGGAGCATTTTGCACCCCCGCCCCCACCCCTCCTAACTTAAATACAAAGAAGGTAAAATGCAGAGGTTAACTGGTGGGCTAAAATACACTTAGTTGTACATTATGAGAAATATTATAAAACAAGTTAACTACTTTAAGTATGTAAAATTATTCCTAAGTAAATGCATTCAGATATTTCAGTTTGATGTTAGGGTGGGTAATGTGCCATAAGTTTAAAATGCACAATGAGAAAACGATTCCTGCCATTGGTGTATAGTCAAATATGTGCCACTTTGAATTCAAGTGCTCTTTCATGTGAAAATGTATGTTTAGTACAGCCAATAGAGCCACTAATTTACTGACTTGAAACGTATATGTAGAACCTAAATGTTTTGTGTACAGTTGGTGTTACTGCGTCTACTTTCCGTAAGGCACTCTCTAGTTACCCCATTGCATAGCGGGTTTTATCGGTTTTTATAGGTACCTCTGCGGACCGGGTTTTACCCTGTTCTTTTTGAGACGGTAAAATGTATCACCTTGCGAACGTCGCCATTTGCAACTATTAAGAAACTTCTGCGGCAAAACTTGCGACGAATTGACGACTTTGCGTTATTCAATGAATACTAGAAGGCCCAAGGAGGTAATTTGATGAGAAATTGTCCTCGCAAAATGGATTTTGTAGCCATTTAGGCGGAACTCCGAATTTAGCAAGCTGTTTTTGAGATTTCTGATATCAGCTGTTAATTTCCGATTTCACACAGACTCCAGGAAGCAAACAGTAATTTCTGACTAAAACAGCCTTTTATACACATTTTTTTTTTGTATTTTTCAGTTTTCACGTAGACTGTCATTGCGAATAAATAAAGGACACCAGTCTTCAGTTGTGGCAGTAAAGCAAAGTGAAACTCCTGGTATTAATAGACTTAACACCTGAAAGAAGTCGGAGCTGAGTGAACCAGGGCCCAAAATTACAATGTGTTAAGGTCACCTTGACTGTGATGACGGAAAAGTCGTGTTTGCCTCATTGCAAAGGATTACAAAATCCCATTGTGCTATGTCTTGCCTTACCTTCTGAGTCCATCAAAAACGCTTCAAAACAGAACACCGTATCTTCCTCAGCTGGTCTGTTGTTGGAACCAATTTCACTGTATTTAATATCATACAATGATCTGAATTTTTCAAAGGTCAGCTTCTCATGACAATCCACAAACAGATTTTTCATTGCATCTGGATGTTTCCTTAACAACATAAAGAATTCCCCTATTGAGTTCAAGCCCTCAGTAAACTGTGAAATTTCTGTGTGTGATCTGTAAATAAAATTTTAGATTGAATTTTAAATAGCAGTATCCTGTAGAATATCTAATGATTGGGGACCTTTTCATAAATTCCTTTAGGAAGTGGCTATTGACAACCAGTTGTCACTAGCCTCACAGGCTGCTGACAACTGGTTGTCACTAGCCTCACAGGCTGCTGACAACCAGTTACTATAAATCCTATTATTTTCAAATAAAACTCCAGATATTTTAAGCATATTAGTTTCATGGTATTACTATTATATTTGTTGATATTTGTTTTCACTCTGATCAAGTTTTAAGTTTATTATTATTGCCTTTTTATTATTATTGCCTTTCACTATTTTGTTGTACATGCTACTCATATGTCACTTTGTGACCTGAGATTGATAAAGTTGAGTTGAGTTGAGTTTAAGTTGATTGTAGTAAGCAATAACCTATTAAACAAATCAGATGTAAATTTCTGTTGTTGTTTTTTATCTACATTATTATTGTCTAGAAGTCATGGAGTTATTCATAGTAATAGCTTAAAGAATTTATGCATCACATGGATACAAATTTTACATTTATCTTGATGGAAAAAAGATTTTACATAAATTTTCCAGTAACCATTACATGCTCTTCCCTATAGCTATAATCCTGCTGTTCAGTCAAGCAAATTTGTTTATTTACTAATTCATTCCCTAGGACATATAAACTTCAAATTCATAATATGAATACAAGTATAACTACTTATATATTTAATCATGGAGGCAATTGGACAAACAGAATTAGCACATAAACTTCAGAGAAAATTGCAAGTGGTATTTTGAGTTAGTTCCCTTACAAAGTATGATTGAGTTACTTCCCTTGGAAAATCTATTTTTAGAAGATATCTCTTCTCCATATGTTTGCTTTTTATCTGCAGATATTTTGTTGTTGTGATTCATATGTAGCTTGATTTAGAGCATAAACCTATTGAGAATTATTTGTGATGGTTTTACAATGAACCAATGCTTCCTGTCCTTTAAAATGCGCATTAATTTATTAGCCGGTTGTCAGCAGCCTAACAGGCTAGTGACAACCGGTCGTCTTTAGCCTGTGAGGCTGCTGACAACCGGTTGTCACTAGCCGTCGCCATTACTTTAACATTTTATTTTTAAGCAAAATTTTCAAAACTTTGTTTGTAGCAAAGTGATGGTGAAGCTCAGAAAAGTAGCTTCATGATAAAGATAATCAGGATGTATCGTACTGACGTCAAATTGTGTCTAAGACATCTTTCTCAGTCGTACGCACTGTTCAAACCATAAAATGGTATCAAGTGGAAGGAAATAGTTTAAGAGCGTTCTCGGGTTTACAGTCTAAGGAAAGAAGAATTTGAAATATTTAAAGTATAAAAGGAAAAAATTGTCTGAACAGATAAAGAACCGGTGGTAAATGTGCTGTTCATGTGGAAACTGGAGAGTTAATCAGGGAAAATGTAAGTGCCTGGCTAATAAATTTTATTTAGAATATGGAAATGTTCAAGTACTAAGCAGCAGTCTGTCCTTCCGCCTTTAAATTTTCATTTAACTACTAATTTTGTTGAACCACTTCTTTATTTTGAATGTTTTTTCTTTTTTGTTGATTTCGATGATAACTTTGTGCCTGCACGCAATATCCATGCTAGGAGCTCCATATTCACTATAAACGGACCATTTCATCACCAAGTTCTTTGAGCTATTCGGGATATCTGTTATCTGAGATGGTGTAAATATTTCTTTCCTATAGAATGAAAGCCAAAGAAATCTCTGAAACTAGTTTATTTCACCTGAGGCCCGTTTGCAGTTTCAACGGGACAAAAATTTTGTTATAAGTATAAGGGTACAGCATTATAAAATCACTTCCTGTCAGCAGTGCCACCTTATGGTAAAATAACCACATGATGAAATTCTCGATAAATATAAGAGTTACAGTAATTGCAAAAAGGTCCACGTTTTTAAGACAGTCTTCATATGCCAGAACTCCTCTACGGGATATATCCATTCTTTTTTAGATGTATCAGTAAATACCAGTACTGATTGTTAGGTGTACAGGATAATGGACGAGCCCTTTAGGGCGAGTCCAATTATCCTGTTCATCTAACAATCAGTATTGATATATACTAATACATCTCAAAAAGAAATGGATATATCTGTTTTAATACACAGCTTTATTGAACTTTTCACCTAAACAAATAATTAAACCAATAAAAAATGTATTTTTAAGTTAATATCTTCTTTATTTATTTTATCCAATTCAACCTGCCTCACCTTGTCTGGAAAATGGACCTTCCTGTCTGAAGCAATAAGGTCATCAGTTACCTAACCAATCAGAAACGGCTTGAGTGATCAGAGGGAAATTTTGAATCAGAGTGTTTGTCTCATTTTAAGGTTGTCCACAGGACAGAAGAGACAGAAAATTGGGCTGCAGCTTAAACAAATTTTGTTGGGTAAGCTCTGCTGTTCTATTCAAGCAAATGTTTGTTCAGTGTTAAGGTTATTTCAATCACGTATGTTTTAGTGTGTGTGTGTTTTTTTTCTATTACCAGTTATGCTGTTTATGATCACTCAGAACCCATAACATAGTGTTGTTGTTTTTTTCAACACAACAAATGTTGTGTTACTGAAATAGCCTCGCTGGCGTGCCTTTTTATATGGATTACCGACAAGTTTCAGTGCTTAATTTTAACATTTTTCTACTAAAACTTGTGTTGTAGGGACTCACCTAATTGATGAGTAACCACAACATATGTTTTAAGATGCATGGGTACACATCCAAGTTTTGCTGCCATTAATGCAAAAGGAACAAATTGCTTCTCTGGATGATGTAACTCTTCCCAGTGGTCTACTCTTAAAGGAAAGAATTTGCTCCTAAAGGAGCAAGAAGTAAATTCCTGCTTTCAAGAGTTGTTCCCATTGAGAAGGGAGGCAAAAATGAAAATGGCAGAGTAATACTGTGACCTTTAATTCAGTGCTCATTTTCTGTACAAAAAGTTGGTAACCATCAATAACCTCTGAGGTGAATCTATGCAATCATATGATTAAATGGATTATTTTCATATAAAATATGTTGTGGAGACTCATTAAGCGAGGAGAGTCAAATGAATACCCTTAACGAATATTTCTGTGGCTGAAAGGAAACACCAGAGTTCACAAAGTTTGTTTAATTGCAGCTCTGTAATGATTGGTCTATTCAAAACTGTACATGATAACTGTACATAATAACTGTACATGATAACAATACATGTATCAGGATTTATCAGTACTGGCAACTTCAAAGGAAAGTACTGTCAGCTGTGGATTTAAATCTAGACAGAAAGCCAACTCGGAGTAAAGCTGATATTATCCAGCATTAGATTTTTATGTTGGCCCAATGTTACATGTGCCTCGTTCATCGGCCGAAATGCTTGCCCAACAGTTTCACCAACGCAGTGCATGTCACAGTAGGTAATCATGATTAACTTGGGCCGACATTTTTTGTTACATTGCAGACATGTTTCTTTAATTCATAAAGGGATTGAAAATAAGCATTTAGTTCTGTATCCACTATATTAAAGTTGAGGTGTCTAATAAAAAACGTCTGCCGTTGGTCCCAAATTGGCTTATGTTGACTTAACACCAGACGAATGAGAATTTAATAGCAAAATTCAAATCAAATATTACTGTTTTGTTGTGTCAGCCGTGGTAATAAAATATTTTGAAGGTTGGCACTTTGCTCACCGATTTGTCGCATTTTTCAAAGGTAAAACTGGGAAATTTCAGTTTTGGACAAGTTCGCCAGTCATTACTTCTAGATAATATCCAGAAGTCCATTTGCATGTGCAGTTCGTGAGAGGTCAAAACGAGTTATCGTTTACGGCAACTCGTTATGAGGTCATTAACAGAACGAACAAGTGTGACATACTGCTGTACAGCCAATGACATGCCATGTCATATGCAAACGTTGGCTAACCCTTATCCATGTAGAACATCACTACACATGTTCACATATCATGATATCCATACCTCGTGGACCCCAGTCCTTACGCTTCGTTACAAAGATACCAGGACTGCTAAATGAAATGTTTTAAATATACTTAGAGTTTTAATGGGAAATGCTGGGAATGCAGCATCTGGTGCTAGCAGCGTGGTAGAGTTACAACCTTCCATTAAAATATGCATAGACGGGCTTATTTAAATCGAGTCTGCTATTTTCGTTTTTCTATTGCATACTTTGCCTCCCTGTACGGAATTGTCCAGCAGGACAGTAGCAGTATTCCTGCAGTAATTGTAACAGGATTCTTGGCAGGAATCTGGACATGAAAAAGTTTCCCAATGGGTTTTCCACGTGAACTTTTCACTAAAATATAAAATTCCCTACAGGATTCCAGCAGGACTCAGTGTGGAATATTAAGTGAAATATTTAAATTAGCAGGAATTATGGCAGGATTCCCACCAGGAATATTCAGATGAGCAGTATTCTCACAGTAAATTTGAAATTCCTGGCAGGAATCCTGCCAGGAATATGGACAGGATTGTTGGCATGAATTTGGTCGTGTTGCATATTACACAAAGACCTTGACATACTCTTTCAACATGCTATTTAAAACTTTCAAATACACAGTTGCTTTATAAAACACAACAGAACACATATCTTGTCAATCTCTTGGGTATTATGATTATATTATAGACATGGATCAGTACTGCCATTGCTCTTTAACACAATTTTATGACAGAAAGTAATTCTGTTACCACAACACATATATTGAATTCATTTTCATTTTTATGTCCAGGGATATGGGTGGGGTACATGAAATTGTGTATAAATTGAATATTTGACCCCTGAACTTAAATCTGCCTTTGGAAATGTATGCATTAATGATACAAAAAACAATTAAACTGACATTTTCTTCATACTAGCTGTTATTAATTCATCCTTCAAATAACACAGAAAACCTTTTAATATGTTAAGGTTGTGATAATCACTGATTTGGGATAAAGACAAAAATATGCATAAAATACTCAAAATAACACTGATCTTTCCAAAACTTAGCAGATGCCTTCTTTATGTTGTTTCGCATAATTAAGGATCTCAAAATGCAGCATTTGTTAATGTTAAAAAGTGTTTTTATAAGGAAAGATCAAAGGGTAATTTTCTGCGAATAAATCTGAAAAAATAGTATCAATAAATCTGAAAAAAATAGTATCGTTATTGAAAATATACTTAGTGCTTAGAGTACCTTGTTGCATAATGGAGAGCGTCCTAGCAATTATTTTTTCAAACTCTTTCACACATTATCAGGCTGAGCAGATGAAAAAAGATGCAGTCTGTGTCCAAACTTTTTTTGTCAGAACACACAGGTGAAACAGGTGAGACTATTTTAACAAGGTTGAACAATTTCATCTACACACCACTGATCATGTCAGTAATGTATTATTTATACTGTAGGTGTTAACATAGGTATGCATGCCTACCCTATATTTAATAAATGCGTCCAGTGTACATTGACTTTGTATATGGTTGAACATTTGAGAAAAAGCTACCCTTTTCTTCTGGTCTATATTACACTTTGAGAAAGAATTGGAATAAATAATTGCTAGGACGCTCTTCATTATGCAATAATGCACCTTCAGCACTTCGTAAATTTTCAATAACGATATTTTCAGATTTATTCGCAGAAAATTACCCTTTGATCTTTCCTTATTAAAACACTTTTTTAAGCAGCATGTACGTCTATTTTGTATTCTAAACTGTAAAGAACAACAAAAATAAGGGGTCTGCTAACTTTCAGGGAGATACATTACTTTTTTATGGTTTTATGCAGATTTTTACATTAACCATGAATCACCACCTTAAGTACAAACAAACAGCATGGCCAGTCTTCAAGTTGAATTTATCACTTATGATTCACTGTGTAGTTGAAGTGTACCGCCAAAATCTTTATGCTAGATTCACTTAATTTTGCAAAATTTTCAGCTCTGTTTTCCTGCTAGGATTCCTGGCAGGATTTTTTTCAAATTTTCCTGCTGGAATCTTGAGTGGACTTTTTATCATTTCCCACATACCGTTATAATTCAGCCTGAAAATGAAATTCCTGTCAATGTCCAGCAGGACTCCTGCTGTAATCATGTCAGAATTTTCGTACGGGCCTGTATCATTACCCTCAGAATTTATTTTCATATTTTTTACTGTTTATAACTCTATATGGTGATACACATACATGTAATAAAGAACGAACCGGTAGAAAATGGCATTCTTGAAAATATTTCTCAATATCTCTTGTTTGTTTTCTAATTTCTTTCCATAAACCACCATTCCCTGGTCTATAAACCAATCAAAGTTACTCTCAAACACCCTCTGTAACTCGTCTTCAGATACCGCCTTCTCAATCTGAAAACAAAGGGCAATATATAGTATCAGGGCTATAGCCTCATCTTTACCACACGTGAAAGAAGAGTGCAAACATTACGTAATTTGTGAACTAAATTTTCACTAACTACTTTTCATTCCCTCAACCTTTGGGGACTCTATATGAAATGTGGTCACAATTGGCTCAGTAACTTTGGTGGATATGTTTGTAATTGTCCACATATGAGAGCCCAGTGTCAAAGGTCAAATAATGACATTGACCTCTTGTACTCATAAATTTTCATGTGCTCATTAAGATAATTGTACATACCATTTTTTATGCCAAAATCTTCAAAAGTTAACAAGAAATCTTATGTTCTTGCATTTTTCCATATAAAAGCACGTGAAAGCAAATTTGACCTTACCGTAAAAAGGTCAAGGTCAACCCAAGGTTATAATTTGAAGAATTCTGGTAGTAAACATGTACCCGATGCTATATACCAAGTTGCAAGGCCATCGGCCTATTGGTTCTGGAGAAGAGATTTAAAGGTTTTTACCATATATGTGCGTGGCGGCCATGTTGGTCATCTGACCAGGACCGTTTGAACAATTTTTCATTCCTATGACCCCTGAACATATAAAAATTGGTTAGAATTGGCCCAGCAGTTTCAGAGGAGAAGTCGTTTAAATTTGTTGACGGACGAGGACGACGGAGCCTGCCTATCCTATAAGCGCCCCGGAGCCTTCGGTTCAGGTGAGCTAGAAATGATTATTAAACTCTCGTTTTCATGTCATAAAATTGCCTCCCTTAAGATTATAGTGATCTTAACTTTAAGGAGTGATTGTAGTCCTGCGATATGTTCATAAGCACACCACACGAAAGAAAAGGGAAATGCAGGCACATATAAGGTTGAACTGATTGCGTTAATTTTTTTCAAATGCTTTCATTTTACTTACAGACTCAATGACGGTCTTGGTATCAAGATCTACTACGCTCAAGTCAATGCTAGTAGTGTCCCGTCCTGTGACAAGGGAATATAATTCACTGTTCAGTACCGGGAAACCTGGTCCGCCTTGTAGAAGACTCCATGACACAATTTGTCCCGCCAGTTCATAGGATCGATCTTGTAGTTTTTGAATATCATGTTTAAAAATTTTGTTTCCGCCTGGACCTACGGTGATATCTCGTTCAAGCTCTTTGATCAACTCCCTGCAAATGTAAATGAATCAAACAGGCAAAATATTTAAAACAATAGCTTTGCCCATTGGAAGACTATGAAGGATTTAGGTTACCATAGCAACCGAAGTTCTATACCATTCTGTTTCCAAACACTAAGCAACTAGAGCAAGTGAGCAGGGGCTCCAGCACGCCCCCGACCAGCCATACCACCTAATGAAAGCAATCCAAAGGAAATGTCTTGCCTGTACAAAATACACACATTGAAAAAAGCATCATATTGAACTTTACTGAGTAAATTTTACAATCCTTTCAAACACTATTCGTTCAGTAAATTTTACCTTAATTGCTACTAGTTAAATTCACTTGCCGCACTGAGTAAAGTTTTACTTTCTGAAAAGCTATTTACTGGATGCATGCAATTTAATAAATATAAGTATGCATTTAATTACTCAGTTTGTTATCTATACGTTATAAACATAACCACTGCATATATTCGCAGTATTTATTATATACCTATCAATGATACACCATTTGACCTGTCAGTTTTCTGGCCATCTGATACAGAACGCCATATCAAACTGACGTTTTCTGAATCCGTATCACTATCCTTTAAAACGAGGCTATGTGTGTGTTCCAGCTTCGGGCGCGTCATTGTTTAACGTGCATCGTAGAAACGAGAACCAGAGATACAGGACTTGTGACGTAACGTCAACAAACACGCCAAAATGGCGCGCCTCGATTGATCAGTGGGCAGCGTTTGTCTCACGACTAGCTACATATCTCTGCCGCGCAGGTTCAATTCCGGGCCGATGCATTAGCTCTGGCAAGTATGAATGGTTGGCTGTTCCCTAAGGTATATAATAAACAAATTATTATAATAGTAACTTGATCTGGCGTACTGTATCACGTCTCGTAGATGAGCTCATACCATCGGATCACCCTCGACGCAAGCGTCTCGGGTGATCCGATGGTATGAGCTTATCAACTCGACGTGATGCAGTATGCCAGATCAAGTTACTATTATAATAATGTGTATATATCCTCTATCCCCTATGAAGGGAGAGAAATCGTTGTTGTTTCCGTTCTCATAATGATGTACATAAGCAAACAAAAGACATAGTTTATGAGAACTGAAACAACAACATACATTGTACCTGTATGCGGGTGCAACAGAGTATTACCTAAAGTATTCCCGCCTTGGGCCCCCAGAATCCTCCCCAAGCTCTCCGGAGAATATAACCTTGACTGGTTTCTCAAACCTGAATGCAGGATGCCGTATTGCCCATTTTGTGGATCTAAGTATCTTTTGTCTGTGAATAAGTACTTGCTGTTTACCACAGTTATCGAGTAATGTCTCGTGGATCCAATGTTTTAACATCCCTTCCAAAGAAGGCTCAGTACTGTGAAGAAAAGCAAAAACTTTTGTATGAGTGAATAGTATGATTTATATCAATAGAATCGTAATAGAATACAGGCTGTGATTTCGCCTACAGTTTCACATGAAGGTTAAACATTTAAATCAGCATACAAAATATTTGATTAGCATGCCCGGTATTTATTAAATGATCAAGGTAAATGGAGTATGATAAAGATCTTGTTAGCAATGGGTTTGACGACCCTTTAAAATTATTTCCATTTATATCATGCATATGTTGCCGAATTCACCTGATAACTGGGGTATGATAACACAATGTGATATCATGTCACTTTAGAACTGTGCTTGCGCGAATGTTATCGGGCGATGCTCACAGAAGCAATTTCTGAGGACAATTGGCTACATATTGACGTTGGCCGTGATAACAACGTTCGATTTGTTAAATAACGTCACCGACTTACGTCATAAAGCTTTCGCGACGTCAACAAGTTCAAACAAAACTGCGTTTACTTTTGTTTTGTTTGACGCTCTTTACACCTGAAAATATTCTAATGATGCATGACAAATAGAAAACAATGTAAGTGTCTTTAGATACCAAATTTATCAAGCTCGACCAGAAACGCGTCGGACTGGCTCGACAAGCCTCGCCATTCCTACGCTGTTTCTGGTATCGTCTGATTAACTTGATATCAAAAGACACTAACATGGTATTCTCTATTTATCGAGAGTATCATTAATTTAACATCCGTGTTCACCAGTGTAACATCATTCTCTGACAGGCTGAAGAAGTAACAATAATTTTATGATTAAAAGCTGGTATTGTCTCTTATACGTACCATTATACTAAGACTAACAGCCCATACAGAAACCATTAAACCAGTTTGACAAATCTTACCAGCCATGACTAGCGCATGCCTTAATAAAGTCTGAAAGACCTGAGGTTTGAAATAGTTGACATGCCAGGCTGACCTCGGACACTTAATACATGTATTGTCTCAATTCTCACTGAATAGGCCACAGTAACCTACGTGTGTTTGGGGATGACTTGAAAGTATTCAGTACATGTGCTGATGAGGTTAGCAAGATATGAGATGATAAAACGCGAGACACAGGAGAATGGAAACTCGACTTAGTATCACTTCTTTAATATAAATTGATCTCTTCGACCTTGTTCTATGGCAGGAAACATGAATCAGCTCGGTTCATTTACATTTGAAAGCACCGGGCTTATAAAAGGGGATATAGAGCTGACTCTGAACCTCTTTTCCAGGAGCCTTGACTCTGTACTAAAACATGATGGCCACTGGTACTTTTATAAACCGAAAGTTGGGTATTGCCCAAATTACAGAGCTTATCAGGTAGAATTCCGTATCCATACTTTTCATATTCAAGACTTCTTCTTATGGCCTCCTGAATATCACAGTCTTCTGTTACACTGGAGATGTTTTCAGTCGTTATTGTTGCTGTTGCAATTCTTTGCTGAAAATAAACAGTGGTTGGTGAATTACATAAATACTAGTGATTGGGAAGAGCAAGGGATGTGTTCTTTGCTCTTGAAGGAACTCTTCGAGATTTAAATTGGACTTCACTGCAGCTGATTCTCAGAAATCAGAAGATTTTGATTGGGATAGACTCCTATTCTAGATCAGTATTTGGACCATTTTCATAATGGTACTCCAAATAGTAAAGAAACTAGAGGCCAAAACTTTTTGCACATCGGCAAGTGCCATAAGTTTGTCAGAAATTATATTTACCCATTAACAAGCCAAAGCGAGACATTCTTGGTACAAATGCATATATATATTTGTTATATAGATGATGCCTACTTGTTGTCGAAGGGAAACAAAGTGCGGATAGACGGGCGTACTTCCACAGATAGACGGATGTTCACGTGCAAAGTATGCGATACGTGATATTATCCCACCGCTAATGTGTTATAATTTTAGGCCCATAATTCTAAGAAATATACAATTTTGCACATACATTGTGGCTCGCGTTTCCCAGGAGTAGTCGAATGTACTCTAAAAGGTAGTTATGATTTTGTCTCGGAGGCGGCTAAAGGAAACAACAGAAGAGTATCATTAATCATGTATGTAGCATCAATTTTTTGCTGCATCTGAAATCTAGGGTCAGCAGGACCAGGGTAACTTTTATTCGGAGGAAAACAATACAGCTACTCTTCTGCACAATTCTTGTATACTTACTAATACAGCTTCAATGTTGCTCTATTCGAAAGTTTGCTCTGCATAGAGCTAAATTAATAGCATTCGACGGACCTAGATACGGTACAACACTGAAGGGACCAAAACAGCAGAGTCGTTTCGCTGAGTCTGTCTATGACACACAAATATACAGAAGAAATTAAAAAAAAGCAAATTCTGGTTTTCAAACTGGCTTGAGAAAGTACGAAATATGTTTGACGAAATATTGTAACATTTCTGATGAAAGTATTTTAATCAAGTTTCGTCTGAAATACTTAGACATAAAGTAGTAAAAGTCCTATCTTTAATCGTTATTATACCCCGCCACACGTTAGTGGCGGGGTATTATGTTTTCCCGCTGGCTGTCCGTGTGTCTGCCCGTCCGTCGTACGTACGTCTGTCCGTCCGGTCGTCCGTCCGTCCGTGAGCACTTCGTTTCCGTTCGATAACTTGAGTATTTATGAACGGAGTTTATTCATACATGGCATGTGCATTGGTCTTGGGAAGATCTCGGTTGGGATTGTTAATGAGCAAATTTCGATGTCTTCTTATGGAGTTATTGCCCTTTTCATGGTCTTAAAAACAGTTTTTGGTCTGTAGTTCTTTTACACTTTGAAATATCTTGATGAAATTTCACAGAAATGATCGAAGTAACATAAGCTTTCAGTTATAAGCAGAATTTTGTCCACCTGGATTATCTGCCCCTGCCCTAGGGCTATATACATGTATGGAATAATGAAAAAAATGTATAAAATTAGAGTCGAAAGGGATTTTTCTGAAACCTGTAACAAATTATCATATTGATATAATCTTTATGTCTTGATCAAAATTTTGTCCCCCAGTGGTTATCTGCCCCTGACACATGCTGTATACATGTATGAAATCATGAAAAAATCAATATAAAATCAGATTTTCGGTATATCTTGATGAAATTTCATAGAAATGATTAAAATAACATAAGCTTTCTGTTACAAGTAGTATTAAGTCCACATAGGTTACCTGCCCCTGCCCCAGAGCTATATACATGTCTCGGGATACGTGTATAAAATCATGAAAAAATTCTGTTCATGAGGTTCATGTCATGATAAAAAAAAATATATAAAAGATAGAAGACGGGGTATTGGTTTGCAGTGGCGGGGTATTGCGCAGTCGTTTACGATGCTTTTATTTTCTTTCATAGATTCACTTTTTTTTATGTTTTCATTATTTCTCCCGTTTCGATCTATTAATTAATGAAAATATTTACTACGAAGAGCTAATAATTCAAATTATAATTTGAATGAAACATACCAAAGACAAACTTCTGGGGGTTCTTCTGCGTATCACAGGTAAATCGTCAGTGCACTCCACATCAGTGTCGTGGATTACCTTCAAAGTAAAGCATGGGCTCAACGACATGTCTATGTGAGTTTAGAGGAAATCCAGTCAAAGGTATATCACTGCCAGTTTAGTGGGGATCAAGCCACACATTCTAGAGATATTTCAATGAATTTTAACAAAAAAAGTCAAGGTCACTTGAATCTAATAAGCTCATTAATTGCAAAGGCGCGCGTCTGTTGCGCTGGGTTTGGTGTGGATACGTTTTTATTTATGAGTCTGTGGCGTTGAAAATGAGGATAACGTCACAAGACTCTAACCAGCTCGAAAGCTTGTCTAAATGATATATCTTTGATATATATATATATATATATAATGTATATGATATATAATGTTTATGATATATGTTATATATAATGTGGTGCTCCGTTCAAGCTGTACCTATCTAATATAAAATGAAAGAAACCATTTGTTCTTCAGTGAAATTTCTTCAAATGTTTACACTACAAAGCTAAAAGATGAAACCTTTATATGGTAATATAAGTAGCGTGCGTGCAGACCAGTTTCAGTGTGTAAGAAAGGTTCATTACACTTAATACAAATCCTTTTCTTTTACGCCAACAGAGGACCGGTGGCTTGATACATGGTTTCTGCTCAAACCAATATTCAACGGCAGTGCTCTAACGGCAGAAAACATTGGAAGGTATAAATCTGATGACGTCCTTTCATACTTACTCTATCAAAACTTGCGTCAGTTGTAGATGGAAGACGTGGCACCTTAAAACTGACCTGAAATGATGGAAATAGTACCATGTAAATGTATATGCTGTCTCTTTCGATAGCTCATTGGCTCATTTTTCATTTCATCGACCTTCAAATCATCGAATTAAAGCCCGAAGTCGCGAATTCGTAGAATAAGGAATTTAGGGCTTGTCAATACTAACAGCTCAATTCATAAACTTTTAATTTTAGGCGTAAATCTCCGTGGTTGTCCATCATATTTTTTAAAGAGAAAGGCAGTTTTTTTTCACTTCCTGTTTGCTTATCTGAATAAAAATAAAACATTAAAAAGAATAAAAAAAAAAAACATTAAAAAATTTGGGGATACAAAAGAGCCGCGACGCGAGAAAACCAACAAAGTGGTTGTGCGCCCAGCGCAGATTCGATTCAGCCTGGGCATCCGCCCAGTCTGATCAGTCTTCGCTGTACGCATGAATGTAGCTTAGGCCCTTAGCTACCCTTTAAGCGCACAGCAAAAAGTCTGATCAGAATGGGTGGATGCCAAGGCGGATCTGAGTCTGCGCTGGGCGCACAACCACTTTGTTGTTTTTCTCGCGTCGCGGCTCAAAATTCCTCTGAGAAAGGGTCATACTAAATACCGCAAGGTAGCATAAGGTACCGCAAGGTAGGCACAAAGGACCGCAAGATCGGTACAAGTTACCGCCAGGTAGGCACAAGGTAATCTAAGGTAGGCAAATCTGCTAAAGATACACATGCTTTACATTAAGCGAGTCAAACACCACCATTGGGTACCGAATCAAGAACCTTGGCTAACCCTG
This sequence comes from Loripinus fragilis, assembly GCA_964019695.1. NCBI lineage: Eukaryota > Metazoa > Mollusca > Bivalvia > Lucinida > Lucinidae > Loripinus > Loripinus fragilis. The sequence continues at coordinate 70,266,581 of OZ026522.1, read as the reverse complement.
CTCAAAGTGCAAATAGTCTTGTCACAATTTAACTATCAATTCAAATTATGTGCGTGTCATGGTATAAATTTGTGTCAACAATACCCCAGCATATGTGCTTGACAAGCGTGAAAAATCATCATCATTTCTTCAAAATAAACACCATATCTAAACAGTCGACAGGACTTCCCCTTCACAGAGGCAGAGACACAGCCTGAGCTCGTCATAAACTGTTTCTGCAATGTTGATGTTAACTATTATTAGAAAAAAACGTTTTGTCCATCCTTGTGACGTCTTATGCACGGTCTTTGTAATACACATTAAACAATCTTTAGCCAACCTTGGTGTACGTTAAGCGCGGTACTTTGTCCCTATCTTGAGGTATCTTGTGCTACCTTGCTGTGCCTTGCGGTATTTAGTATGACCGATGAGTAAGGAAGCAAATATAAAAGTGTACCCTTTCAAGACTTCTAAAGTTATTGATATAGGCTTCAAGTGTGTTATTTTGTCTTCCTGTTCCACTGCGATTTTTATCCAGTCCTATAGTCTTTGAACTGCCAAAAGATCCGCCTGCCCACTTTGAGTAAAAAATCTGTACTATGTTCATGATGTTTGTGGAAGTGTTATTGTCGAACGATTAAAATCTGTCAGTTTTTGCCATGTAAGGACTGGCTGCCTTTTGGCAGTTTCAATCATTAACATACGTTACCGCCTCATATTATTTTTATGAACTCTGTCTTTTATTGATAGATTCTTACACGTATCTATAGACACGTTTAAATAGATACAACGCTTGCCATTGTAGAAAACGATACTTTTTATACTTAACCTTCAGAGTGAATAGAATTAATGTTGCTTACGTTACCAGACCTTTTATAAGATAAAATGGGCAAATCCCATTATTTTGATAATAGAAAGTATTTACTAATGATAACGAAAGAAATGACATGCCTTTACATAAATATAACTAATGCATTTGAATTCAAATGTATAGAACCTTGCGCTGTTTTATATCTTACTGAGCCTACGATACTTAAATAATTTCTAAAACATAAATACTTGCATTACAGAATGTGTCTTCTAAGAAAAACTACAGTGGAATTTTAGCAGTTTCATGCGGTATCATATTAATTTTAAATAAAAGCGCCGCAGGCGCTACATGATACCCCACCACTGCTGGGCATCGTAACTTATTTTTTGAGATACGATATAATTGACAAAATAGCACAGAACTGGGATAGACAGAGATATGATGCCCTTACTGTACATAGATATTAATATAAACCACTCATACGGGAGCAGTCTCGTGGGGTTTCTAACATTGTGTGGCATTCTGACCAGTGTAGATTTAGATCAGGTTGTAAAGCATTTCCTGGAGCTGAGAGACTCTGTTTCTTATTCTGAGGTGTTAAACATATCTCTGAAATTTCATTCAGATGTTCAATACATAGGAACTGCAGGTAAAACATTTTCAGATCTATCAAAGGTGGATAAATGATGAACTGGAAAGATCAGAGTGACGGCCCTTAGCCATTTAGTAGCCGTAAGTAGTAAAGATTTGCAGCAGCCTGCGCTGGGGAGGATATTTATCGCCACGTTTAAATAAAGTCATACGTCCAGAATATGTTATTGTTATAAGCTTTCCTTACCCGTGAATTATCGCTGATTAACACATGAAGTTGGAGGGCGGATCACAAAATATCTATCACGACGACGAAGCCGGAGTGAATTGATATTCGTATCTGCCCGACAACACTCGTGATGATAATCGATAATTTTTGTTGTTGATTCTAACATGGTCTAGATTGATAATGCAATGATACTGCCATGATTTACTAAGGACTATTTGAGGCGGACGTCGAAATACATCCGACGTCACCAAGGCGCGAGATATGCACACTGCGACCTTTGCAACGTGATTTAGCACAAATTTTCACACGACGCCGTTTGTTATACGCTCAGGGGGTAAAAGTTAACGTCATGTTAGAATGTTTGATCGCTAAAATGCAGATGGTTTTTGCAAAAGCCGGTGCATCTATAACTATCTGAACTACTTGGTCATGGTTTGGCTTTAAGCGCTAACCTATACATATAAACCATTTAAAACAAAGTGTATTATCGAGCGTTCAATGTATTCTACGAATTCGGAATTTTAAACAGCATGAAAATATAAAGAGATGAGCGACAGGAACCACTTGTACATGCTAAAAAATAGTTATACTTAGACTTCTCAAACAAGCATACACCATGCAAAAGAACTTGCATTACAACCATATCCGCTGACTTATCTAAAATGCATTTGGTGCTACATTCATAAACACCAACTGCTCTGGTCATCAAAACAGGGACATGGCCTCTGTCGCAATTTTGTCTACTTTTTCAGTCGACTAGAAAAACAATATATCTCTTAACTTACTGTCGGTGTGTCTGCATCCACAAACCGTACGCTCTGAAAAATAAAGGCTTGCTTTAAAGATACAAAAAATGTCTCTCGCTGTGTTTCCCAATCCCTTTCCCCGTTGAATATTGCCATATTGAAAAAAATGATACTGGCTGTTATAAATGGTTTTACAAAAGTGCCTCCCCACAACACCCCTTCAATTCTTAAGTGCTAAAATGCGTCATTAATAAAGAAAATATTGAAATCCACTTACAAACAGGACAAATCGTCAATGCCATCTGAGCATATTACATTTTCCCCACTTTATCAAAATCAGCTAAACAGGTCGAATGTGACAAGAGCGCCGCTGAGCGGGGCAATATACGTCCGTTTGGGTTAAAAGTAAGGAAGGAAACAAGAGATGACAGAACTTTGTCAGTAATTGAAACCTTCAATGCTGAGGCAAATATGAAATCACAATAAAACTTATACAAAATGTCAAAATTCTGAAAGAAATACAAGTAGAGTCTGAATAGTGTCTTTACTTGTAGTTCTTACAGAGTTTTGACCTTTTGTATAAGTTTTAATGTGATTTCATATTTGCCTCAGTTGAAAAGGTAACATTTCAACTCAGATTTTGATCTACTTTTACAAACATGAGTCTGAATAGTGTCTGATGTTTGTAAAAGTAAATCAAAATTTTAAACAGTGTAAACGTTAGGTACAGACACATCAAATCTCTTCAAGAAATAAACAAAGTGGGGTGGGGTTAAACCAAAACTGAAAGTAAAATTATGGTTCTTTTTCTCTACAGATTAAGAGATTAGACGATAGTGTTTTATATTTTTGAAAACTTTCTTGAAGAAATCTTAAACAGTTTAAAAGATATGGGGCTGATATGAAGGTAATAAAAATTACTATACAAAAGCTACAAAGGGGCACTATCGTCAAAACTTAAAGTAGGATTGTGGCTCTTTTTCTCTTCATATTGTCGAATGGTGCTTTTTATTTGTACAAGCTGCCATGAGGAACTCTTATAAGGCCTAAAAGTTAGGAAGCGGCCTCAAAGCTAATATGAAATTACTCGACGAAAAATGCAAAGGGACACAATTCCGTCAAAACTAAACGTAAGTTATGGTTCTTTTTTTCTGCAAATCATCTGATGATTATTTATATCTGTACAAACTTTCAAGAAGAAATCTTAAACAGTTTTCGAGACATGGAGAGGACACGAAATGTTAACCTCCTAAATGTGACCTTGACCTTTGTCGAACATTGTTGAAATGTAACTTCTACACATTGTCTTGATAGGGCAAACAAATGACCCAAGTTTATAAAATCTGCAAAGGGTTTAAGGAGACACGGAGCGTACACAAATCTTATAGCAAATTACTATACGAAAAATACAAAGGGGCATAGTTCCATCAATATTATTTAGGAGCGGCTGTAGCGTAGTGGATAACACTCCAGACTACCAATCCAGGGGTCGCAAGATCGATCCCCCGCTTCTCCGGTCTTTCGGATGAGACTTTAAACCGAGGTCCCGTCTCCATATGACCTCGTTGTTGGTGGGACGTTAAACCCGAGTTCACTCACTCACTCCATCAATATTAAAAGTAGGGTTATGGATCTTTTTCTCTTTACATCGTCTGGTAGTGGTTTATATTTGTTTATTTTATCATGAAAAAATTTAAATGGTTTAAAAGATATGGAGCAGGTTATTATGAGAAAATACAAAGGGGTACAATTACGTCCAAACTGAAAGTAGGGTAATGTTTCTTTCTTCTATGCATCGCCTGATGGTGCTTTATATTTGTAAAAACTTCCAGGTAGCAATCTTAAAGCCGTGTTTGAGATGTGGAGCGGACAGGAAATGTTACTGTTTGAACTTCGGTCTCTTAATGTGACCTTGACCTTTGTCGGACATTGTTGAAATATAAGTTCTGCACATCATCTTGATGTTGTGAACATTGACCAAAGGTTCAAAAGTCATAGGGGGTTATGGAGATATGAATACGACACTAAAAAATAACGGACTGACAGACGGGAGGATGGATGGACGGAGGCCATGACATAACACGACCCGTCTTTGATAGCGTATAAGAATACTTTTCCCAAAATTTCTCATCCACACAAAAATACTTACAACCCAATAAATTTGATTTCAGCTTATCAGTGGAGTAATAAGGCGGCAAATATGCTTTATACAATTTCACCCCTAACCCTGTTTTGGAGTACTTTGGTATGGTGGCGACCGTAACTTTCTTTTTTTTTTTTTTTTTTTTATCTCTCGTGATCATGGTGATTGAGTGAGTGAAAACATTATCTCATCCATGTGCTCAGGTTGAACTGCCAAAAATTACCAGCGCACAAAAGCAAATATATAGATATGGTAGTTTCCGCCATATCGGTTCTTACTAAGTACTTGAAACGAACAATAACTTTCGTTTCTTAGCTGAAGTCTTATCATTATAAATGTATATTTACCGACGTGCTAGCATCCTCCACAACCCCTGTAACTTCTGGCGATTTGTTTAACGGTGTCATTAAATCAACAGTTGATGGTCTTGTTGTAGCTTCAACTTCTCCAATGACATCACTTCCAAATGTAACAGTACTTGTCGTCAACATATCGGTTACTGCGATGTTGGAGACATTTGGTATCCTTGTGACGCTATTACTTGTCGTCAACGTATCGGTTACTGCGAAGTTGGAGACATTTGGTGTCCCTGTGACGCTATTATTCGACGCCAGTGTATCGGGTACCTCAATGTGGGTTACATTTGGCATCCCTGTGACGCTATTACTCGTCGTCAGTGTATCAGTTACTGCAATGTTGGAGACAGTTGGTATCCCTGTGACGCTATTTCTCGTCGTCAGTGTATCAGTTACTGCAATGTTGGAGACAGTTGGTATCCATGTGACGCTATTACTCGACGTCAGTGTATCGGTTACTGAGATGTTGGAGACAGTTGGTATCCATGTGACGCTATTACTCGACGTCAGTGTATCGGTTACTGAGATGTTGGAGACAGTTGGTATCCATGTGACGCTATTACTCGACGTCAGTGTATCGGTTACTGAGATGTTGGAGACAGTTGGTATCCATGTGACGCTATTACTCGACGTCAGTGTATCGGTTACTGAGATGTTGGAGACAGTTGGTATCCCTGTGATGCTATTACTCGACGTCAGTGTATCGGTTACTGAGATGTTGGAGACAGCTGGTACCCCTGTTACACTATAACTTGTCGTCATCACTTCATCAGCAACTGTAATATTGGAACAATCCGTTTGTCCTGAGACTTCACATCTGAAAGATGGCGCTGAGCTGTTTGGAGAGAGTTTCAAGTACTTGCTTCTCGAACATAGGTATACACGCAGCATTTTCAATCTACATGCAGTATACATATCTTCTATTGTATCCTCCTTGACGTTATTTGCCTGAAAGTCTTTAAGTACAAAGTCAAAGTTGCCTACCAGCCCCTTTTTGGAACGGCCGTCGGGAAAAAACAAGTTTTTTCCAACCTCAATCACATCTTCTTGAGACGCTGATACTGGAATATTTAAAGACCTCGTTCCCCCGCCACTCTGTGTCCTTACTTGTCTAAAGTCTCCAATTTTGTTGTCGAAGTCTAGCCAACCTAGTTCGATACGCCGCATTTCTCTTTTGGCATTGGTATTACCAAGGAGGTTTTTGTGACATTTCTTCCCTCTCTTGCAGTCAAGTTTTTTTCTAAGACTCTCTAAAACGGTTTCCTTTCGAAGATTTTCCTCTTTACCAGTACATGTTCTTGCAAACGCCAGAGCCGCCACTCTGTCTCCATAAGTTGGAATGTACTCTCTTAGTTCATCTTCTGTCATGAGAAGCAGTACACTGCAGTCAATCTACAAAACAAATATCAAAGTGTTCTCATTGAGATAAAGAGACCTAGTTGGGCTTTAATCGCTCACCAGAGTATTTGGAAATGGTGTATGTACAATAAATGTGTGTCAGCTGGCTATAAAGCGGTTCCAAACGTTGGATAAAATCTGAAACCCTTATCCTGATAACGAGTCATGCATTTACACGCCTGGTAATGTCGTAAGGGGCAATCAAAAGTTATGCATATGGCCGCCTTACGGTAGCAGCCGGGCATGAGCTACGATACAAGTAAACAAGAGTTGTCAGAAGACAACGAAGCACGCCTCATGGGTGCCTGATTCTCACATTAAAAAAAACGTCCTGCAAATATAAGAGGTTAACTGCAGTGTCAGACTGAACCATTATCCCAGGTATATTATGAATACCTACTAAATAGTGCTCAAAATATGAAGCAAAATTACTGAAGCATGATATGTCTGTCAGAGTGACCTCAGGTCCTTCAAAGTGTCAGACTATTAATCCATGTTGGTTAAGTATGATGTTAATCTCTTAAACAGTTTTGGATATACAAGGCAAAATCAGTTAGCCATGAAATATAGGTCAAAGTAACCTGCAAATAGTAAGAACTCATTTGCATGGTGAACCATTATCCCATGAACGATGGAAATCTTCTAAATAGTGTTCAAGATATGTCACAATTCACTGCACCATGAAATGTAGGTCACAGTTGTCACGGACTCTCACGCCCCGGGCGAGGATCGTACCGGGTACCCTTCGATCTAAAGTCGAGCACTCTAACGCGTCGCTATAAAGGCCGGCTTGTACCCCAAGGCAGTACAAGTGTATGATATAACTAACCTATACCCTGTGACATTCTCCCTCTCCACATTGAATTCGTCCTCGAATTCTCAGGAGTTACAAGAATCACTTGAAATGAGACTTAAGGAGTTTTAGTGCACATGTGGGTCATTTACGCTGGGCGCCATTTGTCACGGATTCTAAAACAAATCTCAATGCCCTGGCCGACGATCGAACCCGGGACCCTTCGGTCCAAAGGCGAGCACTCTACCACGTCGCTATAAAATTTCACAGGGGGGGGAAAAAACGTGGCCCGACCGGGACTCGAACCCAGGGCGTCTCGCTTACCGTGCGAGCACTCTGCCAACTGAGCTACCAAGCCACTTGGTCGACCTTTGACATTTCCCTCCTGCTTAATTAGATTCGTCCCCGAATCTACCCGGTACCACGGTGGAACAAACGAGACATGCACTTTTTGATGCTCGCGGCCCTAGCCGTGGACCCACACTGAACCACCAAATGTCACAGGGGAGGAAAAAATCCTTGCCCGACCGGGACTTGAACCCAGGGCCTCTCACTTGCCGTGCGGGCACTCTGCCAACTGAGCTACCGAGCCACTTGGTCGACCTTTGACACAGTGATCAACAAACAGTATAGGGTCATTCGCAGAGTCAGACTGATCCACTATGCCAGGCATGAAGTTAACCCATTAAACAGTGTTGGATATATAAGGCAAAATAACTGGACCATGAATAAAGGTCAAGGGCACTGGAAACTGCATGGATGCTTTGCAGCTGCTGCAATTATAGGGATATACTATTTGACAAATTATCAACTCTCTTGTTCCAAAGGTATCATCAAAACTAAACTTTTTGTCTTAAAATGGTGCCAAACATCAAAGTCAGTTAACAGTAACATATAGGTCAAGGACACAGAATTGTGTCATGTAGCTGCTGCAGTCATATAGATGTATATATGTACCAAATGTGATGACTGTAGCTACTATAGTTTGTAAAATACAAAGCTAAACATCGAGTTAAACGCAAAAGTTAACATTGGTAAACCTGATCACGGACGCCGGCGAGAACGCTGACGCGGACTTGAACGAGGACGCGGACGCTAACGGACACTCGAACTATGACGCCGGGGGAATCGCATAAGCCCTCCTATGCTTCGCAAAGGCGCGCTAAAAAGCATAAACAGGTGACTTTTAGTATTTTTTACATTTATTTCAATGTTTGCAGGTAAATATTCTGACTTCGGGCAATGTGATTCCTATTATTTTATAATACTAGAAAAGAGCCCACGCAAGCGCGGAAATATTTCATGATTGTCAAGTTTATATAAAACAGCGAGTTTTAATTTTTCAATGTAAATGGCCTTAGGCCCAGGTGTAGATATGACCTTTACCATGAATACTCACTAAAGCTTCATTTACCTAATTAGTTGTCTGCATCTACAAACTTTCAGGTAGCAGACTGCATTGTTTCTAAAAAACATCAACTTTTTTCACTTTTTCCTATAGCAAAAACCTAAGTGACTCAAAAGTTGACCTTGCCGTAAAACAGATCAAGGTCATCCCAGGGTCATCATTTATATAAATTTTGTTGAGCTTTTGAGTCCTTGATGCGACATGCTAAGTTTCAAGATAATAGGATTTGTGGTTCTGGGGGAGAATTGGTTGATTTGATGCTTAACGTCCACGGTAAACAGCTAAGGTCATGTCGGGACGGTCAGTTAACCTAACCACACTATTCCTGGGCAGGCTTAGACCTCCTAAGCGGTTAACCAGTACTAAGTGCACATACTTTCGCCAGTAACTGACAACTGCCCTTCTTGAATCAGCGGAAGGAGAAACAAAAGTATGTGGCCAGACCGGGTTTCGAACCCAGGACCTCTGACTTATGAGTCAGGTGCCTACCGATTGCGCTACGCGGCCCGGCGTGGTTCTGGGGGAGAAGATTTTTGAAATTCTTTACCATAATAAATGTTCGCCATCTTGGTTATGTGACCTGTCCTGGGTATTTTTTTTTCTGGAAAAATTGGGTCCTGGAACGTTTTTGGGGAAAATATTCAAGCCCTCTGAAGACTAAAGGCTTATTTACATGTAGCTTCGTTGAATCATTGAAATTGATTTGTCTGCTTCGCTGGAAAAAATGCCCTTTCTTTTTGTCTTTTCGAAAGTTCGGTTCAGTTTGAATTCTCCTAACGACGTTCCCCAAGTGGCTCAGCGGTACGTAACCATAGCCGCACACACTTGGCGCCGTGTGTCCGTCCAACTTTTCGAAAGACCATGTGCGTTGAGCTTTATTCTTCAATGGGCGAGTTCGATTGGCTACTCGTATTGACTATCGTTCTGGAAGAAAATGGGTCGTTTCGAGCCAGGGCCGTCGGGACTATGACCATTTAGTTCTTCATCCGTTTAGACATATGAGCAAAAATACAAAAATAAATCGTTATTTATGGGGAATGACGTACGTTCATGAGTCGGATTTTTGCATTAGAACCTGCTAAATTTGGTCTTGCTAAGCAGCGCGCCGATATAACGACGCAGAACCGAAACGACCGGATTAATTTAAAACGTGTATTCGAGTATACGATAATTTCACTCGAACGCACCCATTGTTGACATCGAAGTTTCTAGAAAAATACTTGGGAGAATTTAAAATGAAAGACGAATTCAATTCCCAAATTCTTTAAATCTACGTGAAACTAAAACACACGCTAACCGAAATTATCAATGATATCAATATGCGAAAGAACCAGTATAGAAATTACGCTTAAAAATGCCACCAATTATGCAGTTTATGCGTTACTTCGTTTATTTAGTATTATAGATATGGTAAAAATATATATGGAATCAGTCTTCAAAGCAATTTTTTAATCATACAAGTCAGAGCCAGATGACTGGTCCAGTAAGCTTTGTTCATTCTTTACATGCTAAAACATCTGGCATGATAGCTCGCCCAGTAGTACTTACAGATATAAATCCTCATTCAAAATTTTAAGTTGCTACAATAACAAGTACCCTGAAATCTACCTCTTACCGCTTTAAAACCAGAGTCTAATAGGATCACGTACGTACGTATGTACGGACATACGTGCGTAATAACGTACGAACGTACGCACGACCGAAACACTATATGCCCGCGGCATCATATGACGCGGGGGCATAAAAATATCCTAGAAAAAACAACATGTTTAATAGTTATTGTTGCATAAATTCAAACACAATGCTACAAAAATAACGAACATGTTTGGGCACTATCATCGACATTTTCTTGCTGATTTCTACACGCACTATGCATTTCTATAAAAAAAAATCCTCCATTCAGGCAATGGTCAGCTATCCTGATTTTTTGTCCAATCTTTAGATGCAGTTTATAAGTCCTAATCCTATTTGCATTGTACTAAAGTTTTCAATTCGATGTCGCCTGCTTTTCATTTTTCATCATAATCTAATCTGTATAACTCTGGTATCAAAGTTTGCCATCGATATCTGCAACTGCAAGCCATCCGCTTGCTTCTGTACAGACAGAGTATTTCCCTGCAATTTGCGTACAAAAAGTCGCGAAGGTGGTCATTAAAGCACGTGAATCGCCTTGTTAATACATGGTTTTGTGTTTGTTAAAACATGCCTGTAAGGGAGCAGCACTTTTGCGCGACAAATTGCATACGTTTGCGCGACAATCTACACTGCAAAAATAAACGGTAGATTTTACGGTAAAATAACTGGCAACCAACTCCCAGTCCTTTTACCGTTATTTTTACGGGCGCCCGTAAAAATTGCAGGAATCATCAAGCAGAGTGGGACAGAAAAGAGCAGATATCGTTTTGGTTAGATAGCCCTTCAACAATACAAAGCTATTTTCGAGTGCGCCAAGTTAACATAAAACTTCCATTTCGTGATTTCCAACAATGTCTTACAGGCAAAAAACCCGTAAAAATAACGGTAAAAGGACTGGCAGCCGGTTTCCAGTTATTCTATCGTAAAATCTACAGTATTTTTTTACAGTGTATAGCAAACGTTGCCCCATTTTCCCCCGAAAATATAGCCTACCTACGTTTGCTTGACTTATTTCGAGAATTTTAAAACATTTCTCGTCTGTACATTTTTTCCCGTTCCTTCCAGAAAATGTTCTCGTTTGTGAGAGATTAAAAGATTTTTTTTCTCTCTTTCAATTAGATCCAATTAGAATTTCGTACGTACACGTATTAGTTCTCTATATCGTTATATGAGCATACCTTTTCCTCTATTAGCCTGTTCAGCATCCCTTCGGCCAGCCCTCTGTTTCTCAAGAACTTGATTAGGTCGTCCATCTCTTCCTTAAAAGCACAAAGTTAAAATACAACTACTTTGTGAGAAAATCCACTATAGAGGGGGAAAACGGGTATGCAAAATCACATATAGTAGATTTTCCCCGCGGAAAATTGGCTTTTTAGTCATTTTTCTGGGGAGAAATTCTACTATATAGCCATTTTTCCGGTGGGAAATTATACTATGGAAAAATCAGTCATTTTTCCGGGGGGGGAACTACTAGGGGGCGGGTGGGGGGCAATTCTCTGACAGTGACAAGCGCATGTACAAAGCGCAGCAGTCTAATACCGTTTTTTATTTCGACCATCCAGGGCTTTTCACTTCAACCAGCTCTAAAAACACCCACTTTTTTCAGCTCGACCCGTTCTGAAAGCCTGTATCTTTAAACACGGGGCTATTCAATTACCCCCCCCCCACACACACACACACACACTCCCCCCCCACACACACACACACTCCCCCCCCCCCCCCCCTACCCCGTACCTCCTTCGCCACCGGGTTAACGGTCCGATAAAGCGGTTATGGCTGCTTTAAACCCAGTCGACACACAATAAAGTCACAGAACAACGTACAGTACGTTTCAGCGTTGTATGCCTGGTGGGAGGTTTGTTAAAGGCGAAAAGGCTGAAGGTTGAATACTTCACATGACGCTGGACAGACGTGATTAAGTTCGAACTTAAAGTGATATGTATAAACAGTGATTTTTTCACTATTTTGGGAATGGTACCAGTGCCTACAGAACTGGGAAAAATCGCGTCGTATTCTCCTTAAATTTGGAATTTCAGAAACACCTTTATTGGCTCAAGTGGTGGGATAGGGGACATGAAACTGAATAAGTAATATTTAAACTCAATTATAGCTATATATCTGTCAGTTCTCTAAGCAAGCAAGTAAATTTATGCTTGTAGAATTGTCCATAGAAAAATTCTTCCTGCATTTGGGAAGTTTTCAAACTGCAGTTGGGGAAAAAAGATACTATTTTGAATTGGGACTGGTGCCTTTTATGGGCACCACTTATATAGAGAAAAAATCACTTGATAAAGCAGATCGTTGGTCCGTCTGAGGAATGTTTAAGGAACGAACGTTTCCTCAATCATTTTTCTGGCAGACCCGAATGAACTGAAATGCTGGTAAGGGGTCTGTATTACAACTATCACTTTCCATGCATCCATACCTGTGTATAACTGGGAATAAATAGTCCAGATCTGTCTATGAACCATCAGAAATTCACGTCCAGATCGGTCGATTGTTGGCTACACTATGAACGTCAGACAGCTGAATCAGTATTGTCCAATAGCGTCCAACAGCTTAATTTCAGTGTTCTGATTTTATCAGCATGTCAGTCGAGGAATCAGTACAAAGAAAAGGTGATGTTTACTTTTCAGATTATTTCGCATTAGCTATCATCAAACGACTACGCAACAATGATGAAAAAAGGCAGATCTTTTATGTATATCATATGTTGTCTCTCCTTAATGAAACTTAAACCACGTCAGGTGGGTGAGAGGGGTGGATGACTTGCAATTTTACGCCCATTCCAACATTAATTTAGTTTTCAAACATTAATTTTGTCATATCGGGACGTTGAGAGGATGGTACTGAAAGGATGTCTGTGACTGAACCCAGGAATAGAGACCGGGACCGCTACATCAGCAGGCCAGCGCTTAACCTATCGAGCTCTCGAGCTCCTTGGTAAATAAGAACAAGCGGTCTGCAAAAAGGGGACGAGTAATGTGACGGAGAACATGACTGAGAACACGATCGTTTCTCTTATAGGTTCCAGCCCAGCCTGATTGAAATCAATAATACATTTAGACAACACGGAATTTAGACATATTAAAAAAATGTCATAGGCGAAGGAGCATGCTCAACTATCGAGTGAAAATTACCGGTAAAGAAGGGGAAGTATCGCCGCCCGCAGGACTCTTGAGTTACCTAGCGTAGCAGTCTACTTGGTAACAGGTAGCGATTAAAACTGGTACAATATCGATTACTTGGTAACAGGTAGCGATTAAAACTGGTACAATATCGATTACTTGGTAACAGGTAGCGATTAAAACTGGTACAATATCGATTACTTGGTAACAGGTAGCGATTAAAACTGGTACAATATCGATTACTTGGTAACAGGTAGCGATTAAAACTGGTACAATATCGATTACTTGGTAACAGGTAGCGATTAAAACTAGTACAATATCGACTATTTGACTCTGGGAAGTGTCATAAAAATTAAACGTCTGTGCATCATCTAAAGTGGTCCTGCATCTAAAATGGTCCTGGCATCTATTTTGGTCCCAAATTGCCTCTAAATTGGTCCCGGCTGGCATCTATTATGGCACGCTAAGCAGACTCTAAAATGGTCCCCGTTATATTCCTATGCATCATCTAAAGTGGTCCTGCATCTAAAATGGTCCTGGCATCTAAAACTGCACAGAAATGTTTAAGTAGGTATAGGTGCATGAGATTATTGTTTTACTTTTATTTACTAATTGACCACAGCATGATAAAACCAACAAACTGACACTGAGCATCTAGCGAAGCATCAGAACAAAAAGACAGGGCAACCGCACCGTCTGATCACGACAGTATGTCCGTTTGAATGCACAGTTATTGCGCTTCCTCGCTGTGTGATCTGATCAGCACATAAGTATTTTCGCTGTTTAAATGGTGTTGTACCGGCGATTACTATATACGAAACCTCAAGACGTAGATGAGCAGTCTGGTTTGAATTTTACCTGGTCTGAAACCCCGAAATCAGGTTTCCTGCTGCAAGAGTAGAAGACAGCTGTCCCATTATAAGATCATTAGAGTATTCGCTGTGTAAAAGTGATATTATAGTGTAAACAAAATGAAAAGCAGAAAACGCGTATCAGTTCATATGTCGCATAGGTCACTACCCTCTTAATTTTAATTTCCATTTATTTGTTGTTTCATTGTTGATTTCAAGGAAAAAGATGGCGAAGTTTTCGATTCTGTTTCTACTGTTGTTTTTGGCGTTGGTGCAGTGCAGGTTTTTGTGTGAATTTTCCGGTAGTATAATATAGTATCTCGCCACCCGTAAATAACACCACGGATTCTAAATTATCAATACAGGGTCCGTGAAATAACCTATTGTCCTCGTATAGAAGACCTTTCCCTCAATAAATTTTCTGGTCCGGAATATATGCAACCCACCATATAAGAAATTCCCCAATTTAATGCATATTTTCCTGGAAAAACGGTCCGTTGGAAAATGGGGCAAAGTAACAACTGATCAATATACGAGCTGATCAAATGGGATATTGTTTAATTCAAAATATTCAAATTTAAGACTGAGCTGAGTACACTTTAGATAAACTGAACCGCATCTGTACAAAAAAATCAGAAAACCATTTGCACAAAGCGAATACTCAGATCATCATGGGCATATGTTGTGTGCGCTGGGTCTTCGCTGTGTGTTCAATGCTCAGAGAGATGCTTATACACAAAAAGAGAAGACCATGGTCAGAATGGACGTATGCCAACTCATGGGGAAAGAATGTTGTTTTTAAAAAGGTGTGATAATAATGAATGGGTTAGCTTGGAGCTATCATTTTCTATAGAAATCAATTTTAGCTAAAAGCTGTCCCCAAATAGTGTTCAGCTGCCCGCTACCCTTTTGACGATACACATAAAATTTGAACAAGATCGGCCAACACGCCTCTGCGATATCGAGTTCAAAAAATCTGACTATAGCCCCGTATAGTGCATATATCAATCAAGGCCGATAACAATAATAAATTACAAGTTGAAGAAAACTGACTGGTAACAATCACAGCTTGTCTGTATTCAAAGTCCCAGTCATTGACACTAGAGGTCACTAAAAGTATCCATAGTCCCAGTCATTGCCTATAGTTGTCAGTAAATGTATACAGAGATTCTGTTTTTGCCATTAGATGTACGTACTAGTATCTGGAGTCCATGTTATTGCCACTAGAGGTCAGGTCTAGTATACGGAGTCTCTGTTATTTCCACTATAAGTCAGTACTAGTATCTAGAGTCCCTATCATTGCCATTAGAGGGCAGTACATGTAGCCGGAGTCCCTGTGATAGCCACTAAAGGTCAATAAAAGTATGCTGAGTCCAGGCATAGCCACTTTACGTCCCTATCAATGCCATAAGGGGACATATAAGTGGTAAGAGTCCTTGTAATTGCCACTAGAGGTCAGTAAAAGTATCAGTACTATAATATAGTATCTAGAGTCCTTATCATTGCAATTAGAATTCAGTACAAGTAGCCAGTGTCCCTGTAATTGCCACTACAGTTCAGTTGAATTATCCCTAGTCCCAGTCTTTGCCAAAAGTTGTAAGTAAAAATATCCAGACGTCCTGTTTTTGCCATTAGATTTCAGTACCTTTATCCAGAGTCCTGGTCTTTGGCACTAAATGTCCGTACTAGAATCCAGAAAACCTGTCATTGCAACTAGAATTCAATTAAAGTATACAGAGATTCCATATATTACCCCTAGAGGTCAGTAAAAGCATCCAGACTCTCTGTCATCGACACTTGAAGTCAGTTAAAATATCGAAAGTCCCAGTCATTGCCACGAGAGATCAGAACAGGTATCCAGAGTCCCTGTAATTGCCAATAGTGGTCAGCAAAAGTATCCAAAGTCCACATCATTGTCACAAGATGTCAGTGAAAGTATTTAGAGTCCCTGTCATTGCTACTAGATGCCAGTAAAATATCCAGATACCCAGTTATTGCCACTAGAGGTCAGTTAAGTATCCGGAGTCGCAGCCTTTGGCGCTAGAGGTCAGTAAAAGTATTCAGAATCCAAGTCATTGCAACTAGAGGTCAGTACCAGTATCAAAGTCCCAGTCATTGCCACTAGAGGTGAGTCAAAGTATGCAGAATCCCTGCCATTGCCATGAAAGATCAGAACAGGTATCCAGAGTCCCTGACATTGCCAGTAGAGGTCAGTACAAGTATCAAAAATCCAAGTCATTGCCACTAGAGATCAGTTCTTTTATCTAGAGTCCCAGCCAATGCAAATTGATGTCATTTAAAGTATTAAGAGTCCCCGTAATTGCAAATAGTTGTCAGTAAAAATATTATGAGTCCCTCCCTACGAGAGGTCAGAAAAACTATCCAGAGTCCCGTTCATTGCCACTAGAGATCAGTAGTTGTATCCAGAGTCCCTGTCATTGCCAGTTAGATCAGTGCTAGTATCCAAAGTTCTTTCTTTGCCACTAGAGGTCAGTAGTAGTATCCAGAGTCCCAGTAATTTCCACTTAAGGTCAGTAAAAGTATCCAGAGTCCCTGTCAATATCCACTAGAGGTCAGTAAAGTACTAGAGTCCCTGTCTTTGGCACTAGATGTCAGTATACGGTATACGTATCCAGTGTCCCAGTCATTGCCATTTGAGGTAAGTAAAAGTATCCAGAGGCCCAGTCATTGCCTCTAGATGTCTGTAAAAGTATCCAGTGTCCCAGTCATTGCCACAAGAGTTTAGTATGAGTATCAAGAGGTCTTGTCATTGCCAATAGATGCCAGAAAGAGTATCCAAAGTTCCTATCATTGTCACTAGATGCCAATACTTTTATCCAGAGTCCCCTTCATTGAAACTTGGGGTCAGTACTATAATCTTTATTCCTAGTCTCTGCTACAAGAGGTCAGTACTAGTATCATGAGTCCCTGTCATTGCAACTAGAGGGCAGTACTAGCATCAAGTGTCTCAGTCGTTGCTACTAGAGGTCAGTAAAAAATATCCAGATTCCTTCCATTGCCATTAGAGTTCAGTACTTGTATCCAGAGTCCGAGCAATTGCCACTGGAGATCAGTTCAAGTATCCAGAATCCCTGTCAATACGACTAGAGGTCAATTAAATTATCCAGATTCGCAGACGTTGTCATTAGAGGTCAGTAAAAGTTTTCAGAGTCCCTGCCATTGCCACAAGTGGTCAGTAAAGGTGTCTAGAGTCCCTGTCATTGTCACTAGATATCATTCCTAGAATCCAGAGTCCCTTCCGTTGCGACTAGAGGCTAGTACTAGTATCCAGAGTCCGCCTCTCTGCTACAAATGGACTGTACTATTAACCATAGTTGTAGTCACTTCTACAGATGGTCAATGCTAGTATGCATTGTTGTAATCACTGCTACAGGCGGTCATTATAAGTATCCATAGTACCAGGTTATGCCACTAGAGGTCAAACCTAGTACATAAAGTCCCTGTTTTTGCCACTAGAGGTCAGTATTGGTATTCTCAGTCCCAGTCACTACTACTAGAGGTCAGTCCTAATATCCATAGACACAGTCTCTGCTACTAGTGGTCAGTACGTGTATCCGTATTCCCATTCTCTGCTAGATTCCATAGCCATAGTCTCTACTGTTATAGGCCAGTACTAGTATCCACAGCCCTAGTCTCTGATACTAGATACCAGTACTGCTCTACTGTCTATATACTATTATATTTATGATGAAGCATTGGTGGTTAACATTCGTAAGCGCTATATTTGTTGCAATATGACCAGTGACCTATAATAGAGTGACTAGAAACTCCCCGATTCAGCGAGTCTGCATTATCGTGACCTACGTCATTTCCGGTTACCATTGATTGAGTCCATTGTTTTAGTGGTAATTTTTACAAGAATATATCTGGCTCCATCGGCGTCTTGAAAGTCGATCTCAAATTGACTTTTTGTTGAAACATAAGGTAAGCTTTTAATCTTCTTAGTTATGTGTAAGATCACTATTTTTTTTCATGTTTTTGCATCCTTTCGGAGTGATTTTATTTCGGGTCGAGGCGCAAAAAAATTCTCTTCAGAAGCGTAATGGCGGCGTTAGGCTAAATTCCATCACATGCTGCAAAACCTTACTCCGTTTAAATGATGGCCTTTTTCTCCATTTTGACAAAATTGTACGAAAGAAGGAAGATCAAACATATCCAGTTGATCGAGTTTTTAATACTCTGTGGCGTAGTTTTTAAGCCAGGACTGTGTAAACATCGGCCAATTTCTTCAAAAATATCAAAAAATCCACAAATGGGTTTCCGCTAGCACGACGCACAAACCAATCAAAAAGGATTTCTAACAAAGCTTTTTTGTCCCTTTCTTGATATATTTTCATAAAAAGCAGTGTATTATGGTGGCAAAATGATCTTATTTGAATAATTTGGTCATTATATAAACTGTTTAGGATGCCGATAAAAATGGTCCATTTTGGCTGTTTTTCACACTTTTTGCTGCTTGTGCCTATTAAAAAGTCAAAGTTAAATGAGACGTTTCATACAATGACTGGTCCTAAAAATTGTGTTTTAATTAGTATATTATATAAACACCTCCTATTGGCTTACTGCAACTGCAAGCTTCTGATCCTCAACCCTACCCAATCCTCAAGTTTTAAATTCAGATCATCATCAATGTGGAGGCCTTCTTCCCTAAAAATTGACTTGTTTTACTCTCCCCCTAAAGTCGATTTTTTCCGCTATATTTTCACTGTTCCCATTGTCTTTGTTACCTTAACAACTGAAAGGGAGCGCAGTGGTTCAGTGGTAGAGTGCCGAAGGTCGGTGGGTTCGAACCTCACCATTGCCTTGAGCAAGACACATTTTTCCTAGCTTAATTAGTACTGGTTCAACCCAGGCAGACCCATCCCGACGCCACTAAAAATTTGTTGACTGGGATGTAAAGGATCAGACGAACAAAACCTTAACACTTGGCCTTTGTTCCCCTAAAATAAATTCTCATTTTCTCCTGTTCCACAAAACCACTGGGAGGGTGTTTATTTGCATATTTTGATTATTTTTTCAGTTTGTTTGATTTAAAATTTTACATCCCAATCAACAATTTGTCAGTTACTTGGGGGACGGGTCCCGGGGGATGGGTCTTCCTGGGTTAAACCTGTACTAAGCTTGGATTTATGTGTTTTGCTCAAGGACATATAACACGTGGCATATTAATTAAAAACCCAATTGTTGGGACCAGTCATTGTGTGAAACGTACAGTGACGTCAGTGAGGCTCGAGCCTCCAGCCCTTCAGTTGTGAGTCAGTGGATTATTTTGCAATGTGTAGTCAGTAAAGTTCATGCGCGGATCCAGAAAGTTTTGCCAGAGGGGGTCCAACACTGACATTTTTTTGTTTTTGTTTTAGTTGATGGGATGGAGAGGGGATCGAAATGTCACTTAAAGTGGGCCATCATCGACCCGCCAGCGAAACGCCATTAAAATGGCATTTCGCTGGCGTGCCGATAATTGCCCACCATCGAATGCTGGCTTGTTAGCTTTGTGATTTTTAGGGGATCCAGATCAATATTGCTAGGAAACCCTATATTTTTGTGATTTTTCAGAGGGGGTCCGGACCCCTTTCCCCCCCCCCCCCTCTGGATCCGCCCATGAAGTTAGTGACCTATATATACTGTAGAAATTGTGTCTGAGTGCAGATCAAACGTTCAAGTATTTGACCCCCGGCCCAGCATCCAAAGTCCCACCCCTGGGGCATGACCCGTGTCACTGAGTGAGAATTCTGGTCAATATGTTTTATGTTTTTATTTTTGAGAAGACAAACAAATTTTGGTATATATATTTTTTAATTTCACTTTGTAAATGAAATTCCATGGTATTTGACCAGACCCCAAATGTAACCTGTTTGACCATAGGGTGAAAATTTTACGTGCATTCTGATCTACTCATTATCCATGTCATTTTGATATGCCACGTGATCATGTAATTGAAATAAATTTTTCACAGGCGCCCCAAAGACCCAGGCATCAGAACAAAAATCCTGTCTAATATGTTTTATATCTTCTATTTGTTGACTGGGGTGTTAAGCTTGACTTGATCCTGAGTTTATTTTTCTACTGCTGCGGGTGTCCCAGGTACAAACCAAACAATGAATTATTTTAGCCTGTGATGTTTTGGAATGAGGATATTGTTTTTCAATAATTTCAAGGAGACTCACTGAATCTGAGATTGGTGTTATTGCCACCTGCATACAGGGGCCAGTTAGAACACTGGTGTTGGTCGCATGTACCGGCCACTCTTATCACAGGGCTGTGGAAATACCATGTCCGACTACTTCGACTGGTACATTTTCATTCAGGACAAGTTGAAATTCCCCAAATGAATAAAGTTAATGCAATTCTGTACATTGTATTTCATATTTTGATTAATTATTACGAGTTCACATGTTGCATTGAAAAAAGTGTGGATCCAGATCACTGGCTGATCTAGATCTACACTGTTATATCTGGTTTTGTTATACTGTTTTCAAAAGAGTAAATTGTTTAAGGCTAATAAAGCACAGAAAGTTTTAAGCTAATCTGTTCTTTAGGACAAGTAATATTTTGTTGGACAAGTACATTAATTATGGCCATTTACTTGTCCCTGTTAATATATCCGCACACCTGCCTCTTCGTTAAAAAAATTCACTGAATCTTTTTTTTTCAGTTCAATTCTGATTTCTACATGTATACCAGAAGAAACCATGCTATTATAGGTCACTGATATGACCCAGTTAAAGAACATGATTCGTACTAGCTTATATACTCATTTATTTTCATTTGCTTCCGTTTACGGAGGCTGTACCTTTAATGGTTCGGTTATGCGCCAGTCATTTGTATCCCCCCCCCTCGGGGCTGGGGAATTGCGGGGCTTTTTACTTTTCAATTTTCAAAGCACTGCACTGCGGGGCCACATTTGTGGTAAATTCCCTGCTAAATGCCCCCGCCCCCGGGGGTTGACAATAATAACTAACAACAAATGACCTAAATCATTTAAAGCTGCATAGTCTGTAACTTTTGATCTTCTAATTTTAAAAATAATGTTTTTATTTTTCAAGAACACAGTAAAAATACTCATATTCAGGTAAACATTTTACCATTTTCGTAAATCTTAACAAGTTATCACTATCAAAACAGCTGCATTTATGTTAAAATTCAACGGTCTAGAATTATTGGAGGGACGCAAATAATTACCAACAAGAGAAAAATACACCTATTTGATAAGATAATTCACTTTTCCATGCAGTTTTCAGCTGTACTGAACATTTTTATTGTGAAAACATAGCTTAATTCTACTTTTACATATGATTTAAAAAGAAAATAAAATTTTTCGAAAAATGTACATAGTTATAGAGTATGCAGCTTTAAATAAGCTTTCCAATTTTTCTCCTATCCCATGGTGGTGCCATATGAAAAACTTCAGTTGGCCCAGTGGTTTCAGAGAATTTACGAATATATTGTCCAGAGCATAACACATAAACTATAAGATTAACTTCACTGGTATCTCGATGAGGAGAAGTACAGTGTACAAAGATCCATCACCCTCTTTTTGCATAATTTAGAAGTTATTGCCTTTTGTTATATACTTGAATTTTGTCCAGAGCAGAACATGAATACTATTGGTGATATCTGCAGCTATTGAACAACCGTATATTAGGGAGGATCTATCGTTTCTACCGATTCTCTTGATTTCTGAGTCCATAGAGAGGTGGGGGTCAGGAGATCCGAATCCCCCCCCCCCCGGAAAATTGCAAGTGTTGTAGGTTTATTTAGAAATAAGTATGAGGACATCCACTCCCCATCCCTACCCAACAGCGCCTAAAAACCTTGGAATCTCCCACTATCCCTCCTTGGAAATTTTAGTTCCCTTGGGATGGTCAATTGGAACAATCTGTAAAAAGTATGTAAAAGACGACTAAAACATCAGTCAGGCTTGGGCCTCCCCCTCCCCCACTGATACGATAATTTCTTAATGAACCCCTTTTGGTTTATATTGGCATAATATATACAGGTAGATGTTGTGGTGCGCATACCCACGGCACTACGGGGACATATCATAGGTATAATCCTGGCACTTAAGCCCCGCTATGTCCCCGGTATCCACGGGGGGGGGGGGGGGGGAGGTGCGTTATCTCATAAACATCGAACACTTTTTTATTCAATGCGGATGAAAGCCTGTGCGCACGGGGCACGAACACACGGAGTTGTCTCAAATGAAATTTCATTTTTGCGTTCGATAAAATAAACGGCATGTGCATTAAATAGGGCACGTGGCTAACCAAATCCTGCAAAACACACATACACACGCGCGCGCGCACGCACACAAATGGCTATGATTATTTTTGCGGTGGAAGCCTTTTAAGTTGAAAAAGTATTAGGTTTGCATATATTTACATTTCGCGCTCAGGACCATTTTAGAGTCTGCTTAGCGCACCATAATAGATGCCAGTCTGGACCAATATAGAGGCTTGTCAGGACCATTTTAGATGCCAGGACCAGTTTAGATGCCAGGACCACTTTAGATGATGCACAAACGTCCTTTTCTGATTCTGTATTATTTGCGCATATGTGACTGATTAGACTGTGCATCAGTACAGACTAATGAATGGGCACAGGTTCTGGCGATTGATGTTCCTTTGGCGTATTACTTGTAAACAATTCTGATTCCAATGTAGTTACCTAAAATAGGACTGTGCATCTGCGCAAACCAAACCCGAAACTTTGGTCCCGTCTTGATCAGTTTGCGCAGGCTAATCTGAATAGCTTATAAAACGGTTGAACATTCAACTTTAGCAGATGCGCAGATGATCAGGTTTCAAATGTGCAAACTGATTTTTTTATTTATTTATTTATTATTATTATATTGCATATTCAAATATAAAACCATAACTATTTTCAAAAAATAAATAAATCGGTTTTAATAGCAATGTGGTAAAGGCCCAATTTCGTTCGCCGAAGTTGTCAGTGTTCAATCATCTGTTGATAGCGAAGGGTAAATGCCAAGCGTATTATATCGAATATCGATCGTACAATCAGAGATTACCTGCATAAAGCTGTCCTTTAAACTAACTAACAATAAACGATGAATCGGGAAAAAACTAAAATAAATAGATAATAATAAAATGAAGATAATTAATTTTGCAGAATAATTAAGTATGTGTGTGCTGTTTGCAAAATAACCAGATTCATTTTTTTCAAAACGTTTTAATGCGAGTGCCCAAATCAGCCTGTGCATGATGATGTGCGCACACTAATTGGGAAATATGCTCTATGTTTGCGGGCTATTCTTAGGGCAACTGCCGGGAGACAAACTGTAGAGCTATTGGAGCCGCGACAAGAAAAAAAAATGGTTGTGCGCCCGGCGCAGACTCAGATCAGCCTGGACACCCTCTGCTACCCTGTAAGCGCTTAGCGAAGACTCTGATCAGACTGGGAGGATGACCAGGCTGATCTGAGTGTGCGCTGGGATCAGAACCAATTTGTTGGTTTTCTCGTGCCGTGGCTAATTTATTCCTCAGAACGCCAATAAACAGAGCATATGTGATCAGCCTGCATATTTCTGCAGGGAATTTTGGGCAGGGTGCAGTAGGAGACAGGCGCTCTCATCCCAATAGTTTGAAGGGCCTTACCCCCTCCCCCTCCCTTCAATAATCTAAATAGATATATGTCTGAATTTTCGAATGAGGCACAGAACACAGAGAATGGGACACCAGCGCATGTATTATTCTGCCAACACACGTCTCCCGCCCTTACCACACAGATTGAAAACCATTGTCTTACGTCAACGCATACATTCTTTTCTTTGATTACGCGGATGCATAGAGTCTGTGTAGCTGTTTGTCCGAGAAACGTTTCAACACATATTCGACTGCTGATCTAGCAGTCACTGGTTAAAATCCGGCTATAGGCGGAACTCTTTCCAAACTTAATCAGTGTTCACTCATTATTACCCTCTGTTCGTCCTGATATGACTAAGATCTGTTAAAAAGGACGTAAAATCACTAATTACTCATCCACCAATCGTCTGATTTTATCTCATACTTCAATTGTGGTCTGGGTTGTATTAATGGTTTGAGGTATTATGGTCCATATCGAGTCGATGAGGGATATAAAAACCCTGACTCTGACTAGAATCGAACCCAGTCGATCTTTAAGCAGCAAAAAGCATGTCCAGCAAGTTCCACGGGTGGTGCATGCACCTAACATGTAGGTTACAATGGAGCACAAATGTTCTATAGGCCGGAGCCCCGGTAGCTCAGTGGGTTAAGCGCTGGCTTACTGATCTAACAGACCGGTTTCGAGCCCCGCTTGAGGTGAGAATCTTTCCTACCGAAAACGGGGGTTCATTGCACACAGCCTTTCTTATCATCCTCCCATCGTCTTGATATGACTGAAATATTGTTGAAAGGACGTAAAATTGCAAGTCATCCATCCATCCGAATATACGTTCACGCAATCTACTCATATCAAATTACCTGGTCGTGGTTCATATTATGATTATTTACTTTTCTAAACTAAGCTTTTGTATCTTTATCTGATCGACTCAAAATAAATCACGTAGAATACAATCAAAGTATAAAGAATTGTTAAAACCCTCACCACATTATTTTCCCTGCACAATCGTTCCGCCATTTTTCTTATCATGCCTTAATCTGACCAATTGAAGGACAATATTAACTCGTGGCCACGAGTTAGTCTGACCAATTGGAGAACAGTAATAACTCGTGGGAACGACATAATAAGTCGTGGCCACGACTTAGTAAGTCGTGGGAACGACATAATAACTCGTTACCACGACTTAGTAAGTCGTGGGAACGACATAATAAGTCGTGGCCACGACTTAGTAAGTCGTGGGAACGACATAATAACTCGTTACCACGACTTACTAAGTCGTGGTAACGACATAATAAGTCGTGGCCACGACTTACTAAGTCGTGGGAACGACATAATAACTCGTTACCACGACTTACTAAGTCGTGGTAACGACATAATAAGTCGTGGCCACGACTTACTAAGTCGTGGGAACGACATAATAAGTCGTTACCACGACTTACTAAGTCGTGGGAACGACTTAATAAGTCGTGGCCACGAGTTAATAAAAATATTGCACATGTCCCTTCCGGGGTTCCGTATAATGGTGTACATTTACCCTTATTAAATAATTCAATTTTGATCTACGTCATTTACTTTGAGTAGTTAAAAGTAGTGACGGGATTTAGAAAAAGTATAATTTTGGTTTCTATCTAGGACAAATGATTACAATCGACTTTATGCTTTGTTTTATAACATGATTTCTGTCATATAGCAAGTAAACATTGGTACAATGTAACCATTATAGTTGCTGCCTTGTGTCATTTATGACTCGCTTAATATATCACTATATCACTGATAAGGTACATGTAAGTCCCCTCTTGAAGCCCCTTTAATTTTGTGAGATAGTGAAACTATCCCTTATCAGTTAATCCTTTAACGATCTATATTGGACAGTAATATATGCCTTTAAGAAATAGATTCGCGCTCACAGTGATTTGTTGCTAAAATATATCACAGGCTGGAGGTTAGTCGTGAAAGTGAATAAATCATGAGAGCGAAATAAAAATAATCAGATTGGAACCAAGGCTAGCATACATGTGCACTGATATTTGATGTCACTCCATGTACATGTGCGGATCCAGAAAGTTTTTTCAGAGGGGGTCCAACTCTGACAATTCTTTTTATGCCCCCCGAAGGAACTTTGGGAGGCATATAATAATCGCACTGTCCGTTCGTCTGTCCGTCCGTCCGCTTTGTGTCCGTGCATATCTCCTATATTCTTTGAGGTAGGAATTCCAAATTTGGTTTGTAAATGCATCTTGGGATGACAGAATGTCACATATCATTTTCGGGTCACAGTGACCTTGACCTCTGACCTAGTTTTAAGAACTATTGTGTCCGGAGCCTATCTCTTACATTCCTTGAGGTAGAAATTCCAAGTTTGGTGTGAGGATGCATCAGGCGATGGCGGAGTGTCACATTCTATTTTCAGGTCACTGTGACCTTGACCTCTGACCTAGTTTTTAAGAATAATCGTGTCCGGAGCATATCTCTTATGTTATTTGGGGTAGGAATCTCAAATTTGGTGTGTGGAGGCATCTTGGGATGACGAAGTGTCAAGTACCATAATAGGGTCACTTTGACCTTGAACTTGACCCCCGACCTGGTTTCTAGAAACTGCATTGAATCTGGTGCATATCTCCTATATTCTTTGAGATAGTACTTTCAAATTTGATGACTGAGTGTCACATACCATTTTCGGGTTACTGTGACCTTGACCTCTGACCTAGTTCTAAGAATTTTTGTGTCCAGAGCATATCTCTTATTCTTTGAGGTAGGAATTCCAAATTTGGTAAGTATATGCATCTTGGGATGGCGGAGTGTCACGTACCATTTTCGGGTAACTGTTACCTTGACCTTGACCTCTGGCCTAGTTTTAATAATTATTGTATCCGGAGCACATCTCTTATATTATTAGAGATAGGAATCCCAAATTTGGTGTGTGAATGCATCTTGGGATGGTGGAGTGTCGTTTACCATTTACTGGTCACCGTGACCTTGACCTCTGACCCAGTTTTTAGAATAATTGTGTCCGGAGCATATCTCTTATATTATTGAAGGTAGTAAATCCAAATTTGGTGTGTGGATGCCACTTTGGATGGTGGAGTATCACATACCATTTTCAGGTCACTTTGACCTCTGACCTAGTTTGCAGAATATTTGTGTCCAGAACATATCTCTTAAATTATTTGAGATGAGAATCCCAAATTTGATGTGTGGGTGCATCATGGGATGGTGGAGTGTCATGTACCCTTTACGGGTCACTGTGACCTAAAACTTGACTTTTAACCTCGTTTTTAGAATAATTATATCTGGAGCATATCTCTTTTATTATTTGAGGTAGGAATCCCAAATTTGGTGTATGAATGCATCTTGGAATGGCAGATAGTCCCGTTTTATTTTACGATCACTGTGACCTTGACTTCTGACCTAGTTTCTAGAATTTGCATTGAGTTTGGTGCATAAGTTCTATATTCTTTGAGGTAGGAATTCCAAATTTGGTGTATGGATGCATCTTCGGATGGCCAAGTATCGCATGCCATTTTTTGGGTCACTGTGACCTTGACCTCTGACCTGGTTTTTAGAATAATCATGATCGGCGCATTTTTTCTTAATTATTTGAGCTAAGAATCCCAAATTTGGTGTGTGGTTGCATCTTGGGATGGCAGAGTATCATGTATCAGTTTTGTGATCTTTACCTAATTTTTACAATAATCGGGTCAGGAGCATATCTCATATATTATTTGAGGAATGAATACCAAATTTGCTGTATGGATACAACTTTGGATGCTGATGTGTCGCATACCAATATTAGGTCACTGTGATCTTGACCTATGACCTAGTTTCTAGAATAATCGTGTCTGGAGCATATCTCCTATATTATTTGATGTAGGAATCCCAAATTTGGTTGAGATGGCGGAGTGGTGCATACCATTTTGGGTCACTTTGACCTTGACATTGACTTCTGGTCTCATTTCTAGGGTTTTCGTGTCTGGAGCATATCTCCTATAACACAGCTAACTTTCCTGAAATGTGTCTTATGCTAGACCAATTCCTTTGGTGGCATTCGTCACGTGTTTGTGACATTTCCTGTTTTTTTTTCTTTGTTTAGTTGATGAGGGGAGAGAGGATCCAAAAAGCACTGAAGGGGGAAGGCATTTCGCTGGCGGGCCGATGATGGCCCAACTTTGAATGCTGGCTTGGTAGCTTTGTAATTTTTCAGGGGATCCGGACCAGTATTGCTTAGAAGTAAGAAAGGGTGCAAAGATCAGGAATCGATACAATCAATTACCACACCTGACCGTGGATACCAATGGGAAAGTGACAAATTCACAGTTAGACACCACAAACGTCAGCCCTTTCCCAGCAGGTGACCACAAAGCACATATGAACAGACGCGCATAAAGACATAGCAAACACAAGACAGAAAATAACAAAAAAAGAAACCCAATATTTTTGTGATTTTTCAAGGTGGTCCGGACTCCCTCCCCTCCCCACCCCCCCCCCCCCCTGACTCAAGGGTGCAATAAGGGCTAACTTAAAACGTTATTCTTGACTATAATTTGACTTATCTTGATTTACCCGTCTTACATAATTGTATTAATCCATATTATTTGAATGGCCATATGTAGGTATTGTTTGCATTCCATTATCCTACTGACCGCAGTACAAAAGCGAACAAAAACTCTTTGCATGCTCGGTAATTTGTAGGCTTTTTTTTGTCGTCAATCGGTTGTTTTCAAAATGAACTTTCTCAAAAATATTTCGGAAATATCATCTGAGTGTCAAACTGTTTTGATACAGATTAGCCATGCAATAAAGGTAATCTGCTCGACCTGGGTCTAAACTGATTGCAAGATTATCAGCAAATGTAACTAGCAGGTAAAGATTAAAAGCATGCCTGATCAAGTTTGTCTACTGTATTTTTTAATAAGCTCGTTTAACCCTATAAGCGCTAATCACAACAAAATATGTCGATTTTGTCGTCTGCTGAATGTTTTAGAAGCCTCTTGGTCAAACTCAAACAGCGTAAACCCAGATCAGACTGCTCAAGTAGGTGCATTTTGATTGGGGTTCACCGTGCTTGCCTTTACACTTACACAAGCCTGTGATTTTAGCAAATAAATGCAGCGGACGACTTAAGCAGACAACATTTTCAGATGTTTTTTTTGCCGGCGCTTTAATGGTGTAAATGTGCCAAGCCACGAGAAAATTTGTCTCGTGTTTGCAAAAGAGTAAGATTCGTACCTGCTTCCCAGCTTACAACATTGGGTGTAAAAAAATAGCTTAAATTAAAACCAGAAAGCAAATTAGGTGACGCTGATCAGACTGCACATATGGTGTGACTATTAATTTACATTGTTAATCGCGTTTGCGAATAGCAAATGTCTAGCCAGTATATCGGCCACTATCGGCCCGCCAGCGAAACGCCATTTGAATGTCACTTCGCAGATAGGCCGATATTGGCCCGATACTGTACCCCCGGGACTGTACGCTGTTGACTGGACTGAGCATACGTTCTTGGTGACATGGCAATTATTGTTGGTCTTCAATTTAAGAGTATATTTTAACCTTTTTATTTAGTACCAATGGAATATCTCATAGTTTGACACAGTTTAGCCAGGATGGTCCATTGTACATACACGTAATTATAATTTCCAAAACTATCATATTTCTCTGAATATTGATTTTGTCTTAACAACCAGTGCAGACCCTGATGAAATGCCGCATGATGCGCATTTCAACAGGGTCTGCACTGTTTGCCAAAGTACCCGTTAACCCTTAATGCGCCAATCGCAACAAAAGTCGTCTGCTTTTCTCGTCTGCAGAAATATTTAAGAAGCCTCTATGGCAAACAGTGTCGACCAAGATCAGACTGCAGCAGGTCCACGCTGTTTGCTTTTATACTTAATACGTCAGTAATACTGGGCAATTATTTGCAGCAGACTACTTCAGCAGACGACATTTTTCCGATGCATTTTTTTTCTTTGCGCTTAAATGGTTAAGGGTTTTCTGGTACACAAAGGTAATTTGCTCGCTTGTTATAAGGGCCGTTTTCTATATTTCCACTCTACATATATGTGCTCTAGTTTAACAAGGGGTATATAAATCAATACGTTTTCCTTATTCATTATTAAAAAAAAGATGACATGTGACCTATTTAGAATAATCTCGTCTTCTCGTCGAGACGGTTCGAATGAGCACCACAACAACTGTATTCAAGGAACAATTGGAATATTGAAAGAAAATGGTCTTATCTTGATTATTGAAAAAACAATCGGATAACGTGGAATACTGAAGTCTTTTACCAGGTGAAATTTTTATTAAAGTTTGACATGTTTTAGTGCCTGCCGATGTTTGAATAAGTTAATTATCCGAGATAGCTCTTAATGACGTTGAACGTAAGTATTTTAGATTTTTTTGGAAAAACTTTTAAAGTCTTTATAAATCATGTTAATTGTTGAATGCATTGTTTTCAAGATATCAGCCATACTATGTTCTATAAACTCTTTATCTCCTAGTGTCGTCTGCTGATTACTTTTGCAAACCGTTTGGCCCAGATCAGACCCGACAAAACGTCGGGTCTGATCTGGATCCAAACTGCTTGATACACTGATAGTATTCCTTAATGAATTTTTCGAAAAAGTTGATTTTGTAAAAAAAGTCAAAATGCAGAACACAAATAATCTTGGAGAATTTCGCAGCGGACATTTATTAATCCCATACAAGCCTAGCGTTCTTTTTGTGGGACAATGGGCAATTAGACGCCGCAGAATGCGGTTTCTGATCAGGGTCTCCACTGATTACTTACAGAATGTTCTATTTAAATTTGGATACAAACGACAAATACCATTAACCAACTAATAAAGCAAAAATACCGGTCCAATTGAAAAAAGTGGCAAATTGCATTCAACTTATATGGCTTAACGCGGAGTTTTCAAGTAACAAACACAACGTTGAAACACCATTGTCAATCAGTCGCATAAATACGACATCCTTTCATGTGTTTGATGCCTACTAGGTCTTCCAGTCATGGTAATAATATTATGCGAAATGTTTCGTTAGACGCGACAAACGTCTTGTCAATTCATACGGAACTGTGTTCCCAGTAAAATCGGAATTCCTCGTCATCTATAAAAGGTGTTTAACTTTTTCCGATTTCTGGAAGAATTACTTTGTGAAGATTCGATTGGAAACATCTTTTGAGACCTTATCTTGTCAATGACAGCAACAGCTGTATGCAACGTTTGTTAGTATATTAGCGGTTAAATCTATCGGTTGACTTTCGAAAGGTATTGCAATATGCATCTATAGGGGGTGAAATAACGCCATGCAATAAAATCGATAATTATGGTGGCTTAATTGTGCCATTTCGTTATTTCGATCTTTCGTCTTTTCGCCTGGCGTTATGGCGCGGCGCCAAGACGAAATAACGCCAAGGGAAAAGACGAAATAACGAAAAACGCCAAGCGAAATAACGAAAAGACGAAATAACGCCAGGCGAAAAGACGAAAAAACGAAATGCGCCACGCGAATTGACGAAAAACGAGCGCGAAAAGACGAAAAAACGCCATGCGAAATAACGCCATTTTAAACTCTTATTTTTCGTCTTTTCGCATGGCGTCTTTTCGTTATTTCGTCTTTTCGCCTGGCGTTATTTCGTCTTTTCGTTATTTCGCGTGGCGTTTTTTCGTTATTTCGTCTTTTCGCCCCGCCAGAACGCCAAGCGAAAAGACGAAAAGACGAAAAAGCGCCATGCGAAAAGACGAAATAACGAAAAGACGCCACGCGAAAAGACGAAATAACGCCACGCGAAATAACGAAATAACGCCATGCGAAATAACGAAAAGACGCCAAAACGAAATTTAACCCTTAACGCGATTGCCAAAAATGCATCGTTGGTTTCTCGTTTGCTGCATTATTGGTAATGTAAATGTAAAGGTAAAATGAGTGGACCTAGATCGGGCTGCTCTCGTATGGGCAGTCTGGGCTACGAGAGAAGTCTGATCTGTTTCTATACACAACTGAACCAAGAGGTATCTAACATTTCAGTAGAGGACAAACAGGCGACATCTGTTGTGATTGGTGCTTTAAAGATGAAAAGAAACTATTAGTCTCTATCTTATTGACAGGATTATTAAAAACCCTTTGCGTGTTTGACATTTGAAAATTATTTTCAACATGCGCGGATCCAGAAAGTTTTTTCAGAGAGGGTCCAACACTGACAACGTTTTTTCTTCTTCTCTTTTTCCTTTTTTTAGTTAATGGGATGGAGAGAGGATCAAAATGTCACTATTAGTGGGCCATCACCGGCCCACCAGCGAAACGCCATCGAAATGGCGGTTCGCTGGCGTGCCGATATTGGCCCACCATTGAATGCTGGCTTGGTAGCTTAGTGATTTTAGGGGATCCAGATCAATATTGCTAGGAAATTCTATATTTTTGTGTTGTTTCAGGGGGGTGGGGTCCGGACCCCCTGTCCCCCCCTCTGGATCCCCCCATTTGCAAGCATTACTTTTTATCGATTTTTTTTTGGGGGGGGGGATAGTGCCAGAGTGTCAAACAGCTTGGGTCCGTACAGTTTGCAAAGATCATCAGTTGATGACAAAATTTACCGCTAGCAGGTAAAGAGTTAATTTATGTGTTTATATCCATACTTCTACTGTGAAGGACGTTCTTTACAAGCAATGGAGACTCAGATGAAATGCCGAACGATGCGGCATTTCATCTGGGTCTTGATTGTTTGTAAAAGACGGCAACTCGTGGAGCTTCCTACAATATTACTTAGACTAACCGGGGTGCTCCCAACATTTTAGTCAAATGAGACTATTATGCACCAGTCATTTGTATCCACACTCGGGGCCTGGGAATATCGGGGCCTTTAGCTTTTCAATTTTTAAAGCCCACCAAGTTGCACCCCTTTCGGTTTATATTGGCATTTAGATGTTTAGGTGCGCTGTTAAAAGGACCTTTCAGACAAGTTCTTTCAGTAGTGGCCTACGTGTATTTAAGCGGGATATTAAAACCACGGCACATCCACGGTACTGCAGGGACATATCGTAGGTCAAATCCCGGTACTTAAGCCTCGCTATGTACCCGGTATCCCCAGCCCCAAGGAGGCGGGACATACAAATGACTGGTGCATTAAAATGGAGTTTACCGCCCGTGTGTCGGAATGTCTGTCTATCAGAACGTCCACCAGTGTGTGCTTTGTGAGCTCAACTCCTCTTACAGTTTATTCCATTTAAAAAAAACAACAACTTTGCATATGTTTCGTGCATGAGCTGATTTGCATGTGATTTGGACATTCTTCATTTTTCCCCTCGAACTGCAGACAGACAGGCACGCACGCACGCACGCACGCACGCACGCACGCACATAATCACACAGCTAAATCGACAGGGAGATAAACATATTCACAAACAATTAGTCGTGTGAGTACATGCAAACGATCCCGAGTTACTCACTCTCCACTGAGCCATGCTCTTCAATATAGATTTGTCTTTGTTTGCTAAAATAAACAGTAGCTTTTGGAGTGGACCCAGATCAGACTGTTAATGTACAATGTAGGAGCATTATGGTTTTGGTCCACACTGTTTGCCCCAATACTTACGTAAGTCAACTGGGCCTTGACGCGAGAAAACCTGTCTTCGGTGGTTTGCGAACAACAAAGGCGCATACCAGCATGCGCATGCTCCGCGCAGACTGATCAGCACCTTTTTCATTCGCGTTCTCTAAACTTGCTACGCGTAATTTTGATCTTCTAGACAGTCTTTGTAGATGAGGAGACTCGGGGTTGAGTCTCGCTTTGTCGGAAACCCCGAAGACAGGTTTTGTCGCGTCGAGGCCCAACTAATGTTAGCAAAAATCATAGCACGTCCAGCTGTCAAATGTAGCCAGTTATACAGCTTTGGACCTTCTTTCATCTTCTTCCATACTTTATGTTTGTTAGAAGATATACCTCTGAGAGAGCTGTGCGTACACGTAGATCTGTCTGTGCCTTTTTTGTTATTTATAAAACGATCATGTGATTGCTCGGATTGACTTATCATATTCTGCACATGAATTTGCAATTAGAATGGACCTCATAATTTGCGTAGATATTATGGCGTCCAATCAGTTCAGTACCAACAATGTATGGTGGCTTGTTTTGCCCTCTAAATTTCGTCTTTTCGCCTGGTGTCTTTTCGTTATTTCGTCTTTTCGCCTGGCGTCTTTTCGTTATTTCGTCAATTCGCCTGGCGTCTTTTCGTTATTTCGTCTTTTCGCCTGGCGTCTTTTCGTTATTTCGTCTTTTCGCTTGGCGTTTTTACGTTATTTCGTCTTTTCGCATGGTGTCTTTTCGTTATTTCGTCTTTTCGCGTGGCGTTTTTTCGTCTTTTCGCTTGGCGTTCTGGCGGGGTGAAAAGACGAAATAACGCCAGGCGAAAAGACGAAATAACGAAAAAACGCCATGCGAAATAACGAAAAGACGAAATAACGCCAGGCGAAAAGACGAAATAACGAAAAGACGCCATGCGAAAAGACGAAAAATAAGAGTTTAAAATGGCGTTATTTCGCATGGCGTTTTTTCGTCTTTTCGCGCTCATTTTTCGTCATTTCGCGTGGCGCATTTCGTTTTTTCGTCTTTTCGCCTGGCGGTATTTCGTCTTTTCGTTATTTCGCTTGGCGTTTTTTCGTTGTTTCGTCTTTTCGCTTGGCGTTATTTCGTCTTGGCGCCGCGCCATAACGCCAGGCGAAAAGACGAAAGAACGAAATAACGAAATGGCACAAACAAGCCACCATAGAGAATCCACTAGCGGTTTACAGGGTTTCGGGAAACGTTATGACGTCCACAACAACGTTGCGTACATAACGGCAGAAATGAGATTTCAAAGTAATCTTAATGGCATATGATAACTAGAATCTAATATTCGTGCTCCTGTATTCAGTATTGAATTGATTAAACTCGTTGCGAAAAAGAGATAAAATGCTCGACAAGCCTCGCAATTTATCTCTTTTCCCAAACTCGCTTAATAAATTCAATAAAACATGAGCACGCATGTAAGATCTCTATATAACATATAATTATGATCCGGTATCCAGCACTTGAAAAATGAAAGTTGGCATGTGCACCTATCAAAACCTCAGATCAGCATGCGCGTCCGCGCAGTCTGACCAGAGTCTTTGATATGTACTATATTGTGTTATCCAAGGGTCCAATGTTTCTTCAGGTGGAAACTAAGACTCTGCTCAGACTGTGCAGATGCACATTCGGATTTGAATCTTGCTGTACGCACGTGCCAACCGTTGTATCTTATGTTGGACACAGCCTCATATTTTGTGAATGTATCGCGCCACACATTTGTACAAGGACGAAGCTAGAACGCTGAAAATTGTATGCACAATAAAGGGAGACTACTGGATCAAGCAGTCGTTATCTTCAATTGCTCCCCTTTTCAAAATGGGAACTTCTCTTAAAGGAAAGAATTTGCTCCCAGGGTGAGCGAATTCTCACCTTTAAGGGCACGTTCTTATGGTATGGAAAATCATTTCGGTCTTCTGTATTATTGAATTCATTAAACTCGTTGCGAAAAAGAGATAAAATGCTCGGCAAGTCTCACATTTTAATTTCTTTTCCTCCACTCGTTTAATAAATCCAATAAAACATGAGCACTCATGTAAGATCCTCTATTTCTTGTTTTGTAATTGTATATTATTACACTCCCAGACGCGAAAGCATACGATAAAACATATTTTGTATTGAATACATTCATGGGCAGATCCAGGGGGGGACATGGGGTCCGGACTCTACTGGAAAATCACAAGTGGCTAAAGGTTTGCTTTGAAATTCTGGTACGGACCCCGCCACCTCGAGAAGCTATTGGACCCATCGGGTCAGTAGGGATCTTTGTGTTGTACGTTGATGACTAAAAATAGTTGTCAGCACCCCAATTTTCTGGATCCGCGCATGTGAATTTGCAGAACGTTACTAAATGTGGCGATGAAGATTATCAATCAAGTAGAATTTCAGAGAGTACCCTTGAATCAAACATGCCGAGAAAATGTGTGCTCGTCTTTTAAATGCACTTATACAATTTATCCGAATCTCGACTGTGCTCAATCGATAAATAGAAGGGAACACCCCATGTTTAATATATCATACCATCAGAGCCACGACATGTGATTTCCAAAAAATGTGGCGTTTTGACAAGTGTAGACTCAGACGAACCCATGCACCACCTTTTAAGCTTAGAAACTCCAAATGATGTTCAGCTGGTAGCTTAACACTCCTAAATATGCAAGCGACTAGCAAAGGCTCTGATCAGCACCCCCCCCCCCCCCGGTGGCTTAGCCTGCTGTCCGTTCTAAAGTGGTGGTTCTGTTGTTGTTGATCCGTTGTTTGTTGTCCTTCCCATTGGTAGTAGGGGTTCTGTGTTTGTCGTTGTTTTTTGTGCATTGCTTTGTGTCCTTTCTAGTTTTGCAATCATCTTGAAGAGAAGAGAGAGCTGGTTGCTTTGCTTTTATTGTCTTACGGATTTCTTGTTACTGTAAATGTTATGTGACTCTTCCTCAAGGTGCCGAGGGTTGGTCTGCGTTGTGTGATTGTGGTATTTCTTGATCATACTCGCATACTTTTTGGTACTCTAGAGCACTTAGCAATGAGCTTTTATTAGATTTGTAAGTACACCCTTAATTTTTCCGCGATTTTTCATTTATTTGTACTGTTTTAATTAAAATTCATGAATATTCATATTTAATAATTTTCATAGTTGGCATTAAGGTAACATAATTATTTCTAAGCATTGATTTGGCGCTCGCGTAAAATCTATACCTGTTGATATTATGATTTCTTTATAAGCTTGCGTTTATTTTATTTGTGATGACACCAGGCGCGCAGACCGTCAGTATGGCTCTGCCACGCAATTGTTGATTTAATTCATGAGTTGGCGAGCAAATGCGACACAGTTCTGGAGCCTGACAGGTGCTTTTTTCTAGTGTGACTGCCAAAATTGAGGGGAATGTGCATGTCTAAGCGCAGCTCTTATCATATTCCCATGAAATAACATCCAAAAACGATTACCACTCCCTATTGTTTTCTTAGTAAACTAGCAAAAGTTTAATGAGGAATTTTATTACAACGCACTGGGAGAATTTTTGATGCATTGATACAACGCACTGATGTCGTGTTTGCTTGTGCAGACTCACCACAGTATTCGCTGTTCACATAAACGGTACACAATTCACCATTTGAACCAGCACATGAAATTTCGTTACTGTGACGAGGCTCAGGCGAGCCTTTGCAAATGTGCAGACTCGCCTGAGCCTTCGCTGCCTGCACATGAGATTTTGATACTTATCGCATTGTACAGAGTCTACGCTGCTGGCGTAAATAGCACAAAAATCACCATTTGAGGCAGCATGTGAGATTTTGGTACAGTGACGAAGCTACGGTAAGCCTGTGCAAATGTGCAGACTCGCCAGAGCCTTCGCTGCTAGCACAAAATAGCATTAAATCGCCATTAGAGCCACCATGTTGTCTCCTTTGAATGTGTACAATTTTAATTCCGCACGTGCGTAAATGCTTAATGGGAGCTACACCTTTGTCGGTCCAGAAAATTATAGAAATGTTTTGTAATGTCGTCGTTTTGTATGTTTCAGTGGCTAAGATGGTACACTTTCCGATTAGGAAAAACATAAAACGATGTGGATTTCCTCTAATTGTTGTCAATGTGGTCATCATATATTTCATAGGTAAGTTCTCCAAACATTTATGCCCTCCACACGGTACTAAGTCCACATTGGTCCTTGCGGAACGAAGTGGGCTTAGTGCTATGCGAGGCGATAAAAAGTACAGAGGCATGATAAAAAATCCAGCGGCCATTCCGCGAAAGTGCACGCGACGTAAACAAGTCAAAAGTGAATGATCTGTATCTACTTTTTGTTGTACTGTAGAAAGTATTGAAAGAGACATCGATGGAGAACTGTTCGGCATTATTGTAAGAACCACTGTGTATATATGGTTCACCTGAAACAATTCTGCCTGATCAAAGGTGCTATTTAAATCGCATTCTTTTGATTGTCGCCATCAAAATGTCTCTCAATAATATATATCCCCATAAGATGTTACATTTTCTTAGTGTATTCTAGGATAAGTAGAGACCTAGATATGATTGAATTTGTAGGCCTAAATGTACCTCCTCCCACATTCTCGAGAAACGTATTACTTGACTTTTCGCTTACTGTATGAATGCGTAATTAGGAATAGCCAACCTTAGGCATAGGTAAAAGCTGAAAAGGAGGCGTGGTTTTATTCAAAAGTAACTGTATCATCTTGTGCCACCACCTCAGTCATTATTTAGTCCTTAAAACGCCAGCAAAATAACTCTGAAAATGTCTATTTAACATAAGCAGGGAGGCAAACATTGTGTACCCAGATCAGACTGCTCCTACAGGAGCAGTCTGATCTGGATTCACACTGTTTATCTATGAGGCTTCAAATAGCTTAGTGGATGACAAAAAACATACATTTTGTGACTATGCGCTTTAAGGGTTAATAAATGTGAGTTCAGTGTGTATACGGTTAGGATTTTCATGAAATGAATGCACGTTTGCGCGGCTCAAAAAGCTTATTAACTCTTTACCAAATTATAAATAAAACCTGATTTCCCTTCCTTAGCAGATGAAATAGCCGAACCACACCCAGATATGAATATTAAAGTTGCCGCCTTTACAGTATGCAAAAAGTCAAGTAATATAAGGGGTTGCAATGGAAGGCATGCATTTTCACCATGGTTTCATGGAAGCTAAGTATTCCTATCGTCTTACCACACAAATCATTCAATACATTGTCTTTGATTAGATATGTAGCGGACCCTTGAATGACACTATGGTAGGGTTTTGAAGATAAAATGTCCAGCCGCATCCATCTTTCGATGATAAATGGTACAGAGAACGAACTTCGTCAATGATGATTTTATCATTGACGATATTGTTTCAGGGGAACCAAATATAAAAAGTGGTCCTTTCTATAGTGCTGAACAGTTTTCCATCCATGACTCGTTCTTGAAATACCTTCTAAAGTAAAGCTAAAAGTAGATATCGCCTTGCATAGTGTGGCACAAAATAAGGACCAACTATCAAAATTTAAGTTATGCAACCGCGTGAACATTACAAAATATGATCAAATGTGAAACCTGTGCATTCTTAGACACTCAGAAAATAATGAGTGGCCTCGATCGCGACAAAATCTGTCTTCGTGATTTCAAACAAAGCGAGACTCAAATCAGTCTCTTCAGCTGCAGAGACTAGCTACAAAATTGAAACTTTGTCTGTAGCAAGTTAAGATATGTTTTTTTTCAAAAAGTGAAAAACAAAAGCGCTGATCAGACTGCGCGGATGCGCAGGCTGATCTGCGCCTTTGTCATTCGCAACCCCCTCCCCCCACACGAAGACAGTTTTCTCGCGTCGAGGCCCATGTGTAAATATATATTTCTCGAGACTGTAAAAGCTATCACATTCATTTCAAAATGTTTCTTGAAAAGAAAACAAACAAACAAACAATCTTCAAAACAATTCAGCCTATACTTGATTCAAAGTGTGGTCCCGTGTCCCTCAGCAGACGACAAACGGAGTCGCCGCCAGCAAAGAAAGAGTTGAGCGGTTGGCGGGACACTTTATAGCTTAAATAGTTTAAAATGTGGTTAACAGTGAAGAATCTGATGATATGCTGCAATTTGTGGCGTATCATCAGGATATACAGTTTGCAAATGTTTATCAAGGACCTCTGACACTTTGATGGGGTATCTGCTTATTATGCCCCCAAAGGAACTTTGGGAAGCATATAGTAATCGCACTGTCCGTCCGTCCGTCGGTCCGTCCCGCTTGTGTCCGGTGCATATCTCCTATATTCTTTGAGGTAGGAATTCCAAATTTGGTGTGTGGATACATCTTGGAGTGGCGGAGTGTCGCGTAAAATTTTAGGGTCACTGTGACCTTGACCCTGACCTCTGATTTACTTTTTATAGTAATCACAATGTCCGTCCGTCCGTCCCGCTTCGTGTCCGGTGCATATCTCCTATATTATTTGAGATAGGAATTCCAAATTTGATGTGTGGATGCATCCTGGGATGGCAGAGTGTCGCGTACCATTTTCGGGTCACTGTGACCTTGAACTTCACCTCTGACCTAGTTTTTAGAATAATCGTGTCCGGAGCATATCTCTTATATTATTTGAGGTAGGAATTTCAAATTTGGTGTGTGGATGCATCTTGAGATGAGAAAGTGTCGCGTACCATAATTGGGTCACTGTGACCTTGAACTTGACCTCTGACCTAGTTTCTAGAAACTGCATTGAGTCTGGTGCATATCTCCTATATTCTTTGAGATAGGAATTCCTAATTTGGTGTGTAAATGCATATTGGGATGAGAGAGTGCCATACATCATTTTTGGGTCACTGTGACCTTGACCTTGACCTCTGACCTAGTTTTAAGAATTGTTATGTACGGAGCATATCTCTTATATTCTTTGAGGTAGGAATTTCAAATTTGGTGTGTGAATGCATCATGGGATGGCGTAGTGTCACATACCATTTTCAGGTCACTGTGACCTTGACCTTGACCTCTGACCTAGTTTTAAGAATAATCATGTCTGGTGCATATCTCTTATATTATTTGAGGTAGGAATCTCAAATTTGGTGTGTGGATGCATCTTGGGATGACAAAGTGTCCCATACCAAAATTGGGTCACTGTGACCTTGACCTCTGACCTAGTTTTAAGAATAATTATGTACGGAGCATATCTCTTATATTCTTTGAGGTAGGAATTCCAAATTTGTTGTGTGAATGCATCATGGGATGGCGGATTGTCACATACAATTTTCAGGTCAATGTGACCTTGAACTTGACCTCTGACCTAGTTGCTAGAAACTGCATTGAGTCTGGTGCATTTCTCCTATATTCTTTGAGATAGTAATTCCAAATTTGGTGTGTTAATTCATCTTGGAATGGCGGAGTGTCACAAACCATTTTTGGGTCACTGTGACCTTGACCTCTGACCTATTTTTAAGAATTATGATGTCCGGAGCATATCTCTAGTATTATTTGAGCTGGGAGTCTCAAATTTGGTGTGATGGTGCATCTTTAGATGAGGAAGTATAGCAAACCATAATTGGGTCACTGTGGCCTTAACTTGACCTATGACCTAGTTTTTAGAATAATCGTGTCCGGAGCACATCTCTTATATTATTTAAGGTAGGAATCTCAAATTTGGGGTGTGAATGCATCTTGGGATGACAAAGTGTTGCATACCACAATTTGGTCACTATGACCTTGAACTTGACTTCTATGACCTAGTTTCTAGAAACTGCATTGAGTCTGGTGCATATCTCCTATTTTCTTGGAGATAGGAATTCCAAATGTGGTATTTAAATGTATCTTGAGATGACGGAGTGTCACATACCATTTTGGGTCACTGTGACCTTACCTCTGACCTAATTTTAAGAATTATGGTGTTCGGAGCATATCTCTTATATTCTTTGAGGTAGGAATTCCAAATTTGGTGTGTATTCATCTTGGGATAGAGGAGTGTCACTTACCATTTTCGGGTTACTGTGACCTTGACCTCTGACCTAGTTTTAATAATAATTGTGTCAGGAGCATATCTCTTTTATTATTTGAGATAGGAATCCCAATTTTGGTGTGTGAATGCATCTTGGGATGGTGGAGTGTCTTGTGCCATTTATGGGTCACTGTGACCTTGACCTCTGACCTAGTTTTTAGAAAAATTGTGTGCGGAGCATATCTCATATAATTAAAGGTAGGAATCCCAAAATTGGTGTGTGGATGCAACTTTTGATGGAGGAGTGTCACGTACCATTTTTGGTCACTTTGACCTTGACCTCTGACCTAGTTTGTAGAATAATCGTGTCCAGAACATATCTCTTATATTATTTGAGATGGGAATCCCAAATTTGCTGTATGTTACATCTTTGGATGCTGATACCATTTTTAGGTCACTGTGATCTTGACCTATGACCTAGTTTCTAGAATAATTGTGTCTGGAGCATATCTCCTATATCTTTTGATGTAGGAATCACAAATTTGGTGCTTTGAGTTTTCTTGGGATAGCGGAGTGGTGCATACCATTTTGGGTCTTTTTTATCCTGACATTGACTTCTGGCCTCATTTCTAGGTTTTTCGTGTCTGGAGCATATCTCCTATATTACAGCTAACTTTCTTCGAATGTGTCTTATGCTAGACTAATTCCTTTGGGGGCATTCGTCACGTGACTGTGACATTTCTTGTTTTTCAGATGCTTCCTAAAACTTCACTATGCATAAGATATCACTGGTATCACTTTTTAATATGACGCTTGATGTACTAGGAACGAATTAAGGTTAGAACCCTACGACAAAACAGGATACTCTAACAAAGGGATAGGGGTTGCAAAATTTGACCCCACGAAACATTTAGAACAACGTTAACTCCCATAAACATTTAGGACTAACATTCTCACAGGACTGTTCCTGGCACGACCATTTAGAACTTGTGAAAACTAAAGCATTGCTTCGTATAAATATTATGCGCAGACCAAAATTTCAGCTTGACAGGAAGTCTCTCCAAACCATAAATATATCTTTTATAATGCCTCTTCTTGAATATGCCGATGTTGTATGGGACAATTGTACCCAACAAGAGGCTAACGAGTTAGGAAAAAATCAAAATGAAGCTGCCCGCATTGTTAAGGGAGAAACCAAACTTGCTTCAATTCAATCTCTATTGTCTGACACAGGGTGGGAAAGTCTCACATCGAGAAGAGAAAAGCACAAACTCGTCCTCTTCTATAAGATGATCAATTCTTTGGCACCTGAATACCTCTCCTCACCTGTACCACCAACTGTTGGTAATATAAGTCAATATAATTTGCGTAACGAGACGAACCTTCAGACAATCCCTGCAAGATCCCAACAATACTACAACTCATTTCTCCCTTCAACCACGCGCATTTGGAACAGCCTTTCAGACGATACTAAGAACTCCCAATCGGTTGAATCCTTTAAACATTAACAAAACAACAACATTACCAAACCACCACCTTACTACTTTTCTGGTTCACGACTAGGACAAATATACCATGCCCGCATACGAATGAACTGCTCACTGAGGTATCATCTTTTCCAGAAAAACATCATTGATAATCCTGTATGTGAATGCGGTGAGATTGAAAATACTTCACATTTTTTCTTACACTGCAATCTCTTTGGATAATTAAGGCATGCTTTGCTAGATAGAGTCTCGACCTACTGTCAACCAACGGTCAATGCTTTCTTATATGGTAATACTGATCTGACAGATGTTGAAAATGCAGAATTCTTTTCAGCTGTGCAAGATTATGTATTAAAAACAAAACGTTTCAGCTAAAAACAAAGGTACACATTTGAAAGTGCTTACAATAGTTGCACACACAATTAATCAAAACTAAATAAAAACCTAATATGATACTAATTTGCGGATACGCACACGCCCAATAGTATTTTATTCAGAAATCTAACTGTTATGGATGAATTTAGTCCAACAACAGACCACTGAAATTAAGACTTTACATTACATTCCCCGTGGAGCCCTCAACAGCCAACTAGTACCCCTATCGCCAAACAGCTACAAAGTGCGACCATTATTTTCTACATAAATGACAATTACGACATGATAGTGCATATATTAGTAATGTGAACTCTTGGGATACAGATTCAAATAAGTCATTTGACATTCTTCAGAATCCCATTTGTATAGTGGTTGTATTGTAATCGTATTCTGTGTTGTTTGTATACTTGTCATATATTATACAAATAAAATAAAGCTTAAACCAAAACATCTAGAAATCAAATTTTTTCACGTGTAAGGGAATTATATCATCAATACTCGATTACGAATAACAGTGAAAGTATTTTAAGATCCAAAACAATGAACATTGAAATGCTTGTTTTTGTTTTTTGTTTTTTTTCTATCTGATTTGTTAAGAAATATTTTGAAGTGCAACTGTAGTCCATATTCAACCTTGATGACAATTTATTTACCTGGTGCAATATTATGCAGCAATGTACTACATGTATAACCATTTATCCATGCGTAAAGTACACATAGTCAATGGCCATGTAGCTTATGTGTATTGGATAGATACAGTATATGTGCAAAATATTATACCAATTGAATTTACAAATGTAGTAAAAGGACAGTTTCATAATCTAAAGAAAAATATGCTAAAACGTTGTAATATTTCATGACTAATGGGTTAAGAAAAGGAAGCTTACTTGTACTAACCATTTCATTATACTGGAAAAAAGATTTTCAAGAGACCACAACAAAAATAAAAATGCTAATGTTCGGGCTCGCCCAGACGTCACATTTTAGGCTGTGGGGCATCACCCCCCCCCCCCCCCCCCCCTGAGTCCCAACTAGCTTTTCACATATACATGTATTATGTAAAATATGAGAACACACTTACGTGCAAAAGGATTAGTTGGGACTCGGGGAGGAATGATGACCACCATCAGAGGTCCTTAGACTAGTACACGAGGTTTTGGTACCAATCGCATTGTCGAGCAATGTGCAGGTGACTCACAAGAGCACTCTCTGCTTGCATACACAAAGTTTGGATGTATATGAAGACTCAGATCAAAAATGAGACCCTTTGATCCGTTGTATACGTCAGTAGAGGCTTTTGCGCATTTGTGATCTAACAACATAAAAAACAACATTAATCGGAACCAATTCGGCTAATTACGTGGAATTCCGTGGAATCAGACCTTGGATGTACATCTAGGATCTGCTTTGATAACGTGACGCTGACGTTACATAACATGACACTGACTTTACAGAAACCACTGATGCCAACACAATAACAAGTGTGATTACAAAACAAACAGTTTTAAACGAAGTTTATATTTTTTCTATAAAATATCGCTAAAGCGGTATAGCGATATTTTATTGAAAAATACATAAACCTCATTTAATCTGCTGATTAAACTTTT
Source organism: Loripinus fragilis (assembly GCA_964019695.1). Classification (NCBI taxonomy): domain Eukaryota; kingdom Metazoa; phylum Mollusca; class Bivalvia; order Lucinida; family Lucinidae; genus Loripinus; species Loripinus fragilis. The sequence continues at coordinate 70,221,902 of OZ026522.1, read as the reverse complement.
CGGGTAATCAGACATATGGATTTTAATAGGGCTAAACCCACATGCTACAGAACTTATATTCCTTACGCTAGTTCCGGCTAATAAAATGGAACTATTTCGTACATGTACATAGTACTACGCGTAAAAATGTGCCTTACGTACAGCCGAGGCTTGATTATATTCTCAAATTGTGCCGGGCCTTCTGGATTGGACCAACACCTAAACAGCAGGTCCTTTTGTGGAACAGTACAGGCTTATTGTACTGGCCCAAGGCTCCCTGCCAGCATGGGCCACCATCGGCCCGCTGGTGAAACGCCATTCTGCTGTCGGGCTGGCGGTGGCCCGCTTTTAGATGTTAACTGGGTCATCATTACAGTTTTTTTTTCTAACTGATGAACTAGTCATAATTGACACAAAACAAATAAAAGCGAGTTGCATACAACGTAATCAATGATATAATGAATCCTTTCTCTTGTCCTTGAAAAGCAGACGAAGCAATACAAAATATCGATGCCACAATTAATTCACGTATCAAATGTCTTGTTCGTGTGGGGCAGACTTTGTTTAAACATATTTAGCCGAGCGTGCAAAAATACAAAGCAAATAACTAGAACAAACTAAACATGGATCGGGTCGTAAGCTTTAAGTGCCTTGCCAAAGCTTGGTAGAATGGGAAGGGGTGTCAAAAATGTTCAAATGTAGACTCTTTAAAATAGGTAGAGAAGATTTTAAAGATAGGTTTATGTTCGGTGTTACCTGATATTTTTATTTATCACTTACCTCTCATATTAACTGCATTGCTGCACGTTGTCTGATTAACGTTGTCTATCTCATGGCATGTGCCATTATCAGGTCATGATGACGTTGTCCTTTGTGAATGACGTCGCTAATGACGCTGAATAAACACAAAATCGAAAATTGCGTCATAATCGCTAGTTTGAAGAGTGAAACACTAAGTAAACTGATAAATAGAATACCTTATGCCTTCAACAAACTAGAATTGTCAGGGAATTTGGCTATAGTCTCGCTGCACCGCTTTTCATGATGTAAAAAGACCAAGTTCTAAAGCTTTTGACCAGAAAAAAATTCTGACATTAATCAAGGGCTATAACTCTGTTACAAACAAGCAAAATATGGAAGGTAGCAATCCCACTATAAACGCATTTACTAAATTTGGTAAAATCTTATCCATTTGTTCTCAAGATATTGAGCGGAAACGAAATTCTGACGTCAATCAAGGGCCATAACTCTGTTACAAATATATGAAAAAATGACAGGTAAAATTCGTATTAACCTAGCCAATAAAATTGCATTTAATATAATGTTTGATCAAACTCTGCCCATTTGTTTTAAAGATATTGAGCGGAAAAGGAGATTCTTTTAATGTGAATATGTTTTCATTACATATTGAGCCGCCCTCCCTCCTTCGCCACCCCCCCCCCCCCCCCCCCGCGAAGACCCCAGCATACATCATATGTCCGGACACCTTGAACCTGACAATTTTTAACCCAACAGACCGTCTTGGCAGATCATGCCTCACTTCACTACTAGCGGGCATCTTGATGTGTTCATAGGATGCAAAACGTGTTAGGCTGGAATCGTCATGACAAAAATCGGTGCATTAAGAAAACAACCTTCTATTTTGTCCTACTCTTAGGCTAACACTTCTGGACTAATTTAACCTCAAGGATACTTTACCCTCGGATAGTTAGACTGGGATAGTTAAACTCAAGGTCACCTTTCGTTATGCAAACCAGATTTAAACTGGAGGCTAGCAAGCACCGTGTTAGGCCTTAGTCGAGACTAAAATAAGCTGTCGTCATGCAATCTGCCCAATGTGTTTAAACTCGATTTTATTTCTCCATTCAGGCAACCGGACAGGTCACGTGCTCAGTGGAGGCATACTAGACAAAGAACCAAGAAAAGCAATGCAGCTAAATAAGACAAATTCACGTCTTGCAGGCAACCAAACAGTCGAAACAGCGACCACAGCTACGCAAAAACCTTGGAAAAGCCTATTTCCAACAGTGCTAAAGATAGAAAAAGAACCAAACAGACACCATCTACTTGTTAACGCTTACATGAACAGCGGATCCAGGTTCACTGGAAGCTTGTTTGGTTTCAGGTAGAGTAAGAATTGTTTAACTCTTTTTAGACCAATGGAACTTTTCGTATAAGGTCGATGACAGTTATGTCAGGATGGTCCATTATATGTATTAAGTGTCACATGTTATTAGGTCCGAAACATACTGAAGATCGATTTTGTCTTAGCAAACAGGACAGACCCTGATGAAATGCTGTCTTAAGCGGCATTACATGTGGGTCTTCACTGTTTGCAAATATACATGATTTTGAGTTGCAAAGGGTAATACCCATATTCCACACAGGCCACGAATCGCCCGAATCGCCACGAATTGATTTTTTCTTATTCGGGGGGATTCGTGAGGTTTCATTTTTTTCTCCCATCGTGATGCTCTACGAGTCAGTCCCGATTCAGATACGATGTCTTTACGAATATTCGGGGGAATCGGCTCAATTCGGCTGGAATCGCGCAAGAATTCATTACGATTAGCAAAATAACATTAGAACATGCTGCACGAAAGTTGAGGAATCAATAACGAATCAGTGAAGAATATGCCGAATGCAACACGAATTGGGCACGAATTAACAGAAACCCGCGACGATTCGCCACGATTCGCGAGATTTTCTCTCACTATTATATAGTGTTACGCCCAGGTATGCTTTGCAAGCCTAGGAGCAACAAGAAAGTAATATAAATCAAAAGAGCTGAGCTTCAATGAGCCCAAATGAGCTATAAATGATTTTTCCCAATTAAGACAGAGCTATCTGCTCCAAACAATGATTGAGTCACCTACTTGGTGTTTAATAATAAGACAATTCAATGCGTTCAACAACAAATTATGAGATAAGCCAAAGTTGACAATAACTATAATCAAAGCAATCCAACTAGTAAAATGTAAACCCTTGATCAATTATATATATAGTGAGCCACAGTGAGCACAAAAGTACTATCAGAATAATATTTGAGCAGCTCAAACTGACCTATTCAAAACAACCTTAACAACCTTGTTATTTGAGCCCAAAGACTACAAAAGTATAACACTATGAAAAATGCTGCAAGAGCAGTCAAAATCCTATTGAGGAAAGTAAGTATAAATATGCTGTCAAAGCAGCTAGCCGTTGGAATAACCAAAGCTAAATAAGTATTATACTGTGTTGTACAACAATTACCGGAGTGACAACACTGCCGGAGTGACAACACTGCCGGAGCAAACACAAGGTTATATATATATATATATATATATATATATATATATATATATATATATATATATATATATATATATATATATATATATATATATATATAGCAGGCTGTCACAGTGTGAGCAGCCACAAAGTTGTCTTGTAAACGAATGAGCTAGAGTGAGCCAGGTCTCCCAATCGCCTTATACAGGATTCATGAGAGGCCTAGCCACTAAATATATATATATTTGCTCTTGTCTGTCAAATAGCCTTTAAGACAATGAGCTGAAATGAGCCAGATCTCTGAGGCTCAGTCACTATATACTGGGATAAAATATACTACAAAGCTCGGTAGACATGTTTCAGTCAACTCCTCACTTTGTAGATAAATTAACAGTATATTATATCTTCTTAGCTGTCCAATAGCCTTTATAGCCTTCCAATTGATCTTATTCAGACCTTTCGGTTCAGCAGTCATAAGCCAACTGATCAAATGCACTCCTTTCATTGCTTTATATATGGACAAGTTCATTTCAAGGGTTATTCCATTGAACAAATATCTGATTGGCTGATAATTAACTCTCCTGTCTGCTGATTGGATAAAAATGATAATCATTGATTGGTCAACACCTGGCTTCTGATTGGATGAAAAAGGTAATCACTGATTGGTCTAACAAGAGGTAATTTCAATCCTATTTTATGATCAAAGCTTGAATATCAATATATATATATAAATACACCAAACAATTAGTGTGTCTAGACATGACAAAGAGCAAAACAAATGCCAGGGGAGTAATATATATATTTGTTAATATAAAAATGGGTGTACATAACAATAGTTATAAAAAAGGCCCATACATTCTTTGGGGCGTCAGTTCCAAAATAAATGTTCCTCTTAAAGCAGCAGTAGAATTGATCCTGCAACTTGAGTGTTGAAAACGGCTTCTTATACAACAACGTTAAAGTCGAGAGGCCCTGACCCAGACTCTTTGACTTGGAAAAATATGGCAGTTCGCCATTGGCAAAATTACCAGCCAGGAGCTACTGACTGATCCTGATTGTGCTCCAGAATCTGCCAAATCTGTTTCAACTTCTAGGACTGCTTACGTGCGCGTGACGGGGTAATTAATCTTCGGGAAAATCCTTCTACTATCTCTTCCTTGGTTTTATTGCTTGGTTTAATCTCCCGATTCCCCACGAAATTGGCACGAATGAGCTAAGAGTAGCTATGAATGCCCAAAAACGCCTCCGAATCGATTACGATTCAGTTACGATGCCCAAGAATGCCTTAGGAATTTGGTACGAATCACGCATGATTTTTCGAATTGGGGAATTCGTGGCCAAAGCTTTGAACAGCTCAAAACCTTTGAGCCGAATTCCCGATAGACCTACGAATTGCAAGAACTGTCTATGGACTGTGCGAATCAGTTAAGATCTTCACAAACTGAGAACGATTCAGCCACGAATCCAAATATTTGTCAATTCGTGTCAATTCGTGGAATTCGGGGCCTGTGTGGAATAGGGATATTACATGTACATGTAAGCGACTACATGAGCCAAAAGTGCATCATGAGATACCTGTAAGTGGGACTAGAACAGGGCCAGTTAAGCCAAAATTAAATGCCTAAAATTGCCATTATTTTCTTATCCATATGTTTAAACATGAGTATCGAGACGGTTCTTTAGAGTACCCACAACATATGTTTTGGTTGAGAAAAATAAAAATAATTTTCAGTTAACACTCTTATCTGTGGGCCTGGAGACTCTAAGATGTATTTGGTTTAAACGTATTTTACTTGTAAAGCTAATATACATGCTACATCAATACAGTTTTTTATAATCGCAATTAGCATACAAATGGGATGTAGAAGAGAAAGTCATAAATTTTGGACTTATATTAATATGTGTTCCATACAAGTGTAATATTTGCTGATACAAATAAGTGATAAGGTATAAAAGCAATTACAGTGAAAATAAGTAACATTAAATTTAAAGTGCAGAAAAGTGCTGAAAAGCTTCCATTTTTGAATATAATGGTGATAAAATGTGGGACTTCTATAATAATGGACATTTACTTCAAAAGCACTGACTCAAAACAATATCTTAATTTCTATTCTTGCCATCCAAAAACAACTAAAACAAACATTCCATTCTCACTTGCACGTAGAATTTGTACTATTGTTTCTGATTCTAATATACTGAAAATACGTCTACAAGAACTTGCTACTACTTTAAGAAGCAGACACTATCCAGACCAAGTTATTAAAACAGGCATTTTGAAAGCTATTAAGATCCCACGAAACACTTTATTAAACACACATAAAGAGGTAGGAATAAACATTACTCCGTTTATTTCTACATATAACCCCAAAACAGGGAAGTATTTGGTATATTAAAAGCAAATATGAATATTTTTAAACAGGACAATACAATAAACAGAATAGTGAAAAATACCAAATTAATAAAAGGCGAACGCCAACTTCCAAATCTAAGACGCATTTTAATGAAATCAGAATTTAATGAAAATAATACACCACCTTATGTGAGCAAATGCAACAAGCCAAGGTGTGGTCTATGTAAAAGTATTACTGAGGGATCATGTTTAAAATCAAAAGATAAAACTTTTCATGTAAAAGAAAATATGAACTGCACTGTAAGAAATGTTCTTTATGTATTAATATGCAATGGTTGTAAAGAGTTTAACATAGGCCAGACAGGTGATAAGTTAAGGAACCGAAAAACGGTACATGAACAACAGATTAGAGATCCATCAACAAGACAAATGCCTGTCAGCAAACATATTGATAACTGTTGTAAACACAACCTAAATTCTCTTTATTTCCGTTTTATAAATTTCAAACTGATGATGTTTCAGCTAGGTTAGCCAAAGAACGTTATTTTATTGATGTGTTTTCTCCAAAACTAAACATGTTTAAATGACTTTACAATTTATACGTATTTGCGTACACATATTTGCGTACACATGTGCACGCGTATTTTGTTAATGACGTGGCTAGGAAACTGCGCATATTTTGACGCCATTAACGCTAAACATATTTGACGACGTTACAAATATAGCGTACGTTGTGTACACATGTGTACGCATATTTTAGTAGTGACGTTGCTAAGAAGCAACACATATTTTGACGCCATTATTGCCCTGAAAATAGGAAACCGGTTGGCAATAATAAAAATAGTAAAAAAAAATCATCCATGTGCTTATGTTGTTTAATTTTTCTTATAATTTACTTGTTTTGGGACATTTTAATTAGTTTATATATATATATATATATATATATATATATATATATATATATATATATATATATATATATATATATATATATATATATATATATATATATATATATATATATATATATATATATATATATATATATATATAAGGAAAAGAAGAGTGCCTAGTATAGAGCCTTGAGGTACAACTGCTTTTATAGAAGTCCAGCGTGCAGAACCACCTGGCAAGACTTCACTCTGTTTTCTATCTTTCAAGTAGTCCGTATGTAAACCACATTTGGAGAGATCCTGTTATTGCAACGGTTTGTAGTTTATATATCAGATAGGCCACTGGCTGGATATGGTTTACCTCCCCCCCCAGGGGGAATTTTGTAGACCATATTTTTCTTAAAGCCCAATGTCTTGCAAGGATTTTGCAACATGTTAGCCCTCTGACAATGGCAGCGTTAAGCTGTAACAGCCTGTTACATACGTTACCCTACAAAATATTTGATAATTAAAATTCTTTTTAAGACTTCAGAAAAGTGCAAAAGATGAGGTAAGATTACCAAATTGGTTATATTTTCTGAGTAAGCTATTACTAGGCCACAGATTTTGACATTTGAAAACAAATATAGTCACCCCGGATGTAGTGTATGTTACATTTTTTTAATTGAACCCCCTTTTAAATGATAAATGCATCTAATGTAGTTTGTCTTAAATTTTATTGAAACCAGTTTATGTTCATTAATTTGGTATCATATTAAAGAATTTTTAATAACCTTTTCAAAACTGCAAACATTACTTTTCTATCTTATATACTTTTTGAGTTATTAGACGTTGAACATGGTACCCCCATATCACACAAAAATGTAAAATGTAATTCTCTAGGCCTCGCGCTGGCTATAGACCCCACCTCCCCCAGGGGGAATTTCGTACATTATGATTTCTAGATACTGCATTATAAAGGCCACAAAATGAAATATGTTAGCCCTCTGAGAGTGGCAGCGTTAGCGGGTAACATCATGTTACGTACGTTACCCACAAAATAACATTAAATTTTCCTGAAAATGCCCCCAACATGACATATTCAGACTTTTTTTGAAGTCTGGCACAGGTTTAAGAACTTCTTATAACACAGTTACATAATTTTAGCATTTATTTTATAAATTTCTTGAGTTTTTGCCGTTGTATATGTTACTTAGTGTTTCATATGTTATTTCCAAGTATCAGTATGGCAGTTATTGACTATACATGTATTACATCCATCAGTGAATGTAGTAAATCTATAAGGCTGCTATTCAAATGAATTAAAGTTCCTTATTATGGTGTTTTACACTATTTTACAGCCCAGGTTACATACGTTACTCTCTGAATACCATTAAACGTTTAAGATATGGTCTCCAACACGACCTGCTTGTACGTATTGGCATGCTGGCACAGGTCCATGTACTTCTTTTTACTCTGGCTCATTTGCTGGGGAAGTAACTCAAAACATAAACTACCATAAACCCTCTTTTCTTTTATAGAGACATCAAATATAGTTAACATAATACTCATGGAAAGTTTGTAACATACAGTGCAATATGCGAGTAACAACTTAAAAGATCAAAGAATCCCCATCAGGTAGAAGTTATAGAGCAAATCTTTGTATATTATCCAAGTGTTTAAAGAATTTTTCTAAACAGCATATTAATCCTCTATCAGATTCATCTTGCAAGGATTTTGCAATATGCTAGCATTCTGGTAATGGCACCATTACCTTGTAACAGCCAATTATATATATTACCCATCAACATCTTTGATAGTTTTAGTAAATGACATGACATCTGAAAAGTGCAAACCATAAGGTAAGATTTACAAATCGGCTATATCATCCTAATACGCTATTTTTGCATCACAGATATGGACCTTTGAAAACAAATATTCACCCCAAAGTGTTACGTATGTTACTTTTTTTCATTATTCCTATAGAAATGATTTATGAAACTAAAATAGTTTGATATTTTTTTTTTAATGTGAACGTGCTTACTAACTCATTTTGTATTAAAGTATGTTTATGTACCTTTTGGAAACTGCAAATATTATTTTTCTATCTTTTATATGGTTCGAGTTGTTGAGCTTTGAACATGGTAACCCCATATCACACAAAATGTAAAATATAATTCTGTGGCTCTTTTGTTAGGGTACAATCAAGTTTTCTTTCACCCAGAGGTACTTGATTTCCTTCCCATTTATTTTACACACATTTTGTCCATATCTGAATAGGCTCACTTGTTTTCATGGGAAAAACTTGATAGTTCAATCTCTGTATGTACATCTTAAGGACAGAAAAGCAGGGTGGAGGTAATCTCATTTTCATGCCATTTGAAATAGTTAGTATATGTGTATGGCTTTAGTACTCTTTTCAGAAACATGTCGTACTGCAGCTTATTCACAATTACATAAATAGCACATGTTAGGGCTTCATATCACCGATTAGTGCTTAGAGCAGTTCTTTATTTGTTTTCCTACCCTGCTTAGAATGTTGATGAACTAGTGGGAGAGGGGTTCTCTATCAGTTTGGTAGGAACAACCTTTCTGTGGTACTAACACATCGGCACATTGGTAGTGTCACAATCTGTTAAACAGTGTATTACTGTAGATCTCTTCCCCCATATCCTTGCCAATGTTGTTGACATTCAGAAGGTGCACCTTTTGTTGCATACACCAGTGTTGAACAAAACACCCAGGTAATGATAGTTCTCTATCAGTATATGTGTACATGGAGAAGTTAGCCCTCTGAGAGTGGCAGCGTTAACGTGTAACATTTGTTTCCTTCCCATTTATACTGATAGAGAACGCCTCCCCCACTAGAAATTTAAGACTTTATAGACTGCTGCCATTTAAACTGAAAGAGAACCCCTCCCCCCACTTGAATGTTTCTAAGACGTTTCTGAGACTTTATGGACTGCTGCTATTTATAAGTGACAAAACCAACATGCCCTGCCTTTAGTGCCTGGTTGAATATTGGTGCCATCAGATCCTTGAAGGTGACAGGAAAAGCTATTATGCTCTGTAGTTATAGCATTAACATCAAAGTTATGTGCAGCACTACATGGCCAATCTAATGTTGGTTCAATGTGTGATTGCAAGCCATGCAGAAGTTTGGACTTGGCAGTTTTGTTGGAAATTCTATCAGGAGTTGACAGTGACCATGGTACAGGTCCCAGAAGGAACCGAAGTGTCAACTCAAGGTCAATAATATGTCCAATAGAAAGACTTCATGCTGACCAAAGACGTTCCTTTAAGCCCTTAGCTGCTGGCTGTTTATGTTTTGTAAATTAGACAATATCTTCTTGCTTGACCTCGCAAACCTCAAAACTTTATTAGCTTGTAGCATTTTATGGGGTTGTGAAAGACAGATTTTTTTAACTAAAAGTGGTTCAATGCAGTCTGCAACAGCCTTCCTGCCAATGTCATCAGCCTCAATAAGATATTAGCTATGCCAGGCTTAGCAGGAACACCGAAAGACAAAAAAGCACAGTTCATTGTCTTCAAAACTAGAACTAAAAGGATTGGTGAAGCCTGAAACTGCCTCTAGTATTCGTATTTCATTTCAGTGCATTGAAGAGTTGTTTCAATATATTGAGCTCTGATGTGATGAGTAATACACCATTCCATCTGTAGTACGAAGCGTAGTTCTAGTTGCTGAAGCCTATAATACCTCTTTATTGTTTGCCTCATAGCTATCTCAAAAGCATTTCTCAAGCAAAGAACCAATGGTCGTGTCACAATAAACCCATTTTGTTTGAGAAGTTCTTTGCATCTGCGATGTGTATCAGATAGATTTATATGTGTAATCAGTTACACAGGTACATATTGTGCGTATCTGTTGTGATCGTTTGCAATTAACATTGGGAACAATGCATACAGATAGAGCTGACATGCAATTCAAAGTTGTTTTCTTTGTAGCCCTAATCAGTGTGAACACCATCTGAATTATATCCATATACCCTGCCAAGAACTGAGCTGTCCATTTCTTAGATTCTCTGACAGACTTTATACATGTATAGTCAACAACTGCTATACAGATACTCAGAATAGCTTATGTATCATTTGGTAACACACATAACAGTTAAAGCTCGGGGCATTTATTTAATGAATACTTAAAATAGGTAAACCTTGTTAGAAGAAGTACATAAACCTGTGCCAGCATGCAAATAAGTATAAACAGGGCTTGTGAGAGACATTAACTAGAATGTTTAATGCCATTTTGAAGGTAACATACATAACATGGGCCTGAAAAATAGTGAAAGCGACCATAATAAAGATTTTAAATCATTTAAGTAGCAGTCTTAAATATATTCTGTGACAGATGTAATACAAGTATATTCAATAAATACCATACCGATACTCGGAAATAACGCAGGAAACATTAAGTAACGTATATAACGGTAATAGCTCAAGATATTTATAAAATTATTACGAAAAATATGTAACTGTGTTATAAGAAGATCATAAACCTGTGCAAGCATGCAAATATGTACGAACATGTCATGGTTGAGACATTATCAGGGAATTTAATGCTATTATGGGGGGTAACGTATATAACGTGATGTTACACTTTAACGCTGCCACTCTCAGAGGGCTAACATCTTTTATTTTGTGTCTTATATAATGTAGTTTCAGAAAATTATAGTGTACAAAATTCCCCCTGGGGGGGGAGGGGGGTCTATAGCCAGCTCAAGGCCTAAGACCTTTATGCCAAACCCTTTCAAAGGCTGCTCTTATATCGCAAAACAGAATGGACCTCTTTTTATTTATCTAGAGATTTACAAATTTTATTATAGATATCTACAAGTTGATTAACTGTAGCATCACCAGGAAGGAAACCAGGCTGAAGAGAAGTTAAAACGTCATGATGTCAAAACGTCATGATAAAAGATGTATTTGAACCCTCACGGTTCCATTCTTAGCGCTTGCAAGTCACAAAAGCTCTACTGAAAATTTGTGTCATGTGTAAAAAGCACCACACACAGTGTTCAACTTTTCTATAGTAGTACAAGCAGTTGGAAAACAGAGAATTAATATAAGTAACATTATTTTAATATTGTAATAATAGTCGACGCTAAATATTCCATCAAATTTGGAGCAAATAACGGTGTAAAATCCACTTAATAATGCCCCTTAGTTTGTACTCAAAGATAGTTATTATTGACTCTATGTCTTTATTCTATTCTACTCTTTTTAAATCTCACTCTAGATCAAAATAGTAATAACAACAAGAGGTATAATACACATATATGCATGTAAGACTAAGACAGTATGATGGTCATATGATTCCGTTATTAGATTTCAGTTGTAAAATATATCTAACCATTTAATCAAAATTAAAATAAAAATTGAGTGATACGCATGGTATCGCTAAAATGCAAAACGGAACCGCCTAGTGCTTAAGATAGGAAAGTTTATCAAGCATATTATGTTGGTTAATGACACTTAGGAAGTGAGTTCTCGATATAATTTTCAAGATCATCACCACTTGCACAGATGCCGTCAATATCAACATATTTGATATTTCATGAACGCAAATATTGCATTGACGAGCAGTTACACTTTACTCTTAAACCATATAGTGAAATTATATGAGCCAGTGCATGAGATTTCCAACAATGTGGTATATGCAACCAGCAAAGACTCAGATCAGCCTGTGCATATGCGCAGTCTGATCAGCGCCTTTGCTAGTCGCTTTCAAGAGTGTTTTGCGATTGTTAACCTACTGACTGATCATCATTTGAAATTTCTAAGCTTCAAAGGAGACTGCACAGACTCGTCCGAGTCTACACTTGTCAAAATGTCAAATCTCGTGCCGCGGCTCAATAATTAAAATGCGACAGTCCTAAAAGATCTGGTGGTAGCTGATGCAGCGAGGTATGGTCTAACTGAGTAGAGAATGGGTTAGGGGTACTATGGAAAGTATCGGTTGCTATATGTTCAATAGGAATAAATCCTAAGACAAGTGATGACAGCTTGGAAAATCCTAATAGAGCATTCCTTTCCACAAAAACGATATGGTTATACTGAATATCTAGGGTCGCTAAGTTGACAAGCTTATTTAATGCCTTTGGAATCCTCACATACTGGTCAAAAGCAAGGCTGATAGTAGTTAAATGTGAGTTATCTGACAATCCAACTTATGTTGTTGTGAAAAATATAGAGGGATCTAAGGTTCACCGAGTATTTGGTCATGTTAGGGAAAACTGTCAGCTGGTTGTTATTTACAAGCATACGGGTCATAGAGTGTTCAGTACTATTAAAATCATTGGCATCCATTGACTGCATACGGTTGTAGTTGAGGTAGATGCGCTGGATTGCCGATGATGGCCCAACATTGAATGCTGGCTTGCTAGCTTTGTGATTTTAGGGGATCCAGACTAGTTTTGCCAGGAAACCCTATATTTTTGTGATTTTTCAGAGGGGTCCGCACCACCGTGTCCCACCATTCTCTGTGTCCGCGCATGTTGTTTCTCCATGATACATTTGTTTATAATGTGCTCACTGGAAGCATCTTCTGAGACAATGGCTCATTTACAAAAGTTGCCAACCATGTATGCATATATTGCTATTAAGAAATCAAAGCCTAATCCGTGCTGATAGGAGGCCGACCAAAATTAATACAACTCTCTAAAAATCCATAAGAAAAATAAATCGATTTAATTCAAAACAGGCAAACATCTAAATGTAAATAGCAATTTACAACAATGGGACTGACCTTTTTTCAACAATGACAAAATAACACACTAATACAAGTTTTAAACAGTGGCGTAGCCACACACATCTACTGAATCGAGCAGTGTTTCTTCTCTTAATGGAAAGAAGTTGCTCCCTCTGGTAGCTAATTCTTTCATTTTTGAGAAGTCCCTTATTGTAGGGAATACATTACTTCCATATTAAATTTCCTCTGAATGTATATATATTTTATTACGCACATGCGTAACTGTGAAATGGAAGCCGCGCCTATATATGACCTATATTAGAACAGGTGCAAACATTATCCGTTTATCTGGAGTTATTTCTTGCAGCCATATACATTGTTATCGTGTAAGCATAGTAATATATGAGCCAGTGCATGTTTTGAAACAACGAAATGAACGGTACCCCTAGCGAACACTACGAACAGCATGTGCATCAAGTTAGTCGTATAAAATGTATTAGGTGGTCACACAGTGTCAGGTAGATGGTGAGGTCTGGCTTTAGCCTTGTCGTTAGAGCCCTATGACGATGCCTGAACAATATTTAAATGGGTGTGCTCTGACGCGACAATGCCTTCAGCTGGACTGCCAAAGTTCAGCATATAAACTATGAACCTATGGTTTTCCCAGACTAGTATAGTCTATAAAGTAACGATCATTAAGTTATAACTAGTTTCAGAATTTCTCAGCGCCTCCAGCCATCTTGCTGGCGTGGGTGGGACCATAGCTGATTTCTATTTTGATGGGTCCCATGCCGAGAATGTGTCTTGATATAGCTCATGTTATGAGCATTTTGTCTGTACATATCACGGACGTTTAAAGACCAGACTTGAGATATTCCAGGGATGATAAAAAAAGCACGGCCTTGTACTTTGTGCTACAAGGGAATGCAAATTTGACCATTACCTTTCAATATAATCTCCCTTCAAGGCAATGCACTTAGCCCATCTCTGTTCGAGCTTTCTTATTCTTTCAAAATAGAAGGCCTTTTCCTGGTTCCCAAAGTACCCGCTTACTGCTTCTATGACTCCTTCATTGCTTTAATGCTGTTATAGTGCGACCAGGTAACGGACGTTGGGCGTGTCAGACAGAACACTGTCATTTAAGACTGGTCTACAGTAAATTGGGTAAAACAGCATAGATACGCTTTAACCCTTAAAACGCCAGATAAAAATCATCCGAAAATTCCGTCTGCATTTGTCGTCTGCTGCAAATTTTTGCTAACATTATTTTACAAAGCTAAGTATAGAGACAAACAGTGTGGACCCAGATCAGACTGCTCCTATAGGAGCAGTCTGATCTGAGTCTACACTGTTTGTTAGAAAGGCTTCTAAAACATTTCTGCAGACGACAAAAGCACTCGAATTTTGTTGTGATTGGCGCTTTAAGGGTTAATCGTGCAAAACAACTGAACCGCAGAAGCTTTATACGGTTAGCATGCCCAGTAAACGTTCGCAGAAAAAAACTTAAGTCTTACTTGTTTACAGACCATTTGGTATATACTATTGCTCACTGGTCAGGGCCTCCTAGAACCTATGTGGATTTTAGTCAAGACCAGCAAGACAAATGGTCTACGTTAGAATGGCTGTTGCTGCTACATGTATAAAGATTTTGAGTCAGGTTGCACAGCGTAATGAAGATCTGATTGCATGAAGCGTGCTCTAATCTGTAATTTCCTTTGGTTGTGTATTTACTATACAGCCATGTCTCAAGTAACCATCTAAAACGCAAAGCTGCATACACTGATACGGAGGTCGAAATGTTTACACATGATATACGGATATAAACGGCATACTAGTGATAACACATTATTGAACTAACCCAAAAAACAGGGTGGCATGAATGACGGCTTCAAAAACTGTAGTTATTTATCGGATTTTGGGTCACTGTCTAGCCATGCCTACAACTGGTTCAAATCTCCCTTGGCTTTAAATGAGACCGGGACATCGCATACCACGTGGAGGCACCATATTGTTTCCTTGTGCAAGATATGTTTTACTCTATTTAGTACTGGCTCAGCCCAGAAAACATCCCGACATGACTGAAAATTTCTTGACTGGCATGGGCTGATCCAGAGGGGGGACAGGAGAACCCCCACTAATAGATCATAAAAAAATAGGTTTTCTTAGCAATACTGGTCCTGATCCCCTGAAAATAGCAAAGCTACTAGGCCAGAATTCAATGCTAGGCCATCATCGGGACGCCATTTAAATGGCGTTTCACTGGCAGGTCGATGATGGCCCCCTTGTAGTGCGGGCATTTTGATCATCTCTCCTCTCATCAACTAAAACAAAGAAAGAAAAAAAAACGTTGTCAAAGATAGACCCCCTCTTACAAAAGTTTCTGGATCCCCGCATGACTGGGACAGTTGCTCAGTGCTAGTGTGTTAGACCTGTGATTAAAGAATCGGTTTTTTGAGAAGGTTCCATGAAAGAGCTTCGAAATGTCCTAAGCAAGACACTTTATTCTCTGCTAAGTACTGGTTCAACCTAGGTGGACAGGAAACGTCGCGTCATGGCTGCAAAAATGTTGGCAGCGACGCAAAACATCAGTACAAACAAACAAAATCAACTGAAAATAACAAAAGAGACACTCATCTCTAATTGTTGATGCAGTTGTGTGCGTCTACTGGTCAGGTTTGCCTTTACTATGCTATATGAAAACATTCGCGTTAAAAATGTTGTCGATGAAACTTTTCTTCCAAATTCTGTTTGCTTGGCAAGAAAATGATCTGCTGTTTAACTCTGAATTCGAAAAAAATAGCATTATAAACAACAACATAAAAATAGCCCCCCTGCCCCCCCCCCCCCCCCCCACACACACACACATACACACATATTAAAAATCAGCATGCTAAGGGTTCAATAAATGGATCACAGGGAAAGGGTAAACATATCTTTTGTAAAACAATAAAACTTGTGTGATTGTAGATTTCATTGTCGAAGATTGATGTTTGCTTGTATAGCTTAAGATACACGTATGTGTTTAAGATACATGAATGTACATATTTCAAACAAGGTATCTGGGCTGATCAGATTCATCTTCAAAATTTCGAAAAACTTATTTTCCACGATAAGGCAACTATAAGACTACAGGTATATACTTTTGGTGTGAAGAGTTTCACAGATGGGTGAATACGCGAACAATGCAACCTGACTAGCCGATTTCCAAATGTATTTGTCCAGGGGTTGAACTTAGCTAAGCACCGCCCAACATCTCTTATCTGGGCGGACTATACCATGAAGATGAGATTTCAGATTTGGGAAGAAATATAAGTCGCAATAGTCATGGCAACTTGTGACGTGTGAGCAGGGGTGGTGTCCTGCAAGAGCAGAACACCGTGAAACAGTTTTCTTTGCCTCTTTCTGACAGTTTCCTGGCGCAGCCGCCTCAATTTGCCTGCATAATATGTACCGTGCGACCTTGCTGAAGATAATCAGTAATGATCACCCCTCGACTATCCCAAAGGATTGAGGCAATCACCTTCCCTGCCAAATGAACCCTCTTAAACTTCTTAGGAGGGTTCGAGCCAGGGTTTTCCCATTGTTTGCTCTGCATTTTAGACTCTTGGTCAAAGTGGTGAGCCCATATCTCATCTTGGGTTACAACTCGCTTGATAACTGAAGTCGCCGGGATCATCTGATTATTGCAGAGATGTGATTTTCTCTTTCTGCTTTTGCATATTAATACAACAAACAAATTTTCCTTTCGCACAAGTAACGGGTGTATCCCTTGTGTGGCCAAATAGATAAAATCAAGCATAACTATTACACGGAGGCTCAAAATACACCCACACCCTTTAAATGATTTTAAGGGCTAAAACGTGTACATCTGTCATGAAAACGCATATTCAGGTGTATTTTCTTTTTAGTTTAGAGGACCATTTACCCTATTTTTCAAATGAACAACAGCTTCTGCGCGCCTGTTTATGCGCAAAACATGGCCTTAATAAGTTATACCATACAAGTGTCCAAATGGTATTCAATCTTGTAAGAATTCTGAAAAACAAATTCTCAAACTCACAGCCTACTCAAGGTTGTAGACATTTTGAGGATATATCGCCGATAAAGCTAAGACGAAAAGTTCAAAATTTTGCCATTTGTTTTTTTGGGGTAGTTTCTGGTATACCGGGCACAATCGTTATTGTTTACTGTCGCGTGTCTCCTTGCTGTGATTTTATTCCATTTGCCGCCATATTGGATACGCTTAGCAACGATCAAAAACCGCCGTCTTGGATTTGTTTCTTTCGATTCCGCCTTGAGACTTGTGCATTTCAGATGAAAAATAAATAAATAACTGTTCGATTTTGTTCGATTCTTTTGAAAAACCAATCGTCAACAAATTAAAGTCCATCATCTTGATAATAAAAGTAAACTAAATCGTTTTGTTTCCCCCCATTGATGCGCCGGGCCAGCAAAGACAAATTACCGACAACAAAAGAAATGAAAGCTTGGAGAAAGCGGGGTTTAGGGGGGGGGGGGGGTTGCAGCCCCCAACAAAATAATTCATTAAAATAAAGAAGACATACCTTACTGAAAGTCGTTATCACTAGAGAGATTAAGCTTGTTTGTTAGCGACAGTAGGGCCGGTCTTTTGGCTGTTGTTTCTGAAGTTTCAGGGATGGGATCTTTTCGCTTCTTGACGATTGGCCGAGGAATGGGATTCAAACGCTTTGTTTTGGAAGGGGAGTACACTTTTTTTACATTGTCCAGAAAGGTTAGAAATTGATCTTCTGCGTCGTTCAGGTACCTTTTCCTGAAAATGTACTCGACGAAGTAGGTGTCGTACAAGGATTTTTCTGTTCCGTGCTTTGGGAGAGATGTCTTTACTGCCCTCCAAGTGCTCTCTATTGTATTTGTGTGGGCCCCTGTTTCCTTGTTCACAAACTCCTTGCTGTGATTAACAGTCTGGTGAGTGTAACCCTCTTCTGACAGCCTAGAATAGGACTTCCAACAATCTGATATGATGGTGGTACGAGGGCTGTTCAAATATGAATGCAAGTAGCTTCATAACTTCCGTCACATATATGCTACGACAAAATGGTATACGTTTCTATAAAGGATTATATGTCACCTTTAAACTGGCACCAGGCCTAAAGAAAAAAACAGTATACTTATCGAGTTATAGCCATTTGGATGAGGGTCTCTTTAGTATACTATCAAACTCAATGCTTCAAACATACCAGTGATATAGACGAGCGTATAATTCTTCGATTAATCAGTGAAATTTCTTGAAATTTTTAAGGAAATATTCCCATATACATATATAATGATTCTATAGAATTTGCAAAAATCTGACATGTTTTTGTTAAATTACATCGAATCGTTATCACTAAAGTCTCCTTATGTTTGCAAAAAAATGGTAAACAAAACACCACCTTTCAGTTTTCATCCAAACTTTTCTCTAACAAAATGCACGAAGCAACATTTAAACTAGTTTTAACTCAAAGACAATATGTTGATCGCTCATACTGAGTTTTTGCTAGAAGTCATTGAAGGATAGTGGGTGATTTTAAACGCTGAAAAGCATTTTTATTAAGTCTAAACTGCCTTAAGTGAAGGTGTTATGGAACGAATACTTAATTTTGTTGCCATAACATTGCGGTTTTAATCTAAATTTAAACGTTTACTTTAAGTTTTACCAGAATAGGCATTATTTACATTTAAATTACTCACCTGGTCTTGAGGACTAGACAGGTTGAACATATTTTAATTAATGTAAACACGTCATTAAGAAGCAGAAAAATGCTTGAAAAATTATATGAAATGTGATAACTGTAAATAGAGGACGGAGCGTTTTGAAAACTTCCTTCTAACATATTAAGCATGCTTTAAGCAAAACGCAAAGAAAAAGACAAAGCAATGTTCATTATTGAATCACCAGTAGATAGCTCAAAATGACGTTTATCATAAAATAAATGACGTCACAAACGTGCTTGTTTACTCCAGGTCGAAACAGGATTATAAAAACTTTTTTCTGCAAGCAACTTTGTCAATGTATGTTAAACTTGCATCTAAAATTTGGTGACATTTTGTGTCAAACTTACAAAGATATGACACTATATCCGCACATGTACAAATGCGTGTATGGCAATTTGCTTCAGAAGAACTTCAGTATACAGGAATGGCCTTTATATAATTGTCTGTAACTCGAGAAATATAGTTACATGTAGTATTTCTTTATGTTTGGTGCCATCTTAAAGGCGACAAATAGTTCTTTCCAGAAAAGTATGACATTTTGTCGTAGCATATATGTGAAGAAAGTTATGAAGCTACTTGCATTCATATTTGAACAGCCCTCGTACCAGGTAAAACGTTCCCTTTGATTATTGGAATTACCTCGTAAAGTGTTTGCACTTCTGTCTTCTACAGTTGTCAAAAAACAATTGTTCGAGTCTCTTTCAATTCCCCCAAACACCCACACACCGTCCTTTCTCCTTCCCTTGTGATATTTCCTTTTCCCTAACTTGCTTTCTTCTATTTCCACCACTTTTCCCGGACCACCTACCTTTACTTTTTGACTCCCAATTACTTCAGAACAAACCTCTCTGCATAGATTGTACCAGTCCACAAGTGTTTCAGCGCAATTAATTTTCAATTCACGAACTGTATTTTTTAACCGGGCCGCGTAGCGCAGTCGGTAACGTGTCTGGTTACAGATGCGTGTCTGAATGCAGATCCTGGGGTCGCGAGTTCGATCCCGGCCCGGTACCATACTTTCGTGGAGATGTATCATGATTAATTTCTACGGTCATTCTCCTCCCTTCCGCTGATCTATTCAAGAAGGGTTGTTGTCAGTTACAAGCGAAAGTATGTGCACAAATTACTGGTTAACCGCTTTCTCAAGCCTGCCCAGGAAAAAGTGTGGTTAAGTGAACTGACCGTCCCGCAATGACCATAGCTGTTGACATGGGACGTAAAGCAACAAAAACAAAAAAAAAAAAAAAAAACAACAAACAAACGAACTGTATTTGTGCACCCAATAGACTAGTACAAATAAGGATGAAACTAACGACTATCGACTAATGACAAAAACCAAACTCACTGTGTATAATAGTGTACACTGTGTAACTAATTGTACTGAAGTGGAAAGTGGAAATTGAATCTAAACACAAAAAAGCGACAGCTACGTGCTACAACCTTTACAGTGTAGCGGCTAGCAAACATGACTCGTAGGCTTGTGGTAACGGGTTTGAGCCTCATGACGGACAATATTTGGACCGCTTATATACATACTGATAGGGATTTAAACGAACAGCTATTATTAAATGATAGTGTTCTCTATCCACTTTTACTGTCATGCCAGCCAAGAGTGACATGACGTCATGTTTTGTTTACAAAGTTATCAGGGACTAATAACGATGGATCACATGTGTATTAATCCTATCCGCAGGATAGTATTAATACACATGTGATCTATCGATTCCCGTTAGCTCAAGTGGAGTGTACAAATTAATGTTGAACTTAACAATTGAAAACAAAATATTACGTCACTGTCACTCTTGGTTGGCACGACAGTAGTTCGAGCGACTGCATGATTGACCAACTGTTTTAAAATGACAGATTAATTCTATCGATGTTAGTTCGATCGCCATTCAACTAAAAGAGGATGAATAGGCATACTAAGTTTACCTCCCAAATGAGAGCCGGAGTCTTAACTTTCATAGGTACTGTCGGGTAATGTAAAACGTGTTGCACAGAGTATCTACCTTCTTTCTGGAGGAAAATCTGCCTTTCAAAACTATTTGTCCGTTCCTGATAGACCAACTCGTACTCATGATATACAATGTAACAGGGGGTGCAACGTTTGTGTGCTAGGAGTCGACTGGTTTCGTTTTATTTAAATTGAATTTGTTTAGATAGGTCTTGTTATATATTTACTAGTGAACGATTTGTAGATTACTTGGTCTTTGTTACATAGGTAAAAAGAATACAAATGTATCGATGTATGTCTGAACTATTAGACGCCCAGAAAACTGCATAATGAAGTTTTTAGAGCACCACACATATTCAGTCGAGATTTCAAGATTCTAGAAATGTAACATAGCAGTCTCTACATCTTGCATTAGGTCAAATACATGCCAATATCTACTCATTCAAATTTGATATAAAAAAGCAAAACGATGGACCTCTAAATCACAATATGCTGCACCCCGTAATAAGCAACATGATCAGTCTATCGGAGCCTTTAATTACAGACAAATATCCAGGTTCATTGGTTTGTTTCTATGAATGGAAAACATCGACTTCCTGAACAACTCGGCTAAATCGAAATAGGATAGTGAGACAAACTTACCCATAAGGCTTCTGGGTTTATTCAAAATTAAGTAACTCAAGAAGACCCTGTCTTTTCTGTTATATTTATTACAGCTCTACCAATAAGGCGGCGATCACGAACGCTCTGATTGCCCAAAACAACGGCTTCGATCATTTACCAAAGTAAAAGAATGTTGACAGAAGTACGGCTTTACTGTGTGTGACAAGCCAGCACACAACTCGACTTTCACGGTTACTTTTCTCCTAGAGTAGGGCAAAGAGTTCCAATAACTCAAAAAAAGCTTCATATATGAAATACCATATGTAATGATTATTTAGCAATATAATGATTCATAGCAATATAATTATTCAGAAGTTAGATATATTAGCGGAATTTAATGAAATAAACGATGGCCAATTGTATATATTGAGGGACCACAAGTTATATTTTCGGAAAAAAAGTGCATTCTTTCACTGACGATCGATTTTGTCTTAGCAAACAGTGTAGACTCTGATCAAATGCGATTCTGGGTCTGCACTGTTTGCCAAAATACGGATTTAGGAGCAAATAGTAGATAAAGGGATATTAATGTATGAGAATAATTTGGTCGTTTTATTAACACTTCCTACACTCAAACCAATTAAGTGAGTGAAGAGCTATCCTACAAAAGGAAACGTGAGAGCAAGGTGTGTTCGAAATGTCATATGTGTTTGGTTAAAAAATTGAGTATGACCAGGAAATGATACAATCAAAGACCGCAAGCTAACCCTTGCCACCGTGAAGTAAACACAGACCACTGACAACTACGTGACAACAGACTGCATTTTAATGAAATGTTTAGGGTAATCTCTCCAGATGTAAGTGACCTCACACCGTGCGTGCGTGCGTGCGTGCGTGCTTGCGTGCGTGCGAGCGAGCGTGCGTGCGTGCGTGCGTGTGTTATTTCGTTGCTCTAATTGAGACAGCGGAGGGGAAAGGATGACCATAGAAACTATTTTAGAACGAATTTCTACCAAAACGGGGTCTCTGAATTGGCAGCCAAGCACATTGAAGATTGCACCAGCGGTCCTACCAGTGTGTGGTGAAAAACATGTCTTTTCGACATCCCAAAGTGTTTTTAAAACTATATAATGTTATCATGTGATATCATATAAAACATGATTTTGGGACTACATGTACATTGGTACATTCTACAGTCCCAGTGAAAGAACAAATAAAAAATAGCATAGCCACTTGAGCGTTAGACTGGGGATCGAAAGGCTAATGCCAGTTCGAGACTCACCGTCAACGCAGTCACTATTACACACGTTATCCACTGCTTACTACTGGTTCAACCTATGAAAACAGGAAATCGTCCCGACATTACTGAAAATTTGTTGACGCGGACGTAAAGCTCCAAAAACAAACAAAAAAAACTTGAAAAAAATATATGTTAGGTAAGAATCGAACCAGCGACCACACGTATATGAGTCAGCTGTTCCAACCACTAGACCACAGAGTCTGCTGTATTGTACGAGGGTCATTTTTTATGTTCGTAGAATCGGGCTGTATCTCTACAAATATAGAATTAACGGTACCATAAGTATATATATTTTGAAAGGTCTAGCTTTTGTCTATCAACTGATATAAATTTTACATCATTAGCGCTTACTTCTGTCAAGATATTTAGCTTTGAATAGGGCATGAAAATGACACTGGTCGAAATCCTTGCCATTTTAACAACACAGCAAGCAGGAAATTAGACGCTGTTAAGTTCCATTCGCTATGATGATATAAGCATTTTTCAAGCCAATTTTTCTTTTGCACCATCAAAATTAATTATTCAAACGCTAATCGTAGATAAGTTCAGCAAAACTATAAGCATGTTGTTTGCTGTTCTATAACAATTTTAAAACACCCATCATTATACCAAAATTATCAAAGTCAGGTGCTAGTTATTATATCTGTTAAAATTTCAATTACTAACAAATTTTAAAATTTCTTCTGGTTTTGCATAGCACATGATATACTCAATCATTCGTCAGCAGTTATATTGATGTATCGTTTAAAGCGTGTAACTGGCAACTTCCTATACTGGCATACCCCCATGTTATAAAAAGTGGGTGGGGTAAATCAACCCCGCGTAGAAACACAATAACAATTGGATCTGCATAATTTTCTTATTGCACTAATTTCAACACCTGTTTAGAGGCACAAAAACAGTTTTAATGTATTTTCTAAATATAGTAACGCTCCATGACGTCATTTATGTACAAAACAAGGGATTTTAGCACCCCCTAGGCTATATATTTTGCAGTTCATTTCTAATAAAACAAAAGCATTAACTTTGTTTTGGGATGAAAGTTACCACAAAACTTCCATCTACCATATAAGCAAGAAAAATTATAATACTACTTTACAGCTAACATATTAAGCCACATTCAAAAGCCCGTATCCAACTTCCACTTGTGTCAACTTTTACAATAAAAGTGTATATGCCAACTGTTCACTTTGCTGAGGTTCCAAGCAAATTTTCCATATCCAATAATTGCTGCGTATTTGCTATATTGTTTATATAATATTGTAGCACGTGGTGTCTTTGATCTGCAGCCAAATTTTCAGAAGCTGTGTATGGCTATGGACCCATTTTCATGCAATTGTTACTGACGTTCTGTCAGAGACTAAGTCCATAAATGTCATAATTCTGCCATATTTCCAGTGTGCGATATATAGGTATGTCTTTGCCTCTTAGAAGACATTAAAGAAATGCATTTTGAAATAATTTTAGGCTGCATGTATAGATAAAAGCTCAATCTTTCCAAATATATGCATGATGTATGCATTTACTTTCGCCGTTTTCATTAAATCTACCTCTCTACGAACATAAAAAACGTCCCTCGTATGTCTCTTATTTCGTTTTCTTATTTTAAATATGTTTGTAACTTTAGACGAGTACAACTATCCATAACAGTGATTATACGTCATTGTATGCGCATGAAAAATTTTCCAAGCGAGGCGGATCTAGTTTCCATTAATATTTGTTTCAATCAAAATTACAAATAAACATGAAAAGTATTCAAGAAATACACTGGAACTAATGATACTGAGGTTTGGGCTCTTATTTACACGAGCAGAAGCTGGCGATGTAGCAAATTTGTTGTGTTTTAAAAATGTTGTTAAGTAGAAGTTGAACCCGCCACCATTCTTAGTCATAAACTTTAGTCTTGGTCGTTAGTCAATCCTTATTTGTACTAGTCCAATAGTAAGTTAATTTAATGACCTGCTGCAGAGTTAAATGAGAATTCTCGAAACAACTTCCAGCTCTAACTGAGATCTTATAACCGCATTCTTTCTTGGTGCATCTCCAAACGAATCCAACAGGTAAACCCCGTGGACAGCATCAGGCTCCTACCATCTACCAACCACATATGGTGGTTTAATGCAAACAAATTGACTTATTAATCAACAATATGTGTTTTGACAATAAGCAATCTGTCCCTGCATTTTTAAGGACATATGCTACTAAATACTTCCCATGTTGAAATATTTTCAATACTTTGTATTCAGTTTGTTTTATGCATGGGCTATCCATTTATGAAATAAAAAGGATATGTCACCGACTTATTTTTTCAGAATCTCATATTGAAGTTTTCAGCATTTGACCAATTTTCTAAAAATATAAAATAATAACACTAGTCCTAAATATCGACCTAAAACGGTTGTAATCTTCAGCCAGCTTCTTTTTTTAACTTAAATTACTGCCCATGACCTCAAACCTTTTAGAAAAGGTGCAAGTTTATTTGTTATCCTATGCTGTGACAAAATACTGCATGATATATTTTGGCAATTCGACGAAAATTGGATTTTGTTTTTAGAATAAATCATGTATTAAAAAATCTGATGTTGAAAATCTTAAAAAAAAATTTTAATTCATGGACTATTATGATACCTTTCAGAAAAAAGAATAAAAATCTGGGGTCACCGAACTAATTCTCTTTCAAGAGGGCCAAATTTAACCCCACCCCCATAGGTTTCATGCATAATTCAATATTAAAAGTTCAACAATGACCATTGCAGTCGTTTTGATGATGCCATTTTACTAGTATATGAAGCAATTTAGCATTACAAGGCTAAAAAAAAGAAAAAACACACTGAAAATATGTGCGCACCCGGAAATCGATCCTGGTACTCTGGCTCCGTAGTCAGACACGCTAACCACTAGACCACGAGGTCAAATGGTGCGCCATTCTAAAAACCATACACATATTAGAGACTCGGCCACTATCGTATTCGTAACCAGGGTAATTGTGTACGTCGTTTGATTTCGACTGAGCTACATTTATCTGTCTTTAGTGCTGAGACGATCTGTTCTGATAAGATGTCAATAGATATTTCCGACACACTTTAATTACTTTATTTTGTCAAGAAAATGTCGGAACACCGATATGACATAAGAATATTGGAAAGCTGTGTTGATCTGAATCCGTTAATGGTCGAAAGACAGGACCCACACAACTTTACCCATTTCCAGACGCGGGAAAGGTGCGCATTGGAAATAGCCGCATATGTCTTTAAAAACGACTTCATCGATTTTCCAATTGAAGACCGATTGCTAATATAAGGGAGATAACAATGTGAAAGGAAGCAGTTCCATACATATTGTATTCGTACCAATATGCATGAGACTATCCATCAGAATGAAAAGGGTTAACCCTTAAAGCGCCAAGAAAAAAATGCATCTGAAAATGTCGTCTGCTGAAGTCGTCTGCTGCAAATAATTGCCTAGCATTACTGACGAATTAAGCATAGAAGCAAACAGGGTGGACCCAGATCAGACTGCTCCTATAGGAGCAGTCTGATCTGGGTCCACACGGTTTGTCATAGAGGCTTCTTAAACATTTCAGCAGATGAGTAAAGCAGATGACTTTTGTTGCGATTGGCGCTTTAAGGGTTAAATCATAAAACTGATTTCATTCCAGGAAAGACATATTTTTCTTCTATGAACCTCTATGGAAAGCCAGTGTATGGGACTATTACAAGACTCCAAACCTTGCGTGTAACAGTATAAGCGGCAGTGGTTCAAGTCAATGCAAGTATGTATTAAGCCGCATAGCGCCACCTATAATTTATAGAAAATGACATTTTCCAATTTTGTAGCTTTTTAAAAAAAATGAAAAAATAAGGCTCGATATTTCCCGTGAATCGTCTGTCATATTTTTTAATTAAGGAAGATGTTACAAAATTTGTAGTCTGCTGCAGTCGTGATTGGCGCTTTGAATGCGTATATTTCTGTTCATTCGAGATCATTAGCGGATTAACTGATTGGGGACAGTTTCAGTACCTCACTAGATTAAATGGGCCCAAAGAGGGGACCTAACCTGTATAAAACAAAAGTTCTTTCACTAAGGTTAATATCAATAATTTATCAGAAAATACCCAAACCTTTCATGGGACCCCTTTATTACCCCCTGGAAGGAGGCAATAATCACTTCATAAAGATTAGCCTTTGCCCTGCCTGGAAAAGTCCTTAGGCAGTGGTTCCACTTTTATCGTCTCATAACGTAGGTCTTTAAGGGTTAACCTTTTTTCCACCATTCACGACAATTATAGGCTGCTGCTTATAGCCTATATAACAAAAATATGGACCTGGATCAGACTACTCCCTGACGTCACTTTCCGTAAGCCATGCAATATTACCTCGTGTGGTGTGCCTTGCAAGGTCACGTCCGATAAACCATGCAATATGTAGTTGTATTGACTCCAGTGGATATACATCTGGGCCAATCAGAATATGTTTATTTATAGATTATAGAATAATCATAATTACTCACCTATTTAACTTTAGTGAGGCACAGAATTACTGTATACTGAACTTAAAATGAAATGGAGTTTACCCACCGATTGAAATTAAAATGAAATGGAACTTACCCAAAGATTCCAAGATTCGAAGCAGCGTAATACTATATGAGACTCATTCGTTTGACTGTATAGTTTCACGAAAATATTCTGAACTCAGGCAAAGATATTTTTAAAACTGATTCTGCCTGACAGAAATGATGACACTTCCCTCTCCTTTGACTTCAAATTAAAAAGTAATTAAAAAACAACAACAGCAACTGCAGCAAAAAAAAACCCCGAAAGATTCCACTCAGCAAAAATTGAACTGGCTAGGAGTCACGCTCCGAGCCCTTTAAATCTTGGCGCTAGTAACTGTGCCACGAAAATCTCAGGGATAGAAAATTTTTAAAATCTGATTCAGACCAAAACTACGAAAGCAGGATAGGGTCATACACAAAATAAAGTTAAAAGAAGATTCTCACAAAAATCAAAACAGCGATATTCCTACCTCTGAGACCTGTTTGCTATGCTAATTGAGTTATTTTTCATTGCTTGTGTTCTAGAGTTGCTTCCTCTTGAAAAACAAAACAAAAAAAAAAAAAAAAAAAAAAAAAAAAACTTTTATGATATCAATTACAAGGCCATTGACAGCAAAATCATCAATGAGCTATATATTGGACGAATCAGAGAACACCATGAACAGCTATATGTAGATGCACAGAAACCATCTGATATCATTGTTTGATTTAAAGAGTTTTCTTCTTTTATAGACCTTCAACGGCGGCAAGTGTGAACAAGCGTATAGGAGCGGTAGATAACGTTCAACTTGGGTATGTACAGTCATATCATATAACAAATGCGTGGGCTGATCGAGAAGGGCGCGGGGGTTCAGACCCCCTAAACTTGGACCCCTTGAGTCCAATTGCTTCTCGAGGGAGGAGGTTCATACGGCCATCTGTGAAATACTTCGATTACTAAAAAAAACAACAAAAAAAAAAAACGATTTCCTGTCCACTCCTCCCGTCTCGATGGTTCGTACATGTCAACTTTGAATCAAGTCATACTGTCACTGATGGTGGTTTTCTCCTGATAATGTATTGCATACAAAGAGCTCCAGAGCTCCTTGTGTATACGTGGTAATACCAAACTACTTATTATCTTCTTTGCAGCCTCTAGCTCTTATCCAAATCTGATCACGCTGTCCTGCAGGCGACTTATCTTAAGAGATAATTTAGATGTTCTTAGAACTGATAAATTCTTCAGTCGTTACTTTCATTTGGGAAGCTGAATTTCTAAGAAAGCTTCGTCCAAACTAGTGTCACTTTTTGAATGTTCTCTATTGGCTTGTTTTATTCTCTCATCTGTTCACCTTTACAGATTCAATGTGATTCTGTTTCTTCATCTTGTCTCCTCCAATTGCATCTGCAAACACATGTGAAATGGTCATACTTGTTCTAGATCTCGCACTGTACCCCATTTGCTGGACAATCATGCGCGGATCAAGAATGCTTTGTCAGTGGTGGTCGAACTCTGACAAACATTTTTTTTTATTTTTTTTGTGTGTTTAATTTAGTTGATGAGGGAAGAGAAATCAAAGACCACTATAAACAGCCCACCATCATCGATAATGGCCCAACATTGAATGCTGGCTTGGAAGCTTTGTGATTTTCAGGTGATCTGGACCAGTATTGCTAAGAATCCCTATAGCTTTGTGATATTCCAGAGGGGGTCTGGACCCCCTGTCTACCCCTTTGGATCCGCGCATGACATGTCCTTCTGTTAGGATGAGCGTCTATCAGTCCACAACAAGTACATGGGCTTGATTTGCAGTATGTGTCAGTGCTGTCTATAATGGAGCCGTTCAGTGCTGTCTATAATGGAGCCGTGACATGTGATTTCCAACAATGTGGCATTTCGACAAGTGTAGACTTAGACGAGCCTATGCAGCTTCCCTTTGAGCTTTAAAAACTCCAAATTATTTTCGTCAGTAGCTTAACATTCATAGAATAATCAAGCGACTTGCAAAGGCTCTGATCAGACTACATGTTTACACAGGCTGATCTGAGGCTTTGCTGATCTCACATACCACATTTAATTTTTGGGTATCCCATGCCACGGCTCAATACGTCTTTGTTATACTAGTACTTTAATTTTGTGTATCGCCTTGCTCCAGTGGCTTGGTTTCATTTCCTGTATTTGGCTTGAAATATCTTCATTCTGTCGAGCCTCTATTGAAAATTCTTCTAAATTAAAGCACTATTCTCAATTGTTTGAATTAAATGTTCATGTATTCTTTCATCGTAGTTTGAATCAAATTTGCAGTCATGAGTCTTCTCCCTCAGGCGCGTTGCATATGCGATTACAGTTTCGCATTTTCAAAAAAACATGTACCTTGCATAGTGTTTGTTCTTCTTTAGTATAAAGTAGTCATTTAGTTTCTTTACAACTTTTTATGCTCATCGAACTCGCCGTTAGTGTCCTCTGGAGCAGGAAGACTTCTTGCTAGTCGTGCTGTCTTCTGTCCCCCATATAATATTATGGCATCCGTTTTGTCTTGCGCGCTGGTTATCTTAAAATAACGAAATTCTCTCTATTTCTTCTAACAATTCAAATGAAAAGCTGATCCTCTGGTAGTATAAACGGCAAAGCTCTCAAGTTTCTTGATTCAATTATTCATGTAACTGTATTGTTTTCAGACATGCCTATTTCTCTTTAAATTCAAAATAAAATATGAATATCTACTTCTCTTCTCTTCTCTTGTATTCTGTATCTCTTATTGACAGAGCTCTAATTTTTGCTTTTTCTTCTTATTATCTTCATTATTAAATATTTCTGAATTCTCTCTATTTTCTTGTGCTTGCTCTACTAAATTTCATCTTCTTAACCTCTTTTTTGTCCTCGTTGCCAATGTAATATCTTTAGGGTGTTAATTTGATTAGATTGATCAGATTGTTTCTCTATACTGATACATTGCAAAAGTTAGCAAGCCTCCACGCGAGCTTAACATGTTCAATAAAATCTACGGCAAAGATTTTGGTACCAGTAAAATACATTTAAGTGCTCGGTGACATAAGCTGATGTCTGTTCTAATGCAGTGGTCGTATTGTACCTCACATTGTTTGTGTGGTTCTTTTTTGTCCTTTATGCCCTTTCTAGTTTTGCAATCATCTTGACAAGGAAGAATGAGCTGGTTGCTTGCATTAAATATCTTCCTGATGTCTTGCTTCTGTTAATGTTCTGTGGTTATTACTCACGTGGGTTGTCAGCATCGTTATGTATCGTCACTGACATCACAGAATAACTATTGATACTACAACTCCTACCACAGCTTTAGCTGAAATTATCCAATAATTTGCCTACAAGTGTATACATATTAAACATAAATGAGCCGCGACATGAGATTTCCAACAATGTGGTATGTGCAAACAGCAAAGCCTCAGACCATCCTGCGCATACACGCTGTCTGATCAGAGCATTTGCTAGTTGAAAAATGCCACATTGTTAGAAATCACATGTCACGGTTAATGTGCATAAAGTAGTTTAGTACAAAAAGTATTTTTGACAAAATGACATCTATGAGAACTTAGACAATTTTCTTCGAATATGTCTTTTGTATATGTGCCTTCCTTGGTCAATCAACTGCTACCTCAGCTTTTGCTGAATTAATCAAAAAAAATTGCCTACACACTGTAGACATATTAAACATATGCATTAAGGAGTTTAGTTTAGACAATTTCTCCTTAATATAGCTTTTGTATATGGATAGATAGTGCCCTTTTGGACTGAATAACTCATACCACAGCTTTGCTGATATAATCCCATACTTTACAAACATAATGTATACATATTAAACATATGCATAAAGGAGTTTGGTGCACAAAGGTTATGTTTGACAAAATTACAATTAGGAGAACTTAGACTTTAATTCGTAAATAGTACCAGGTGCCATCATATGCCGATCAAATCCTAACATGGCTTTAGATGAATTAATCCGATATTCTGCCTGTACGATGTAAACATATTAAACATACGCACGAAGAAGTTTGGTGCGAAAAACAATATTTGACAAAATGGAAGCTATGGAAACTTATACACTTTTTCTGGTATGATTATATATGCATATATAGTACTAAAATGGGCTGATCAACTCTTACCACATCCTTTGACGAATTAAAACAATACATCGCATATACAATGTAGGCATATTAAATACATGCATGGAGGTTTTAGTGCAAAAATAGGTATGTTTTCACAAAATGACAGCTATAAGAACTTGGACATTTTTCTTATGATAATGAGCTTTAATATAAAATTATTCAAATAACTTTCAGATGTGATATTTTGTGCATTTTATCTTACCAAATGTGTCAGGTTGCCACCTTAAAGATCGTTTGAACAGATTCTACAAACTTCTTTCCAAAACTAAGGTCTGATGGGTTAAACCATAACTAACCCTTACTGTGTGGGGTATCTAGTATGCATAGCTAATTGATTCTTTTTTCATTATATATACCCGACAAAAACGCATACAGCACAGTTGGTAAAATTCTAGCCAATGAAGTATTGCCTATAAAATGTTTATTTATCAGTACAATCGATTGTAATTTTTATTCGTTGAAGACGAATATTTGAGCTTACATAATGCATAAAAATGACCTCAATTTTCAAAGCTCTATCCTAAATGCCATATTTGCTGAAGGAATTTGTGACACACGTGTATCAGCATATGGTATTTTACGTTTTGAGCATTTCCTTGTTGGTTTTACACATGATGAGATGTCTTTGAAACAGTTTGAGCCGTTACAGTGCTGATTGTAAGTTTAACTATCCACATTCATTGTGCTACTTTACTGCGAGTAATGTGTTTATTCTCAGTCTCTGGTAACAGTTTTGAACAACACACTCTAGTTATGTATAGAGTCGTTTAAGTCTGTTAACATTTCATAAGGTTTCTCTCCAGTATGCAATTAGCAGTTTTGGGTAGTCCACAACATGACCTTTACGCGTGTATGGTTCAATATGAGATAAAAAGCTAAAGCATGATTATTTGACTAGCTATTGGTCCATTGATCCTTGTCTCGTCGCTTCGTTTTAAGCTGAAAGAGAGCCCATCAAATGGACCCCATCTGGTTTGAAGACGTT
This sequence comes from Loripinus fragilis, assembly GCA_964019695.1. NCBI lineage: Eukaryota > Metazoa > Mollusca > Bivalvia > Lucinida > Lucinidae > Loripinus > Loripinus fragilis. The sequence goes on along the minus strand of OZ026522.1, from coordinate 70,189,470 downwards.
TTATTGAGATTTATATTAATTTTTCGAAGAGATAACTCTAGAATATAATTTCCGATAAGATGCTTACACAATGATGCAATGAAAGTTTGTTTCTAGCCCTCCAGTAAAATATTCTTCTGACCGATCCAAGGCGGTACTTCTTTTGTGGATCTTTTATGTTTTTCTGTCTTGTGATATTGCTATGCCTTTGTGCGCGTCTGTTTATATGTGCCTTGTGGTCACCTGCTGGGAAAGGGCTGACCTCTTGGCTCTAGTTTGTGGTGTCTAACTGTGAGTTTGTTACATTCCCATTGGTATCCTGGGTCAGGTGTGGTACTTGATTGTATCGATTTGTGATAATTGCACCCTTACTTACTTTACATTTAAGGCTTTCAGAAAAAATGACAAGTTTTACTGTATACGTTTTTTTGTCGGGTATATGTAAATAAAGCATGCCGCAGCATGCGTGATGTGCGATACTTTCAAAATGATAAACGTCACTACTATAGACAATTTTGGCAGCGTTGATATAAGAATATTAAAAATTTCATAAAATGTTCAAAAGCATATTACTTGTGATACAAAAGGAATTTTGAAAAACTCAGAGATTTGAAAATAACCAAATTTTGGGTAGGTCTGGAATTGTTTATGTCTTCAATGAAGTGTATTTTATATGTTTCGCTTCCCCAGGCGCAGTATATGTTTTCACCAAAGTCATGCTTTGATAATTTAAAAATGTTTTCCCGCCCCCCTCCCCATGAATAAGAATCAGTTGGTCGCTTCCTCATACATGTGTCGCTTATAAATATATTTTACTATTGAACAGCCAAAATAAAGTTGTTGTTTTTTAATCAAAGTCTGCAGATTGATGTTTTAAATAACACAGGAGCACAAATGTTAGATTCTATCTATCATATGACGTTAAACACAAGTTTGTATTTCCGTTCTTTGTGTGCATTTGTCAACAATTGGCCATGTACGCGACATTGTTATTGGCGTCATTTCATAATGTAAGTTACCACAATCTGTTAACCACTATTATTGCATAAAAAGCCGTGTCACACGCTATTAACAGCCATGTTTTAACCGACAAACACCCATGTATTAATCAGGCAATTCACGTGCTGTTGATGCACGGTTTTTGTACTTTGCATATACGCATTTTAGGCCTCCACAAAAAATTGGCGTCATCAACAGTAACGTGGATAGTAATGAACACCATTTAGTGACGTTAGGATGACGTAAGTCTTTGCTATCTCTGGAACAGGAGTTTTCAAAACCTACGAATCCTTCGTGCTTTTCCGCGCCATTATAGTAATACAAAACTGAACTTTTCGAAGCGTTTTTCTAGTGACAAAATGACTTTATGCAATAATAACGATCAAACATGGTTTTCTGATACATTATCATCTGCTAGACTACTCGGGGTCGTTTAAACCCTCGCCTTTCAGGCTCAGGTTCCAAGATCACCCTCGGGGCCCAGCAGATGTTAATGCATAGAAAAACATGTTTGATCCTTATAGTAGTGTATCGATTTTCCCAGACGCGACGTCATTATGATGAACACATCAAAGCAAGAAAGCAATAAGCTTCCTCGGTGAGACGATCGTTAAACTAGAAGGGCCACAAAAAGAACTCTCTCACACACAAAAAATGCAATTTTGGTAATAAATGAAGAACCATTCTCATAATTTCAGGAATAAAACTACCAGTGAGTTTCTTCTAAGTATTCTTGATAAGATCTACAGGTGTGACTTCAGCCATTTTGATACTCTAGTCGTCAAGGAAATAGCCGAGGTTGCTGCATTATCAGGTCAGTTTTATTTTTTATATTGCGATATACCGTATATGTAATTCTCTCCCCTGCCGACTTGTACTTCTGGGCTGGGAACCGAATTTAAATCTTTATCTACGTCTATTGTTTGTCTATGTAAGCAGAGAAGGCTCTAGCGAGTCTGAGCAAAATACGCAGATTCGTCTGAGTCTTTCTGCACGAGAGTGCGAAAAATACCAAAGTTTTACGACCTGGTATTTGATATCTGTATACGGAAGATACATGTATGTCCTAAGATCTCATTATTCTTGCACACCAATTTTGACATTTTTAGTTAATGAGGGGAAAGAGGATACAAATACCACTATAAGCGGGCCTTCATCGGCCTGCCAGCGAAACGCCATTATAATGGCGTTTCGCTGGCGTGCCGATGATGACCCAGCATTGAATGCTGGCTTAAAAGCGTTGTGATTTTCATGGGATCTGAACCAGTATTGCTAAGAAACCCTATATTTTGTGTTTTTCAGGGGTGGGTGGGGTCTAGACCCCATGTCCCTCTCTGGATCTGCGCATGCGCGCTCATTATCTTCTATTTTCCATTTGCAGGCCCGAGCTGGGATACGTACCGTGCATGTATCAAGTCCAGAAGAACCCCAAAGAAGGAATGCATAAAACGACAAGAAGCACTTTGTAAAAAGGCAAAACACATTGTGACTAAAGTACTAAGAATGACTGTTGGTTCTCTAGAGCCTCTGCTGCGGACAGTTCCAGATCTAAAAATCATCCAATTAATGCGAGATCCAAGAGCAATCATCAATTCACGCATACACTCACAAGGTTATCCTGCTAGAGATTATGTTTCAAACGCCAAAGCTCTCTGTCAGAAGATGACATGGGATCTTGAAGAAGGGCTAGTTCTGATGAAGAACTACCCAGACAGGTTTAAGTTTGTGTTCTACGAAGATGTCAAAAGTGACGTTTTATCAAAGGCAAGACAGTTGTCCAACTTTATTGGCATGGAATTTGATGAAGCAGAGGTTGCTCGATTGAATAAAGTGAGTGTTAACAAGGCGAAGAGCAGGTCTGTTGCCACTAAATCGAGAGTAATTGATAATGCCTTTTGGTGGAGAACTAGCCTTTCCTTGGCGAATGTTGACAACGTACAGCGGTATTGCTCTAAAGTGTTCGATGGATTTGATTTGAAACTCTTTCACTCGAAAGCGGATCTCACAAATGCGAGTTTATCTACATTTGTACACGTACTTCCAAACTATTAACTCTTTGTATACTGGGTAATCAAGCATGCATTTTGTCGTCTGCTGATTATTTTCAAAATCATTTGTTTTGAAAAATTATTTCTGGAATATCATCAGAGTGCCAAACAATTTGGATCCCGATCAGGCCGGACTAAACGTCGGGACTGATCTGGGCCCAAACTGTTTGCAAAGGCTATCGTCAGCCGACACTGGTAAGCAAATAAAGTTGACGCTAGAGCGGTGAATATAACTGCAGCAGAAGACGCCATGTGTGATTTCCTCAATGCTTTGATTTTACATTCACTTTGAATCTCTGCTGGCAGACGATTCATATGGAATGGTATGTCATACCATGTTACTCAGATTCAATAAAACATCTGTAAAATGGCCACTTATAATAGACAAAACAAAGATCTCAATGACGAATGATAGTTTAAGTAAGGTCGAAAGTATTGCAGAATGCTCCCGAATTCAGTCTTTTTGAGAGTGGCCGTTTTATACAGGTTTTACTTTAGTAGTGGTTGCAAATGTTGAAAGTGTTCTAAATAGTAGGTGGCACTTTAAGTGTTTACGTTGCATATGTTCTAAGTCACGCTTTTAGGAGTCTTTCTACGTTTTGGCATGTGTTCAGAAAAATTACGGGTTTTAGAAGTTTTAAAAACAGTAGCTGGAAAGTTTTATTTTAGGGCCCCAAAAAACACCATCACCTTAGAAAAGTTGTGAATTAGACAGTATATTAAACACATTAACATGAAATATAAAATATTTTTGCAGAGAATACAATATAACGACTTTCTATTGACCACGAAATAGAACATAAAACCGAAATGGTTTCCATAAATCTAACCACTTATACAATATTCAAAATTTACAGGGATTTTTTTGCAATTTGGGGAAGGGGCCCTAGGGCCTTTCAGAATGGGAAAATTAGCGCGGCAAACCCTAAACTGGGAAATTTGTTATGTTGCACGATTATGGCTATAAAATTGAAGGAGAATTAAGATGCAATGGTAGTAGCTTCACTAGATTATCACCATGTAGCTTGTGTGGTGTGTGTGTGTGGGGGGGGGGGGGGGGGCGCTGAACAAAAAAATCTTAAAAAAATAAAAAATTTGTTGTTTTTAAGATTGTGATTTTTTTTCAAAATTGGAAAAATGTCACCTTTCCATTGGGACAGGGACCGAATTTCGACCCCTGAGAACACTAAAAATAATCCCTGATTTATGTACCTTGCCTCTGCTTGAAATGTTTAGAGAACCTTAATTCCATCAATGGATCGATGAATTTCGGCCCCTGAGAACACAAAAAATCCCTAATTTATGTACCTATTCTTTGCTGGAAATGTTTAGAAACCCCAAATTTGATCAATAGATCGATGTAAATCGATTATGTCTATTTAACAAGATGCATGAAATCACTGTAAACAGAAGACTTCGCCAAACACTCCAGTGATCTTCAATTTAGTATATTTGAATAAAGGTAAATGAGTAATTTAGGTCACAATGTTGAACTGTAAGAACTTTTTGGAAACACTTCTATTCTGTTAAACAATTAATATTAGAAGCATCAAAGTTTGGCGATTTTAAAAGTCATTTATATTTTTGAGGTTTCTAGATTTAATAACATTTAAAAATGAGCGAAGCTAAGTTTAAGCTATATTCTATTATCACAGGGGCTCCTCTTAAAGGAAAAAACACATGCGTCAAACACTCTACCATTGAACCAGTGTGTTCCTCGCCCCTGTCAGTATACAATATATAGATGATCATAAATGAGTGCTCGTGTTTTATTGAATTTATCAAACGAGTTGGGGAAAAGCGATAAAATGCGAGGCTGGCCGAGCATTGTATCGCTTTTTCGCAACTAGTTTGGTAAAGGACCTCTGACGGTTGTAATGGGAACATAAGCATTTGGATTTTTGGTGTGCTCTCTTGAATATCGTTTTTTCCAGTATAATGAAATAATTAGTACACGTAAGCTTCCTTTTCATAACCCATTACTCATGAAATATAACAACGCTTTTCGTATATTTTTCTTTAGATTATGAAAATTGTCCTTTTACTAAATTCACTTGTTAGATTATTTTGCACATAAACTGTATCTATCCAATACACATAAACTACATGGCTCTTGGCTTGGTGTACTTTTCGCATGGATGAATGGTTATAGTACATTGCTGTATAATATTGCACCAAGTAAAAAAATTGTCATCAAGGTTGAATATGGACTACAGTTGTGTTTCAAAATATTTCTTAAGAAATCAGATAGAAAAAATAACAACAACAAAAATAATCATTAAAATTCTTATGGTTTTGGACTTTGAAATACTTTCACTGTGATTTTAATCGAGTTTTGATGATTTTATACCCTTACACTTGAAAATAAGTGATTTCTAAATGTTTTGATGAGGTCAAATTTTGCAACCCCTACCCCCATTGGTAGCGTCTCTTGTTTTGGCGTAGGGGTCGACCTGTCTCATTATAACCTTAATTCGGTCCTAATACATCAAGCGTCCTATTCAAAAGGATATCAGTCATATCTTATGCATAGGGAAGTTTTGGAAGCATTTGGAAAATAGGCAGATACCCTATCAAAGTGTCAGAGGTCCTTCAATAATACTGGAACACGAATGTTAGATTTTACATATCATGTGACTTAAAATTTATTTTGTAATCGCATTTTTTTGGCATTGAGTAATCTTTTATGCAAAGTTATAATGAATGTTATTATGTATTACGTTACGAAATTAGTAAATCACTAGGCCAAGTGGTTTATCAAGTTTATTATATACTAAGCAGTGAAATCAATACATATCTAAAACAAATAAAAATGGTATTTTCACAGAGTGAAACGATATAATATCAATCACTAGTGATTGATATCAGCCTATATTTTCACTAGTGATTGATATCACTTTTTTGGATTACCTCTGACTTTTCCATTCACTTAATACAGCTCACTTCGAAAGCTCAAACACCTATAACTTCTTATTTGTGAACAAAAACATCAAGCGCGGATAGGCGATTTCTTAGTTAGAACATGAGGAACATTTTGGTACCAAATAATTCGGATTTGCCGAAAATTTTCGATTTGCATTTTCAGCACATCCCGCTTAAGTGAGTGAAGCAATGCGTGTAACCTATATTACATGTACGTAAGGTCGTCAAACATTTATGTCATTACTTATGACGTCACTTGTCTTGTACTTTGACGCTGAATAAATTTCTTATTGTCTGTAAATCCCAATGACTATATAGAGTTATCCAGGTATTATGTAACAATTATACCTTTTTCTTCTTTTTTATTATTGTGATTCCGCTTTAAGCATGGTTAATTGATTAACCGTAAATCTTCTAAAAGGTATAAAATAAAAAAAAGAAAGCTATTTTTTTATTTTGGAGTGAATACCAAGTTTATGTCATCTCGCTGCGCACTCGTGAAAATTCTGATGTTTTCAACACACTCAATGAAATATATTTGGTATTCTTCAAAGAAGCAAATATCCTCTATTCCAATGCACTTGCGTTTGTAACGCAACGTCTGATTGGATAACGTCAAAACTTTGCGACAGTATATCCTGCGATATACTGTCGGAAATAGTTTGACGTCATCAATTACGTCACCTTTCGTTTGATGACGTACGACTTTATGCGGCTTCCGACGCTCCAATTTGAGATCAAACTACAGAAGTGCATTAGAATGGGGATAACCATATTCAAAAATTTCATTTGGGGAGGTATCTCGTAGGATATACGTTCGGAAATCAAGTTTTACGGCTCCGCTCGCGCGTCGCCGTAAAACTAAATTTCCGACCGTATATCTGACGATATACCTCCCCAAATGAAAATTTTGAATACAGTTGTCCCCTAATTTATTGCATGCCGTTATATCACTCTCAGACGCGACGTCATGTGATAAAAAATGTTATTATACCTCACGTGAATTTCACATACAAAACTTCCATTGACGAACAACTGATATTTTAGACTATCATCCGCTGCTATAGCGATAGCAAATACTGTACCTCGTTTGCAATAGCAAAGGGGTGATAGTCTAAAATATCAGTATGGTAACATGATGCGCAACGCCAATGCGCGTACGGTTCGTTTACGTCAGTAGACGTTCAACAGCAATGGTGGACATGAGGCATGATTTGGCCACTTTATATTCCCAATAACATTACTGTTTATGTTGAGACCATATTAGAGCGGATTCGGTGAACTTTTCTATTTTACATCGATACTGCATCCCCATTTACATGACGTTGCTTGGTATTAAGTTTGACGTCATCAGCTTTTTACGACGAAATTCCGGTTTAACCGAACGTCAGTGATCAGTTTGAGCATTCAAACAATTTAAAAAAACAACCATTTTAGTGAAAAACTTTATCTACTTGCATTCATGCATTCCCTTTGGAACTCACCTCACCATGGTAGGCCAACGGTAAAAAATAAAAGATTTTATGTTCTGTTCGGTATAATAAAATAGATATTACATTCCCTGAGAGGATGATAGTCGAAATATGATTATACACATTGATAATTACATTCCTCAGATGATATTTTCGACTATCACCCTCTCAGGGAATGTAATATTTATATGTTATAATCAGACTTTGTTTGTTTTGTTTTATTTGATTCTTTACTTTCCAGTCAACCGTTATGTCGGGACAGGTCTTCCTGGGTTGAACTAGTACTAAGCCAGGATTAATGTGTCTTGCTCAAGGACACAGCACAGTGTCATCGGTGAGGCTCGAACCCACAACCCATGTGTCTCCTCGAGTCAAGCACTATACCACTGAGCCACTACGCTCACTTATAACCAGGCTGTCTTTTAAAATACTACTACTAGGCGGGACGTTGTCAACCATGGTCAACTATTGATGTTGAATTCAATTACTAATATAATTGTCATAATAAGCTCACTATTATCATAAACTTTTTTTTGCAAATGAAGTACTCGCTTTTGACAAAGTGCAAATCAAGATCAGTTGGCTTCTCATAAAACCAACATATCAGGATCCACACTAAACTAGTAATACAGCTGCACTATTGGTTTTGATTGGAAACCAGAAGCTCGTAAAAGTGTAAACAGCCCTTATAGTGCTGCAGCAGACCCACCATATTGTGACACATACCGGTCCCAGGCTGCAACATATATCATATTAAAGCTCAGAGTCTTGGAAGTTCAAAATTATATGATGCCACTGTCAGGACCGAGGACGAGTTTTTTACGGTCCTTCAACAGAGGGTACCCCTAATACCCTAGTCTAAAGCCCTTACTGATAAATGAATTAAATGTGCTGCATTACATTCGTGATAATGGACAGTTCGGTACAACAATAAACAGAAATGATGATAGTAATTAATAAAACATCAGTTATTGTTAAATTTCAATATTTTTTTTAAGAAAATTTACAAAACATTCAACATTCAATTCAAAAGATGGATATGTTCTAGTCTTTGTCAAGATATCATATTATCACAAAAACATGCCATATATATACTGTTGATCTGAGACAAATATCATGAAAATCCAAAACCGGTAACTTTGTCATTTCCTACCTCTTATGGGTATAGGTCAGTTTTAGCAAAATTAATTATTTAGTTCAAATGAATCAAAAACTCGACATAAGGAGGTTGTTCTTAAATCTACTTCCACTTTTCTTAAAGAAAGACATGTTTAGACAATCTTAAATGATTCAATGGTCAGAAATGCAGAAGGTCATGGCCCTGTGTCATGGCACTATTGGCCAAGACAATGTGTATCACTTTTTCAAGTCATACATGATATCGTTTAAGAAACATAATATCCTAACAATAATCATGTGAAAACAAGAAGACAAATTATTTCCTTTACCTCCCAACTGAACTAGAGGAACCACATTTTGGTGCCGTCACCAGGATAACGTGTAACAGAGTCTTATCAAAGGTATCATATAACAGTGTTCTACGTGAATAAGTGAGGTCCAGAAACAAAGCTGTATGCCTAGAATATACAGCCAGCTAAAGTATAAATGTTGCTATTTGATGGAAATCAGCATCAGTTTCACAAAAGTAAATGAACAGAGAAGATTTAAGCATCAAATTAGCAATACCTTTGAAGCCAAGAGTTATCTGTGACCAAAATGGTTAATTTTAACCAATAGGTTTGATAGGGGGTTATTTTTGTGAAGCAGTTTTATTAAGGAGTCTTACAGTTATAAAATCATAGATATAAGGTGCTTCTCCTGTATGAACTGACTTGTTATAAGGTTTCTCTTCTGTATGAATTTAAGTTCTTAAAAATGTTACATATTAATTGTAACATTGGCTAGATGTAGTTTTAATGTTAGAAACTAGATGTGTTAAGTACAGGTGTCAACAGATTGTATCATTTTGGCTAATATTTTGTGTAAGCACTTCATTAAATAAGAATCGTGGCATGTAATATCAAAAATGTTGTTTTTTTTCGTTTTAAAATACACAATAGGGGAACACACTGAACATATCAACTTCTACCAATAAACGTACTAGCATAATGATTCAAACTAAGCAAGTATTCAAGTATGTTTTACACTGAAACATGATTAGTGTATTTTTACATTTTGATGAATTAGGGCCATGTGTTTACACCAAGTTGAAAAAATATGTTACCGGTCCTTGAGTTTCATGAAATTTGGATCTACATATTCTTAACATATTATGGATAGTTAATATGTAAATGGTATCTTGACAAAGATCGCAACCTGTAAAGACGTTAATTCCAAATATAACTGAATACAAAATATACAGTCGAAAATTTGGGTACCATGCTATAAAAATGAATGCCCACCCAATATCATAATACATACAAAGCCATTTTAAGTAACAACGAACTTATCAATGGTATAGCTATTTAATAAAACGTCACATGGTATGTCAGTTACTTTAGAAATGATTATAACTAGGTACCCTAAGGTATTATAGTGATATCATTCATGAAGTCATAAATTAGCAATGGAATTGCATAAAAACTCAAACGCACCATAAATATTAAAGTTATACCCCAGACAATTAAATAACATAATATTATCAAAATCAAAAGGTGGGCAGACTCCCGTGTTAGTTTCCCATACCATGCAAGAGCCTTTTTAAAGTACAAAGAGAACAGCCTCAAACTTCTGACAGGTAGAAATTGGCGATACAAATGCATCCCATAAAAGGGGCCCCTAGGGGTTTTGGGGATCTGGGGAGAATTGGCTATTTATTTTCAGGGATCTGATGAGCACTGGCAATTATTTTAGGGGAGCTGGGGAGCAAGCTCATAGTTTTGGGGATCTAGAGAGCCCTGCCAAAAGGCAAAAAAAATAAAGGAAAAGCTTCCATTTTTAAATTTTTCTTCTGCTTCGGGGTGATATCCCCCCAGACCCCCCTTTTCAGTTCTAAATCTAATCATTTTCATATAGCATACACATCTGCGTTGATCTGAGAGAAAAATATGGCAATTAAGTTATGTTGTTGTTGATTTAGTAACCTTAAAATTGTTGATTTTTAGGATGGTAATCTCATTCTTTAGAACGCCCAGACTGCACCAGATCGCACCGTTTTTATCAAATTCTTCCCGGGGGAGCATGCCCCCGGACCCCCCTAGCATCAGTGAGCCTCTTTATTTATACAGGGCTACCTATGCATTTGCTATAAAGTCCTCTATTTAGATTTAAGCTCATTTTTATAAAAGGGAAATTTGAAGAAAACTGATCAGATACTTATTGGATGAAACTATCTCTAAACAAGCGTATAGGGACTGATCATTCATTCTACGCTAAATTGGCCAATTGTGAGATCAGAAAAGTTGAAAATCGAATACTTTAGATTTGATAAACGAAGTTTGTATCTGATAAAATAACATTTTAATATACGGAAACAAACTTCAGTGTACCCAAATAAAGCTTTTTTGAAAGAAAAATATCGACTTAAACAGGTGTGCTATCTACACAACGTAAGATACGTTACAATATATATGAGGATAAAATACTCAGTGTAGTTAAATACTAAAGAATGCAAACTATGTGTTTTAAATACCCTCAGGAATGATGTATAGCTATATAATAAGTGTTTAACAATAGTGGTCTTCATCATGTGGTACTGTGCAAGAAGATTCAATGTCAAATTGAAAGAAATTATTTTTTATTAACATTATCTCTTTTTTAATCGATAAAAATCAAATATCCCTTTTAACCCATGACATTTTCGTATAATTTCTAAGTTGCAATGTTATATGATTATATCAAGTTGGTTTCATACACACTATGTATTCTATATAATTACAATAAGCATACTGAAAAACATACCATTTTGTAACGTATCTTACACATATGGAGTCTCATCTATTTATACAATGTACATCCACTTTAAGACATACCCTGAACCATCCTGTTTAATTAAATTGAATAGTAGTGAGTCTAGTACAATAACTAATGAGAAATGTTTATCCTATATATATTAAAATAATCAATTCGAAACCAGCAGAGCACACAATGCAGATAGGGTGCATAATTGCAGAGTAAAAGCGTTTTTTATAGAAAATGATGTAAAATATTATCAGTTACCCTTGTGAATCAGAACAAACACAAACTAATTCATAAACAGTTATTAAACTATCCAAAGCCAACCAATTATTCCAATTATTCCAACGGTCATTCCAGCTAATGTCTACAAAGGGATTGTAACGTATCTTATGCTTTCAGCTCTAATGTCGCTTTGATTATTTCAATATCAGATTTTGATACCCTAAACTGACGCATGACCCTTTCCAGTTGCAACATGTTTGACAATGCTACACAGTAATTCACCATGAGCTGCAAATTAAGGACATTATCTAATCAGACGTTGAGTTACATTTGCTATTACATTTGAATAGCCTATTTTACACTTTTTAAAAACTAACATGAAATACAAAAGATTCATATGAAGAAATTGGGTTATTTTCATTTCACTGACACGGAAATATTGTGACAAAAGACAACATCACTTTTAACCAGCCATGACACCTTTTGTGTCAATATTTTCCTAAGTTGTGACTTCAGATGACAGGAATCGCTGATTTCATAATATACGTTACAAAAACATAAGATACGTTATGCAAAATAATCTTAACTCAAAGAGCCCAGTATACTATTTTTTCAAATAAAATATTCACATGTGCTGTTCATTCAATTTTATAATAAAATATGACTGATTAATTCTTGCTATGACAAAATATTTCATTTTTGTTCTCAATAAGACACGTGACTTTTCATAAAATACGTTACGCTGAAAGAATCTGGTGTAGGCAATGTTTTCTTTTTTTCAAATTCACCAAAAGATCATTTTTTGGGCTAATTGTTTTTTTAGAATTTCATATTCCAAATAGTTTCAAATGCTTCATATTGTACAATATAATATTTTCAACGATATTGTACCTTTGTTTCTCAACTATCTGTGATTTTGTAAAATTCAAAAGTTCCAAATTGTCCCGCTTCATAACCTTAAGCTATGGGTAAAAAATAGTGTCCAGTGCTTCCGCTGACAATATAAATAACATAGCATATGTGAATACAGGGGTACACTTGATTGATCAGCATAAAGATGCAGCCTTCTAATCGAGTGTCACGTATCTTACTTTAACGTATCTTATTCCAATAAAATGTTTAAGTCAATTTTAGCCAGGTTTAACTAGTATTCCACGAATACTATATTACTTTCCCTTAAGTATACATTCGGCAGTATTGTGCGGGCAAGGGTTAGGGTAAAGCTTTATAAAAGGCTGAAGTGCACTAGAAAACACTGTCACGTATCTTACCAAAAAATTTGGTGTTTTTGTATTCTGGATGAAACCTTTGTATTTTTTTTTTAATTTAGATAGATCACAGTAAGGTTTTGTGGTTTAAATCTTTTATACTGATATATTTGCATCTAAAATAATCAGTTGCGTACTAAAAATAAACAGAATTTTGAAGTGCTAAGAACCAGAAATAGTCTGTAACGTATCTTACTTTGGGCAAGTTATAAATAATTTTCATCAAAATTTCTAAATCTGAAACAGGTAAAAAGTATCGACAGTCTATTTAATCGTATCTTAGGTTTACACTAAAAACTTTTTTTGGATAAAATACATGTAAATGGGCCTATAAAATAACTACTTTTGAAGAACCTAAGCCAGGGACACGAGAATTCGGTAGATTTAGAAGCATAGTCTATTCAAAAAATACATTTTTCTATTCATAATCTAAACTTATCTAAGTAAGAAACCTCAAACAGGTATTAGAGGAGTTATACAAAACCCAATGCCTTAACATATCATGCAATAAGAATATTTTACAAGCGTGGGACAGTGTATTTTCATATTTGAGCCATTTAACGTAGAATGAATGTGATAGCAATTATTGTAGGGAAGACTTTTTGTGGTTACAAAAAAATAAATGCTTTCACTTTGTCCAAAAAAACCTAGTTTAAGCTCTTGGAAAAAATCAGCCCATGCCCCCCAATCAGAAAAAAAACAAATGGTCTGTCTCTAATTTAAAAAAATCAAATCTAGAGAGCATTCCTCAATGCCTACTCTACTAGGTACAGCAACAGCATTTTAAGGATGTCCTCATACTTTGAGCCACATATCATGAATAATTATATGCCATGTATTCCATGGCTAAGTCCCTGTCTTTATATATAAGGCAAAATATTAAGTGCGCTCTTGTATAGCTTCATAGTTTTAAAAGTATGTGATTTTAATTTTAGGGAGAATTGACTTATATTTTTGGGGATTTGGCGAGAAGCTGAACTACTTTTAGGGATTTGGGGAGCAAGGCAAAATAATTTTAGGGAGTAGAGGAAAATATTTTCAGGGATCTGGGAGATCAATGCATTCTTTTCAGGGATCAAGGGAGCACAGACCCCCCCCCCCTGTGGGGGCCTCATAAAATGTACACCCAAGTTGAAATCACTATACAAAAAAGAATGAAGAATTTAAGCAAGGGAAGAAAACAAAGATAATTGTAGCCTATTGGTATCCTGGGTCGGGTGTGGCACTTGATTGTATCGACTCCTGATCTTTGCACCCTTATTTACTACTTCATGTATATACATGTGATGTAGAAAATGCTGATGAAGTACTGAATTGGGGGAAACTTCATACCTCAGTGGCGGACTGAGAGGTAAGGCCTTTGCTATTACATAGATCAACACATAATGTCTACCGCTGCAATCAAACATGGATGAATCAGACATCCCAAATTAATGATCCTCTATGCAGCGATTGCGTCAAAAAATGGTGCCAGTAAGATCATCGATTCGCGTTGGCTCAGGTCACACTGGTAAATGTTAACGTCGATTTGCTGGTATTTACGCGTATTGCCGGTTCTTCATAGACCGGAAGTGGTAGATATTGGTGTTAATACTATATAGAAAAACATGCAATATGCCTAAAGGACTATAGACTTCAATTATTTTAAGTATTCAGTATGTGCATGGCGATTTATGTAAGCATTTAGGAATAGATTCGAGTACCGATCATCCAATGCTTACATAAATCGCCATGTGCATGCCAAATACTTAAAAATGATCTAATTCTGAAGTCCTTTAGGCATATGACATGTTTTTCTATAAAGTATTAGCACCAATATCTACCACTTCCGGTCTTTGAAGTACCGGCAATACGCGTAAATACCACCAAATCGACGTATACATTTACCAGTGTGCAGGTGGAGGGTGCAAGTTAATGTTTTACTTAACAATTTCAATTAAACTATTACGTCACTGTCACTCTTGGTTGGCACGACAGTACGTACGATGACTAAAAGCATTGGTCAGTACATTTATATATATTTGTTTTCAATGTGGGACCGGAGTGCATCACCAGGGGCGGACTTGATTTAGCAATTTTTAGAGTACTCGGCGTACGCCAGAACAGCCATATAAACAAGTAAAACTGGGCACTTTGGAGTACTCCGGAATAAATCAAGCGATGCAATTATTTCCACACATGCTAGCAGTGCTACGCCATCTTGTTTTGGAACAGGTCACGTGACTGTTCTGTCTACACCACCTCGGAATACGGAGTACTCCGGCGTACGCCAGCACAGATGTTCCAACACACTTGATTTCTGTTCTGCCTGTTCGGAGTGGAAGGAGTAAAGGGAACAGCTAAATCAAGTCTGCCCCAGCTTACATTGAAGGGTCCAATGAGATACTCCGTCTGATCCCAAAGACGCAGTGTCTCAGTGGAGCTTGACCGATTGATATCAAAAGAAATATGAAATATAGTGCTTTGTCAAACACAACTTAGGTTTTTGTTGCGTTCCTTTCCTTAAAAACAGTGTTAGGACTATGATAATACAACAACTGCTCAACCATTATGGACCGGGAGTAGACGATGAACCTCTCGGAGTCTACACTTGGTCGATTCTGTTGAGACGGTGCATGTTGGACGTGCACGGCCCCGGCTAGGGCCCGACATCAGGGTGGCCGAGTCGTCGCCAACAAGCAAGCAGCAGTGCACGGGCGATGACACGACCTCCTCTTTTCAATTGCTGTGACCTGGCCGGGATGGTGTGTGGTCAGACATGCAAAACCATTTTCTTTTCTTACCTGCCATCATCCTGACCAAAATAAATCCACACACATTTCTAATTATCAAATTACGGAATGTTTATCGTTAATTCCTTAACTGTGAATGAACTCTGTATCGCCAGTGATTTGCTGGAGTTTTACGTGCGATGCTACACGTGGTTGATTTTAATCCAGTTAAGCGGTGTAACTAAACTAATTAAGTCAATGGGAGACCATAGAACCAAAAACAAATCTGAAATTGTATATGGTCACCAGCATTCTCGCCCCTACTACTACTACCTATCACTACCTGTAACATCAAAGCTTTTGTGTTTGACAAACCACTCTTGTTACCATTACATAATATGTTATTATATTTCTATTGTGAATCCTTATGTACCACTAGTTGGTTTAAGTGAATAAAGTTATGTCAATGTCTATTGTCTATGTTAACAGTCCAGATGGTGACACAGTGTTTGTTAACTGACTTGGTTGTTTCCCGTTGATGATGCGTTACATAAATTATGAAGCCTCTATGCGAGCTTGGTGTTTTATAACAGCAGAATCTAGGTTGAAGATTTGGTCAGTTAAATTTATTTAAGGCTCCATAAACTGGTCTAAGGCAGTTGTTCTGCTTTTGTTTATTCATTGTTTGTTGTTGCACCCATTGTTTGTGGGGAGTTATGCTATATGCTTGTTTTGTTTTGCAGTAGCTGTTTGTCCTTTCTAGTTTTGCAATCATCTCGTTGGGGAAGAGAGAACTTGGTGCTTTGGTGTGTTCTGTATTTCGTGTCGCTAGTGTTCTTTGTATTTTCCTGGTCGTGCCATGGGTTGGTCTGTAGTATTTAGTTGTGGCATTTCCTGGTCAAACTCACTTACCTTTTGGTTTTCCTGTTGCATTACAGGCCAAATATTTTTTGCGAGTTAGATATTGGTTTTTACGATGAACAGGAACACATGTCGATTTGAAACGTTTTATTTCTGTGCATGAGCTCTTTCACAAGACCACAAAGCAACACAATATATTTTGATGTTTTTTATATCGTTTGACTGGCTGTGACACTTGCAATGCCTTTTATGGAGCAGGAAAGAAGTTGGCACAAAAAGTGATGTGCCAAAATCTTTCAACAACTATGTTAGCAACTTGCCTCCACTAAATTTGTAGTTACTGTATGGTAAAAAGAAATGCAATTCATTTAATGAAATCAGATATGAGGAAGCGATGAAGTAAGTACCACCAAAACGCTACCACCAAACAGAAAACAGCTAAACACTGCATGTTATGAGTTGTTGTGATCAGTAACATGTACTTATCTTGAAGACTTGTGGATTGTCTTGCAACTGCAGAGTTTGGATATGAATCTTATAAGGAAGCACATGGCAGAAAGGCATTGGGGCTGCTAATGATGAGCCAGTCCACTACACCACACAAATCATGATTGATTTATTATGTCAATTTTCAATCATGAGTATGCTCTTCTTTCTGTAATGAACAGCTTTGTGCAACCTTGTGTGTGTGTGCTATGTATCAGTGCCACGGGAAGGAAAATTGTCTGAATATTTCCTCTATTTTGTCTTGTGAAGATGTGGCCTTGTGTTCGAGCATCACCGGCGTCACTGCGTTGTGTCCTTGAGCAAGACACATTAATCATAACTTGGTACTGGTTCAACCCAGAAAGTCCCGTCCCGACGTAACTGAAAGATTGTTGACGGGGACGTTAAGAATCAAATCAAACAAACAAACAGCTCTTGTGAAGATGCTACCGAATCGGATGCTTAATCAGATAAAACAGTGAGTGTGTTACGCCATGACGCATAAACTTTGGCTCGTTTTATTTGAACTTGTCATTCAAATGCCATATATAATGCCTGAGTATGTCACTGTGAATTGTAGACGAACATCGGACATTCATAAACTATAGTATACATGTATGCAATATGTTTTCGTGGATGATGGGCTTGATAAACTTTGATGCTCAATGAAATACGATATCTCTTAACATAAAATAGTTTTATTCTTGCCTGACACACGTTGATATACTTTATGCAAAAGTTGGAACGATTCCGTCGATGCCCTTGACAAAAACCTTCCCACATATTACATTAATAAGATCTGATAAGGATTTTGCTAAATGAATGAACCGTAAATGTATGATCTACTCATTTGGGATAATTTTATTTTGAGTAGGAGCTTCCCTAATATCATTTGTTAACATTTTAACTTGTTTTCAATACATATGTACGAAGAGAGACTATAGACTAAAAGAAGTCCACTAAAACCATCAGTGTATTTGGATTTACAGACATGTATTAAACAGGAAATATTTTAGCACCCTAATTTGTCATTAAGCGTTCATATTATACAAACTTGGAGCATAGTTTTGATCATTGACTTAAATGGATTTTTATCAGTAAAGTTATTTAATTTTATGGGTACCCTTCTTCACTATGGCCATACTACTACGGCAACTTCAGTTAAATAAGGCAAATTTTTCTAATTCTGAAGCTCCGTTTTTGGACTTGAACTTGTCCATAACAAATGGCATAGTTTCTTCTAAAAATTTTGATAACGGGATGATTTTAATTTTGAAATATAGTAAATTTCCCATTTCTTAATGGAGATGTTCCTGGGTCCCCTTCATATGGCGTATATATTTCTCAGCTTATTCGTTTTGTTTTGCAAGAGTATGTTCTAATGTTGTAGACTTCAATAACAGAAACTTATTTTTAACTGCTAAGTTATTTTGAACAAGGTTATAGATATCATAAAATTCGAAAAGCATTTTCTAAACTCTACCGCGGACACTCAGAGTTAATTGTTAAAGCTGCATAGTCTGTAACTTTTGATCTTTTAATTTTAGAACTTATGTTTCTATTTTTCAAGAACACAGTGAAAAAATTAAAATTCAGGTATACATTTTACAAATTTCGTAAATCTTAACCAATTATCAGTTTAAAAAAACAGCATTGATGTTAAAATTAACTGTCTTTAATTATTGGAGGGACGCAAATAATTACTAACACACCTGTTTTTATAAGATAATTCACTTTTCCGTGCAGTTTTCAGCTATAGTGAACAGATTTATTGTGAAAACATAACTTAATTTTACTTTTACAAATGATTTAAAAAGAAAAAAAAAATAGAAAAATGTTCATAGTTGCAGACTTAGT
Source organism: Loripinus fragilis (assembly GCA_964019695.1). Classification (NCBI taxonomy): domain Eukaryota; kingdom Metazoa; phylum Mollusca; class Bivalvia; order Lucinida; family Lucinidae; genus Loripinus; species Loripinus fragilis. Next base: position 70,170,748 of record OZ026522.1, on the reverse strand, counting down.
CTCTTTAAATACAGCATTGGGTTAAAAACTCTTCTGCAACAAGGCATATCAGAACCAATATTTTATGGTGATTTAGTTTATAAATTCAAACGAATTGTTGGAAAACCCAATTTAAGTGATCAATTCAAAAAGATTATCAAACGTTATATTAAGGTTGGATATAACTAGGATGTCATGCGACAGTCTGCATGACTGGTTTTAACCCCAATCACGGTCTATAGCTATGGTTTACTCTTTAATTGCATGACGGTGGGTCAGGCCTCAGACTCTATGACGGCTCTGACGTAAAGCTTTAATCGGTGGGTTGGTGCCTGATGCTTATCTGTAGCTGGACCCACCATGGCTCAACATGAGGTTTTCTTTTGCTCTGACTATCTGTGAGTCGTGAGCCCTTTTTTGTTTCCACAGAGTGTGTTAATTTGATTAGAGTGTTTTTCGTTGATACATTGCAATAGTTAGAAGGCTTCCATGCGAGCTGAACATTTCTTCAACAACAACAGAATCTAGGGGGCAGATATGGTACCAGTAAAATGAATTTAAGCCCCCCCCCCCGACCCCAGTGGCTTAGGCTGCTGTCTGTTCTAAGGCGGTGGTTCTGTTGTTGTCGACTTGTTGTTTATTGTTACTTATATTGTGGGAGTCTGTAATTGTTCTATGTTTTGTTGTACGTTACTTTATGTCCCTTCTAGTTTTGCAATCATCTTGATTGGGAAGAGAGAGCTGGTTGCTTTGCTTATTTCGCCTTCCTGGTTTCTCGTAAGTGTTGTGTGTTTCTTCCTCGCGGTGCCGTGGGTTTGTCTGCAGTTTGTGATTGTGGTATTTCCTGATCATACTCACTATTTTGGGGGTTCGTCACCCACTCCGGTGTTATAGCAGAAATACCTTCAAATAAAGGTTGACATAAATGAAAAAATTTCAATATGTTTGCTTCCAGATTGCATCGTCTAGCTAACAACGTCTGTGTAGTTTTGCCAAAACGGAGATAAATTCAGATTTAATTTTTTTTAGAGTAATATTAAAAAATGTCAATTACGGTTTAGTCATAATTATATGGGTGTGTCCTTAATTAATTATCCACGATGACAAAAACGTAATTAGTTATTTCATGCCTAGACATCAAACGTTAAAGTTTTCATATAATTCCAAAGCTAAAAGATACAATGTGAATTTGATGATCAAAAATCAATCAGAACCCAATCCATTAAATGAAGAAATCGAACATGATGAGAAAATTACCTTAACACCGGAGTAAGTGACGAAACCCAAATTGCCGTAGTGGTATGACTACAGTGCTTCTTTGAACGGCTGTAACTTTTTTGACCCTACACATGGAAGAAGCATCATGCACCTTTTGCTTACCAGATGTCAGTTGTTAAAATTTTAACTTGTATTCAATACATTTGATATACCAAAAGAGATCATTTGCCAGAAAGTATTCTACAAAATCAAGGGTTTTCGTGACTAATGTACTAAATGACCTTTCGCCATCGGTGTATTACCTTACAAACGATTAATACTATTTTAGCACCCTCGTGTATCATTTATTGTTCATGTTATACCATTTTCAGCAATGCTCTTGATCATTGGTTTAAATTTATTTTTATCAGTAAACTTATTACTTGTATGGATACCCTTTTTTGGTGGGCCATAAATTTGTTCGCCCCAATAAATGGCTGAGACATTATGCACTGTTTGATTCCCAGATGTCATTGATAATATTTAAACTTGTTTTCAATAGCTTTATATATAAGGAGGATCACTTGTCAAAAAGAATTCTAGAAAATAATGGGTTTTCGTGACTAATGTACCTAATAACCTTTCACCGTCAGCGTATTTCTGATGTATGATGCAAAGTATTTCTAGCATCATTCTGTATCATTTAGTGGCTTTAGCAATGTTTTTGATCTCTGGTTTCAATTAAGTTTTATCAGTAAAGTTATTTATTTGTATGGATGCCCTTTTTAATGACTCGGAAAATTTTTCGCCTGGACATAGCAAGGTGGCATCATGCATTTTTTTTTAATTTGGGAGACTCTTAGCTTTAATTTGATGTATGTTGTTGCTTTTACCCTGTGGGGACCACCATCTCGAAAACTAGCTCACAGTTTCCTGCTATGCTGCAGCACTAATATATTAACAATTTGCATGGTGTGTTATTCCGCATGCAATTTTGTAGTTTTACAAAAATAACTTTTTTTGAAAACTTCTTTCAGGAATACAACCGCATAACAAAGAGTTTGGATCCAGATCAGGCTCGACGTTTTGTCGGCCTGATCTGGGACCAAAATGTTTGAAAATAAAGATCGGTAGACGACATTTAACATCACTAGCAGGCAAAGGTTTAATATGCGCAATGTGTAAATATGGCTACTACACCGTATCAGATTCATTGTGATAAACTGAGTAAGAGTAGGTGCCAATATTAAGGCATTTTCTTCTCGGTAACACTGTAAGATGCAAATTACAGACCACATTTACATGTACATTTACCGGCAAATGCGTGAGTATTCTTAAAATGAATAGGCTTCAACGCGAAAAGGACTGACAGTCTTCGGGGTGACTAAACCGTCATTTCAACTACATGTATTACTTGACTTTTCGCTTTCTGTAAAAGCGGCGCCTCGTGAATGTGTAATAAGGACTGGTCTACTTTAGGCATAGGTAAAAGCTGAAAAAGAGGCGTGGTTTTATTCAAAAGTAACTGTATCATCTTGTGCCACAACCTCAGTCATTATTTAGTCCTTAAAACGCCAACAAAATAACTGCATCAGAAAATGTCTATTTAACATAAGCAGGGAGGCAAACATTGTGGACCCAAATCAGACTGCTCCTACAGGAGCAGTCTGATTTGGGTCCACACTGTTTATCTATGGGGCTTCAAATAGTTTAGTGGACGACAAAAACATACATGTTGTGATTATGCGCTATGAGGGTTAATAAATGTGAGTTCAGTGTGTATACGGTTAGGATTTTCATGAAATGCACGCACGTTTGCGCGGTTGGTCTGCGCCTTTGTTGTTCGCATGCAACAATCCCAGGATTTCTCACGACGAGCACAATGTTCGAAGTTGTGTGATATACATGTAGTGAAATTCCACCTTTCGTTGGAATCAAAAAGCACATTAATACAGCAGACTGAGTAGTAATTTAAAAAAAAAGCTGACAACACATACGTCCTAATAAACATTTTTATCGTAATATTGTGATTTTTTTTCCGATGCCATCAGCTAATATATGTTGCGGGGGCTCTTTGAGAAGGTTCATTTTGAGAACTCACAACATATGTTTTGATTGAGAGATAAAAAATATAGTATATTTTAATAGCAACCAACCACCGAGTGTTGCCCCGCGATGCGGGGCAACACGAGAGTTGGTTGCTTTACGACTAGAGAGGGTCTGTTCTGTTCTATTCACGCCCATTCATCTTCAAATACGAATAGACAATTTTTTCGGTATCGCCGAGTTCCGGTATCCATACGGAGTCGATACGGGGAACCAATCTAGATCGAACTAAGAACCTAATTCTACTGTTGAAAAATATGCCGTGGTCATCGTTGACATTGAAAAAATACAAAAAAGTAAAAGTGAATCGCGAAGATACCAGTTTTGTTGATATTATTTTAATTACGCATTTTTACCTAGAGCCCTGCACCTTTTTTAGAAATAAAATAATTAAAATGCAAAATGGTTCTATGTTTGTACAAACTATGAAACATGTGTATACATGTTGTTTGTACACTTCACGCGGTTGAGCACATTTTAACTTGGTGTACGTTTATAGGAGCATGTGCACTGTTTTGTCACAGACAGCATTTTTACAGTATTGATACATGTACGGATCTCCAGTACACCATGTATTGTTAGATTCAATTTTTGGGCCCGGAATTACAATGCCTCCTTAAAGTTAAGCAAGACTTGATATTTCAACAGGCTATATTAAATGCTAAATAAATTGCCTGGATCGATGTGGTATACTATTGTGATCTTCAGAAAAATTATAACTATTTTGATTTTAATCAGTTTTTAACGTTATTTTTCGCATCCTGAAAAATCAATACTTAAGTCTTCCTTACTTCTAAGGAGGCATTGTAATTCCGGGCCCTGGTATTTAGTTAATACTGCATACCAAAAACGTTAATTTACTTTTTTCTCAACCAAAATATATGTTGTGGGTATTCAAAAGAACCGTCTCAACGAGACGGTTCTTTTGAGCACCCAAAACATATGCTAAAACTGATGGGTAAGAAAATATTCACAATTTTACGATCAAAAGTTATGTTTATCTAAACCTATGCTGTTTGTCCATTACATCCCATTCATTTTTACGTTTTGGAACACATGCTTCTCTCATCAGAGAATGAGACGGTTCTTTTGAGCACCCAAAACATATGCTAAAACTGATGGGTAAGAAAATATTAACAATATTACGCTCAAAAATTCTGTTTATCTGAACCTATGCTGTTCGTCCATTACACCCAATTCATTTTCACGTTTTGGAGCACATGCTTCTCTCACCAGATAAGCTGGTGTCCAGCAAAAGGTACAACAAGTTGGCGTGTGCGCCCACCGAAGACTCAGATCAGCCTGCGCATCCACGCAGTCTGATCAGAGTCTTCAATAAGCGATCTTTGGGTAGCCAAGGGTCCAACATTTCTTCAGGCGGAAAACTAAGACACTAATCAGACCATACGGATGCGCAGACTGTTTTCAGTCTTTGCCATACGCACATTCTAATTTTACCTTAAGATGGATACCAGCACATTTTTAGATTCACCATAAAAGTTTATCAGTTTTGTCTGAATCACTTTTGATGTCAGAATAGATTGATTCTGGTCTTTCGTATATTGAATGTAAACTTGATACAGGATCTTGAAAATGAACACGGGATGGTCGTCTGTTCATGGAATCATTTGTGTTTATTGATGTTCTGCGCATGAGTCTAGTTTCTTCTTCTGCTCGCGCACGCAACATTTGTCTCCGCTTGCGTTGTTCAAAGGGATTACAACTTGGAAGCGCCCTCATTTGCATATTAAGAACATTTGAACCAAGTGATTGTATCATCCATCCATTTTTCAGCTCATTATCAACACTATCTGAAGAGGCAATGCTGCCATAGCTTCGCCTGGACCTTCCATTGAAATAGTCATCTATAGCATAGGAATACCTGAAACTCTGTATTATTTTGGCAGCTTTTACAAATTCTATACTTGTCCTCCTTGGTTCTTCTGGAGGGGGTGGCGTTTCAACCTTTGGCTCACGACCCCATTTAGCTTTAAGTGTACCTGCCTTTACAGTCTTTTTCTTTGAATTCTTACCATCTTTAGATTCTTTATTTTTCTTTTCAATTGCTCGGCGACTAAGTTTCAAGCGCTGCAAGTAATCCAAATATGCTTTATTTACTAAAGGACGCTTCTTTGACATTTTTTCTGCTTCCAAATTTAAATATTTATGTCTTGATATTTCACTATTTTCTACGCTAGGATATGTAGAGATGGGGAAGTTGATGTCAAATAGTTCATCATCCGTTCCACCTTCTGTATCACCACCATAGCTAGGCGATCCTCGTAACTCTGGACTACTACCATAGTCACTATCTGACTGAACTTTGTTGGGCTGAAATGCTTGGAATACCGCTTTGGGTGGTCTGTTTTCTTTATTGTAAGATGGTGAACTTGGCCCTATCTTAGCAGTAAGATTATTTGAGAGAGGACTAGTTAATATAACTGGCAGATTAACACCACTTTCGTGTTTCTCTTTGATATGTCTCTGGTGCTCTTTCCATTCATCTATCTTCTCTTTGTCATTTACAAAACTTCCCTTACTGTCGCCCCTGTGCATTAACTGAGGTGATACACTTCTATTTTGCGATCTTCTCACTAAATCTTGAGTTGTACGTTTGGTCGCTTTATCTACCTTGTTATTGGTTAACTGAGGCGATAAGCTTCTATTATGGTAGCTTCGAATAGCATCCTCCAGCTCCCCCTTCGTAGCTTTAATAAAGCTTTCTTCTTTTGTCCTTTGACCCCTGTTATTTAACACATCTTCTACACTACGTCTATCAATCGCTTTAGCTAGACGAGGGTCAAGACTAGTTGGTCGACGAGTGTTACCCATCGCTGAATTAGATCCATTACTATTTTCTCTTGTTATCTTTGAATCAGAAAAATATGCCTTTGATGGCTGTTCAAACAAACGTACATTGCCATTTACACTTTTCATTTTATTGATAACACGTCATACAAATTGTAATAATGATGGTCAGCTCTTGGAAGCTTCGTGAATGCATTAGACTATCAGATATCTTGTTTTATCACCAAAATAAATCCATATGATGGCATATACGAAACACTGGCTCTCCAAAGTACCCTCAACAGTCTGTAACCTATGAAATATAAATGACTTGTGTTAGATAAATCATTATAAAGTACAACTAGATTGCGTACAGCTATTATGTAAACAATGAAATCAACACTATTTTCACGGATCGAATTGTCATGATTTAAATTGAAATCTATTATAAAACTTATGCAAATGATCCTACTTTTATTATAGCCGATGGTGGCTTGAAAAGGCACGTATCATATATCTTTAACAATAACACCGCTGTCTATATATATAACACCCATATATAGCTATTTTTCGGCAAGTTGCGATTTCGCTGCCTGTTGATGCATTTGCAAAGATCTTGGGCTCAGATCAGGCCCAAGAACACGTTTACCTATCTGATGGTAGACCTGAAAATATTTTATTTTCAAATAAAAGTGATTAAAAACAAGTAGATAATAAAAACATTACACACCACGTACAGAATTAGAACCCTAACGCAAGTATTTCGAAGCTCTACAAAACGGTGAAAGTACAATGATAATAATTTGGGACTCGGCGCGACAAAAACATGTCTTCGCGGTTTCCGACAAAGAGACACTCAAACCAGTCTCTTCAGCTACCGAGACAGGCTAGAAAATTGAAATTTCGCTTGTAGTAAGTTTAGATATGAATTTTTACAAAACGCGAATAACAAAGGCGCTGATCAGTCTGGGCGGATGCGCAGGCTGGTCTGCGCCTTTGTTGTTCGCAAACCCCCCGAAGACAGGTTTTCTCGCGTGGAGGCCCAATTGTAGTAGTGAGTTAGCATTGTGCAATTGATGCTCTAGCGTAATTTTAGCACGGTTCTTAATTTAATCCTAAGACGTTTTAACTCTTTATATACGCGTACTTTGGCAACATATGAATATTTAAGTGAAAGATCACAGAATGCAGATTATAAAGTGAATATGACCAGGAACAGCAACAATCGCCCATGACACTAAATAGAGAATATTTAATGATTCTATTTACCATATGGCATTTTTTAATGATCACATTTTTAGGGTGAAAATTCAGCTTGAAAATTCTAAGATTCTGTTCAGTGACGTATAATGTCGTCATTATAGCCCCGCTTTGAAAAAGAGGGGGTGGGGGCTATACTGTATTTGGGTTGTCCGTCATTCCATCCTTCTCTCCATCATTCCATCCATCCGTCATTCCGTCTATCCGTCATCATTTTGTTTCCGCTCAATATCTTTTATTTCATCATTAGCAGTAAATTCAATGCTTATCAAATGTGTTTACAATGATATTTACTACAATGAAAATATATCGAACAAATTCACTAGTGAATAATACGTTTTATATCATTTCACTGTAGCCAAAAAAGGCTTTTTTGGACAGTTCTGAGACTGGGCCATTTTTCAAAAGTGTTTTATTAAGAGGATAAAACATTATTTTCCGTATATTAACGTTTGCCTAGCCCAAATGTGAAAATGTGTTGCAGCCCGAACCGCGAAGCGGTGAGGGCTGCAACACATTATCACACGAGGGCTTGGCAAACGTTAATATACGGAAAAGAATGTTATTATATACCTTCCTTTCAAGTACAAGCAGTCCCAAATAATTGTATTCAATTGTATGCAAAAAATGTCTACCGTAACATCATGAAGCGTACATTGATATCACACCGGATAGGCGGCAATCGAAAACGTCAATATTATCGACGAAAGTAGAGTAAAATAGTAAAAAACAGAGTTTTTTTTATTGCCATAAGTCGCCCAACTGGCGACAACTGGCGATCGAAAACACAGGTTGTAGCGATTTCTGACCCGCGTTCATCGATTGTTCGTCAAGGGTTTTCGATTGCCGCATATCCGGTATGGAAACAATTTTTTTCAACGGGACCATGAAAAATGTAAATTATTCCTAGTAGCCCTTGTTTCGGATTGCTTTGGCGATGTATTCAGTAGGCCTATATTCAATAAACACTTCACAAAGGGTGGCAATCGCAAACGATAATACAATCGACGAACGTAGATCTAAGATCGTTAGAAACAGAGTTTTTGATTGCCGGTTGTCGCCAGACTGTAAATTATTCCTAGTAGCCCTTGTTTCGGATTGTTTTTGCTACGTATTCAGTAGGCCTATTTTAAATAAACACTTCAGATATCGGCAATCGAAAACGTTAATACTATCGACGAACGTGGATCCAAGATCGCTAAAAACAGAGCTTTCGACTGCCGTTTGTCGCCCGACTGGTGACAAATGGCAACCGAAAACACAGTTTCCAGCGATCTGTGATCCGCGTTCATCGATTGTTCAGAGCGTTTTCGATTGCCGCCTGTCCTATATGATAAAGGAGCGTATTTTATGCTAGTTGAAATAGTTTGGTCATTTCCCCATGACACATTAGCGACGATATATCTTAACTTGCAGACGATGTCCTTGAGCGGGCTGTAATGGCGTTGCAGCCCTCTGCTACCATGTATTAATGGGAATGAAGCCCGCTGACAGTGATTTGTCGCATTGCGACACGTTAGATTTAGATGAAAAGAACAACTGTCAGCGATTGAAACACGTCATGTTTCTATAGTAAACACTCATAAGGTATATAACAATGAAGAATATATGTCAGAAATGATGTACGCATGCCGTGACTCCAATTTCAAACCTAATGATTTCACACTTGGCCTGGGGTAGCGCTATTTTGCACGTGGCGTCTGCTCTAAAAATTAAGTGAGTATGATCAGGAAATAGAACAATCACAAACTGCAGACCAACCCACGGCACCGCGAGGAAGTTCTACAGGACATTGATAGTAACAAGACGTCCAAAATATAATAAAAGCAAATCAACCAGCTCTCTATTCCCTGTCAATATGATTGCAAAACTAGAAAGGTCATAAGCATACCAAAACAAAGGCAAACACAGGCACACTTGATCGACTTCCTATAAATGTCGATTCCTAATGTTTCAACCGTTAGAATGTTATTCTAAGCCATTTTCTAGGCGCAAACTTTGTTAACACCCATTTTTATACCCAAAACACGCACGGAAATTATACGAGAAACGAACAAGAAACAAGTTACGCTTTACTTTCTTTAATTCTCCTAGGAGTATAAAATAAAAAAGTGAAGGTGAAAATATCAGCATTTTCACTCGTGCTATGCAATATCGAAAAAATACTGATTTTTCACCACATTCGATGAAATTTATTTGGTATTTACCTAAAAAAGAAAACATACTCTATCAATTCATATCACTCCCAGACGCGACGTCATGTGATAAATTGTTATAATTGTTTCAAATTTACTGGAAAGAGCGGACACCAACTCTTACTTCGTTTACCCCCTTCTAAATAACACTTTTTTCTTAAGAAGCGATTTATTCATATTGTATATATCGTTAAGAGCGTATATAATACATGTATAAGAAACATAATTAAAGATATGCGTGAAGTTGGCTAGTCAATCAACAATCAACAATCGACATTCAATGTCCAGCTAGACAATCGACATTCAGCTCAACATTCAATGTCTAGCTAGACAATCGACATTCAGCTCAACATTCAATGTCTAGCTAGACAATCGACATTCAGCTCAACATTCAATGTCTAGCTAGACAATCAACATTCAATGTTTAGCTAGACAATCGAGTTTCGGCTCAACATTCAATGTCTAGCTAGACAATCAACATTCAGCTCAACATTCGCCATGATTCGGCTTCAGAGGTTCGGACACATTGCTAACTCGAATGTTGAGCTGAATGTTGATTGTCTAGCTAGACATTCAATGTTGAGCCGAATGTCGAGCTGAATGTCGATTGTCTAGCTCAAAATTTGCCAAGATTCGGCTTCAGAACTTCGGACTCATTGCTATCTCGAATGTTGAGCTCAATGTTGATTGTCGAGCTAGACATTCAATGTTGAGCCGAATGTTGATTGTCTAGCTAGACATTGATTGTTGAGTCGAAAGTCGATTGTCTAGCTCAACATTCGCCATGATTCGGCTTCAGAAGTTCGGACACATTGCTAACTCGAATGTTGAGCTGAATGTCGATTGTCTAGCTAGACATTGAATGTTGAACTGAATGTCGATTGTCTAGCTCAACATTCGACAAGATTCGGCTTCAGAAGTTCGGACTCATTGCTAACTCGAATGTTGAGCTGAATGTTGATTGTCGAGCTAGACATTGAATGTTGAGCCGAATGTCGATTGTCCAACTAGACATTGAATGTTGAGCTGAATGTCGATTGTCAAGCTCAACATTCGACAAGATTCGGCTTCAGAAGTTCGGACTCATTGCTAACTCGAATGTTGAGCTGAATGTTGATTGTCGAGCTAGACATTGAATGTTGAGCCGAATGTCGATTGTCTAACTAGACATTGAATGTTGAGCTGAATGTCGATTGTCTAGCTCAACATTCGCCAAGATTCGGCTTCAGAAGTTCGGACACATTGCTAACTCGAATGTTGAGCTGAATGTCGATTGTCTAGCTAGACATTGAATGTTGAGCTGAATGTCGATTGTCTAGCTCAACATTCGCCAAGATTCGGCCTCAGAAGTTCGGACTCATTGCTACCTCGAATGTTGACCTGAATGTTTATTGTCTAGCTAGACATTGAATGTTGAGCCGAATGTCGAGCCAGACATTGAATGTTGAGCTGAATGTCGATTGTCTAGCTCAACATTCGCCAAAATTCGGCTTCAGAACTTCGGACTCATTGCTATCTCGAATGTTGAGCTGAATGTTGATTGTCGAGCTAGTCATTCAATGTTGAGCCGAATGTCGATTGTCCAGCTAGACATTGAATGTTGAACCGAATGTCGATTGTCTAGCTCAACATTCGCCAAGATTCAACTTCAGAAGTTCGGACACAATGCCCACTCGAATGTTGAGCTGAATGTTGATTGTCTAGCTAGACATTGAATGTTGAGCCGAATGTCGATTGTCTAGCTAAACATTGAATGTTGAGCTGAATGTTGATTGTCTAGCTAGACATTGAATGTTGAGCCGAATGTCGATTGTCGAGCTAGAAATTAAATGTTGAGCTGAATGTCGAATGTCTTGCTAGACATTGAATGTTGAGCTGAATGTCGATTGTCTAGCTAGACATTGGATGTTGAGCTGAATGTCGATTGTCTAGCTAGACATTGAATGTTGAGCTGAATGTCGATTGTCTAGCTAGACATTGAATGTTGAGCTGAATGTCGATTGTCTAGCTAGACATTGAATATCGATTGCTGATTGTTGATTGACTAGCCAACTTCACGCATATTAACTAAAGACGTTTCATGTGGAAAATGGGATCCAAGTGTGCTCCGATGCAAACACTAGCTAGAATCTCGAATTCAAAACGTTTAATGTACGAGCTATTTTAGTACAATGGCGCGCTACTAAGGCGCTAATCAGACTGCGTGGATACGCAGGCGGATCTGTTGCGTGGTTGGTCGCATTTGATACAACCAGGTTTTCACATTACGAGGCTTATTATATTAAAGTTGTACTACTTTATCGCAGTGCGATATTGAAAGTGTTTTATTTGACTGTTAAATAAGTTGACAACTACTTTGATAGTGGTCGTTTCTTTATTTGCAAACAAAGATTTGGGGTACCAACAAACGATAGGTGAAAATTTAATCCCAAACACGTTCATTAAAATATTTGAAATATAATGAGGCTCTCCGATTGCACTTAATTTCTTTTCGAAAGTATTACACCATAGTAAACTTCAAACTAGAAAATGGTAAAAGTGGAGTCGAAAAGCAAAACACTTAGACATTTAATACAAACATTGAAACTTTTTATACATCGGTGATAAGAGTTTTTTTTTTCGGTCGTAAAAAATGATAATAGTTTTCTTATTTCCGCATGATAATATGTTTGTTTGATTTAATTTGATTTTTACGTCCCATTCAAAAGTTTTCCAGTCCAGATAGATAGATAGATAGATAGATAGATAGATAGATAGATAGATAGGCAGGCAGACAGACAGACAGACAGACAGACAGACAGACAGACAGGCAGAAAGACAAACAGATAGATAGATAGATAGATAGATAGATAGATAGATAGATAGATAGATAGATAGATAGATAGATAGATAGATAGATAGATAACAAAACTTACCTTGCCTCTCGAAAGACATAACAATACCAATGGCTTAAAGAAATAGGAATGTACACGTACGTTTTCGTTAAAGTCCGTACTTTGGTACATTACATGAAAGAATAGGTAAATTGCAGTTGATATGACAAACACAATAGAAGCAATATCTCCATAGTCTTCTTATAAAAATATTTCATTAAGGGTTTAACCATATTACGATACATTTTAAGGACAGCACACTGCTATTTTTGTTAAGCCAATTTGAATAGTAAATAAAATTTGAACACTTTTACATTTGGGTTTTCTATTTATCAAGATACTTATGTATCTAAATTATTATATTTGGGAGGTCTTACGTATTTTCTGCTTATCTTTTATAATGTAATCAGTATTTTGCAGCGCACTGAATTCGATCCTCTGCACTTCAAGTGAGCAAGGAAGTAAAACAAGGGTAACTCTTGAAAATGTTTATTTTCTTGAATTTACACCCATATTTCCAATTAGTTATGGGACCACAATTCCGCCCCTCAGACGCCCCCTAAGTACCTCCCAACAGACACATATACATAAAAACTGGACTCATTCAATAAAGATTTCTGCAAGTTTTAGACGAAATCTTACAATTTCATTGTTGACCTAAAAACCTGACTTGCTCTCTGTGTGTAAGAAAGTAAATGCCATGAAATTGATATTTATCTATCGCAGTGATAGGATTTTCACGTTGACGCTGAAAGAATGATAGTAAAAACGCGAGAAATGTAAAGAAATATCTGCGTCGATGGTTAAAAAGATATGTATGGCACGATATCTCTTCCGCTGATATTTGTAGGTTACGGTCAACTAAACTAATAGACAACATTCAACATTCTTGCCTGAGAGTAAACACAGCTGTTACTACTGGTTAATTTACTGGAAGCAGGAAGATAGCAATTTCCAGGTATATTTGCTGTGGAACAGACGAAAAATTCCAGTACACCCCGAAGTTGATGCATATGGTACATAGATTTTGCAACTATCCACTCTGCCTCTTAAAATCAAATACTGTTAATCGCATATGGGAGCAGCGAGGGCTTAGAGAAGCATGTGCATTCTCACTATCTCCCTAAATCATTCACTGTACGCACAATGTATAGAAATAAATACATGCAATGACCATACTTCTTACTTCATGAATAGTTGCACATATGCGATTAAAGTGTGGCTATACGTATGTTTGATAAGTACCATTATTTGCTGAACTGGCCCAGATATATTGAGCATTAATGTTCACAATGATTTAACGAAAGGTACTAATTGTACTCTTTCATATTTCAATACTGCGTGTTTACTCTAAATTTTAGTTTAATAGATTAATTGTGTTGGTGTATAAATATTTGGATCACACAAACAGTTGTTAGTCTGTGTGTGTGTTCATAATTTCATCAAACTTCCAAACTTCAATTAAGAAAGGTCCGATGTTGATATTTTGGTACTTATTCGACTATGTAGATTAATGCGCATGCGCGGATCCAGAAAGTTTTGTCAGAGGGAGTCCACCTTCGAGAACGTTTTTTTTTATTTGATGAGGGGAAGAAGGATCAATATACCACTATAAGTGGGCCATCATTGGCCCGCCAGCGAAAAACCATTTAATGATGATGGCCCAACATTGAATACTGACGTGGTACATTGTACCTTTGTGATATTTTAAGGGGATCCGGACCAGTAATGCTAAGAAACTCTATATTTTGTAATGTTTCAGGGGGTCCGGTTTTTCAGGGGTCCGTACCCCCTGCATCCCCATCTACATTTGCGCATGATGCTCAAACCAACATTTAGGACTTAAATCCCATTATATAGTTTACTTAATTGTGCAACTATCTAATGAGATGGGCTTGTGGTGCTGACTATTACATGTACCCAGATGATACTCACAACCCAGTGCCTTCGATGAGTCTCGAACTAGCAACAACGAAGCCACTGCGATCCTCGTTGGTGTATCTAACAAGAGATGACTGTTTGAATTGGTTTTATAATGTTTGACGCGCTATGAACAGGAAGCGCCAAACATAAATCAACGCCCTATATTTACATTTCCACCTCGAGTCTTTAAATGAGCCTTTACATTTGAGATGTGGTTCATACCTTCATGAACAAATTGATTTAAGCAACACCCACATACGCGCCATTTGAGCGGGCTAACGTCAAGTTCACCCAATTACGTTGCTTGTTTACTGACGTTTGCGTGACGTTGAACGCGTATCGCCATGACGTTAAGCGCGGAAATTCGGCGTGTTGGCTATTCCTAACCCTACGTTATGTCTGATTTGATTCAAAATATCTGGAAAACCAGCCAAGTTAGATGAAAATTGAAAATTGATACTTGACTGATAATATAAAATGTAAATATAAGTAACAAATTCAATTTTTGGAATGTTCATGGAATTATGAATACTTCGGGTCTCTTGCAAAGTTAACGTGAAGCGGCTTAACTTACTTTGCACGAGACCCGAAGTATTCATGATTCCATGAACATTCCAAAAAATGAATTCATTTCTTAAATATTTCACCAAATGCAGGGTATACAAGGACATGGACAAGGCCAAGTCAAACACTTGTTAAATTTTAAAGGACTAAAATGTTGATCTATACTAGTCTATTGTGACGTTTTTGTCTGCTTTTATTGGATTATTATGACTTTTGATTAAATATAAGTTCCTAATATAATTTGTGTTTGTGGTTTTAAATACAGACTTATGCACTTATGCAAAACATCTTATGATATAACATTGCATATAATGTATTCATCGTTTTAAGTTTTACAGAGTTTATGGCTTAGTAGTTAGCTTTTGTTATGTTTAGCCAGTAGTCGCCAGTCGTCGGCAGTTTACTATTCTCTCGGTAACAACAGGAACAACGAAGAGCAGGGGCCTGTTTCGTCAATAATATTTGTGCGATTATTCTTAAATTGTTGGTACGGTCACCCCAAACATAGTAGTAACTTTGTACAATGAATAATACTACTTATATCACTTACAGTGATTTTCTTCATGCATTATAACAATGAGAAATACCATAGCTTAGTCAGTAAATTAACAACTTATAACAGCTATTTCTTGACTTTTCGCTTACCGTAAAGGCGGCGCCTTATAAATGCGTAATTAGGACTAGTCAACTTTGGGCATAGGTAAAGGCTGAAAAGAAGGCGTGGTTTTATTCAAAAGTAACTTTATCATCTTGTGCCATAACCTCAGTCATTTAGTCCTTAAACGCCAGCAAAATAACTGCATCTGAAAATGTCAATTTAACATAAGCAGGGAGGCAAACATTGTGGACCCTGATCAGACTGCTCCTACAGGAGCAGTCTGATCTGGGTCCACACTGTTTATCTACGAGGCTTCAAATAGTTAAGTGGACGTCAGAAAGCATACATTTTGTGATTATGCGCTTTAAGGGTTAATAAATGTGAATTCAGTGTGTATACGGTTAGGACTTTCATGAAATGCACGCACGTTTGCGCGGCTCAAAAAGCTTATTTACTCTTTACCAAATTATAAATACATTCTGATTTCCCTTCCTAAGCAGATGAAATAGTCGAACCACACCCATATATGAATATTAAAGTTGCCGCCTTTACAGTAAGCGAAAAGTCAAGTAATACTGCAGCAACCTCGCAGAAAGGGTTTAACTGCTTTTATCCTTGTGATAATCGTTTAATATTAAACAAGTTCAACAAGCTCACTTGGTTTTCACTAATAGTTTCATTAATACTGCAAAGTCCCATCTCACTTGGTTTTCACTAATAGTTTCATTAATACTGCAAAGTCCCATTGAATTAACCAGTCTGAGACACCACCAATTGCACACTGCACCGAGATTCCTATATGCTTGCCCAAAAGAAAAAATAAATTAGGACAAAAAGCTATTAAGAATGCGTTTTTTGCCAATACTTGGCAGACATTTTATTTCATAGCATTGTTTGTGTGACCTCCTTGCTCCTATTGATATCAGGCGATGTTCATCCCAACCCTGGACCCAACGAAAGCCTAGAAACTTCTACAAGCTCATCATGTAGCGATATCCCTGGCATGTCTGTCCGAAGGCACCAATTAAATATCGTGCACCTTAATAACCAAAGCCTGTACCCCAAACGTGATATACTCGAGGTATAAATGCAATACTATGATATAGTAGTATTAACGGAGACATGGTTGTCGCCCAACAAAAAAACTGAGGATATTATAATTCCTAATTTTGATGCCCCCTATGGAAAAGATCGTTATGACCGACCTGGTGGTGCAGTAGCAATATACATTTAAAGTTGGCTCTGTGTCGAAATTAATATCCGAAACCATTAAGTTTTACAATGTGGCATTTATAGGCCTCCAAACGCAGGGATTGAACTATGGGACTCTATTGAGCGTACGTTTGAGAATTTAAACACCTCATCGAGTAAAGATATCGTTATTATTGCAATATGCATGATAACAACCTTCCCAATAGAATGCAAAATTTGATTATTTCATATGATCTATGTCAGCTAATTGATGAACCGACTCATTTTACTGAAAATTCCTCGTCGCTAATTGATCTTGCCATACTAAACAATCATTCAAACGGTTTATTTAGCGATGTTATTTCTCCCATTGTGCCAAATATAGTCCTGTTCCACTGTCCGATACTTCTCACACTAAAATTTCGAAAATCTATACAGAAAACTTTCAAACATGACGTTTTGTTATATGACTGGGGAAACTACAATCATTACAGGCAGAAACTAAATGACGCTAACTGGGGTGCATTGTTTACCTCTAATGATATAAATGAAATCTCAGATAATATTACGAAACACATATTAACTGCAGCAAAAGACTCTATACCAAATAAGAAAGTAGCAATTAGACCAAATGAACCTGAATGGATGAATTTCAAAATTAATGACTTTAATAAGACAAAGGAAACGATTATTTAGGAAGGCTAAACGAACGAACACAGAACACGCGTGGAATAAATTTAAATTCAAACGAAATGAAGTTACTTAACACCTACGAGAAGGGAAAATTAAGTATTTCCAAAAGCTGTCACAAGATTTAAGAAGTAATTCATCTAATAGTAAATCACGGTATAAAACCGCTTCAAAATGCCTCTTGTATGATTCAAATCAAAGGTGTGTACCTATCCTGCAGGCTAATGGTCTAGTAATTGAATCAGATGACCAAAAGGCAGAAGCATTTAATGAATTCTTTATCCAACAATCAACTGTTGATGACACCGATTCTCACCTTTCCAAATTTGTTGCACCAAATTATGATACTTTAAATAAAATTGTAATCACGCAGCAAGATGTAATTAAGGCAATAAAGGAATTCGATGCCAACAAAGCCTCTGGACCTGATGGTATTAGTCCGAAGCCAATCAAAGAAGGAAAGCAAGAATTAGCATATCCTTACACCAAATTATTCAACTTGTCAATAAGGCTTCAAAAGTTCCCTGACCCATATAAATTGGTTGATGTTATAACTATTCATTAAAAGGATAGTAAAACGAATCCTAAAAATCATAGACCAATTTCACTTAAAAGTATTCAAGATAAACTGATGGAAAAATAATAAATAAGAAACAAAATGATTGCCTTATCTTAAACAATGTTATTTCTTCATTTAAATCTGGCTTCTGACGAGGCGATTCCACAGGTAATCAGTTACTTTTAATGAATAAGGAATTTTCAAAGACTCTTGATGAGAACAAAGAAATTCAAATAGCACTTTGTGACACCAGCAGGGCGTTCGACCGGGTTTGACACAAGGGTCTTTTATTAAAATTGGGCAGCATATGTATTTCTGAAAATATTATTGGCTGGTTTAAAGATTATTTGTCTAACAAACAACAACGTATCTGCATTAAGGGGGTAGCATCGTTGTGGAAATTCATCACAGCAGGTGTCCCTCAGGGATCCATTTTGGATCCAACCGTATTTTTAATCTAAATTAACGATATTGTTAAAGACCTTCGTTGTATTATAAGGCTGTTTGGGGACGACACTAGTTTGTCTGTCATGATGGAAAATCCAGTTACCGCAGCTCTCCAACTTAATACAGATCTCAGCTTGATATACAAATGGGCCAAAACTTGGTTAGTTGACATTCATCCAAACAAAACTGAATCCCTAATTCAATCTATAAAACGTTACAAACCCTTCCACCCCCTTTATACATGGGCACTACACAAATAAATGAATTTATTAAACACAAACATTTGGGACTTATATTTAGAAGTGACGCCACATGGACAGAACATATTGCATATATAGTTGAAAGGGCTTGGAAAAGAATTGGTTCGCTAAGAAGAAACAAATTCAAGTTAGATAGACGATCATTGTTAAAACTATATACGACATACATCAGATCACTCTTGGAATATGCCAACATAATCTGGGATAATTGTTTTATTGAAAACAATCATAAAAAATGTTGGCAATAAGTGAAGAGCAATAACTCCTCTATGACTGATAACACCCTGACAACACTTCAGGAGCTTGCCCGCACTGTGGGCACTACTTTTCAGAATAATTTTAATGAAATTCCGTCCGTTGGTTACCAGGTTATGACTGAGGAAGAACGAACCATTGGAATTAAGGCAATCAATGGGCATTAACTCCTCTATAACTGATGACATCTTAATGAAACTTCAGTATAAGTTTCATGAAGTTCCATCCATTGCTTAAAAAGAAGGGCTGAGGAGGGGAAATCCTTGAAACTTTGACAGTCAAACGGCAATGACTCCTCTTAAACTGATGACATCCCAATGAAACTTCACGTGCATAACCACATCATGGTCATATATAGTCAGTAAACTTTTCTAGGAATTCCATTTATTGGCTGCAAAGTTATGGCTGAGGAACGAAAAAGACGAGAAAACATGAGGGCAAATCAAAGGCTATAAATGAATTCACCCTAACACAACTTCAACTGCATAACCACACTATGGGCGTATATATTCATAACAAAATAATGAAATTCCCTCAATTTGATACCTAGTTATGTCTGAGGACGAAAAAATATTGAAATAAAAGCCTTCAATGGACTCCTCTATAACTTATGACACCTTAATGAAACTTAAGGGAATTCCATTCATTGCTTACAAAGAATGGCTGAGGAGGGGAAATCAGTCAAAAGGCAATAACTCCTCTTTATCTAATGACACCCCGATGAAACGTCACGTGAATAACCACACCATGGTCATACATGTATATGGTCATTATATATTTGTTGAAATTCCATTCATCGGTTACAAAGTTAGGGCTTAGAACAGATTTTTTTAAAAATGTAGGCCATCGAAGGGTTATAACTCCTTTATAACTGAATACACCGTAACAAAACTTCAAGTGAGTAGCCGCACTATGGTCGTATATATTCAGAATAAGTTTAATGAAATTCCCTCCATTGGTTAGCTACATGTAGTTATGGCTGAGGACAAAACAAATAATTAAAATTTAAGAGTTCACAGGGCAATAACTAGTCTTTAAGTGATGACGTCTTAATAAAACATCAAGTACATAACCAAACCATGGCCATATATATATTCAGTATACGTTTCATGAATTTCATTATTTGGTAACCTAGCTGAGGACGGAAAGATTGATAGATGGAAGAACTGACGGAAATACTGGACGGGAGGATGGACGGACAACGCCAATCGTATACCCCTCTGCCTTCGGCAGGGGATAGAAATGTTAGGAACAATCAATTGTAAAGAAGCTTTTAATTTTTGTTTACTGTAAAATCGAAGAAAAATGCGAAAAGTGTGTTTTTGCACATAGTATTAAAAGACATATTCGCGACGTTAAAGACATGATTTAACTACACAAGTAAACGACAGAGTTACTTCGCCATTTCGCAAGGGGTTTATTTACGTGATCCTTCGTAAATTTGCGAGAAACAAACCCTCGCGAAAATATCTGAAAATACAGTATTTGTTGCAACTAAAAATGTGTATAATTAATTTAAGAGCTTAAAATGGCAAATAAAAATACAACAAACGATAAATATCTTACTTTTATCAATATAAATCCTTCGACGGCGAAATACTGTATAATACTCTGTGTATAGTTAAACAGTATTTTCATTTTGTTACATTTTATTGAATGTGGATTACAAAGTCACTGGGTCGAAAGGAAAGGTCTTTCTCAATAACACGCCAATTAAAGACACTGCGGATAATCTTAAATGTCACGCGAAAGTATACATTAAGTATGCGTATGCATATGACTGGTTAAAGTTCATATAAACCTTCCAATCGGGAAAGTTCGGCACAATTCGAGATTCGAATTTAGCCTTGGGTGTACGTAATGCACATTACACGTAGCATTACTTGACTTTTCGCTTACTGTAAAGGCGGTGCCTCATGAATGCGTAATTAGGATTAGTCAACCTTAGGCATAGGTAAACGCTGAAAAGGAGGCGTGGTTTAATTCAAATGTAACTGTATCATCT
Source organism: Loripinus fragilis (assembly GCA_964019695.1). Taxonomy (NCBI): domain Eukaryota; kingdom Metazoa; phylum Mollusca; class Bivalvia; order Lucinida; family Lucinidae; genus Loripinus; species Loripinus fragilis. The sequence goes on along the minus strand of OZ026522.1, from coordinate 70,149,859 downwards.
TGTGCCACTACCTCAGTCATAATTTAGTCATTAAAACGCCAGCAAAATAACTGCATCTGCAAATGTCTATTTAAAGTAAGCAGGGAGGCAAATATTGTGGACCCAGGTCAGACTGCAGTCTGATCTGGGTTAACACTGTTTATCTATGAGGCTTCAAATAGTTTAGTGGACGACAAAAATTACATTTTGTGATTATGCGCTTTAAGGGTTAATAAATGTGAATTCAGTGTGTAAACGGTTAGGATTTTCATTAAATGCACGCACGTTTGCACGGCTCAAAAAGCTTATTAACTCTTTACCAAATCATAAATAAAACCTGATTTCCCTTCCTTAGCAGATGAAATAGCCGAACCACACCCAGATATGAATATTGAAGTTGCCGCCTTTACAGTAAGCGAAAAGTCAAGTAATACTATGTAGGATTTTGCTCGATTTTGTTAGCTGGAACTGACGTCAGCAAAATTAGTTTTGTTGCATGTGGGTTCAGCCCTATTACAATCCTTTTTTGTGACTTCCTGAGAAGTTTAATCAGCAGAAAAAAATCTAGTTTATGAATTTTCAATTAAAACCGCTAATCGATATTTTAATGAAATAACGTAAACTTAATTTACAACCGTTTGTTTTGCTGCAATCACACTTGTTATTGTGTTCGTATGGTGTCTGTGACGTCAACGTCACGTTAAGTAACGTCAGCGTCACGTTATCAAAGTAGATCCTTGGTGTACATCCGAGATCTGATTCCATGGAATTCCACGACATTGGCCGAGGCAGTTCCGATTGATAAAACTTCGTGAAGTATGACTACAACCTGATTGGAATGATAGCTTAGAATAACATACTGTGATATGCAGGCTGACTTTGGGTGTCTGTTTCAGTCAATTTTATCACATGTTGTAGCGTTTCGGACGTTTTAAAATTAATAAACCGCGAGTGACTTACATGTTCAGTAATGGTACGTGATGACGCCCATAACAACCTTGCATACATAATGACAAAAATATAAGCATTAAGTTATTTTAGTGTCATTTAATAAACTGAATCTAATGTTCGGGTTCCCGTTGTATCGAAATCATAGACCTTGTTGCGAAAACGTGATATGAGCCAGTGCATGAGATTTCCAACAATGTGGCATTTTGACATGTGTGGACTCGGACGAGCCTCTGCAGCCTCATTTTAAGCTTAGAAACTCCAAATGGTGTTCAGTCAGTAGCCTAACAATCATAGAATACTCAAGCGACTTGCAAAGACTCTGATCAGACTGCGCATATGCGCAGGCTGATCTGAGGCTTTGCTGGTCGCACATACCACATTGTTGGAAGTCTCATGCACTAGCTCAAATTCTATTTTATGTCTATGTCTTGTATACTAATGAATTTTTACGCCTTCTTTGATGCAATGCACTTGATTGAGTGGTTCACTATAAATAACAATTTAAAGGTTCATATATTAGAATTCAAAATTATATGTATTTCTGTCCCTGGTGATTGTTTGCTTTATCATTGCAAGAAGTGAATACCCTTGTAAAGTGCTTTATCAGTTACCTCTCATGTTAACTGCATTGTTGAACGTTGCCTGATTCACGTTTTTCTATCTCACGGCATATGCCTTTATCAGGTCATGATGACGTTGCACTTTTTAAATGACGTTACTTATGACGCTGATACAATACAATAATCGAAACTTACGTCATAACCGCTAGATTGAAGAGTGAAAACAATGGGTAAAGTGATAAATACAATACAAGGTTAGAGTCTTTTGATATCAAGTTTACCAGGCTTGGCTTGGAGAACGCATGTTGAATTGCTCGGCAAGCCTCGCGATGTCAACAAAAGTTCTCTAAGCCTTGCCTGGTAAACTTGATATCAAAAGACACTCACCTAGTATTCTCTATATCTCGGCAGCCTCGCGATGTCAACAAGCGTTCTCGAAGCCTTGCCTGGTAAACTTGATATCAAACTGAGACACTCACCTAGTATTCTCTATATCTGGGCAAGCCTCGCGATGTCGAAAAGCGTTCTCGAAGTAAGTAAGGGTGCAAAGATCAGGAATCGATACAATCAAGTACCACACCTGACCCAGGATACCAATGGGAAAGTGACAAACTCACACAGTAGACACCACAAACGAGAGCCAAGAGGTCAGCCCTTTCCCAGCAGGTGACCACAAAGCACATATAAACAGACGCGCACAAAGACATAGCAAACACAAGACAGAACAAAAACATAAAAGATCCACAAAAGAAGTACCGCCTTGGAACGGTCAGTAAAATATTTAACTGTCCGGGCTTAAACCGGTTTAACGGCGCCAACCTCACCCTTAATTCAGATGTGGATCAAGACACAATGAAAGTCAAAAGTATTGCAGAATGCTACCCTTAAAGCATTCTGCAATACTTAAAACCTTCACTAAGCGATAATTTGTCTGGAAAACCAATTTTTTGGTCTTCTTGTGTGGCCGCTTAAGACAGGTTTACAAAGACATAGCAAACACAAGACAGAACAAAAACATAAAAGATCCACAAAAGAAGAACCGCCTTGGAACGGTCAGTAAAATATTTTACCGGAGGGCTTAAACCGGTTTAACGGCGCCAACCTCACCCTTAATTCAGATGTGGATCAAGACACATAGATATTTGGTTTGCATGAAAGACCCCTAACTTATCAATGCATCATCTCCTAAAACATATAAATCAAGATATAACAAGGAGATAAAGCAAGGATAAGGAAAGTAAGTAATGGTGCAAAGATCAGGAATCGATACAATCAAGTACCACACCTGACCCAGGATACCAATGGGAAAGTGACAAACTCACAGAAGACACCACAAACGAGAGCCAAGAGGTCAGCCCTTTCCCAGCAGGTGACCACAAAGCACATATGAACAGACGCGCACAAAACATAGCAAACACAAGACAGAACAAAAACATAAAAGATCCACAAAAGAAGTACCGCCTTGGAACGGTCAGTAAAATATTTTACTGGAGGGCTTAAACCGGTTTAACGGCGCCAACCTCACCCTTAATTCAGATGTGGATCAAGACACATAGATATTTGGTTTGCATGAAAGACCCCTAACTTATCAATGCATCATCTCCTAAAACATATAAATCAAGATATAACAAGGAGATAAAGCAAGGATAAGGACTCAACAGTAAATTAAACTGAATACCGGAGCAAAAGAAATCCAACAGGTAAACCCCGGTGGGCCCGACAAACAGCCAAAGCATCAGGCCCCTACCATCTCATCAATAGATAAATCTTTAAGTCGGAACCATCATGGAGTTTGAAGTCCGACCCACCGGCGTGCAATTAAAGAGGAAAGCAAAGTTACCAACCGTGATTGGGTTGACTACCAAGCATGAAGTCTGTTGCAATACATTAATGTTATAGCCAATCTTTTTATAATGGGAAATTATTTTAATGAACTGCGCTGAAAAATTATTAGAGCCAACAATCTTCTTCAATTTATACACCAAGTCACCATAGAAATCAGGACCCGAAAGTCTTTGGCGCAAGAGAGATTTAAGTCCAACTTGGAATTTAGAAATCAAATCATAGTATCGTCTATAACATTTTGAAAATGTTTTGCGAAGTTTATGATACCGATAGCCTTGTTTAAGAAGTTTCTGAGTTAACAATTTATTGCGTGTGTTGAAGTCAGCAACATAGCTAGAACCAATATCTCTTAAAACCTCTTAAAACACTTTCTCTACAACCATCATATAACCACTTCAAATCTTTTCTTTCTCTTGCTATATTGTTGAGCCTGCACATCCATGGGATACTGGTACTTAGGCATTTTCGTACGACATTCATAGGAAGTGAAAATTGAGAAAAAGCTATGAACAAACTTTGAAACTCTGGTGTCTAGATAAGTCGAATTTGGTTACTTTAGTGAGACGGTGGTTGCACGAATGCAACGGCGGGTGTGCTAGCTCATGAATATAACAATATACATATGTATAGTATCGTCAGTGTGTCAATGAAATATAAGTACCGTAACAAATAGTTCCCGCAAGATAAAGGTCAGTAGCCTTTTTTTTGTTTGCTGTTGTCTTTTTTTGCCCCACATTGCGGTTGAACTTTGTTTAAAAGTCAGCCATCTTGTGAGGCAAGAAAAAGAAGAAAAACTATTTGTGTGATATCATGCGAGGACTGTTAATAGTTTGTCAGTGATAATGTAAACTGTTGTTTTCCTTATATGAAAAAAGATTCTTCAGCAGGAAGTGGGACATATAATTAAGTAAAATAGCCAAATCTTACGACTTTCATAATGGCAACATATATTAAGTAGCTGAAATATCATGCAAGCTCAGGAAACGTTTTTGTGACCCACTTTTCCGCTAAAAATGCTTCATAATGCAAATACTAAAATATGTTGACAAGTCATGCAGTGAATGTTATTGCTCTGTAACAAACGTGTCAATTGTAAATTGTATAATGTATTTTATATGACATATTGACAATAAAATATAAATAACAAAAAAAACATAGCTAGATGCTCTAGCAAAACGAATGAGTTGAGAGATATAGACTCCATAGGATGTAGAACGAGGAACATCACCATCTAAAAATGGGAAATTGACAATTTCAAAATCAAAGTCGTCACGTTATCATAAATTTTGGTAGAAACAATATCATTAGAAATTGACAAATGCAAGTCTAAAAATGCGGCTTCGGTATCAGAGGCATTGGCTTTATTCAGTTGGAGCTCTGAAGGGTATATTTGACTAACCATATTGTCAAAATAAACATTATTAATATTTAAAATATCGTCCAAATATCTGGAAGTAGTGTTAAACGCATCAATAATATCAGCCTTGCCTGGTAAACTTGATATCAAAAGACACTCACCTAATATTCTCTATATCTCGGCAAGCCTCGCGATGTCAACAAGCGTTCTAAAAGACTTGCCTGGTAAACTTGATATCAATGGACACTCACCTAGTATTCTCTATATCTCGGCAAGCCTCGCGATGTCATAAGCGTTCGCAAAGCCTTGCCTGGTAAACTTGATATCAAAAGACACTCACCTAGTATTCTCTATTTACATGTATGTTGCGACAGTCCCCTTTAGTGTTTACAGTTTTGTGGTACATGTAGGAGCTAATGCAGAATGAGTTTACTGAGCACAAAGTGTATAACCGCTATTTCTAGTAGCTTATAGTTTGATATAGAAACGAGTGTTAATAGTTTTGCTTTTGACAAAGACCAGAACACAGCTTTTAAAGCCAGTGTCAAAAGAAAACAATCTTCATATTTTGTTGGGTCAACGCAACACTGTCGTAACAATACAATAAATAATAATGAGATACGACAGTGTTGCGTTGACCCCATGAATTATACTCTTTCCCTGACAAAATTGGCTGAATCTGTTTTGAAAACATCAAAAAGGAACCGAAACTCGAAAGTTGAAACGTATTGTCTTCGTATAAAAATTGCAACCGCAATAACAAGTCAACTTTTTGCATTATAGTGGCGTCTGTAGACAACATTCGCGAACAGTTTGGACAAAAACGTCGGGCCGGATCTGGATCCAAAATTTTTGATTCTCTGAAGGTTTTTCTGAAAGAATTAACTTCGAAACTGAAAATCAACCGCCCGATTCTCTGTTTAGTTGGATATTTAATACCCCTATTCCACACAGGCCACGAATCGCGCGAATCGCCACGAATTGATTTTTATTGATTCGGGGGGATTCGTGAGGTTTCATTAAATGTTTTTCTCCAATCGTGATGTTCTACGAGTCAGTCCCGATTAAGATACGATGTCGTAACGAATATTCGGGAGAATCGGCTCAATTCGGCTAGAATCGCGCAAGAATTCATTACGATTAGCAAAATAACAATAGAACATGCTGCACGAAAGTTAAGGAATCAATTACGAATCATTTAAGAATATGCCGAATGCAGCACGAATTGGACACGAATTAACAGAAATCCGCGACGATTCGCCAAGATTCGCGAGATTTTCTATCACAATAGTTATAATTAAGGTCCATCCATGCTTCGGGGGCATCAGTTCCAAAATGAATGTTCCTCGTAAAGCAGCAGTAGAATTGATCCTGCAACTTGAGTGTTTAAAACGGCTTCTTATATAGCTAGAAGAAAACAACTACGTTAAAGACGAGAGGCCCTGGCCCAGACTCTTTGACTTTGAAGAATATGGCAGCTCGCCATTGGCAAGATCACCAGCCTGGAGCTACTAACTGATCCTGATTGTGCTCCAGAATCTGCCAAATCTGTTTCAACTTTTAGGACTGGCTCACATGCGCGTGACGGGGTAATTAATCTTAGAGAAAATCCTTCTACTATCTCTTCCTTGGTTTTATTGCTTGGCTTAATCTCCCGATTCCCCACGAATGAGCTAAGAGTAGCTACTAATGCCCAAAAACGCCTTCGAATCGATTACGATTCAGTTACGATGTCCAAGAATGCCTTAGGAATTTGGTACGAAACGAGCACGATTTTTCGAATCGGGGAATTCCAGGCAAAAGTTTTGAACAGTTCAAAACTTCAAAACTTTTGAGCCGAATTCCCGATACACCTACATATTGCAATAACTGACTACGGACTGTGCGAATAAGTTAAGATCTTCACAAACTGAGTACGATTCAGCCACGAATCCAAATATTTGTCAATTCGTGGCAATTCGTGGGATTCGGGGCCTGTGTGGAATAGGGGTATAAGACAGCTCAGACGAAAATGAGACGCGCCGCGAGAAAACATGTCTCCGGGGTTTCCGACACTGTAAGACTTAATCTTAATGAAGTATGGATTGAATCATGCGGAGTGCGGGACAGGGGTCAAGACCCCCCCTGAAAAACCACAAAAATTTAGGGTTTCTTAGCAATACTGGTCCAGTTTCCCTTAAAAATCACAAAACTACCAAGCCAGCATTTTATGCTGAGCCATCACGGGCACGCCAGCGAAACGCCATTTTAATGATGTTTCGCTGGCGGGCCGATGATGGTCGATTTTAGTGGTTGGTATTTGGATCCTCCCTCTTCGCATAAAAACGTTCTCAGTGTTGGACCCTCCCTGACAAAACCTTCTGGATCCGCGCATGTCAATCTAGTTGTAAACGTGCATGCAAAACCACATAGAAAAGGCTAGAAGTCAATGTTTGGGCCTGAGCCTGGACAATGTATCTATTTCCATATTTTTGATGCAAACTGGGAAGTATCCGGCAAGATGGTGTATATACACTGGCTCGTTTGTGTATTTACTGCACGCCTAGGCTATACGTACATGTACAGTAAAACCTGTGTAAAACGGCCACTCAAAAATAGACAAAACGATGATCTTAATGACATATAGTAGCTTAATGAAGGTCAAAAGTATTGCCGCGAATCCTCCGCTTAGCATTCTGCAATACTTTTGACCTGCATTAAGCGGTCTTGACAAAACAATTGTCGGTCTTTTTGAGAGTGGCCGTTTTACACACTTGTCAGGTTTTATTGTAAACATCAAACTATCATGTGCTGGCATCGATAACATGTACGTGCAAAAATGCTTCAAATGAAATCAAATGCAACGGGTTTCTAACTTTTGTCCTTAGGAATACATAAACTATATAATTTATTATTAATAACACAGTAGCGCCTAAATTAAACTGTATGCCTGAGGATAAGAACGTCTAATACCCTACTTAAAACAACCAATATCCTGTTAAAACACTCAAGTAGTCTGTTGATTACCCAGGGACATATATTCTTAAAAACTTCTGTTTAATACTTGGCATACAGTTTGATTTATGCATAGACTATCCAATTTTTTAAATTAAAAGAATATGTCATCGTGCTCAATTTTTTATGATCTCGTATGGGAGTTATCAGAATATGATCAATTTTCCAAAGAGATGAAATAATAACACTATTCCTAAGTATCAAGCTAAAACAGTCGTTTTTGTTTGATTTGATTCTTTACGTCCCATCAACAATCTTTCAGTTAAACAGGGTCGGGTCTTCCATGGTTGGAACAGTACTAAGCTAGGAAAAATGTGTCTTGCCCATAGACCACAACGCAGTGACGCCGGTGAGGCTCGAACCCTAGGTCCCTCGGTTTCGAGTCAAGCACTCAACAACTGAGCCACTGCGCTCCCCGAAAACAGTCGTAATCTGCAGCTAGCTTCCTTTTTTCAATTTAGGTTATTACTAATGACCTCTAACCTTCTAGACACTTTGCAAATTTAACTGTTTTCCCAAGTCGTGCCAAGATACTGCATGGTGTATGTTGGTAATCCCTAGAAATTAGAAATGTGCTTTTTGAATGAATTATATCTTTAAAAACCAGGGGCTCGTTTCACGAAGATTTTTTAAACATTTTCTAAGTTATATCCTAAAAGACGTGTTATGTCCTTAATTTATGACACTCATGACACATGTATTAAGCCGTTTCACGAAACTCTTTTGTTAAATCCTTTCCCCTTACTAATGGTCATTAAATATTTTCCAAATATATGTTTTGTCATTTATCTATTTATTTATTTATTTATTTATTTATTTATTTATTTATTTATTTGTTTATTTATTTATTTATTAATTGGTTGGGAAAAAATGGAAAGTCGCAGAAAAGTCCACAGGTTAACACTGTTCTATGAAATAATAAAATCTTTGACACCACCATACTGAGAAGCATTTGAAACCTAATTCCGAATAATAAGAATACCTACAACCTCCGACGAAATAATTCGCTTCTGGTACCTTTCATTAGAAAAAAATATTCTCAAAGTCCATTTTTCTAAAACAATGCGAGAATGGAACAACTTGTCTTTCGAATTGAAAGAATCTGACAGCATAAACAATTTAAGGAAAAAACTGAAACGGGTATATGGAAGTAAGTAAGGGTGCAAAGATCAGGAATCGATATAATCAAGTACCACACCTAGCACAGGTTACAAATGGGGAAGTGACAAACTCACAGTTAGACATCACAAACGAGAGCCAAGAGGTCATCCCTTTCCCAGCAGGTGACCACAAAGCACATATAAACAGACGCACACAAAGACATAGCAAAAACAAGACAGAAAAAAAACCCATAAAAGATCCACAAAAGACGTACCGCCTTGGAACGGTCAGTAGAATATTTTACTGGAGGGTTTAAACCGGTTTAACGGCGCCAACCTCACCCTTAATTCAGATGTGGATCACGACAAAGATTTTTGGTTTGCATGAAAGACACCTAACTTATCAATGCATCATCTCCTAAAACATATAAATCAAGATATAACAAGGAGATAAAGCAAAGATAAGGACTCAACAGTAAATACAACTGAATACTGGAGCAAAAGAAATCCAACAGATAAAGCCTGGTAGACCCAAATAACAGTAAAAACTCTATTCACATGGCCATGGTTGGCAAACCGTTGATTATTGTAGGATACGCCTTGAACTCAGTCATCTAAGTAAGACAGAGGACAACGATCAGGAATCGATACAATCAAGCACTACATCTGACCCAGGATACCAATGGGAAAGCGACAACGTCACAATTAGACATCACAAACGAGAGCCAAGAGGTCAGTCCTTTCCCAGCAGGTGACCACAAGGCATTAAACATCATTTATTCCGACATAACATTATACAATCACCTTATTGCGAAAATGTAACTTGTGATGATATACCAGAAACGTCCTCCCAGTATATTCTCTATTGCCCTCGATACGAGCCTTGGCGACGTACAATGCTCGAAGAAATCTCAAAAATCATCTTCCTGGTACTAGCTATATAAAATGTCATCGCACTAATGTCTGATCATCTCTGTAACAACCATTTACACGGATCAGAGGACTTGAGCTTAGAAAAGAATAAAAAAAGTATTTGATTATGTCTTCAAATTTATCTACGCATCCAGGCGTTTCGATCACAATGAAACAGCTGCACACGACGAATGCTAAAGTATTATCTCACTATCTCTAACACACACACGCACTCTCTCTCTCTCTCTCTCTCTCTCTCTCTCTCTCTCTCTCTCTCACGCACACACGCACGTACAAACGCACGCACGCACACACAAACACAAACACACATTGCATTCATTAGATGTATATATGTGCATATTTTCATGTTATTGTGTGTCCATCTGTATTGTCTTTTGTATTTGTGTATTTATGTTCTTCGTGAGGAAACCTACTAGTGGCCATTGGGCTGATAGGAATCCTCGTTAAATTAATGAAGCATTAAATAAAAATTATTTATTTATCTTTATTTTCAGAGGACAGCAAATTTAGCGATCAACGCTAGTCTATCATGCGTCCTTTACATATACACACAAGTTAAACTTTATGATAAAAACATAGACCATGTTAAGAATAAACGAGCGTATAAAACATTTGGCAGCATTTGGTCACCGTTAATGCTGTAGTGGTAATGGCGTCTGGCTTGCACAAAGATCCAATTTTTACTGGGCCGGTTCAAATCTCACGTGAATTAATTTTTATTCGGACTTGGAATTGCCATATTCATTGACTTATGGTCTTTGCATTCTGCTGTCTTTGCATAACACTTTGGATATTTTGTTGACAACTGGCATTAGTATGAGAATGGAGCCAAAAGGATAAAGATTGAATTTACTTGTCGTAATTGTCACGATTAAACTGGGTTGAAGTGTGTTTGTAAACATGCTTTACTCACTCATCATGCGGTCATTTATGGTCATTTATTATTACATGGATGTCATTCATATCTAAATGCTTATTTGCATTCATAAATACATGTATGAGCAAATGAAACCTATAATACACCACCACTGTTACAAGGCTTTCACAGGAGTGTCATTAACAACATTTGGACCAGTTTACAAGATTCCGAATCGAGAGTCATTAGGGTTAGGTTTTGTCTGTCTTTTTTTAAATTTGCTACCATAAACACGCTACCAGTGTGACAATGCTCCAAAGCGAGAGGCATAAACCATATTAGGAACAACTGACAAGGCTCCCAGTCAAGAGTTAGAAGGGTTGGGTTTTGCCAGTCTTTTTTTTGGGGGGGGGGGGGAGCTAACATAAAAACGCCTCCACTGTGACACGTCTCTAAAGGGAGTGCAGATTACCACATCAGGACCAACAGACAAGGTTCATGATTGAAAGTTATTCAACCAGTGTGCCAAGGATTAGAAGGGGGAGTCATTAACCACATTGAGACCAACTGGCAAGATTCCTGATCGAGAGTCATGAGGTTTCAGTTTTGCCTGTCTTCTTTGTTTTAAATTGTCACCATAAAAAACCCACCAGTGTAACAGGGCTCCAAAGCAAAAGTAATAAACCACATTTGGGACCAGTTGACAAGGCTCCTGATCAAAAGTTAGTAGGTCTATATGTCTGCCCATATTATTTTGAAAACCTATTCTACCATAAATACGTCACCACTGTGACAGGGCTCTGATGAGAGAGAATTTAACCATATCATGCCCAATTGACAATGGTCCTGATCGAGAGTCTTCTTCTCAGCCTTTGCTACAATAAACACACCATCGCTGTGACATCGCTCTGAAGGGAGAGTTGTTAACCATTTGAGGACCACATGACAAGGCACCTGATTGAGAGTCGTAAGCATTAGGATTCTATTCAACTTTCTTGTAAACCTTTGCTACCCATATATATGCCAACATTGTGACAAGGCTCCAAAGCTAGTCATTAACCACATCAGGACCAAATGAAAAGGCTCCAAGTCATGAGTAATTAGAGTTAGGTTTTTGCCAATCTTTTTCTTAACCTTTGCTACCATAAACATGCTACCTTTGTGACAAGGCTCTAAGTGGAGAGACATTAACCACATCCGGACCAAGTGTCAAGATTCCTGATCAAGAGTCATTCAGGTTAGGTTTCTGCCCATATGTTTAGCTCACTTCAGCCACCGACTCAGGGTGAGCTATCATGCCGTTGCCACAATTCACCATCCAATTATCTCAGCTCTAAGCCCTTGATGAAATTCACAGCAGTCTAACATTTAATTTACTTGAAATGTGTCTGCAGCTATATGTATTTAACTATTTAATTTGCAGACCAAAACCCTTGATGAAATTCACCACAATCTACCGTCGAAATTACTAAGAGTGTTGAAGAAATTTACTGCAATTAACAGTCCAAGTGTCCAGGCTTAAGCCCTTGATGAGACCCATCCCAATCTACCGCTGAAATTGCTAAGTGTGTGTGTAGATATTCCGTTATTTACCATTCAATTTTCTCTGACCAAGGCCCTTGATGAAATGTACTGCAATATACGAAATTACTAAGAGATTGTTGTAGAAATTCGTGGCAATTCACTATCAAAATTACTAAGAGTGTGTTGTTAAAATTTACAACATTCACTGTCCAATTTCCCAGACCTAAGCACTTGATGAGAATGACTTGAGTGTGTCTATAGATATTTCATAGTTCACCGTCAAATTTTCTCAGACCAAAGCCAATGATAAAATTCACCGCAATCTACTGTCGTTATTTATAAGAGTGTGTCTTTAGATATACTGTCTTCAGTGAATATATTGATATGAAACTTTATATATTTTATTTCTGGTATCTTTTACATGAATGATGAGCCAATGATACCATATTTTGTATATGCATTGATACTGACAAGTTTTGGGTTGGAATTGTTGTTGAACATCATTTTTTGCACATTTGTAATGGAGTTATGGCACTTGACTGATGTCTGAATTTCGTTTCAGCTCAATATCTTGAGAATTAATTCATAGAAGTTGACCAAATTTTGTATGTGCATTGAATTTGACAAGATCTAAGTTGAGATTGTTACCTGTCATTTTTCGCAAATTTGTAACAGGGTTATAGCTTTTGACTGATGTCAGAATTTCGTTTCAGCTCAATATCTTGAATTGATAAGCAGGTATCATTTCTTGTACATTAATCTATTTTCTATTCTAATATTTTGAGTTACTCCAAGCATGTCGCCAAGGCGATCAATTGGATCTTACGTTTCTTTGTGTAGTGATAATAAGATATCTAAGAAAATAAGAAAACGCCTTAACAGTTAGTCGGGAGTACCATTAATTTGCTTACCAGTTTCCATTTGACTAGGATAAACAGTAATATTAACAGGTATACCTAGAACCTTGTGTATTCGGTATATTGTCATGATATGATCAATTGCTACCCTGATATAAGTCAGTTCTAAGATGCATAAAGACGAATTGTAAAAAGGGAGAAAAATCAAAGACAGAGAATGATAATGAACAATAAATACATTTAATTATACAAGTATTTTGTGTAATGTTACTTAGGTAACAACGTGGTGAAGGCCATAAACACACGTGAAAAAACTATGTGAGCTAGGTTGGGCCACATTTGTGCTCGCCAGTGGCATAAAATGTGGAGAGTTATCTGAAAGGATAACATTGGTAAGTCACACAATTATCCCCATAAAAAGACTCAATAATCACAACCAGAACAACAAGCCAAGCCCCATGACAAACAGCACATGCTCAATGCGCCCACTCAACCCCCATGAGGAAAAACTCTGATCACTATCTTTGTAACCACCCGTTGTTCCAAAATGAGCAAGCATGCATATATAAAACACAACTTCAAGGCTTTTCTTAATTTACATATTTCAGAATCTGCCATCGCTGCCATTTTGATGAACTCAATTTACTAGATAATAGTATAAAGTGGACAGGGCACGCAGAGGTAGTTGATACTTCAACCATTTTACAAGGAAAAATGATGATATTAAATAAAGTGAAAAAAAACATCAATATTTGGCATTCTGCTTAACTTCAGGTACAGGTTAAATACTATTAAGCAGTGTGTATGGGACTGGTTTCACTATACCAATAATTCACCGCTGCGCAGGTATTCAATGCAGTTGTGTGTTACCTATATTCACGACCTTTGAATGATTTCATTCCTATGTGTAGTAAGAATTTATATTCTTCATAAGCTTGTTCCTATTGCACGGTGGAGTTGCTTCCCGTAGACTAGTAAACGGAATGCCACAAGTATAGTTCATACATTAAATAAAAAGAGCTGTCTGTCTCTTCCAGGGTGGTACTATTAGTCTGAAATATCACAGAAAACAGAAATATACATTCATGCGTAAGTGTGCAGGCGCACCACTTTAAACTGGGCTTGGCGACTGAAAGGGTTTGCTTTCTTTAGCCCAGACTGTTGGTACATACCCATATACTGACGGACTTAAACCACAACATTTACTTCCGACTATATATGTAAATAAAATGAAAACTACTTCATCATAAATTTGTTGCTTCAGCCAACACTTTTAATTGAACAGCTAAAACCGAGAACGTTACTGCTTCGTGTCTATTTTGTCTCTAGTAACGTAGATTAAAAGTCATCAAATGAATGGATACAGTTAGAATAGCGTCAAATAAGCATTTAAACCTGCCAATCAGTAAAAGAATGACTCGTTAATCACTTACAAGGTACATGACACAAATTTGATGTTTCTCGTGTTTCTGGATTAACATAATTAGGGGATCTTTCGCTGATTTCATTTTGTCACATGCAACAGCTAACCCCTATCTCAAAAAGTTTACATTTTAATGCTTCATTTTTATTTACTTGGATTAAGTTATTTCATGCGTTACCTTCAAATGAAAACTCTTTATAAAGTGCAATCTAAATAATTGTCTTGCATAGAAAAGCTGCTGTCCTAACGTTGCGATTTTAAAGCATGTCAGTATATTAATGTGATTATTTTACAATAGCAACATAATCGGTAAAGACTGATACCCACCTCCCCTGATGTTGTAGCTGATACACCTTCAATGGTGGGTCTTTTGTTGATGTTTTCTTTGCTTTGCTTAATTTTTCTTCATTGTTTTGAGACTAGCAGTCGGTATATTTACGCATTTTCTTTCTCTGTAATCTTGACTACTCGGCATATTTAATCAATCATAAGTATCATGCGCGAATCCAGAGCGGGCAGGGGGTCCGGGGGTCACAAAAATATAGGGTTTTTAGCAAAGCTGGTCCGGATCCCCTAACAATGACAAAGCTGCCAAGCCAGCATTCAATGTCGGGTCATCACCGGCACGCATTTAAATGAGCCGCGACATGTGATTTCCAACACTGCGGCATTTTGACAAGTGTAAACTCAGACGATTCTTTGCAACCTCGTTTTAAGCTTAGAGACTACAAATGTTGTCCGGTCAGTAGCTTAACAGTCATAGAATATTCAAGCGACTAGCCAAGGCTCTGATCAGACTGCGCAAATGCGCAGGCTGGTCTGAGCCTTTGCTGGTCGCACATACCACATTGCTGGAAATCTCATGTCGCGGCTCAAATGGCGTTTCGCTGGCGGGCAGCTGATTACTCGTTAATAGTGTTATTTGGATTCTCTCATAAAAAAACGTAACAAAGTTGGACCCCCTCCGGCAAAATTTTCTGGATCCGCGCATGAGTATATAACGTGTATGTTTAGCAGGCATAAACATGAAGTGTTTGGTATGAACAAGCTTTAACTTTCTTTTTCTACGGCGTTACTTATTCATGCATAAGTAACTAATATTAGTTCATTTATGAAACAGTGGTTACTTAGCCTATAATTGTAATTGGTTTTGAAATGGACTCTTCCGAAGAGGGGTGTCTATCTATCTATCTATTATTACTCATAAGAACCTTTCAACAACACCGTTTATAACATGTAACACATGTTATAGTTTTTCTTGTTATATCTGCGAGCAGAGAACGCTCGCCTGTGAATTTTCTCATCGTTTCGTGCGATAACCTAGAAAACATCTAAAACAGGCCAAAAGTGGCCCATCACTGTATGCTGGCTGGGAAATATCCCTATCATATACGTGCGTACTAGTAGGCCTTGTCATCAGATAATCTGATTGTGTTGCATGCAAAGCAAAAAAGAGCATCTACTCACTCTAAACCTGAGAGCCTTTTATATGAGCTCTTACAAAATGTACTTTATTAAATGTTTCAGTATTTTGGTGCAGTCTTTGCTTCCAAAGGATACCCTTTTAAGAACATATTTGACTTCATTACAGCTGGTGACTGGTACTTTGTGGCGGCGGTAGAACGTCTCCCTGCCCTTCGCTATAGTGTGGATTTTATTTTCTTGTCCTTTGGGATCATAGGTTTCATTGTGGAACTTTGAAACTATTAGAGGGTCACTGATGACGCCTAAATGGGCAGAAACTAGCTAGTCTGGCGCAGGAAATATGCTCACTCTAGTTTCAGTTCTTTGGTGCAGTCATTGCTTCCAAAGGATGCCCTTTTAAGAACATATTTCAATATGTGGCTTGCGTCTTTCTTGGTCGGACATCTCGAGACGAGACCCATATACAATGTATGTTCTGTAATTATATGCTTTGGGGTCACAATGCAAAATCAAATCCTTGCATCAATGCAACTTTTCATTCTTATGTGTTTTTAAGTACCAAACATTCCAAGTGAGAGTCGTTTTGCTTCCATTTTTCATTCATAAGACATTTTAGCAGGGTTATCCGCTTTAAATAATGATTAATGTGATTTTAATAGGCTCTAATAAAATTGTTCAACCGAAGATGGATTTCCCATTTCCTATAATTGATTTTGCTTCGAAACTTACGAAGTGCAATGTCATAAAGAAATTCGTCTTTGCAATATGTTCTCTAGACTGGCTCCAGTCCTTAAAACATTTTTTCATCAATGTGTCATATCATATACTTGTAGCCAGTCTAACTCTCCAAGATAAACGACTCAATACATAGCCCCAATAGTATACATGAGCATAGATTCCAAGACACAAAGCAGTTTAGTCAATTCCAGTTTTGTTTGGTATTTTTTGTGATATAGTTATCTTTTTCTAGATTGACATTTATCTCGCTTACGTGATAGATGACGTCATGAAATTAAACTGGTTACCAAATGACGTCGCACAAATCCGTGTCCAGTCCGTGCAAGGATTTATCAACCAATTAATCATTGAATTTAACCATTGGCGTTAAAATCTCAACAAAATATGCAAACGCTGAAGCAGATTTTACATTATTCTTTTCGAAACAGATATACGAAAACATGATGTTTCATGGTCAAATTTATCAGGTCATACAAATTAGTATTTCAGCATCTAAGAACAAGTTTGTATACTGTATGTATGGAGACGCGTGCGAGACATATGGGCATTAATGCGAGAAAATCTGACTATGTTGTATGCATCAACAAAGGTGCAGACCAGCCTACGCATTAAGGCTTCTCAGCACCTTTTACTTTCACTTTCTGGAGATTATTATAAATCCATTTGTTACCCGCAAAATTTAAACAGTTTAGTTGGTATCCGTAGCTGAAGAGACCAGTTTGGGTATTACTTTGTTAGAACTCCCAAAGTCTTACATTGTCAGAGGCTACAAAGACAGATTTTCGCGCGAAGAGGCCCATATGTAAATAAGGTATTGTCTTGCCAGCCATAAGTGACAGTGACGTAATGTTTTTTACAAAGTTATCAGGGATTTATAATCGAAATATCACCTGTGTATTAATCCTATACATAGGATAGGATTAATACACAAGCGATCTGTCGATTCGCATTAGCTTAAGAAAGAGTATACAAGTTAATGTTTCACTTATAATTGTAAACAAAACACGACGTCACTGTCACTCATGGTTGGCACGTCAGTAGTATTTACATTGTTATAGCTGTGGAAAGTCTAAGTACATGACTTGTATGGTTATTGAGCCTTTGAATTTTATCTCTTTTCACATTGAAAAATATTGCAAAAATGCACACCGAGATGTAGATTGTAAAAGCATTTGTATGGATGAAGCAATGAAGACGGGTCCTGTAAAATGTTCCGTTTAGTAAAAGTAAGACAGGCGGCAAAAGTCAGGAAACGATTCAATCAAGTACCACACCTGACCCAGGATACCACATGGGAAAGTAACAAAAAGTACAATAAACATCACCAACAAGAGCGAAGAGGTTGCACACAAAAATGGCAAAGAGCTCTGGTGATAATAACACGTATGATTTCCTTAACAGCAGCACTGGCTGAATCACCAAAAAAACACAAACCAGAGGTGATGTGGCAGAAGGGACCCAGCAGTCCCCAAAAACAACGTCGGAGGAAAAAGATAGGAATGACCGGTTAGGAAGTAAGAAAGAAGAGAAAAATCAGGAATCCATACAATCATATACCACACCTGACTAGGACACCATATTGAAAAGTGATAAAAACACAAGAAAACGTCACATACAAGTGAGCCAAGAGGTCAGCCGTTTCCCAGCATTTTGACCACAAGGCTGCAAGGAACAAACAAGACAGTATGACACGAAACACAAACAACAAAAAGGATCCACAAAATAAGCACCACATTGTAACGGCCAATACAAAAATTACTGCAGGGCTTAAACAAGTAAAGTTTGGCGGTGGAGGTGTAAAGGGGGTTATGAAGTTCAAGCGAACCCCCTCCCCGCCCCCATTTTAAATATCCTATATCCTCAGTGAGACCAAATTATTTAAGCCATGAGCTACTAAGGGTTTTGCTCCCCAGGGGAACTTTGTAGACTATGTTTTCTTAAAGCATAACATCTAACGAGCTTTTTGCAGCATGTTGGCCATCTGGCAGTGGGGGCGTTTGGGTGCTACAGCGTGTTAAATACGTTAACCCTCATGTTTTTGAAAAACAAAAATATAAAATCAAGCCTATTAAAGTGGTACTTGACCTATTCAAATTGGCTAAACAGTCATGTAATATGTAAGAACAGTTAATGTCCTGCAGAGTAATTTAGGCCCATTATGGTGTCATTTACGTTACAATTTAAACTACACCCTATAAAATCATTGAGATTTTGTTATATAGTTCTTTTTATAAACTTCTACATAGATATTTTAGATTAAAATATCATGTCTCTAAAAGACAATTAAATTGCCATTTCAAAACTGCAAACAGCTTGCTTCTATCACAAAAACTTCAGGAGTTAAAAGCTGTTGAATATGACAACCCTAATAAAACGTTTTGTATAGTAAGAACCTTTTCATTTAAAAACAAAGCATGTAATCCTATATGTAAGCTTTTAAACCCCATATATGAGCATAATATTGATAAACAAGGTGAAAGGGGTATTAAACATTGTTTTTTGGTGTAAAGTAGCATTTTTTGTCTGTTTCTCAATATGTAACGTATCTTACAAACTTTATGGCATTTTTTAAATTGCTTAATTCCCTAAATGTCACATCAAATGGTGTTTTATTTCATTCCAGAACTGATTTTTTGTGTTAAATAGACATAAAGTTACTAGTTTGTCTACAATATAAGTAATTGGTTCTTATTAAGAGACTATGTCAAAATGTCAAAGCATATTTACTTTTGTGAAATAGTTTATTTTAAAACTTTTTTAAACACAAAAGCAAATGTCGATTTGGTCAAAGTAATGGGTTTTAAACCTCATTAACAAAGACAATTTTACTTTCAAATACCAGCTGAATAAGGATAAGGTCCCATATTATGTCAAAATTGTTAAAGTAACATATATTACCATATAACATATATCATAAGGTACTACATTTATATGTATGTCTAAAATGCTGTGAAAGACAGTACTAAGTTGAGTCTGAAATGTTTACGTATGGTGGATTTAGATATTGGTATTTTTTATCTGAAGAACAATAAGTTTAATCTAGTAACTTATTTAACAACAACCATAATATGTTAGTGTACCCAGTTAACTGCTGCACAAATTATACAAACATAGTAACACAAACACGCTGGTATTCTTTGTATATTTTGGTTAATCTACAATAACAAAAACTGTTTTTACTAAATGTTGTATGGTAAGTTGTAGCATAAAAACATTTGTGCTATTATAACCCAGATAGAATCAAGTAATTGTAAGTTGGTAGAGCAAAAAAATGATATATGTTACATAGATACAATGCATAATAAGTGTATGTAATCATATACTGTTTGAAGACACTGTCACCAAATCAAATTTTATACTGACATTGTTGTATTTGCGTTTTCATGTTGATGCATTACTTTACTTTTGGCTTTTAAATAGACTTTAGTTTATATTCAGCATAGCTTTCATTGTTTAATGGATGAAACTGATAATTAGACCAACATAGGTCTACTGATCATTTGCTTAAGCAATGTAAATTTTATAAGTAAATGGTTTATTTAGAATAAATATTTCTGTGAAATGGGAAAATAAATGATAATGGTGGAGTTTACATGACAATAATCACAAATGATATGATCATATTCAAGAAAACAAGTCAATTGTTACTTACAATACCAATTTAAATTTATAGGATTTTTCATTTGCCAGAATAAGGCCAGACCGAATTAGACATTCAAGTTAATGTAAAAAAGAGTTCACAATGTTCCTTTAGAATGTTAGATGGAAAAGTAAAATATTTCAAGTAAAAAGTGCAGTCATGAAATCTCACTTACATGTATTGGTAGTTTTAGCAATAACTGCTAAAAACGCTGATGCTTATTTCCTCTATACATAACGTGTCATGTCCAAATCATAGCAAAGCGTTATATGTATATTATCAATAAGAATGATTGCAAACACACCAGGGTATGGATTCAAGACATATGCGAAAAGTCAACTGTTCTGGCAAAACAGTATTGGGAGAACACTCTATTCAGTATAAACATTGTTATCGATGATAGACTTACATGCAATGTTAACAAAGTATACAAATATATGATTTTGGTGGTAAGTATCTATGCATTTTTAATTTTCATGGGTCTTTTAATTTAATCATCTCCAAAACAAATCATATTTCTTTCACATTGAAAAGGATACCATATAGGCCAGATATTGACTGCAGTGTAACTTTAAAGTCTCTATTGTCATTTATGTTACATGTGTGTATAATAAAGTATACCAAATATTGAAACCTTATATCAGATTTGTTTTGACAGTATTGCCTTAAGATGAAACCATAATTGTTGATCTCATTTATTGTAATTTATAAAGCGCTCAAATAAAGATCTGACAAGCACATGATATTTCGGTACTTATTACATATTAGCAAATATCTCAGATCCGTTCATTGCACGAGCTGATGCAGTCGAGCTAGCCATATTATTTCTGGCCTGAGTCTGCATCTTTATACTTATACTCTGTGGATGCAGACAGCAAAGGCTCTGGGAGTCTGCTCATTTACAAAGCTTACCTGAGCCCTCATTTCTTGGCACTGCAATAAGTTCTTAGGTGCCAAATCAAATGTGCTGGCTCATTTGATTTATTCTTTGTTACTAGTTATAATCTATTTAGCTTGATTTGAAATATTCAAAGGATTAATAGGTTGCAACATGATAACAATGATCATGTTCCCATGTGGCATGCTTCGTACCAAATTTAATAAAAAAAAAAATTACACTGTTAAACTATAGATGTACCACGACCTCTGATTAATGACCTTTGGATCTTTTTATTTCTAATGATTGATGCAGAATGCGTAAAATGCGCGAGTTGGGCTGGAACACTTGTGTATGTCAAAGCTTTTATGGTAAAGGTAAATAAATGCCCGAAACCCTTTTTTCTAGATCAACATAGCAGTATTGTAAATACAGTCACGCTTCAAAGCTTTTGGTAGATCAGTAAGTCTTATTGACAGAAATAATTCAAATAAAAAATTCCAATGAACTGTTGAAGTCCTTTCATTTAGATACGTCTATAATACAATACTAACAATGCTAGGGATCTTTTCTAAGCATTAACTTATCTCTTTTAAATATAGGACTAATCTTATCATTTTGAATAAAAGCTGTCCTAGCTACTGTAGCTACTTAAATGCTTCACAAAATTTTAGAAACAGGCGAAACAGATGATATGTGTAATAATCTCCATAAATACTCTTGTTATGCATGTTACTTACCAAGATTATTTTTTTCTTTCTTCACCAAACTAGACATGCTTATTACTACCATATGTTGTTGGTTTTGTTGCTTTACGCCCCAAGTCAACAGCTATGGTCATTGTGGGACGGTCAGTTCACCTAACCACACTTTTTCCTGGGCAGGCTTGAACAAGCGGTTAACCAGTAATTTGCGCACATACTTTCGCTTGTAACTGACAACAACCCTTCTTGAATGAATAAGCGGAAGGGAGGAGAATGACAGTAGAAATTATTTCATGATCAATCTCCACGAAAGTATGGGACCGGGCCGTGATCGAACTCGCGACCCCTGGTTCTGCAGTCAGACACGCATCTGTAGCCAGACACGTTACCGACTGCGCTACGCGGCCCGGTGCTCTATATGTATTATTATGATAGGGACAGGCATATTGGGTACTACATTTAGGATATAAATTGTTATGATTATAAAATAACTTTAGTTTTCATTGAAAGGACCAGGGATAACACCTACACCTGTATATAAAATTTTCATTATTCGATGCCTGAAATGACTTATAATTTTACGAATTGCGAGCTAGCCTTCGTCCTTAGTTGTTTTCATTATAATAGCTGTTGTAAACGATAGCTGATAAGCTACATATGTATCAGTGGTTGGCTCACACTTTTGGTAATAGATCTTACTAAGCTACTACATGATTAAAATCCTGTTTCGTCTAAACTGAAATGTAGACAGTATGGAAAAATGTCTTGTAAATATCATTTCATGTATTAAATTAAGTCAACACATTCAAGTATCAGAAATAAATGCTATTATTCAAGCATTAAAGAAACATGATTTGATTATTAAAATAAGTTTCTATAAGCAATATTTACATATTCGATAAAAAATTCTTAATTGAAATAGCATTTTATGTGCGTTGAGCTCATGTTTCTTCCTTTACATCAAATTTGCTTTTGTATGAGTTAAATTTCACTTATATTTTAGGTTAAGAAAGACACTTTTCATTATTTCTCTCATTATTGAGCCCTAAAATGGCAGTAATTTACACCCATTAGGAGTTTAAACTCATATAATGTTTGGATAAAATTAATGTATTCAAAAGAAAGTGACGTATGTAACAGTTATAAAAGGTACCTAAATGTGTTAAAATTATACTGCTAGTCATTTACTTTCAATTACATGATAATATTGATTTGTAAGAATAAGGTATAATTTTAATATTTACACTAAAGGAGTTCCTATTATTCCAAGGTAACATAGAAAACTCTGTTATTGCATGGTAACGTCTAAACCCATAACGATCTAACATGCATTATTTTGTGGCTTATATAATGTGGTTTTAGAAAATCATAGTGTACAAAACTCTTCCTATGACGTATTTTGACAGCACATGGACTAGTGATTGCACAGGGATAAAAAGTATCTTATTTGAAATAAAGTAACGTATTTAACTGCATTAAAGTATGCATATGCTGCTTTAATGCAAACTGGCTATTTGCTGCATTTAATTTAGTGTTTTTAAGACAATCAGCATGTGCATAAATAAAAATTATGTATACCTTTATATTTGAACGATAGGATTTGGAGATGTTTTAGGGTAACGTAGTTAACATGGCTGTTACACGGCAATGCCCCCACTGCCAGAATATGCCATTTTGCTCCTTATATAACATAATTTTAGAAAACCGTAGTTTACAAAATACCTCCTTGGGGGAGGGGGTCTATCATGGTCTAATTTCATTTTAATAGGATATTAAAGAAAAATGAGAAACAAATCAGCACAGGGACCCACACAGTTTTATAAAGATGAACCGCCTTTCCAGAAATCCTGGATCCGCGCCAGTTTGATATATGTTCAATGTTTTTTTTGTTATTTACTTTTTATTCAGAATTACATCTGTACAATATATGTATCACAATTTAAGCATAACAATATCTAACGATGGCACAATATTTTATCAGAAACGAGAACCAACATGACAGAGGAGATAGAAGTATAACTGAATGTACCTTATCGATAGGTTTTGATTGGTGTATTTTATTTTAAAGTAAATACGGATATATAGACACCTTTATACCTGCTGTTTTCTTTTTTTTTGTTTGTTTTATTACCAAGTAACTAAACTGTATTGGTGATAGCGTTTTCAATTTCTTCAATCATGTTGGTACTCATTAGAATATCACATACAAAGTGACTTGCCAATCAAATAATTTATAACATGTAGTACATAGTAGTGTTCAAATGCAACTCTAAATACTGTCCTAATAACAAATTAAATAAATAAATAAATAAATAAATAAATAAATAAAATAATATGTTTCATACGCCTGTCTCTCAAAGTCTTTTTCAGTTTGTAAAAAAAGTATTCAAAATGCTAGCAATGAAGAGGTATTGGGTTTTTTGTTGAGTATATTTGAAGAAGGTATTATTTAGGTCTATCGTTTTTTAATATATTTATTTTAATAATGCAGTCAGAAAAAATGCAAAATGAAGAACAAAACCTATTCAAAGCTTCACAAAAATCCCCATTTCTGATTATGATGTTCATGTTTGTCTTTGGCTAAAGCAATACAGTGTTCTGTTTCTTTTCTTTCATGTAATACTTTTAAAAAACCTTCAGAAGATGGCCTTTGCATTTTATACTTTGATGCAAATATCCAATATTTGGCTATAAGAATGATAAAATTAATAATTGACGTTTTTATATTGTTTTTATCTAAGATACCAAAACTAATTCTATAATACGTTAACTCTATTTCAAAATTGTTTTCTTTTAAGAACTTTTGTATTTTTGACCAATACTCTTGCACATAAGAGCCTTCCCAAAATAAATGTGCATTTGTTTCTTCTTGCATTGCACAAAAATCACATAATACGGTTGGAGCTAGTTTACATTTAAATAGGTATTTATTGTTTGGTACAATTCGCATCAAATATTTGTATTGAAAATTTCTTAATTTCATATCAATTGTACATCTGTGTGCCATCTGATATGCTACTTCCCAAACAATATCATAATTTTGAAAATCATTGCTCCATTTTACTTCTGATTTTAACCTTTCCTGTGATGTATCTTTTAATTGTACACTGTATAAAGTTTTATTGATTTTATGTTTCATTGAAATTATGTCTATATTTGTTTTTCTCCTATCTATTCCTTGTTCCATAGCAGTTTCTCGTTTGAGTAAACGCTTCCAACCTTCAATTATATTGTTACTGATTTGATGGTATTTCAAAAAGTCAGTGGTATTTAGATCGTATAAATTTTGTAAATTATCAAAATTATAAAAGGTATTTGATCTATAATCATAAATATGCTCTATATATTTGATTCCCGTTTCATGTCACTCTTTATAGTAAATTATATTATTATCACATTTGATATAAGAATTATTCCAAATAATTTGTTTTGATATGCATGTACTAGGTGTTTCCTTGTAATTAATTTTACACCATGCACTTAAGATATTTTTCAAAATTTTATTATTTTTACTTATTTGTGTACAGTCATTTTCTTTAAGATTACTTTCTAGTACAAGTTTATTCCCAAAGCTGTCGAGTTTTTGTTTATAAAAGCTTTTCCATAAAGTAGAAGTAGACTCATCGTCGAAAATGCGTTTCATCCAACTTGCTTTTAATGAGTTAAAAAAACATTCAAGATTTATCATTCTAAGACCCCCATTTTTATAATCTCTATAAAGGGTACTTCGCTTAATTTTATCAGGTTTAGAGTCCCAAATAAAGGAAAATATTTCTGAGTTTAATTTTTGTATGACTTCTTTCGGGGGGTCTAACAATACTGTAAAAGGGTACATTAGTTTTGGCAAAGCAAATGTTTTGATAACGGTAATTTTACCCATCAACGTCCATTTTTTTGTGCTGCCATCATTTTAAACAATTAGTGAAATCATTTAGTTTTGGATACAGGTTTTGTTCTTGCATTTTTTGGTTTCAGCAAAAAAGATTATTCTTAAAGTTTTAGCAGATTCTGACGACCATAAAAAGTTTAAATGTTTCAGATATTCAACAGCAGTGTTTCTTGAAGACCCAATTCTTAGGACAGTAGTTTTTTATTGTTTAGTTTTAATCCAGAAACAGATTTGAAGGCTTCCAAAACATTGATGAGTTCACGGAATGAATTTAAAGTCCCATCAAATGCAAAAGTAGCGTCATCTGCAAACATTGTACTTTTAAATTCGTTCCCAATTAATTGAATACCTGCAATATTTTTATTTTCTCTCGCTGTTGCGGCAAGTAGTTCGATACATATTATAAATAGGTAAGCAGATAGTGGACATCCCTGCCTTAAACCCCTTTCTATATTAAAAAAACTCCGTCATGTACCCTGAATTGGTTACTGAGCTTTTTACGTCATTATAAAAACATTTGACCCATTTAATAATATCAGGGCCAAAATTAAAACACTTCAAGCAGTTAAACATAAAATCATGACTAATACTATCAAACGCTTTCTCAAATCTGCAAAGAGTAATAACCCTGGCTGTTCTTCTTCTTCTAACTTTTCTATCGTTTCTTGTATGAGACGAATGTTCTCTCCAATATATCTTCCCTTGATGAAACCTGTTTGTGAATTTTCTATAATATTAGATATGTATTTTTTAATTCTATTTGAAATTGTTTTTGTTACTATTTTATAGTCAGTGTTTAATAAGGTTAGAGGTCGCCAGTTGTTTAAGTTGCCTAGGTCATTATTCTTTTTGGGAAGCAAGGAAATTAAACCTTGCTTTTGCATAACCGTCATATATCCAATTTCAAATGAAGAGTTAAGTGACTTTACATAATAACTTTTTATTTCGCTCCAAAATATTTTGTAGAATTCTGTAGTTATTCCATCAGAACCAGGACTTTTGTTGTTTTTCATTGCTTTAAGAGCGCACATTCATATTCTGTTACTGGACCTTCTATACTGTTTTTCTCATCACTTGTAAGTTTTGTATTAATATTTTTATTGAATTGTTCAATATTTTTAGTATCTATTTTTTGGTATTTATATAATTGCGCATAGTAGGACTCAAGTTCTTTTAATATGTGTTTAGGATTAATAATTTCTTTATCATCTTTATTTAGTCTTGTGATTGTGTTTGCTATTGATCTTTTCTTTTCTAGATTAGCAAAAAATTTAGTGTTTTTCTCCCCCCCCCCCCCCTTCTATATATTCTGCCCTTGCCCTTACTATATATCCATTAACTTTTTTTTTCGTTTATTTCTTCCAATTTGTTTTTCTTGTCTTTTAGTAAATTGTTATTTTCTTGTGTATTGTTTCCATTTGAGATGTTTTGTTGTATGTTATTTATGTCTTTAATCAGTTTGTTTTCTTGATCCTTATTTTCTTTCTTATTTCTGGTTGCATACTGTATTGTTTCACTGGCATTCCTTATTGCTCCTTTTATAACTTCCCATAGTACATTTGGGTTAGCTGAGCTATTATTTTCAGCAGTTTCTCGAATTGCATTCCTTATTTTCTCTTGATAATTGTCTTGTAAAAGTAAGCTGTTATTTATTTTGAAATAGCCAGGTCCACGCTGCTCAGATGTTAGATGTAAATTCATTGTGACAATTGAATGATCAGATTTAAATCCTGGTATGATTGTACAGTCGCAAACGCTATTTACAATAGAATTTGAGACTAAAAAAAATCTAAACGCGAAAATATGTAAGGTTTACTTGATGAATGCCACGTAAACTGCATTGTATTATTATTCAATAGTCTCCATATATCATTTAGATCAAAACTTTCCATGGCTGTTTTTATTATTTCTCTACTTTTTGCATGAGTTATTGATATACCTCCTATTTTATCGACATCTGGTTCTAATACTGTGTTGAAGTCTCCCCCAATAATAAACTCATCTTCTTCATTATCTGCTAAATATTTATTCAATAATTCAAAAAAAGATTTGTCATCGTTGTTGGGTCCATAAATATTTATATATGTAATATTACGATCAAACATTTTTACTCTCAGTGCTTGTAGCTTTCCTGGTATTATTTCTGTATGTTCTTTAACATTATAGTCCAGAGTTTTATCCACCATTATACATATACCACCACTGTTACTACTTCTACCACTAAATTAGAAATCATAAGAATTATCCACTGCCCATGTGTTTTCAATTTCTTTTGTCGAATGTGTTTCTTGTAGAAAACATATTTGAAGTTTTTTAGATTTCAAAAAGGTAAATATCTGCGTCCTTTTTAACTTTTGACCCAATCCTCTGACATTAAAGGAACAAATTGATAATTTCATTTCGGATATATATGTAAAGGAAACTTAGAAGACGTTGGGTGACATGGCATAGACTGACAAAATACATAAAGTTCATCCTAAAGAATATAATAATACAAGAAAAGAAAACATAAGCCTGAAGGAAATGCAAATTTAACATTTTGTCTTAATCTCTAGACCTTAATGCATGCCTTTGCACAGTCTGAATCAAATGGTTTATTAAAAGACACTCTGCTTACTGCAAAGGCGGTAACTTTAGTATTCATATCAGGGCGTGGTTCGGCTATTTCATCTGCTAAACAATAGAAATCAGGTCCTATTTATATTTTGGTGAAAAAATTGATAAGTTGTTTGAGCCGCGCAAACGTGCATGCATTTCATGAGAACCCTGACCGTATACACACCGAACTCACATTTATTAACCCTTAATGCGCATAATCACAAAATGTATGTTTTTGTCGTCCACTAAAATATTCGAAGCCTCATACACAAACAGTGTAGACCCAAATCAGACTGCTCGTAGGAGCAGACTGATCTGGGTCCATAATGTTTGCCTCTATGCTTAAGTTAAAAAGACATTGTCAGATGCAATCATTTTGCTGGCGCCTTAAGGACTAAATGATGTGTTCTGCATCTATACTTAGGCAATGGCGCAAGCTGATACAGTTACCTATTTAATAAAACCACGCCTCATTTTCAGCTCTTATTTTTGTCTTACGTAGACCAATCCTAATTACACTTTCATGAAGGGCCGCCTTTACAGCAACCAAAAAGTCATATTATACCTATTTATAATGGTAAACAACTCTTGAAATGAGAACCTCTTAGGAATTGGGTCTCTACCGCCGTGCCAGCCAAGAGTGACAGCGACGGAATACTTCGTCCACAATTGCCAAGTGCACACTCAACTTGAGCCAACGCAAATCGAAACATCACTTGAGCATTAATCCTATCCTGCGGATAGGACCAATACACAAATGTGCTATCGATTAAAAGTCCCCGATAACTTTGCAAACAAAAAATGACGTCACTGTCACCCCCGGCTGGCAGGACAGTAAACAATACACTCAATCAATTGGAATTTGAAAAGGATAAAGTGTTTCTACTTTAATTAATTTACAATAAAACAACTTTTTTTCCACTCTGGAATTAGTATTAATTAGTCAATTTCGAAGACCCAGGTAAAAAACCGCTTAGAGTGGTGTTCTGCACTCAACAATCTTCGGAGACAAGTACTTCAAGGGTTGAAGTACTCCAAGGGTTGAAATTCCAATCAAGATCCCTTATACCACGGAATAGCTTGTCACATTATTCACTGGAAAATCGAAATATCGATATAAATGATCAAACTGTGCAGGGCAGCTTTGTTCCAGATATGTCTTAGCCTACATGCACGTTTTGTCGGACGATAATTCGGCGGGTTTATGGTTACTAATTTTTTCTCGATGTACAGTAAATATGCAAAAATATGGTCAAGTAATATTACATGTAATACATTTGGCAAATCACATGAAATCAAAACTTCCTAGTATTTCACTAACTCTACCGACCAACCGAAATCATTGAGATTTAGATATTGGAAGCCAAACCTTCATATAAGTTAGACAGCAAACTGCAATGATAATGAACAGGCTTGGCAATAAGCAAAAGCGCAGTTTGCATTGCACCCTCATTTTTCACTCCATAATTTTAGAGGTCTAATAGGAGAATTGTTGGACCATTCGAGGAACATAAACATCTGTAAAGCTTAGATAATCAAAATATAAATTGATAACAGTGTCAGTCTCCACCGCAATATAATACCATATAACTCCATCGAACAAAACACTCCTACTACCCGTAGAAGGCGACAACTTTCCATTTTATATCTGGGCATTGTTCGACTCTTTCATCTGCTCAAGATAGGAAACCAGGTAAAAATAATATTTTGGTAAGTTATATGAGTTAATGCACAGGCGTGCATGTTTTTTTTATGAAAATAGTTGCCGAATAAAATTGTAACTCACATTCTTTAACAGTTGGAGCGCAATTTACAACACAAGTCATCTGCTCTGCCTCCTGCAGAAATTCTTATGAAACAGCGTAGACCCAGATCAAGCTGTAGGAGCAGTCTGATCTGGGTCCACACTGTTTGCCATTTGACTTATGTTTAAAATGCTGCTCCTCTTTAAGTTTCCTGCTAAGAAACCACACCTCATTTCTGCTTTTACCAACGTCTTGAGCAGACTCATCCTATTTACATATTCGCAAGCCCGATCAAAATTTCAATGATTTCAGAAACCCAATACCTCACATGAGGTATTACTATATACTTTAACCACAATTTTGACCGCATACTCACACTGGTCAATGTAAACGCACCGGTGGTTGCTACAACGAGCTGGTGGTTGCATTTTTCAGCACCGGTGGTGGCGTAAAAGGTAAACAAATCTATACCTGTTGACTTTATTATTTATTTATAAACTTGCATTTATTTTATTTGTGATGACACATGGCGCACAGACCTCCGGTAACATTGAAGTTTATGGCTCTGCCAAGCAATTGGTGATATAATTCATGGTTTGGACTGCAAATCCAACACAGTTCTGGAGTTTTGCCGTGACAGGTGCTTTTTTCAAGTGTAACTGCCAAAATTGAGTGAAATCTGCACGTCTAAACGCAGCAGTTGTCATATTTCCATGAAATAACATCCAAAAAACGATTACTACTTTGGGGTTTTTTATTACAACGCACTGGGAGCATTTTTTGACGCATTGATACAACGCACTGATGGTTGCACAGAATTCCTGTGGTTGCTGGTGCAGCCTCACCACAGCATTCACTGTTCTTATAAACGGTACATAAATCGTTATTTGAGCCAGCACATGATATTTCAGTACCAGGACGAAGACTCAGGTGAGCCTGTGCAAATGTACAGACTCGCCAGAGCCTTCTCTGCATAGAAAAATAGAGAGTAGTAATCGTTTATGGATGTTATTTCATGGGACTATGATAACATAGCTGCAGCTGTGCTTAGACATGCAGAATTTCCTGAAGTTAGGCAGTCACAATAGAAAAAAACACCTGTCACTGTCAAACTCCACAACTGTGTCGGATTTGTCGGTCAAACCATGAATTAAAACGCCAATTGCATGGCAGAGCCATAAACTGCAATGTTTCTGACGGTTTGTGCGCATTGGGTCATCAAAAGTAAAAAATGCAAGCTTATAAAGAAATCATACAGTCAACAGGCATAGATTTTGTGGTTTTTATACACTGATGAAAGCTCAAGCGTGACTCTGCAAATGTGTAGCCTCACCAGAGATGCTCCAGAGCTAACCCTGTTCGCACTTTGAGAGTGTTTCCGCCTATTTTTCAGATTGGCCCCAAAACTTTTAATTTAATGAGATTGTTTGTCCGTTATGATACATTACAATAGTTAAGAAGCCTCCATGCGAGCTTAAAATTTTTGTGCTTCAACAACAGCAGATTCTAGGGCGAAGATTTGGTACCAGTAAAATGCAATTTAAGCACCCCAGAGATATAGGCTGCTGTCTGTTCTAAGGCGGTGATTCTGTTGTTGTTTATTCGTTGTCGATTGTTACTCCCATTACAGGATTCTGTAATTGTTGTATATTTTGTTACTTTATGTCCATTCTTGTTTTGCAATCATCTTGATGGGGAAGAGAGAGAGCTGGCTGCTTTGCTTAGTTTGTCTTCCTGGTGTCTCGTGATTGTTGTGTGGCTATTCATCTCAGTGCCATGGGTTTGTCTGCAGTTTGTGATTGTGATACTCACTATTTTTGGGTGTCATTCATGCGAACAGCGATGGCTTTGGCCACATTTGCTTGGTCTAGTCTGAGCCTTCGTCACAGTTTAAAATTCTCATGTGGTGACTCAAATGGCGATTGAATGCCATTTTGTGCGAGCAGCGAAGGATCTGGCGAGTCTGCACATTTGCACAGGCCACTGTACAAAATCTCTTGTGCTGCCTTAAATGGCGATTTGTGTGCTATTCACGCCAGCAGCGAATGAGTCTGCACATTTGCGCAGGCAGTCACTGGACAATGTAATAAATATCAAGATCTCTTGTGCTGGCAGCGAAGGCTCTTGGGAGTATGCACGTTTGCACAGGCTCGCCTGAGCCTTCTATACAGTATCGAAATATCATGTGCTGGTTGAAATGGCGATTTTTGCAACGTTTATGTGAACAGCGAATGATGTGGTGAGTCTGCACCAGCAACCACAGGAATTCTGTGCAACCATCAGTGCGTTGTATCAATGCGTCAAAAAATGCTCCCAGTGCGTTGTAATAAAAATTCTTCAATAAAACATTTGCTAGTTTACCAAGAAAAAAAACAAAGTAGTAATCGTTTTTTGGATGTTATTTCATTGGAATATGACAACAGCTGCGCTTAGATATGCAGATTTCACTCCATTTAGGCAGTTACGCTAGAAAAAAGCACCTGTCACGGCAAAACTCCAGAACTGTGTTGGATTTGCAGTCCAAACCATGAATTATATCACCAATTGCTTGGCAGAGCCATAAACTGCAATGTTACCGGTGGTATGTGCGCCAGGTGTCATCACAAATAAAATAAATGCAAGTTTATAAATAAATAATAAAGTCAACAGGTATAGATTTGTTTACCTTTTACGCCACCACCGGTGCTGAAAAATGCAACCACCAGCTCGTTGTAGCAACCACCGGTGCGTTTACATTGACCAGTGTGATACTGTAGACGCGGCCCGTGAATCTCGCACTGGAAATAGTTGGAGTATACTTGACTCATTAAATAATGCATCT
Source organism: Loripinus fragilis (assembly GCA_964019695.1). Lineage (NCBI taxonomy): Eukaryota > Metazoa > Mollusca > Bivalvia > Lucinida > Lucinidae > Loripinus > Loripinus fragilis. The sequence continues at coordinate 70,117,043 of OZ026522.1, read as the reverse complement.
CGGCCTTTTGTATACAACCAGTGCAGGCATGGTAGAGACTGCGCACATGCGCTGGCCCGACCAAGCCCTCAATAATTGTACATGTAATAAATAACACCAGTGATGCCCCGTGCCGACTTTCGAGCATGCCAGTGATGCCCTGTGCCAACCTTCCACCATGTTTACCATTATCAAGCAATGCAGGCTTGGTCGAGACTGAGCAGATGCGCAGGCTCGACCAAAACCGCAATGACTGTATATGTAGTAAATAACGCCAAGTGATGCCGTGCCAACTATCAAATATTACTGTCGTGTCCTTTGTACACAATCTGTGAAACCATGCAGCAAATAACGTCAATGATTCCCCGTGCCATTAAGGGCATGGTCGAGATTGCGCACATGCGCAGGCCCGACCAAAGCCTCAATGATTCTATAAAGAGAAAAAACACAAATGATGCCTAACAGTACCTATACTATATCCTTTGTACACAACCAGTGAGGGCATGATGTTGATAATTGAGCCGTGACATGAGATTTCCAACATTGTGGTATGTGCGACCAACAAATGCTCAGACCAGCCTGCGCATACGCGCAGTCTGATCAGAGCCTATGCTAGTCGCTTGAGTATTCTATAAGTATTAAGCTACTGAGTGAACATTATTTGGAGTTTCTTAACTTAAAAGGAGGCTGCACAAGCTCGTCTGAGTCTACACATGTCAATATGCCACATTGTTGGAAATCACATGTCAATGCTCATATGTGTTCTTCGTCATTTTATGCAGTAACTATAGATACTTTTCATAACATTTCAAGTCGACTTGTTGGATTAATTTTTAAAGGAAACTAATTAGTATTTTGTGGCTACTATGTGAAGTTTGACCTGAAAGTTCATCCAAATCCCATTTAATATTTTAGGAATACAGTTAAACCTGTTTTGAACGGTCACTCTAAAAAAGACCAAAAATTGGTTTTCAATACTAAATATTACTTAATGCAGGTCTAAAGTATTGAGGAATGCTCCAAGGAGAGCATTCTGCAACACTTTTGACCTTCATTAAGCTACCATGTGTCATACAGTTCTTCGTTTTGTCTCTTTTTTTGAGTGGACGTTTGCATATATGGTCACTGCGTGCAAGAAAAAGCACATTCACAGCCAGCGTATATCGGGCCACCTACGAATCGCCATTCGCTAGCGTTTCGCTGCCGAACCTATGGTGCCCAGTTATCATACAACTATGGACCACAAACGATTCACCAGCGATACGTATCGCTTGCGGGCAGTTGGTGGCCCGACGATGTATATTATCTCGCTTGTGTATGCGTAATCGGTTAGATGAGAATGTAACGACATCAAAAGACTCAAAAAAATACAACTTGCAGTAAAATCACTTTAAGCTGCTTCTGAAGCTTATTTTATCAAGTAGCGTCAGTTGGCAGCCTCTGTGTGCTTACGCATAATAGACCTTTGATTTTTCAATTTGCTGTCTTGTTTGTTGCAGAGTTGCATGCTAATTTTCTGACGGCGTTGATTTCGAATGTTCAACAATGATAGATCGCTTTCTAATGTGCAAAGACGTAAAAGAAGGATTCAGAGTTAAAATGCGAATAAAGAGGTCACAGCTCAGACTTTTTAACTCAGCAGTCAGCATGTACATGTATTAAGATACAGTTAAACATTTTAGCGAGGGTATGTTGCAGCACGTTTTGTAATAATGTAATAATTTATTTCATTTTGATTTTTTTATTACATTTTGCGTTGCGAATGTCGACGCAAAATGAAATAAAGATGTAATAATCGTATTATTACATTTTGCGTCGATAAGGTGCATATCAACGCAAAATGAAATAATGTTGGAAGAAGCTAGCTTATTTCACTCGTTTGAGTTAGATTAGAGATATAATCTTGAAATTTCATAAAATAAGTTTGAAATTGAAATGACCTATTTTTTTCTTCTTCCCTTAACATTTTGAACTTATGCTCTCATTTTAAGCCTATGAACGTTTAAGCCTCGTTCTTTGTTTTTTATTTGATTTGATTCTTTACGTCCACTCAACAATCTTTCAGTTATGCGGGACGGGTCTTCCTGGGTTGAACCAGTACTAAGCTAGGATAAATGTGTCTTGCTCAAGGACCACAACGCAGTGACGCCGGTGAGGCTCGAACCCGCGGCCCTTCGGTCTCGAGTCAAGCACTCTACCACTGAGCCACTGCGCTCCCTAAAGCCTCGTTCTGACTGTACCTATGTAGCCACAGTACATCCCGAAACCGTAATGCACTGGGACACATTTCAAATAAAATTGAATTGCATTCTCACCTTAACGATGTTATACCTTGAAAATATTAACCTGATCCTGGCCTTTATCATTAACATAATTTCACAGCCGATTGAGCTTCTAAATATATCTTCGTCGTTCATCGTATAACTAACACGGAAATGCACGTGGTACTTTTAGCACAATAGATATATATACCGCTATACATGGGCGTAGACACGGGTGCGGCAGGTGCGGCTTTCGCCCCACCAATAATTTCGGCCGGTGCGACATGCCGCACCATTAAAATTTGCTGATGCGATACGATGCCGCACCAATAAATGTTACTTATCAAAGCAGAAATAAATATGTTTAAACCAATAATCCAAGCTTCCAAGGGTTTGCATGATTACTTTCGTTTCTCCTTTACTGCTATAATTACATGATGAGTTTTAGTACGAGATGTGAATGGTAAGTTACTAAAGTTACTTTCTTTCAATTTGTTCTTACATTTTAAGATACATTATCTTCTCAGAATCTGACTCTCTAAAATTGTCGATGCTTTTGTAATATAATGTTTCTAATTGATGGACATTACATGAGGCTGAGAGAGCTTAAAATAATTATATCTTAAGTCATTAACTAGAATAATTTCGTTGATGCTTAAGTAAATCTGGTATCGGTATACTATTTAAAATGCACCCCACCACACCCCACACCCCTAAAGAAAGAAGAAAAAGACACAAAAAAACATGCGGTCCAGGAAAAAAGTATGGAAGCACATCGGTGCCAAATCAAAGGATAAAATACAAAAAAATGTCTCAAAAAGAAACGAAATTACTGCTTAAAGTCATCCCAGAATGCACGAAATCGCACCGTTTGTTTAAAAATTTTGCGGGGGAGCATGCCCCCGGACCCCCTAGGATGGCTTTGCGCCTACGGCGCTCGCAATCGCACCTTCGGTGCTCAATTTCTGCCGCACCAACCAAGAATAGATGGCTTCGTCTCTGCAGTATAATGCTCAATTGGCTATCAGTTGCCTGCGTGGCTCAGTGGGGAGAACACGTGAATATTGCACACTTATATTTTTAAGCTCTGCGTTGTTAGTTCGAATCCCGTACGCGAGATTTATTATTGTAACTTTTGAAAAGACTTAGTTATAAATGTTTTTATTTTTATTAATTTTTTTCCTTTTGCAATATCCTTTCTCTATTTTAATTAATTTGATCTCTTTGGTGACACCAATATTCTCTCGTCTGATCCGTAACGCTGTACTTAAACTATCGTTATCTCTTCAGTTTTTAAAATATGAGCTGCGACATGAGATTTCCAACAATGTGACATTTTGACACGAATAGGCACATGTGAACCTGTGCACCCTCCTTTTAAGAATTGAAACTAAATGCTGTTCATTCAGTAGCTTACCTGCCATAGAATATTCAAATGACTAGCAAAGGCTCTGATCAGACTGTGCGTATGCGCATGCTTGTCTGAGCCTTTGCTTGTCGCACATACCACATTGTTGGAAGTCTCATGTCCTGGCTCATATATGGACCTCCTTGCTGCAGCTTTAGAGAAATGCTTCGACCGACTATAACTGATTTATTTTGCTTTGGAGCCAAGAGCACGGGTGTTGTACTGTAGACCTATATTCGCAAACTTAATTCCAACTCCAAGCATCAAGAAGTTTTCAGTCATTTCATTTTCAAAGAAAGCGTGAACTTTCATGTTTTGTGTTTATGTGCATTTCTTTGACATGAAAACAAAGAAAAATGAAATAAAAAAAAACTTGGGTCGACCAGGATTCGAACCCACAATTTAAGTATCTAGAGCTATTCTAAATAACCACACGACTACCGTGGAAAGTACTACGTCATTGAGTTATTAACGGATCTCCTCGCAATTGTACCAAGACGTTTATGTCCGTAATTGCTTGAAATATACCGATTGCACACGATCCATCACGAAACACTATATATTCAGTGTTAATACCGTAATAATTTATTCATGCATTAAGGTCAGGATCAGGTTACTTTTGTAGAGGTATACCCCGGTATAGCCCTGTTTTTTTCTAGACTTTACATATTGTTATATATACATATGCAGAATTTGTTAAACTGGGCAGAACGGGCCTCTACCGTGCCCAACCGAAGTAGCAACGAGTTTTTGGGTAAAAATGGGGCATTACCGGCTCAAACCATGACAATATCTGTCACAACCGGTGTTAACCGTGACGCTACCGTTCTTAATTTGGGGCTCTACCGTCCTATCACAGGGGCAAGCCGTGGGGGGTGTCTTCAACGTGCTCGGCTAATAATGGTGGAGACATGGACGTTGCGGGTGTCGTCCCGGCTTACCACGGTATTTGACAGCATTTCTGGTGACTCTCGTTGACTCCCAGTTGTTTTCAACATCTTAGAACAACCAGGGAATGAGCCGGTTCAACACTGTCCATCCTGGTTCGCCAAGGTTGTCCACTATTGTGACATGGTTTTACAACAGTTCATCCCTGATCCCTGATCACAAAGCCAGGATGAAACGGCCCCTTAGAAATAGACAGTGAGAGGAGCACAATTTTTCACAATGGTCACAATCGCATTACCAGTGATACAGTATAACAGACCAGTGTCTCCTTATTTGCATGCCAGAGGTTAAATAGTCCCGAGTGCAATTACAGAGATTACTGACTGATATGCCTGCCAATGCAGCAGCCGTCCAAAAATTATTACATGTTTACACGCTGGCCTGAAAATCGCGGCGACGTGAATGACGTTATATATGACGCTGATGGTGCATGCATGGGTCGATATGGATGCGTCGGAGGGCCCACGAGGGACAATATGGGTTCCCGTGAGTGGCGTGTTGTGGGTTTGAAATCACGAGCAGCATCAGCTCGGGTAACTAGGCATTTTGTTACTATTTTCAGTAAAACATGTAATAAATATGAATTCAGAATCCTGAATTCAAGATTTTTAGGCTGACTTACCATAGAAAGTCAGACCAAAATGCTAACTTAAGCAGATTATTATAGCTTCTCTTTATCGAAAGACAATTGAGCATTTGAACTTGGTTTTTTAAGTTTATGTAGGCATACTGCATTTTTTTAAAAGTTCAGGACCATTCAGGATTTTTGAAATTTTGAACTTTTTCTCATATTTCACCTTACCACAATTTTTAACATGTGGAACCTTGACGCAGCGACTAACCATTACTCCATACAGTACAGATATTATTCACTTACCATTTGGAATGTTCAGGAACCTTACCGTTAGCGAAACGTGAATGGCGTAGTCCCGCCCCGCTACCGCCTCGTTTTTATCGATCATATCGGTGCATTCCATGGAATGGTAACTGAATTGGAACGCTGGGAATGGTTGCGCGTAAAACGAACAAATGAACGATTTTTTCATAATTATTATATTATTTTTTTTTACTTTCAAGCATAATTTTATGATCATATTCATAGTATGCGTCTTAAGTGTTTGAAGTTACATATGTTCAATTACAGAGGATTAAACTGCAATGCCTTGGCAAATGGGCCCAGTGCGAAAATGGTCCTTGATCATGTAAGCATAAAACCAACCTGATCAGCTACAAAAGACTAGCTAGAATGATGTGATTTTGCATGCAACATGTTTAAAAATACACTTACAAGTGAGTAAATGATAAAGGCACTAGCCAGATTGCGTGTATGCTCAGACTGGTCTGTAATCTGTTGTCCACATGTAACTAGGTCAGGTTTTCTTTTGAAATGGCTTTAAACCGTTATCAAATTAATCAAACAGGTATTATCATCTAGTCCATGGCGGCTTGCTTTCACTTATTGCCCAAGGCACGCGCAAAATGTGTGACTATGGATTCAATAAAATCATGGATTAGCTCAAACAAATTGGTCAAATAAAAATGGTTCTACTTTTTGTAGTTAGTTTAAAGATATTTTATTGCCAAAATGTGCAGCTATGGGGTTGGGTTACAAGTTCTTGCAACATTAGTTACGCCCCCCCCCCCCCACCACCACCTATATAGTATAATATATGCACATGTATTTAAATCCTGTAGCTATGATTGCTCTTGCAGATATATATTAGGGTAATTTAAAATTGACAATTTTAATTTGATAACTGCCTGTTATTTTACTGTTAAAACACTGATCAGGCTGCCAATGTTGATCAAGCCATCACTGGAAATAATGGATGCACATACTGTCCTGCACATACTGTCTTGCCAGCCAAGAGTGACAGTGACGTCATGTTTTGTTTATAACATTATCAGGATCTTATAATTAATAGATCGCTTGTGTATTAATCCCATCCTGTGGATAGGATTAATACACACGTGATTTATCGATTCATGCTAGATCAAGTATAGAGCATAAGTTACTTTTTACTTAGCAATTGTAAACACAATATTGCGCCACTGTCACTTTTGATTGGTACGACAGTGCACGTAGCATTTAGTCGTCGATAACCTTAGAAAACAGTATGCTTGGTCCAGGCCAGGTTCAAAATTTTGTCTGGCTGATCTGGATCCAAACTGTTTGACTGTCTGATCTTGTCTTTGCTGGACATGTCGTGTGGTTGCACATACATGTAGCATTTAGTCGTTTCTGTTTTACTCATTACCTGCTTATGTCATCCGTTGATAACCTTTGTAAATAGTTTGGATGCTGATCAGGCTAGACATATTAACGTTTGATATTTTGGTTGGTCACATTCCTCTGTTGATAACATTAGTAAACAGTCTAGGTCCAGATCAGGTTCAAAATTTTGTCGTGCCTGATCTTGACATTCTGGTTGAATTGGTGCTGATAAAATAATTGTGATATCGAGTTCTATACAAGCAATGTACTGCTAAATTATAGCTTAGTTTAGTTTGGGTACAAAACCGGATGGACATTTTTAATAATATATGAGCCAGCACATTAGAATTTAGTACTTATCGCAGATGCGCAAACGCCCCTGTAAACGACCATGCCAACGTATCCTGTTAAACTAGAAGTATTAATGTTGGTACGAGTCATCATGCACGTCAATTCCATATCCATATTTGTAAATGAACAGCGAAGGTTCTGGCTAGTCTTGGCATTTGCGCAGGCTGCCTGCCTGCCTATGTTTGTATGTATGTATGTATGTATGTATGTATGTATGTATGTATGTATGTATGTATGTATGTATGTATGTATGTATGTATGTATGTATGTATGTATGTATGTATGTATGTATGTATGTATGTATGTATGTATGTATGTATGTATGTATGTATGTATGTATGTACTAGAATAAAGTGAAGACTCTGGCGAGTCTTGGCATTTGCGCAGACTTAAATGAGCACTCGTTGCTCAAATATATGATAATAAACAAAATCTCTTGCGTTTCCTTATGCTCATGTTTTTGTTAGTTTTCCTGTTTTACGCCCCAGTGGCTGGCTGGCAGGCTGCTGGAAGGCGCGCGTGCGGGCTGGCTTTGATCAATTTATCATTATTTCAAATACTTTAGAAAATCGAAATTTTCTCTCTTGGTGAATGATTTAAGCCTAGATTTCAGTCCACTGTCATTTTCTCCTAGCAACGAATCTCGTCAATTCGAAGGCCAAGGGACTAAAGGTTTAATTTTGAATGATCGAAAATTCGAATTATAGGGAGGTTGACATGAGTAAATATAACCCCCTAAATGACCATTATCATTTTCCCCCTATCTAACATAAGTTTTATGTGCGTAAAAGAAACGTCTCAGGGAGACGTTTCTTTTACGCACACAAAAATATGTTTTTACAGATAGTGCTTAAAGTTGCTCATAATTAGGCCCTTTTCTCTGCATCCATTGTATCAGGAATTTATTTCGAATTAGCGAGTATTTAAAAAAAACAAAGCTTGAATTTTCGAGGTTTTACTGTATGGCTGGCTGGCTGGCTGGCATTACATAGAATACTTTAGAATTTCAGAATCTGTCATTTTCCCTATACAGCATAAAGTTGTTTTTTAATAATTATTAACAATCATTAACAAATCAGAACTATCCGTGTCTATAAGGACGAAAGACTTATCAATTTGCTAGTTATAATCAACATGTTAGTGGAAAGTCCTGTACATGCGCCACGCATATCCCAGTTCGGGTCCAAACTTATTCAGTAAGATCTCCAAAACTGATTTGGGCAACCTTTGCAATCAGATGTCTAGCAAACTTAAGGTAATTACATTTCATGCGAGTTCTTAATCCAAAATGCTGCAAATACGCCTTGGGAGATTATCTAACTATGTTAAATTGAATGCAAACATGTCGTTTAATCCAAACGGTGACATCCTGTCATTTTGAATATTCATGTCATTTTCGAAATTATCAAACTCGTGTCTTTAGGAGTATCTCTTTTTGCTACTGATTACCGACGCGCGCGTGTCACGATATCTGACCGGCTAATAATCACTTGCAGTAAGTCCTTTAACAGGTGGTAATAGAAAATTTTGCGAAGGATTTACCACTTACCTACTGTGTACTGTGCGTATGCGCAGGCTCGTCTGATCATTCTCTGCTCGTCGATGGGATAAGTACCAACATTTGAGACATTATGAACACTTTGACATCCGTAAACGAGTTTCAAAGATAAGGGACGAAAAAGAGCTTGCTAGTCTCTGGTCGCCAAATGTAACAAATTAAAAAAAAATGAAGAAATTAATGGAATTTTTGAATGCCTCTGTTAGAACAAAAATGCCGTCATCCAACAAAGTTATGCCTCATGATCAGGACACTGATTTTCACACATTTACGATTCATTAAGGCTGTTGCAATTACGCCAATAAATATTAAGATGATTAAAGGTGTGCATCTATTGACACCTCGTCCAAACATGCCTCTGAAACAACAGGATGAAAATACTGCAGAAAAGAAAAAGAAAGAAAAGCTGATCTCCTTAATTGATCAGTTTACAATGTTCAATGGATGGATGGACAGCCAGGCGGACCCAGGCACGGCATGATACAGGATTTTTATCAGGGGGGGGGGGGGGGTCAAGGCCCGACGGCCAGAATACAGGATCCGCACATGGGACCAATACATACGCACGCACGCGCGCGCACGGACGCACACACACATACATTCGCATGTACAGACAGACACATGAATGTTCATGCACAGGCAGACGAATGGACATACATGTACATGTAAAGACGGCAAACTAAAAGACAGTTTATTAAAAACATGCATAATCATGTACAGGGATAATGTCAGAAACAGACATGTGCGTGCATGTCGAGGCATACATGCGCGTGTCATTATCTTAAAATAGCCCATGAAAATGAAGGATTTGGTCCCATCGAGCCCAACTTATTTCATTTTCATAGGATATCTAAAAACGGTGGGGGGCATGAAGGGGGTTCGAGCAAACCCCATGAACCCAAACTGGATCCGCCACTGCTTATACATGTATGCTAATGCACAGACATTCTGGTTGCATCATGCATGAGCATGCAACTCGTACGTACTTCAAAATATATGGGCCGAGTTGTCTTATGAATTTGAGCGGAGTTGTCTTATAAATATGGGCCGAGTTGGCATGGGCCGCGTTTTCCGTGGGCCAAGTCGGCATGTGCCGAGTTGGTTTTGGGCCGTGTTGTCCGTAATTCGATTGTTTTTGCCTTTCACCGCTACAATGAGATATCTTTATTCAAGAAATGAGATAAATTTATGTTTTAAATTAATTACATGTATTATACATTTTATAAGTCTTAAGGTTTTTTTTCACTTTAATTAGTGTAAAATATACTTTGATATCGAGCTAAAATCGGCTTCTTCTTTAGGCACGAATCGCTTCTTCTTCGGACACGAAGTCGCAAAAAAAACATTTGAAACACATGCCAACTTATTAGACAAACTTGTCTGTTTATATGCGAGCATCGACAACTCCGAAGAGCCTGGGCAAATGCACAGTCTCATCAGGGTATTCGCTGCTCGCACGCACATCGGATCCATTGTTGTGTCCGAGCGCACATAAAGGCAGTGCATGTAGACGGAGGCTCGGACAAAAATAGATCATACCAGATAAGCATGCAGTAGCGCACGCATGCTACCAAATAGACGTGCGTGTAGTTGCACATGATGACTAAGCATATGCGATGAATGTCGAAATCGAACTATAAGTAAATACCTCCAATCATAGACTCATTAAATTACATCATTTCTACACTGCACCCGCCTATGCGCAGGCTCGTGAGAATCATCGCTGTATGTACACACAAATGAAGACTCAGATCTATTTTTAATACCAGTCCGCTGGTTAAAAATGATAAGAATATATTGGCGCCTTTTACGTACAGTACCACTTAAAGAAAGCGACATACCACGTCATAAATCATTCGAATACCGTTGGATTACAAACGTGTGCCAGGCACGTGTGTTTTTATTGTTTTCAAAGAGCCCCAGGCATAGGATTAAAAGACCGGATGCACAGTAGTAGATACTAAAAAGGGCCATGACGCGAGAAAACCTGACTTTGGAGCATGCGAACAACAAAGGCGCAGGTGTATTCGTATCCACGTAGTCTGATCAGCGCCTTTATTGTTCGCATATTGGAAAGTATAAAATCTAAACTTGCCTCAAGCAAAATTTCATTTTTACTAGTCTCTGTAGCTGAACAGACTGGTTTGAGTCTTACCTCGGACCTAGAACACTATACTGGGTCTGAGGTCTTGCTCAGAAACCCGCAGGGTTTGTCACGCAGGGTCTGTCACGCAGGGTCTGTCACACTATAACGTTTTAGCCAACGTATGAAATATATATCTAGTACATCTGGCATAAGGCCCTGTCACACTACGACGTATAGCACCAACGTATGCCGACGTATGAGAAATTTAGCAAGTACGTTGGTATAGGCTGAGTACGTTAGAAATAAGTTTTAAACACGTTACGAACCCGCCATAATACGTTGGTGTACGTTGAGATACGGCGAAGAGGTCCAACATTTTGTGCATCTATAAAAAATAACAGCGTATGCGAACGTACTGCTTTTTATACGTTAGGCATACGCTAGATGTATGCAGCAGGTAAGTTATGCATACGCTAAGGTACGTTAGCACTAACGTATGTGGACGTATGAAAAAAATCAGCAAGTACGTTGGTGTACGCTGAATACGTAAGAGATAAGTTTTAAACACGTTACGAACACGCTACTGTACGTTGGTATACGTTGTCAAACGGCGGATAGATCCCAAAATTTTGTGCTTGCATAAAAAATATTCAGCATATCCCGACGTATTGCTTATACGTTAGACATACGTTAGGTGTACGCTACATGTAAGTTATGCATACGTTAAGGTACGTTTAGCACCAACGTATGAGGATGTATGAGAATGGCAAAAGTTGTCATATGGCAAAAGGGTCCCAAAATTTTGTACTGTTTTATACGTTAGACTTACGTTAGATGTACGCAACATGTAAGTTATGCATACGTTAACGTACGTTACATGGACAATTCAGCATACGTTAGACGATCTTTGTGCATGCGTTTCTCATAAGTTAAGAACGCTAGTGATACGTTGGGCATACGCTGTTATACGCTAATACAAGTATAAGTTATGTTACGCCAGGAATAAGTTATAAATAAGTTACTCATAAGTTAGACACACGTTCTATGTTCGTTTCGCATACGCTTAGTATAAGTTCAGAGAGAGGCTTTCTCTATTTTTTTTTAGTTCGATTTCAGCGTATGCCAGCTTATGCCAGCGTACTAGATATATACTTCATACGTCGGCGTTCGTTGGCTAAAACGTTATAGTGTGACAGGGCCAATACGCTTGAAATCTAATTAAAAATCAGAGGAAGCCTGTCTCTGAACTTATGCAAAGCGTACGCGAAACGAATATAGAACGTAATCTGACTTATGAGTAACTCATTTATAACTTATTCCCAACGTAACATAACTTATACTTGTATCAGCGTATAAAAGCATATGCCCAGCGTATGACTAGCGTTCTTGACTTATGGGAAACTTATACACAACGAACGTCTAACATATGGTGAATTGTACATATAACGTACGTTAACGTATGCATAACTTACGTATAGTCTAGCCTACATCTAACTTATGTCAACCGAATAAAGCAGAACAAAATTTTGGGACCACTTTGTCAACGTACAGTAGCGTGTTCGTAACGTATTGAAAACGTATGTCTAACTTATTCAGCGTGCACCAACGTACTTTGTGAGTTTTCATACGTCTTATATGTTGGTGCTAACGTACCTTAACGTATGCATAACTTACTCGTTGCGTACAGCTAACGTATGCATATCGTATGAGCAATACGTCGGCGTACGCTGAAGATTTTTTAATGCAAGTACAAATTTTTGAGATCTATTCACCGTATGGTAACGTATACCAACGTACAGTAGTGTGTTCGTAACGTGTTTAAAACTCATTTCTAACGTATTCAGCGTACACCAACGTACTTGCTTAATTTCTCATACGTCCGCATAAGTTGGAGCTGACGTTCCTTAACGGATGCATAACTTACCTGCTGCGTACATCTAGCATCTAAGCGTATACCAACGTACTTGCTGAATTTTTCATACGTCGGCATATGTTGGTGCTATACGTCGTAGGCCTTAACGTCAATGCATAAATAGTTTGGTCTCGTCCAACCCAAACATTGTCGTGGGTACTAAACAGGTTCTTTTGAGCACCCTACTCACTTAAGTTTCCTTCTCTGGACATATGCTGTATTGTTTAAGCGTTCTTCAATTTATAATCATTAGGGCTCATAGGCTAAGATCTGGGTAGCATGTAAAGAAAAATAAGCCTGTACATGCGGGAAATGCGAAAAACAAAGGCGCATAACAGCCTCACATCGGCATAGTCTGATCAGCGCCTTCGTTGTTCGCTCCATCTAAGCGAGCGAGATGCGAGATCTCACTACTTGATTTGCCCCTGCTGCTGGGCATGCTGGTTTGAGCTTGACACCACTGAATCTCCCAGAGCTGAGTCTGCGCTGTGTGCAAGGTTCATATTCATTTAAGTAAATAGCATAGTTGAGACCGAGCCTATATCTATAGAAAAAAAGTGAATAAACAGAAAATGCTAAGTTTTTCTTTCTATCTTTAACTTGTTTAATTTGCATAATTTTATTCAGTTTCCAACAGAATTGAAAATGGTACAATCATGAACATACACTGTAGATCTAATTCGAACTCGATTTTATTTTCTCTTGGTACTCAAATTGGAGCCTTGCGCCTTTATATGCAGTCTTGCCAGAGCCATTGCAGCTCATATAGCTAAAGTTGGGATGTAGATGAAGACGCTATATAAGCATATAGTCCAACTTCATCGCTGTACATGCAAGTTTTAAGAGTGACGTACTGAAGTACCAAACATTATGATCATGCACGCCTTTAAAATGCGTGGCGATTTTTGCCGTATGCAAACAGTTTAGACCCAGATCAGACACGATATAACTTCTTATATATACTAGGGGTGAATCGACTAATGGGCGAAAAGACTAGTGGGGGAAAATGACAAGGGGGGAAACGACCAGGGGGTAAACGTTTTGGGGGCGAAACAACTAGGGGAGAAAATGGTTTGGGGGCGAAACGTCCCGGATTCTGCTATAATATAATGCCGTTGTTCTTGCTGGGGTCAACGGTCGATAAAGACGAATTAGAACTAAATAATGAACCAGATTTTAGTATTGACCACAAACCGGTGGTTTTATCACAATATGTTACTTTATAATAAAGAAATATGCCAGTCAGCTCAACCCATATAAGCCATCGTCTTTTTTGTGAAACATATGCGAACATTGCAGGCCCAAATGAGGCGCCACTGAATGTGGTGGCATCTTTTTTCGGTCTTCACTGTTTAAAACGTTTAATCTAAAGATGAATGAAAAAAATGAGAATAAATCTCAACAACCCTTTGAACGGAAATGGACTGGGCCAATCGATTAAGGTGAGGAATTTCATTAATTATCAACATTTTTGATACCCTGTGGCGATGCCAAGCATGGACGTGTTTTATGCTTCTTTAAAGGTACCGAAGAAACAATAAATACAAAACAATAATGTTTTTATAGGAAGTTGTTATTTCAGCCCTCTATACAGCTATAATCATTTATTGGAAACATTTCTTGGAATAGTTCATAATATTCTTACCATTAAGGGATGAAGTTCAGCCAAACAAATTCCAATTTTAAAATAAGAGTAATACGATTCGAAAGCAGAAGGGCTGAGTTTGCAGTTCCAGAAATAATTCGGTTACACGTAAGCCTTTGCATCTGCACATCTTCGGTAACTAAGGGCCTGGTATTTCCTTAGCGGCCAATGAAGCGTCTGATCAGATTGTACAGATCGAGTAAATGCTAGCTGCTTGGAAGTTCTCCCCAAGCTCGTTTGTCCGTATATTTGAGTGGTGCAGTATGCTTTGTTCTGTTTGATACGTATTTTTCGATTAAAACAAAGACTGACAACTACGCTGGATATGATGTGGTCTGCGTATTGAAGCCTTGAATACGTTTACGTATCCGCACTGTATATTGATAATGTGTTTGAGCTACCACCTTTTTGGTGTATATTTACATTTAATTACCTCTTACAACAGTGAGCGCGCACAGTGGCTCAGTGGTAGAGTGCTCGACTCGAGACCAAGGGGTCGCGGGTTCGAGTCTCACCGGCGTCACTCCTTGAGCAAGACACATTTTTCCTAGCTTAGTACTGGTTCAACCCAGGAAGACCCGTCCCTGTTTAACTGAAAGATTGTTGATGGGACGTAAAGAGTCAAATCAAACAAAAACCTTCTACAACTAAAGGGGATTCGTGTTATTCTCGTATTATTGTCCGGTTCATCACAATCGAACAGGAAAAAGGCTTTAATATCAAAAGAAAGGTTACACCAAAAATAGTGGCAGTTCAGCTGCCGAACTTTTTGTGTAAGTTAACAACAAAAATAGTGGCAACTGAGATGTCACATGTTACTGTGTAGATAAATACTTACTTTCCGACTAAAACAGTATTTGACCAACAATTCTCCAGTGATTCCAAGTGTCGAAACATTTTTACCTGTTATTATTGTAGTTATTCTCTGGATCCAGCAAAACATGAATACTCAACCAAGACTGCTAACATGTTGTGAAAAGAGCAAAACGTCAAATTTTAGCAATGATTTCTTTTTTAAATGAGCCGCAACATGAGATTTCCAACAATGTTGTGTGTACAACCAGCAAAGGCACAGACCAGCATGCGCATACGGACAGCCTGATCAGAGTCTTTGCTAATTGCTTGAATATTCAATGAGGATTAATCTATTTACCCGACATCATTTGGAGTTTCTAAGCTTAAAAGGGGGGTGCACCAGCTCGCCTGAGCCTGCACCCGTCAAAGTTGTTGTGGCTCAAATGTGGTTGGCGAAAAGGCGTCTTGTTTATGACTAATTCTGCCGTCAGATTTTAAAACTACATGTATATCCTTTGGAAATTTCCAAGAAAACCTGACTGTGCTGCTATTGAGCAACAAAGGCGCAGATCAGACTGCAAACCATCGTGGTAAGCAAAATTCTACATTATATAGATACATGTACTCTGTAGCTGAGCTGGCTTGATTGACCCTTTCTTAGTTGCAAAGTTAGCATTTATATTAACATGCATTCATATCAACTCTGTATGCTGAGTGATTTTTTCTCGGCCTTTTTTTGTCATGATAACTTTTTAAAAAATATCTTTCCTTATAAAATTTCGGGTCTGATCTGAGTCCAAACTGTTTACTTATGTTATTAAGTGGTGATTGAACGGCCAATGATAAAAGAAACCAAACATATCAAAACAGACCATAGGTATTCTATTAGGTCGCGTGTGTCGTGTCAATGGCCATGACGTGTGAAAACATACATGATCCATGATAAATTGTTGAACTCTAAAGACATGGCCATTATCTTCCCTTTGCTTTTGTTTTTCAATATTGGACAAAAACCATAACGCATTGTTTAAGGAAAGCATTTCGCAAGACTGGTTTTTAAAACAGTTTTGCACCATTATACTGTTTATAAAATTTATCAGACGATAGGATTGAAGTTCCCTTTTTCACATTGGCATGTAGATAAGGCAGTCCAAATCTAGAGGCAACTGGTTGCCTAGCTACGTATTCGATCAGCTGATTTTATGATTAGGTGTGAAAATCAACAGCCATTTTAATCTCTTGGACGAGCATAACACGTAAAAAGGTACCAAGGTACACTGATAAGAAAAAAAAGAAGGGTTAAGATTTGTTTACAATGTGATCAGCTGGGGTTGCTGAAGCACCCACCCCTCCTCCTTGGATGTAAATTAGTTTCTTAGGAGCCTTATTCGTCGAATTCCGGTTATTATCAATATTAATGTTGGTTTTATGGTTTGAATAGCATGTATAAATAACTGTTTTCTTTACCTACATGTGTACTACTGTCGTGCTAACCAAGAGTGACAGTAAGGAATTGTTCTGTTTACAACTGCTAAGTAAAAAAAATAGCATGTACACCCCACTTGATCTAACGCGAATCGATAGATCACTTGTATATTAATCCTATCCTGTGGATAGGATTAATACACAAGCGATCTTTCGATTATAAGTCCCTGATAACTTTGTAAACAAAACATGACGTCACTGTCACTCTTGGCTGGTAGGACAGTACTTACTATTTATATAAGTTTATAATAGCGCCACACTAATACATGGGATACTACGCAGATAAATATGACTCTTGTTCTCTTTTCACGCCATCTTATTATACAAATTAGATGGCAGGAATAAAATGCAGAGCCTTGTTCTCTGGAAACTATAAGAAAATTCTCTAATTAAGTCTGCTTATTATTATTTTAAATTGACTATAGGGTTTGTTAAGACTGTTTTTGTATAATGAAAAAGTATTTATATGTTCATTTCAATATTGGTACTTACTGAATTCATTTTGAGGAGAAAAAAACACCCTGAGTTCAGACTTTTTTCTGGAGCTCTGCGATTGCCCGCATGGAGTGGAATGGTATGACCGATATCATTCCAATCATTCCAATTATCGATCCACTGAGTGATCGTACCGGTACCGCCACGGCACCTGAGTGCAAGTGAGTGCTGAGTGAGTGATGAGTTGAGTGGTTGTATAAGTGATGGAAATCTGTACTGTACTTTCCAAGGCGGTGCTTCTTTTGTGGATCGTTTTTGTTAGTTATGCTTCATGTTGGTGTGTGTTGTAATGTCGTGTCTGATCTTTGTAGCCTTGTGGTCACCTGCTGGGAAAGGGCTGACCTCTTGGCTATAGTGTGTGTGTTGTGTTTTGTCACTTTCCCAGTTGTGTTCTGGTTCGCATTAGAGTTAGGGGTGGGGTTGGCGCCGTGAGGCTGGTTTAAGCCCTCCAGTAAAATATTTTACTGACCATTCCAAGGCGGACCTTCTTTTGTGGATCTTTTATGTCTTTTCTGTCTTGTGTTTGCTATGCCTTTGTGAACGTCTGTTTATATGTGCCTTGTGGTCATCTGCTGGGAAAGAGCTGATCTCTCTGCTCTCGTTTGTGGTGTTCTATGTTGATTTGCCATTGTTATTCTGGGTCAGGTTTGGTACTTGATTGTATCGATTCCTGATCTTTGCACCTTACTTACTTTGTATACTATTTAAATATAACACTATATCAATTCTGTTCATGGGATTTATTTCTCATTATTTAAGAGCATATTTAAAGTAATAAGGGCGTTTTGAACGTGAATAAACCATTGTAAAAATTGCTGTAAGCAAAAATCAATCAGTTTTCCCTTCTTGTTAAAATTATTACATTATTACATAACGCGTTGTGCTAAGACAACGCAAAATGTAATAATGTAATAATATGAAGTAAATATACTGTTTTAAAGTATTCTTAACGTGAGATGGCTGAATACTATTCAAATATAACACAATATAAATTATGTTCACGGGATTCATTTACAGACATATTTAAAAAGGTGTTTTGTACATGAATAAACCATTGTAAAAATTGCTGTAAGAAAAAATCAATCAGTTGTTCCTTCTTGTTAAAATTACTACATTATTTCATAATGCGTTATGCTAGGACAACGCAAAATGAAATAATGTAATAATATGAACCATAAACGTTCAACATTTGCACTTGAATAAGGTGTGAAATACGTTTGCAGTTGTAGATTTACCTAAATGTGTACTATTTGAGTACATATGTTAGTATTTAGGTTATAGACCCATTGGATCGGGATCAACATGACAATTTCGGTGACACTGTGCAGACGAAATTGTCACGTTGATCCCTACATGATTGGACCCTGTTTTAGAACATTTCCAAAATTCAAGATAGTAATGCCCTACACTTTTACTTAATACAAGTAGGCGTAGGATAATGACGGGACACTGTCAGAATTCCTCTATTAAAGCCACAGTGGGTACATAACTAAACCTGGGTGTGTCGTGTGCGCTTTATATGCCTTGTGCGCTGGGGCCGCGGCACACCGTCATTATAACTGTAAAAAGTCCAAGTCAAGATCGGGCACGGTCAATGATAATAAAACAATTTACATATCGCTAGAAGTGCTTGCGTTAAGCGCGGTTAGCACCTTCGAGCGACAGTTTCATAATAAAAATAAAGAATACTACTGGCCATCATTAATTCCAACTTAACCCATGTGCCTTTTTAGCAGAAAGGGGGTTATTGCTTCTGACATCAAAAAAATCTTAAACGTTTTGTTAACAAATAATGCAGATATCACTTGACATAGCGTCTTCGGTAGACACCAAATGGGCAGTTCGCAAACCAGGCTGCACTGAACAATTGCCATTTTAGGTCTTTACATTTAAAGAAGCGTTGCATGAGCAAATTTTGGTTAATTTAGACATTGATGATGCGCAGACTGATCTGAACCTTTGATCCGACTGCGTGTACCTTTATACATGCATCCAGGCAGGGTTTCTATTAATATGTTCCTTATCTGCTTTTTTTTCAAAGTTCTAGCCAACAGAATTAACAATACAGATTCGACGAATCTATGTCCACCGACGAAGGGTTATTTTAGAAAAGCATGTACGATGTACATCGCAAAACATAAATCTCAATTATCTTAACCTGAAGTTCACCTTCGGTATCATTCAGATCATAATAACCGCCTTTTTAGTATGTTTTAGTGCTTTGTTTAATGAATAAGTATACTTACATCTACATAATTTCAATAACTGACCGTTAAATCCAACCCCAGGGGTCAAGGGCGTGTGTAAATTCAAAGTTTTACATTGCATGTAGGTCTACAATGCTTCCACTTTAATTTGATATGCAACATTATCACTTTCAGAAAAGAAAAAAAAGACCTTTTGACCCCACCACATGTGGTCGAGGGTGTGTGATATGACAGCATATTTACTTTCATGGTGCTCTGTGCTCAATTCCCTTTAATTTGATATGCAACATGACCACTTTCAGGAAAAGACATGGTTTGACCTTTTGACCCAATCCCAGGGTCAAGGGTGTGTCTGTAGGCAAAATATTTGCTACCATGGTCAGCTTGAATTAATATGCAACATAACCATATTCCGAAAAAAGATTCATTTTGGCCTCGGTCCCACCCACTTAGTACACCCTAAGGGATCGGGCCCAGGCATTCAAACAAAAAATCCCTAATGTTTCATAAATATTGCTGCTCTGCCTGCGTGCAAAATTTCAGCAAAAATATTGACAACTGCCTTAGTTATTACGAAATTTAAATATTTGACCTTTGACCCCTAAGGTGGGGTCAAAGGGGGTGGGGTACAATTTGGACACTGCCATTCTAAGCCACATGCCCTGAGCTCTTATGGTCTATAGTGAGAAGTTGTTATATATAATAGCTTTGGTGAAATGTGAAGCTCATCATACAAAATAGCTGATATAGGTTTTGCATTATAAATGCCTTTACTAAAACAAGGGCCATAACTCAAGTGCTTAAGAGTCGGTTTTGACGAAACTTATAGGATATCGAGAGTACATGGTACATATCATTTGTACAAAGAATGATTCTAATATGACAAATAAGTACTGAGATATGGTTCCGGACGGACAAAAGAGCGGACGGACGATGGAGTGGACGGACGGATGCACGGACGACGCAAAAATATATCCCTCTCACTTCGTCGGTGGATAACAAACAGGCGAAATCCAACGGCAATATTGATAAAAAAAATCAACAATTCATCGAAAATCAAAACAATTAAATAATTATGCCATCTATCATAGCATGAAACAAAGTGTTTATCATTTGAAATCGATCTGATGCCATTTACGCAAAATGTAATAAAAAAAAAGTATGCCTACTATCAACGCATAATGTAACAATTATTACATTTTGAACCAACTGCACATGATTAAAGCAAAATGAAATAAAAAATCTAGATTATTACATTTTGCGTCGACATTCGCAACGCAAAATGTAATAAAAAATCAAAATGTAATAATCATTACATTATTACAAAACGTGCTGCAACAAGGGTAGACATTTTATTTTCTATTTTAATACTGGTTAGTGAACTACTGTTTACCTCTACAATGAAAAACCATCTAAGTCACTTTACTTAGGATCCTTACTTGAAATTTATTAAACCATTTAGAACTTATCGGCACTGGATTGTTTTGGGCTTTGCTAATGTAACTGTGCTGCTCGTTCTGCAATTGTATAAAACAGACACGTTTCGACTAGTCATGTTTGTTTGTAGTAATTTCACAGCAGGATTTCCATCCTTTGCCAACAACAACAAACTAACTTTTATTTGTGCTCAGATAACAATATGTTACATATGAGCAGAGCTCGGACACTTACAATGGCAAGAGAGCTCCCCAGTTCACTGCTGACCAGAGCTGTGTACATTGCCCCGCCGCTAGCACTACAAGTTTAGTAAAGATCTTCCACCAGAAATATACTCCAGCACAAGAAACCCGTTTGTACATGTATAGTAGAAGCACACTGCACCGACTCTCTGGCAACCAGGTTTCAGGTCACACAGGCCGCTTTCCCACCTAGAATATTTAAATGAGCTAACCTGACTTACACAACCTCATGGGCAGAACTATACAAATTGGCTTATTGTTGGCTTATTTCAGATTCTGACGACTGTTTGAGCATCATTTCAGAACAGAACAGAACATACCTGTATAATTGCGCCGCGGCATGAGATTTCCAACAATGTGGTATGTGCGACCAGCTAAGGCTCAGACCAGCCTGCGCATACGCGCAGTCTGATCAGAGCCTTTGCTAGTCGGTTGAGTATTCTATGACTGATTGGCTACTGACTGAACATAATTTGGAGTTTCTAAGCTTAAAAGGAAGCTACACAGGCTCGTCTGAGTCTACACTTAACAAAATGCCACATTGTTGGAAATCACATGTCACGGCTCATATTTTATTGACGTAAACTGTACAGTTTCTTGTCATACATGCATGCAAATAATAACAGATTCTTAAATGGTCACAATAGATGTATACATGTACATGATTTGACAAAAAAGTCATAAATTGTTTACTTAAAAAACTATAGAAACTATATATGTGCTCCAATATCAGTTACAATTTCATTTCCCTGTGACAGATATTTTAGGACAGCCCATGTGACGATGATAAAGATCGAATATGCATACGTAACCAGTGAATTGAAGTGTTTGACTCGTCTCAGCCTTCTCTGTTAATGCACATTATAAGAACTGAAATCTGATGATATTTTTTGTTAGTCAGAAAAGACTAACTTTTAAAACAAATATGGTAAAATAACTGAAATCTCCTTATTACGTTAGTTTGTGGATCCAAATCCAAATAATCGTTTTCATGCGAGAAGAGTTGTTAATTGAAGAGCTTGTTAAACTAACTGTTAGCAAGTTTAAATAATTAGGCTAATGCTTTATTTACGCTATTCTACGTCATAGCAATTTTATAAAAAAAATACATATGAAATTAGGGCTCATTTCCAGTACTTGAAAGAATCATCAAAAAGTTTGCATGGAAATCAAATAACAAAACAAAAAGCTAGTTTTTCATTAACCCTTAAAGTGTCTGTTTTGTTGTATGTTCATACATATGCTAATATTGCACTGTGGCAGGCCTAATTAAACGAGACGCCAGACTTACAGTAAAAATATTGTCCACAGTGTTGGCATATCATCGGGGTCAGCTCATAAGATTTTAACGCAGCAGTAATAACTTAGAGAGATTTGTGTTCGGTGTGCCACCATCGCTTGACAAAGAACAAAACGGCTACTCGTATGAGATTGCTCATTTTTCTAGAAAATGCCAAAATTTGGACAATCTAGAATATCAGAACTACTAACAGTTGATGGAACCTGGCTATACAAAGATACGTGTCAATAATGAGCAGTGGCTGTGCAAAGACCAAGCTAGAGCTAACCCACCCGTACCAGCCCTAGGGAAAGATAAAAAAACGAACAGCCGCACGCTGGCCGCAAGTCAATCCGTGACGTCATTGTAATGTTAAAATTACCTGACCATGTCGCAGATCGGCGTACTCAGAATTTTCTGGAAGTCTTTTTCATGTTGGTTTTTTGTTCTAAAATAAAATGAGTTATTTAGTAGTTGGCAAGAAAAAGTATTCATCATGAGTATGAGGATGGGATAGTAAAATCCGTCCCTCGCGATCACAGGTTGTCATCACTCGGCAAGCCTCGTGATGTCAATCGGTGATCCTTGGGATAGATTTTGCTATCCCATCCTCATACTTATGATGGATACTTATAAATCTGTAGGCCATTACGCGAGGTTTTGGTATTTATCGCATCTGAGCATAAGGTCATGCTGGGGTGTGCAGCGGTGCAAGAGATTTATGTTATGGTCTGCATCTTCATTTTATTACATGTTTTATTAATGCAAACAGCGAATGCCGCTTGCGACTGCGCATTAGCACAGAATCACCTTTGCATTCCTTGTTCGCCGAGAATTATATCATTTTTAAGTATTCGGCATGCAAATGGCGATTTGTGTAAGCATTTAGGAATAGATTCGAGTACCGATCTGGATGATCGGTACTCGAATCTATTCCTAAATGCTTACATAAATCACCATGCACATACTGAATATTTAAAAATGATTGAAGTCTATAGTCCTTTAGGCATATGGCATGTTTTTCTATATAGTATTAACACCAATATCTACCACTTCCGGTCTATGAAGTACCGGCAATACGCGTAAATACCACCAAATCGACGTATACATTTACCAGTGTGAATTTTGTATTAACCCTTGATTTGCATCCTCTAAAGACATTTCTGTTTATAAGGTTGATAACCTTACGTTCACATCTCTAGCGTAAACAGTATATAGATACTGATAAGCCAGTCGATCTGTACATGAATCTACGCGTTTTTTAATGCCATGACATATCCGGGTTCAGCAGGACAAGTGGTAATGGTTCTTGTATCAATGTCAGATGACCAAATGGCACCGTTAGAGACCACTTATGGGGAATTAAAACAAAAATCCAATTAATTTCTATTCAAACGTTGGGTTTGATGGATTTGCTGGCATATCGCATATATATACGGTTTGATCATTACGTCGAATGTATTACTGGCCAGGCGTTCAAAAGTCGTTCAAAGCATCCTTCACTGAACTTGTACTTATTGATAGATAAATTAATCCTTTGACCCATATAATCCTAGCGTCCATTTTATGTGACATCGTCATACACTGCAGATTCAGATCAGACGCCACAGAATGCGGCGTCTGATTAGGTTCAACATAGGTTACTAAGAGTGTGATTTTTACAATTTGATAAAATTGAAATGTAAATTACTATCCAATAACCCGTAAATTCGAAATTGATATGTCCAATTGATAAGGATAGAAAATTCCATTCGACATATAGGGATTAATGCAGAATGATGAAAATGAAATCGTCCAGTTGGTGTATGATCTGGGCCAAAAATTACCATGCCTCCTTATTAAAGTTAAGAACTACGTACCTTAGTTAAGTATGTATATTTCAACATGATATTTCAAATGTTCAATAAACTGGCAGGATATCGCCAAGGGTACATGTATCATAATGATCTACATAATACATACATGGAAAATGAGTTTAAGAAGTTTTGACACGTTATTTTTTTGTATCCTAAAAAATAAGACTTAACTACGAGTAAGGTAATACTTAACTTTAAGGAGGTATTTTAATTTGAGGCCCTAACACGTATCAGAAGGGAGCATGTGCGGATCCAGAAAACTCCGTCAGGTGGGTCCTTTTTGTAGGCACCAAGTTCAACGTATTACACAAAGGGCGGTCAGTACGGAACTCACTCGAGAAGAAATTGGACCCATTTTTTTCTGGAGGGGTGTTCGTACTAGAATTTCTATGGAAGCTATTGCTACGTGGTGTTACAGGAGGGGTCTGGACTCCCTACCCTTCGCCCCCAGAGCCGACCCCCCCCCCCCGATCTGGATCAGCCCATGGAAAGCTGATCTAGGAAGAGTCTGGCCTTGGACTATTTTGTTTGCGAATGTTGTTCCTTTAATTTGGTTCTGCTACTCAATGTCATTGATGACGTCTGATCAGGATCCTTACTGTCTGCTTATTGTTGGCTGAAAATGAAATATATAGGGTAAAGTCATGAAACTTCGGACATCAGGAAAATTCGGACACACACTTACAAACAGTGAAAATCCAGATTACACGGCTCCTTATAAGCCGTCTCATCAGGATTCTCACTGTTTGCTTACTAGTTAATTTACTTATTCATTCCAGTAATAAAAATCTGAGGCAAACAAGGTCGCTGTCCGAATTTACCTTGTGTCCGAAGTTACCTGACTTTACCTTAACTCAAAACTCTAAAATTGTGAACGAACACGACAAACTGATAAGGTAAAGTACCTCTTTAGACGGGTTAAAGATCACGCTCATGACTTGGCAATCCCTTTTTAGGGTAAAGTTCTTATTTCTCGATTGTGTTGTATACTAAAGAACCGTCTCTTTAAATCGAATCAAACACCAATATAGGTGAGCTTGGTGGCCTAGTAAACAAACTGAAAAAATGTGATTATGTTTTCCTTATCCGGGCTGATGAAACCTAATTGGTTGAGCGTTTGTCAGAGAAACAATTTCATTTCTTAAAATACGACATTTTGGGCCAGCACACAAGATTTTGGTAGTATCGCAAATACGCAGAAGCCTCTTTTAAACGCCAAGTCCGACATGTACGGAGAGGCTATATATTATCCAAATTTTAATCTGAGCCTTCATCTACCTCAAAACTATGTGTTTGCGAGAAGTGAGGGTTCTGGTGAGTCTGCGCAATCGCGCAGGCTTACCTGAACCTTCGCTGCTCGGCAAAGTGATAAGCACCACAATCTCACGCCCTGGCTCATTGTGGCCTTGTGATATTGCACCCACGGCGTAATCCGACAATATTAGAAAATGAGCATGCTGAACAAATGTTAACAAGATCAGATTCTTGAAATAAAACCAGGATCGTGCACTAAATATGCCATGGTAGCAGGCACTCACGCGTGGCCTGTTAGCTGTTTTGCAATAAAATGGTTATACTATACGCTTTTTAAACCCCGCCACTTTTAAAAGTGGGGGGTATTATGTTATACCTTCCATTAAAAATGCGTTCAGTGTCCGTCTGTCTGTCCGTCTGTCTGTCTGTCCATTTGTACGTCCGTCCGTCAGTCAGCGCATCGTTTTAACTCTCTGCAGGGAGCATTTTTAACCAATTTTCTTCAAACTTGCTATGATAGTTGATATTGGGAAGGAGTGTCCTGGGCTTGCTGATGGGTAAATTCTAGCAAATAAGTATAGTAGGCCAGTACATTTAGCCGAAAATGACCCTAGACCCACAACCAATTCCTTGAGAAATTGTATCAACAGTTTTAGTACGTATCAGGAAGGTGTCCTGTTTTATAGGAAAAAGTCCTCAAAAACATCCGAGGGGAAATGGTATTTTTGGGGGGTGAATAAAAGTACGAAAAATGATGAAAAATCGCTGAAAACAGGCAGTTAATATCATTACTGGTACCATAGGATCTAATTTGACCTACCTTGCTACCCCAGAACAAGTATCTATGGGTGTTGAATTGTTCAGTGGAACCCCAGTCGTGCCCCAACAATTTGTCCCCAGAAAAAAACTTATTCTAGGTATTTCTAAATGCATGGATTCCATGGCAACCAATAATGCTATTCTCCTGAATGGGGTGTACCTACAAAAACAACCATATCTCAGCTGCGTCTCAGTCTAGACTACTAACTCTGGTACCAAATTAAAGCCTAGGCATAAACCTTTCATTACATGGTCAGATATGCAAAATTTCTAATTTGAATATTCATGAATATCAATGAGTACTTTAGAATATGGGAAATTGGAAAAAATACCTGTAGATTGAACCGATTGCTGCCCAAAAACATCACTGATGTACATTGTATGATGTTATATCATAAGTGATACAATTTGATAAGTCCTTTCATCTGGTGGTTCTAGATTTAATTTATCCCATTTGCATATTCATGAATATTTATGAAAACTTGAAAAAAAATGATAGGAAAATCATTAGAGAGAAAAACAGGAAGCAACGACTAGAATTTAGGACCCTGTGATAGTAGACCTACCTTACACCCCTATGACGATTTCTACTGGATGCACAACTAGAAATTTGGACCCTTTGATAGTGGACCTACCTTACACCCATATGACGATTTCTACTGGATGCCAAAGTGTTCATTTTAACCACAAAATGCAAAAGTATTGTCCTCAAAATTAAACCCATTTGAATTATGTGAAATTGAATGGTTTCCATGACAACCTATAAAATAATTCTAAAGAATGGAATATACTTATAGAAATACTCGTACCTCATCAACAACTCACCCAAGAATACTAAACTTGGTATCAAACTAATTCTTATTCATAGATTTTTTTCTGGACTGTCCGGTATGCAAATTATCTCATTTCAGTATTCATGAATATTTATGAAAACCTGAGAAATTAGAGAGAAAACTCAGGAAAATGGGGTATACAACTCAGCTGCTGAATATTCTAGTATACAAAACTGGTACCAAATTAATGCTGAGACAAAGCTTTTCTTCTCTGGTTAAATATGTAAATTACTTATTGGCATATCCATCAATATTTATGAAAATTGTAGAAGTAAGAGAAAATTGGTCAAAAAGAAAAACAAGGAAAAAGGCGTGGTACACTCATATCTCAGAATTCTTTTACCCACTTGTTCAACATTCAAATGACTAAATTTATATATTCACGGATATCAATGATATATTGGAAATAATAGACAAATCTTAGAAAAAAGATAAGTAGGCATGCTCTCAAAATTACTCAATCGCAGCTGCTAGATGCCCTAAATTACCAAACTGGCTATTGATTGATGCTTAGGCATAGTCCTTATACCATATGGTTCAATATGCATATGATCTTATTTTATGTTCATATGAATTTATCAAACATTGGAAATGATAGAAAGATCGCAGATAAAAATAGGAGAGTATACATACAAAATTACTTAGGCCAAAAAATGTGAGTTTACTGGTGCATGAAAAAATCAAATAAGGTAGGTAGGTCTAATTTGCTTTCTAAAAAAATATGTATATGGGATGAATGGGGAAAATATGTCCAAAAAGTGGAATTCCCATATAAAATTGAACAAGAGGGCAATCATGGGTGGCTCTGGAACGCTCACCTGAATTGTAGTCCTGGGGGCACTTTTTAAGCATAGTTGAATGATTTTGAGCAATATAAAGGACATAGATTATTCTGAAATATTTTTTTGTAATTATTCTGAATCTGGATCGATGGATCAGATGTTGTGTAAAGAATTTTAGCTCTGGTGATTATAATGTTCAGAAGAGCAGAATTGGCTGGGTAGCTTTAGTAGAAGGCTTTACAAGGAATGTCATTACAAATTGTATGAAATGATTTCCAATTTGGACCAGTACAATGTAGTTCATTTGTTGTTTAAAATATTTCTTATCTAGAGCTCTGGCGGTCATCTTGGCTGTCAGAGCAGATTCATTTGGAACATTTTTAGAAGTCTAAGAACTACAGCAGCTGAGGCAGTGGTTATTTTGTGGGTACACCACTATAAATGTTTCGTTTTTTTTTCATTTCTAATATTGTTTATTAATAATGGTGATTTTGCAATTCAAATATTTCCAATAAATAACATGTGAATAAGGCTCTATGTCTTAGAATTATGTTTATACCATGTTTGCTGCTCTTTGGCAATTAGCAGCTGAGATATTAGTAATTTTGTAGGTATACCCCCTTAATTTTTCTGTGATTTCTTAGGTTTTCTTTTATAATCATGAATATCAAGTTTAGATTACTCTCACGTTGAACCATTGAATAAAAGGAAAGTATCTAAGCATCTATTCAGAACCAAGTTCGGTAACTCAGGGCAACTAGCAGTTGTGATATGAGTAATTATGTAGTGATACCCTCTTAATTTTTCTGTGATTTTTTTTATAATACCTTATGTTTTTATCAATAGTCATAGATATTTAAGGCTAATTATTTGCATGTTGAACCATAAGGTAAAAAGATTGTATCTTAGTTTCAGCTTGGTACAATGTTTGATAATCTAAGGAAAGTGGGAGCCGCGTTATCATCAATTTTGTAGGTATATCCCCGTAGTTTTTCTTGAAATTTTCTCTTATTTTTAATGTTTTCATTGACATTGATAGATATTAAAATAAGTTAATTTGCATATTAAACCACTGTGTAAAGGGAACAATGTCTCAGCATCAATTTTGTACCAATTTTGACCTGTAGTTAATTACCAGCTGAGATACAGAATTTTGCAGGTATACCCCCTTAATTTCCTGCAATTTTCTCTAATTTCTCATGTTCTCATAACTAAATAATCATGTATATACAAATTAGATAATTTGCATATATAACAGTCAGGAAAACGTTAGATAACTAAGAAATAATTTGGTACCAAATTTAGTACTTAAGGATGAATTGCTGCTGAGATATGCATATTTTTGTTGGCACACCCCCATTATTAAGGATTAAGGGTTGCCATGGAAACGAATATGCTCTCTGCTGACTACACAGTTTACACACTTATATTCAGAAAACCATCCACACCTGATTTTTTCAGCATTTGCTTAAAAAAAATGTGAAATTTATAAGCATACTTTGTCAAAAATCAGAATTTCCATTGTTCGGTACCCCACTCACTAATGATAAAATCTTAAATCTTAATTTTCTCGAATTTGGCACCGATATTTTTAGGACTTTTTTGGGGTTATTTACACTACACAACCCTGTGCTTTGATGCTAAAATAATTTCTCAAGGAATTATCTTGACCTTAAAAGTTAAAGTGCCTGGCCTATAGAGTAACGGCCCTTGATTGGCGTTAGAAATTGATTTTCACTCTCTACCTTTAGCATTCCTTTACCGATTTTCTTCAAACTTGGTGTGAGAGTCGATATTGTGAAGGAGTGTTCTGGGATTGCAGATGGGTAAATTTTGACAATTTTTTTTCACTCTCTATTTTTGGCATTTTTTTACCGATTTTCTTCAAACTGGGTATAATAGTTGATATTCAAACGTAGTGTCTGGTAATGCAGATGGATAAATTTCGGCAAATAAGTACAGAGTTATGGCCCTTGATTGACGTTATAAATTTGTTTTTCACTCTCTCTCTCTTTGGCATTTTTACCGATTTTCTTCAAACTGCATGAAAAGGTCTAGTTTCAAAATGATTTTCTTTGCATTGAAAATATCCCGTGACGGGGTATGTTGCATACCTGCAGCGCTTTTATTGTTTACTGCCGTAAGCTAGCCCCTGGTACCGTTAAACTCAATCAGTATTTGCTGTTTTGTAGAATGGCACTTCCGTTTGGAACTGGAGGTCTATACTTATGAAAATTGAAAAAGTTTTGTATTAAGCCACATGTGCATTAGAATTTCACATGAAAAATTGCCCAGAAAAATAAAGTTTCATGTATATATCGGCTACAGCCAAGCACTGTTGGTTTTTGTTTTGCCAGTACTTTGTTTTTCTTTGGCAGGATAAAGTCAGGTAACTTCGGACATCAGATAAATTCGGACAGCGACCGTGTTTGATTCATATTATAATTATTGGAATAAAAAAAATAATTTACTAAGCAAACAGTGAAACTCCTGATTAGACGGCCCACAAGGAGCCGTCTCATCCGGATTTCCACTGTTTGCAAATGCGTGTCCGAATTTACCTGGTGTCCGAAGTTTCATGACTTTACCCTAGTGTTCGTCTTTGGTCTCACTGTTTTAAAGATTGCGTAAAGCCAATTGCGTACAGTGCACATGTACGCGAATATAGGCCTATAAATAAAACATTCCATCAACTTTGAAGTTTCCATTATTTCTTTAATGAATTCCGCAATATTTGTAAGTTCATAATATATGCAAAATTGAAATAAATAAAATTTAAAAAATAAATTTATATCTGTTATGATGTGTAAGTATTATATATATAAAGATCATTTATACAATAAAGTATGTGATAAAATGCTAAAATAAAGGTTTAAACCCTTACAGCGCCAAGAAAAAATGCATCTGAAAAATGACGTCTGCTGAAGTCGTCTGCTGCGAAAAAATGCCTAACATTACTATAGAAGCAAACAGGGTGGACCCAGATCAGACTGCTCTGGGTACACACTGTTTGTCATAGAGGTTTCTTAAACATTTCAGCAGACGAGAAAAGCAGACGACTTTTGTTGCGATTTTAAGCATCCTCATCTCAGTATATAATCAAATTTGTGGCTGTGGCAGGCTATTAAGAAAACATCATTTCTAAATAATTTTCTTTTTTCTCAAGTTTGCACTAAAATTGCTTGAATAAGTGCAAGTTCCTGTCTTTTCGGACACATTTACTCTTAAATGTCCATTTTCCTTTAAAATTTGTAGTCCCTCCTTATTTACAGATCTATTTGCTTATCCGTGAAAATCCTAAGGTTTATGGAGATTAATGCCTGTTACGATGCAGAATGGCTGGAATAACAGAATCAGTGATGGTTGCATATACGCACAAATACGCAGAGGTTTAGGTATGCACCTGGTCACCTATTCGAACCATGATACGGTACTTTCTCTACTGATAGTCCCAATAAAAGGTCGGGTTTGTCTGAGATGGAATTCATTGTGTCTATATTTATCAACGCTTGCACGATTTCCTTACTTTTCTTGAATATCTCGGAAATCCTGTGCATTTTTCAATATATAAAGGATGGAATTTCCCATTCTTGTTAAAAGGTACGTGAAGTTATATATATATATTGTTACTGTGTTGAAATTGTACATGACAGGGCGATGGTGACTCGTGTTATTGCATTGAGTCGCGATGTCTCTAGCATGTCACATTGTATTGAAATAATAAGTCACTCGTTTTCTATTTTGTCGTCTGTTGAATCGGCCAGCATTCTGTGTATGAGTTCTTTAGGGTGTTATCAATAACTTCCCGTTTTTTCCGTGAAAATAGCGAATGTTACGCACTTGCGTATGAAGCTACGCACATACGTAATGCCTAAAAATCTGCTGGGACCATTCTTGAGGCCATAGTAAAAGCTGTCCGGATGGACTCGTCGGGTCATTTTGGACAAAAGTAGTCACAGGCCATGTCGGGCCTGCACATAAAACTATAATGGTATGCTGAAAGATTTACCAGGGACCGATAGGTGAAAAACAATTTTAGCAGCTAGATTTTAAATTGTTGTGATTTTATATGGCGTTGTTGGAAAGACGATTTAACTGCCAGTGATAATCGACCTCTGTAGCGACCTGTATGTGTCACCTCGAGTTATATCTGACGCATATAAGAATAAGGGTTAGGTGCATACACTACAACACACTCACATAAATAAGGTGATAGCTGACATGTATGTTTAGAGATTAGGTAGGTGTAATGTTACACCAAAGTAAATGTAAAATATTTTTGTTACACCAAAGTAGATAAAATATTTTTGTTACACCAAAGTAAATGTAAAATATTTTTGTTACACCAAAGTAAATGTAAAATATTTCTGTTTTACCAAAGTAAATGCAAAAATATTTGTTACACCAAAATAAATGCAAGAAAACATTGTACGGTTTTACACACATAAAACAGCAGAATGTAATCTCTCAATATTGATGTAAATATGTTTGCCGAGAGGTCATAATTAGTTGTTTACAACTGATACGTTATACATGTACGAAATTAGCGCGTGGGCAGGGTGATGTCCGACATAAACGTCCAAACGTTATGTAAACCTCGAAACTATCTAGATAACGTGACCTTGAAGGGAAAAAGGGCCACGGGATCTTGATGTTTCGGCTGCGATAGCATCTCAACCAGGGTGACGTTACGACAGTGTATAGGAAATTTTGTTACGTATGGGTTTGTTCGTTTGGCATAAGAGGTATTGTTTTGTGGCTGACATAGGCCAGTCACTAAAAATACTTCTCTATTATATAATTTTGAGTGTGGATATTTAGAAGAGCCGATCCATCCTAACCCCATGGGAGCCGTTAGCCATACACCCACGGGTGAGGGCTAATTGCGCGCTTATAGGGTTAGGCTGTAATTTAAAAGAGTAAGACCACTGAAATTATTTCTATTTTTGTGAACTTCAAACGAACAACTCCATTATTGACGCAACAGAGTGATTCTGAGATTCTAAATATAGATTGTTTTTTTGCAGAATCGTCTCTTGTGTCCCCTCCTACGTTGGAGGCTGAATGTTAGTGAGCCGAATGATTATTACCTGAGGGCACTTATTAGCTGTCCCCCTCAGGCCACGACCAGCGTGGATCAGGCCCAAATCGTTACCACGTAGAATAGCCGAATTGGGAGTCAACCGGCTTGAATTGTTATAAGTGAATCTGACATCCCAACGTGGGGATACGATCAGGAATAACCACTTATATTAATCCTGACATCTTGAACGACGATCAGTAGTACGCGCAAGAAATATTATGTGAAACCAGTGACAACCAAAGTACAGGCTCGATCACCTCAGCGCCGATGGTCTGAAGTAGACACACGTGCGGCTTAGAAGACATAGTGTTCGCGAGACGCGTATAATCTCGAGATTTCTCGTCAATACGAGAAATGAAATATTAAAGTGCCCAATTTTTTTTTCCTATGAGAACTTAAGCTATATGTTAATCATATTCTTTACGTCTCTTATTTCTGACTAGTTGACGTACATCTAGAGCAGGACAGTCCAAGATTGATTCTAATTAAAATGATCTTGGAGTGGCAACTTGCTCTAGTATAGGATGGTCAATTAGCCAGAAATAACAGCGTAGGTGGTGTCATTGTATATTAATGTGTTGTTGATGTTTTCTTAGTACATAAAGTACTAAAAAGTTTTTGCTAGTTGTGTGCATTATTTTTCCCTGGTAGCATCGTCATCGCATAAAGGAATTTTCCAATAAGATTTCCCCTCTTCCTTCCTGACCGGCTTCATGTCCTAACAATGGTGTCAGAAGTGGGATTTTTGAGGTTTTATTGGCAAATTTCTCTGCTGTGACGTTGCTACGGGCGCACACTAGTAGTTTTTCTTTACAAGAAAGGTTGTGAGTGTCAACACACAGTACTGATTGCATGCGTTCCCCTGTGATGAAGTGCGACACATGTAAATAAGTCATCACATAACATTCTGAGGGGACCCATACTTTCTTGTTCTGTGGATTGGCAGTAGGGTATAAAACCCAAGGAAATTTGTCAGAGTTTAATTATTAGACTTGTCCGCCTTTATTTTGACCCATATAATTGTGTATTGGCTTATGCCCTGTATTCCTATTAATTAAGGATACTGATGTGGAAAAATTTCATATCGTTTGAGGGTACTAATAATTTAAATCACCTCAGTGACGTCATAGTGTGTGACGCCACTCAACTGATTTCTATTATTAGAAGAAGTCCATAGAAAGATTATTTTAGTCAATTATTATGTCTTGCTATGACAAGTGACTGTTGACTTGACTGTAACCCGTTTATATTAGTATCGCGTAGGTATACATTTCTTGACGTAAATGTGAGAAATGAATGACGTTTTTTTAGTCAAATACGTTCAGTGAAGGCCTATTTAAAGTTGATATATATCCTA
The DNA here is from genome assembly GCA_964019695.1 of Loripinus fragilis. NCBI lineage: Eukaryota > Metazoa > Mollusca > Bivalvia > Lucinida > Lucinidae > Loripinus > Loripinus fragilis. The sequence goes on along the minus strand of OZ026522.1, from coordinate 70,082,756 downwards.
GGCACCTTTCCGTGTTGATCTCTTATACGTTGTACTTTACGTTACTCATATGTAACGTCATTTAAATCCCTAGTAAAATTATTAGTTTACCAGCGCGAACGTTGGTTAGCCCATACCTATTTCAAAGGGACAAAGCGAACCCTTATTTATTTTCAACAGTATAGTTGACTTATACCATTCCCAACAATAGGCTAAAATGGATAATCATATTTCATTAGCACGGGAATTAGGATATGAAGGGCAAGAACTAAGGGATTATCTTAAGAGGCAACAAGATTTAGAAAGGGAGGAAAGGTTGGCCCAAAGGGAATATGAAAGAGAGAAAAGGGAGGCCGAGCAAAAAGATAAAGAAAGGGAGCAAAAAGATAAAGATAGGGAGCAAAAAGAGAAAGATCGGGAATTAGAAAAAATGAAAATTGAGGCCGCATGTAAGGATAAGGAATTGGAAAAGTTAAAAATTGAGGCCGCGCGCAAGGATAAGGAAATGGAAATGGAAAAAGAAGTTGCGCTAAAAAAAATTGAGGTCGAAGTGGAACTAAAAAAAATCGAGGCCGAGACCACTTCACATCCCTGGGGGCCCAAAGAGAAAAGTTCAAATCCTAGGAGTCCCAAGCTTCCATACTTTGACGAACATACGGATAAGATGGATAGCTATTTAACTAGGTTCGAAAGTCATGCTTTGTCAAATAAATGGGACCCGTCTATGTGGGCATCATACCTAAGTGCCTTATTAAAGGGACGCGCTTTAGAAGTCTTCGTTAGGCTTTCCAGAGATGACCAGTCGGATTATGGTCAGATTAAGGAGGCTCTGCTTACTAATTTCGACCTCACCGAACGATCTTTTCGTAAGAAATTTAGGGATTGTAGGGCCGAGAAAACCGAAACTTTCAGACAATTTAGCGGTAGGCTAGCGAGCTACCTTGATAAATGGCTAGGTTTGGCTAAGGTCGAAAAGACCTACGAGGCCGTTTGTGATTTTTTGGCCCGAGACCAGTTCTTTGACTGTTGCAGTCATGAACTCTATTTGGATCTCAAGCCCAAGTCATTTAAAGTCCTGGGTGAGTTAGCCCATGAGGCGGATTTGTTCGCCGATGCGAAAGGGGGTGTTCCTTTGTGCGTTTCGAAAGGGCAACATGAAAGTAAGCGTGTAGATAAAGTCCAGTCTAAGGTAGAGCCCAATCAAGATCAAAGGCCCGTTGTGAAATGTAAGATTTGTGGCAAGCCCCATCCCACCTATAAATGTTGGAAAAACCCCGATAACAAGAGGGTGGCATCTAGTGCAGAATTTGATTCCCAGTATACTTATAGGGGAGATAACTCGAATTGGGGTCAGGATAGATGTTTTGGTCGAGTTGACCAACGTAACAATCATTTTGATAATAATAATTACAGGACCGGCCATCAGGTCAATTTTTGTAGAATTGGAAGTTTGGATGTAGGAAAAGGTCAGGCTCAGTTTAGTTCTCCCCATTCTTCAACGGGAGGTTTACCCCATAAGGATAGCAAGGGCACTTGTCATTTCCCACGGTCAAGGTTGCCGACAGCGATTGGTACCGTAAATGGTAAAGAGATTAGAGTCTTAAGAGACACAGGTTGTACGGGGGTAGTTGTTAGGAGAAGTTTAGTTTCTGATGGTCAGATGTTAAATAAGCAGTCTGGTGTGACTCTTATTAACAATTATAAACAGAGATGTCCTGTGGCCCGTATCAATATTGATTGTCCATTTTTTAGAGGTAGTACGGATGCATTGTGCATTGACGATCCAGCACATGACTTAGTCATTGGAAACATTGAGGGGTCCAAATTTCCCGATATGACCCATTTTTCATCAGGGGTAGTTAAGAATAAGCAGTCAAGGAAAATAAGGAGAAAGAATAGAAAGGTCAAGGTCGCAGACAAGTTTATTAGGCAGAACAGGCAAGAATTAGTATTGAAGCAAGCGTCAGATGCTAAGTTAGCAGATATTAGACGAAGAGTAGAGTCTGGTAGTGTGACTAAGAGTAGTGAAAGTAAATTCATTCGGAATGGTTTAATATATAGACATTTTATGAAAAATGGTAAAGTTTCACTACAATTAGTTATTCCTTCTAGTTTGACGCATAGCGTTATAAAGTTAGCCCATGAATCACGAAAGGTGGTAAATCATAGAGGCAGAAAGGAAACTATATCTAAGGTCTTAGATGAATTTTATTGGCCCGGTGTTTGTAGGGAGGTAACTCAATTTTGTAGATCTTGTGCCATTTGTCAAAGGACAACTCACAATATAAAGGCCGCAATGACTCATTGTTGTAGTGTACCCCAGAGAAACATATCCTCTAAGGAGGCAGTAGTTAGCCGTACAAGACGGACTGACAGCCAGACAGAACGACGACGTTCATACGGTAGTGGTAGACGTTGCCAAATACCATATTATTGGCGCAATATGACAGTGACTGACAGCAGTAGTCAGTGTTAGTGTTAAAGGTGTGCGACGGTGTAATGACCCAATTGTCTTGGATTGTTGACCTATATTTTAACTATGATAGCATAGTAGTAGTCACATAGGTGTACTTTTGACGTGAGGAGTCACGGAATTTAATTAAGTTACGACGGTTGACTGTTGACGTGGGCAAGTCACGATAATAAATTTTAGCAACGGAAGTTGGCTGCAACGTGAAGAGTCACGTTATTTATTTGCGCAAAGATTGTATTATGGAGGAAGTTATTAATAGGGATACTTGGCATAAAAATGCGTAACATATGGATCTTTGCAAAAGGTATTGGCTATTAAGCCTTATATATTAAATGTCATAAGACATAAAACTTCATAGAAAGTTTAAGGGGTACAACCCCATACTTATGTGTTGAGCATTAAAGCTTCAACAGTACAGATTTAGGATTGTGGCAATCCGAGGACAAGACAATGTGGGGGCAGACTATCTTTCCAGGTAATCCGCCATTTAAGTCGCACGTGTATATATGTTGTATTATATTTATTCTGTATTATTCCTTCTTTTCTACATCGTGTATCGTAAGAAAAAGTCATTCCTTTTTCTCCCAAAAGGAAGGGCCTTTGTTTACGATGCAGAATGGCTGGAATAACAGAATCAGTGATGGTTGCGTATACACACAAAAACGCAGAGGTTTAGGTATGCACCTGGTCACCTATTCGAACCATGATACGGTACTTTCTCTACTGATAGTCCCAATAAAAGGTCGGTTTGTCTGAGATAGAATTCATTGTGTCTATATTTATCAACGCTTGCACGATTTCCTTACTTTTCTTGAATATCTCGGAAATCCTGTGCATTTTTCAATATATAAAGGATGGAATTTCCCATTCTTGTTAGGGGACATTTTAAACATACCGTTGAAAAGTTCGATATAGAGACGCTAGAAATTATTATAAAAGGTACGTGGAGTTATATATATATATATATTGTTACTGTGTTGAAATTGTACATGACAGGGCGATGGCAACTCGTGTTATTGCATTGAGTCGCGATGTCTCTAGCATGTCACATTGTATTGAAATAATAAGTCACTCGTTTTCTATTTTGTCGTCTGTTGAATTGGCCAGCATTCTGCGTATGAGTTCTTTCAGGTGTTATCAATAACGTCCCGTTTTTTCGGTGAAAATAGCGATTGTTACTCACTTGCATATGAAGCTACCCACATGTGTAATGCCTAAAAATCTGCTGGGACCATTTTTGCGGCTATAGTAAAAGCTGTCCGGATGGACTCGTCGGGTTATTTTTGACAAAAGTAGTCACAGGCCATGTCGGGCCTGCACATAAAACTATAATGGTATGCTGAAAGATTTACCAGGGACAGATAGGTGAGAACAATTTTAGCAGCTAGATTTTAAATTGTTGTGATTTTATATGGCGTTGTTGGAAAGACGATTTAACTGCCAGTGATAGTCGACTTTCTGTAGCGACCTGTATGTGTCACCTCGAGTTATATTTGACGCATATAAGAATAAGGGTTAGGTGTATACACTACAACACACTCACATAAATAAGGTGATAGCTGACATGTATGTTTAGAGATTAGGTAGGTGTAATATTACACCAAAGTAAATGTAAAATATTTTTGTTACACCAAAGTAAATGTAAAATATTTTTGTTACACCAAAGTAAATGTAAAATATTTCTGTTACACCAAAGTAAATGCAAAAATATTTGTTACAACAAAATAAATGTAAGAAAACATTGTACGGTTTTACACACATAAAACAGCAGAATGTAATCTCTCAATATTGATGTAAATATGTTTGCCGAGAGGTCATAATTAGTTGTTTACAACTGATACGTTATACATGTACGAAATTAGCGCGTGGGCAGGGTGATGTCAGTCATAAACGTCCAAAAGTTACGTCGGCACCACACTGTTCAACCTTTTCCTGGAATTTTAAGAGAACGGGTATCAGTAATTGTAAACCTTGAAACTATCTAGATAACGTGACCTTGAAGGGAAAAAGGGCCACGGGATCTTGATGTTTCGGCTGTGATAGCGTCTCAACCAGGGTGACGTTACGACAGTGTATAGGAAATTTTGTTACGTATGGGTTTTTTCGTTTGGCATAAGAGGTATTGTTTAGCGCTGACATAGGCCAGTCACTAAAAATACTTCTCTATTATATAATTTTGAGTGTGGATATTTAGAAGAGCCGATCCATCCTAACCGCATGGGAGCCGTTAGCCATACACCCACGGGTGAGGGCTAATCGCGTGCTTATAGGGTTAGGCTGTAATTTAAAAGAGTAAGACCACTGAAATTATTTCTATTTTTGTGACTTCAAACGAACAACTTCATTATTGACGCAACAGAGTGATTCTGAGATTCTAAATATAGATTGTTTTTTGCAGAATCGTCTCTTGTGTCCCCTCCTACGTTGGAGGCTGAATGTTGGTGAGCCGAATGATTATTACCTGAGGGCACTTATTAGCTGTCCCCCTCAGGCCACGACCAGCGTGGATCAGGCCCAAATCGTTACCACGTAGAATAGCCGAATTGGGAGCCAACCGGCTTGAATTGTTATAAGTGAATCTGACATTCCAACGTGGGGATACAATCAGGAAGAACCACTTATATAATCCTGATGTCTTGAACGACGATCAGTAGTACGCGCAAGAAATATTATGTGAAACCAGTGACGACCAAAGTACAGGCTCGATCACCTCAGCGCTGATGGTCTGAAGTAGACACACGTGCGGCTTAGAAGACATGGTGTTCGCGAGACGCGTATAATCTCGAGATTTCTCGTCAATACGAGAACTGAAATATTAAAGGGCCCAATTTTTTTTTTCCTATGAGAACTTAAGCTATATGTTAATCATATTCTTTACGTCTCTTATTTCTGACTAGTTGACGTACATCTAGAGCAGGACAGTCCAAGATTGATTCTAATTGAAATGATCTTGGAGTGGCAACTTGCTCTAGTATAGGATGGTCAATTAGCCAGAAATAACAGCGTAGGTAGTGTCATTGTATATTAATGTGTTGTTGATGTTTTCTTAGTACATAAAGTACTGAAAAGTTTTTGCTAGTTGTGTGCATTATTTTTCCCTGGTAGCATCGTCATCGCATAAAGGAATTTTCCAATAAGATTTCCCCTCTTCCTTCCTGACCGGCTTTATGTCGTAACAATGCCTCTGCAGAAGTGCGTAAAAATATTTTGAAGAATGACAGTCATACTGCATTTACTGAAAGCATTGATTTGGAGGAGGTGAGGGATGTATGTTCTGTTATGGATGAATATATGCATTATATTGCTAATGGTAGTTTTAATGTCGATAATTTGGTTGAAAGATGCAATGCGATTTTGTACAAGGCAGCTGAGAATTCTGGGAGCGTTATTAGCCTTGTTGATCGCAGCAGTGCTGATGGTGTTGCAAGAAAACTTGGTTTAATAACGAGTGTAAGATGCTTCGAAAGGACTACCCTCGTTCAAAAAATTATAATAGACGTCAAAAAAACGCTGAAAGTAAATTGACCATGGTAAGAGCCAGTAGGGCTTATAAGATGGCTATTAGCAAGCAGTTTAAATCATATCAGGAAACGATTATTAAAAAATGCGTGGTCTACAAAGCTTACCGGTCTATTAATGATAGAAGTGGTGATACTAAGAAATACTGAATGATATTACTGTTGATACTTTTTATGATCATTTTAAAGACTTAAATCAGGAACAGGAATCTGATTATCGCGATATTCCGGTAGAGCGAATTACCTAATACAATACTGAATCAAATAGAGAGATTTCTGAATTAAACAGGCCATTAAAGGCCTTAAAAATAACAAAGCATATGCTGATGACGACATATGTAATGAGTTTATCAAAGCATCTGAGACTGTTTTTATGCAAATTTATGTTAGACTGTTTAACATTTTTCTCAATACTGATCATGTCCCAGAAGTCTGGACCAAGGGTTTCATTGTTCCAATTTTTAAGAAAAAAGGAAGTAGGGAGAATCCTGATAATTATAGAGGAATCACTATTTTGAGTTGCATGGGCAAGTTATTCACATCGTTTTTAAACACACGCATAAGTGTTTTTTTTTAATCTTACGATATCTTATTTTGTGCTTTTATAGATTATAAAAAGGCATTTGACTCTGTTGATAGGGCAGCGTTATGGCATAAACGTTTGAGGAGTTCAATTGATGTGAAGAGTTTTACTCTTAAAGAAAACATTTACGCACAAGCAAAATCTTGTATCAAGCTTAACGGCTGTAATTCAGGGCCGGAGTGTGTCAAGGCGAGAATTTATTGCCAATATTATTTTCACTGTTCTTGAATGATCTTAATGAATTTTTATCACATTCCTTTAATGGTTTGGAACATGTTACCAATCTAGTCCATCACACACTTAATACACAATAAGTTGAAGTCTATATGAGATTGTATATGTTACTTATGCGGATGATACTGTACTTTTAGCAGAGTCAGCTGAAGAGTTACAAGCAGTTTTAAATGCTATGTTCTTAAATTGTAAAAATTGGAATCTTTCTGTAAATCCAAAAAAACTAAAGTAATTGTATTTGAAAAGTCTAATTATATAAATGATTATATTTGTATGTACAATGGTAAAGCATTAGATGTTGTAGCTGACTTCGGTTATCTTGGAATGACATTTGATTGTAAGGGTAAATTCTTTAAAGCCAGATCGGCATTAATTGAGCAAGCTAGACGTGCCTCTTTCGCAGTTATAAAAAAATCAAGGAAATTCAGTCTACCTGTAGATTTACAGTTAAAATTATTCGATCACATGATTGCTCCAATTCTTCTTTACGGCTAAGAAATTTGGGGATATGAGAATTGTGAGCTGATTGAAAATTTTCATTTCAAGTAATGTAAGCGGTTGCTACACCTAAAAGTCAGTACTTCAAAAGTTATGATGTAGGTTGAATTAGGCAGATTTCCAATACAAAAACATATTAAAAGTAGGATGATTGGCTTTTGAGCTGAAATATTATGTGGAAAAAAGATGAGTTAGCGTTTACACTATATAGAGTCCTTTACCAGCTTGATTCTAGTGGAGAATTTCATTCTGAATGGTTAGATGCTATTAGATCAACATTAAGAACATTGGGTCTAGATGAATTTTGGGACCATCAGTTTAATTATACTAAAATGAATCATTTAAAACTTATGGTCGAAAAAGGTCTTAAAGATTTGCATATTCAGGCTTGGCGTATTTAAACTGTAGAGATGAGTAAATGCCTGAATTATCGCTTGTATAAATCTGAGTATAAATGTGATTTTTTTCTGACTTACCCTTAAGTTAAGGGATTTACTTTTCTAGATTTAGATGTATGACTCATAGATTACTAATTGAATATGGGAGTTTTTTAAGTTAGACCGTGCTAAAAATACCTGTAAGTTATGTAAGACTGGAGATCTGGGGGATGAATTTCATTATTAGTTCAAATGCTCATATTTTAATACACAACGTAAGAAACCTATTCCTTTAGTATATTGGAAAAATCCAAATGTATTAAAATTCCATGACCTTATGAATACTGAAGACGTATCATTGCTAACTAAAGTAGCTTCCTTTTTGTAAAACTATTGTAATGTTTTTGATATGGTTAACAAATCATGTTGTCTCCCACATATCATGTAAGTTACCAAGAAGATCATTATTTCTTTTCTCTAGTCAGTTTGTGTTATGTACATTGGAATTGAGATATAGTTGTTGCACAGAAATTTGCAGGGAAAATTATGTCGAGCAGTGAGGACTTGGTTCGGACTGTTCACTAAGGTATAGTCTGATCAAGGTCTTCACGGTCAGTGGACTAATAGTCACAGCAGGATATAGGTGACAGAATACAGTATATATATATATATATATATATATATATATATATATATATATATATATATATATATATATATATATATATATATATATATATATATATATATATATATATATGAGAAAAAATTAAACAACATAAGCACATGGATGATTTTTTTACTACTTTATTATTGCCAATAGTAAAATAGTAAAAAAATCATCCATGTGCTTATGTTGTTTAATTTTTTCTTATTATTTACTTGTTTTGGGACATTTTAATTAGTATGCTGAGCGGCAATGCGGATTTGTTCCATTTTAATGTTTTTCTGTATAATATTTAATCATGTTAATTCTTCACATGCCTCTCCTTTGAGGCCATAAATGTTAATAAATCTTCAATCTCTAATCTTCTAAACGTATGCTGCCTTTAAAACAGCATAGTCTCAGTCACTCAGTCATACGTGTCAAGTTTTTGGATAACATACGTGTAGTAGAAATTAGATTTCCTGTAAACATCTTGCTTATCTGTCAACTTCCAGCAAATGCACATCACTAGACGGATATTGTCGGCAGCTAAACACAATTGGATAGCCCTTACATGTATACAACATACAGAAATTAAGCTGTCTCCTATCAGATTTTTTTTTTTTGAGATTTTGCGCTGTTTATTATTGAAATGTTATTATTTTATCTTCAAGCTTACATGTAACTTGCAATACTGCCAAAGTTCTGCACGGTACGGCTGAAGCACATTATGCTCTACAGACCATTTTCTAAAGTTATACACCAGTTTCCAATTATTTCGCTTCCCGAATCTTATAAATATTTACTTATATCAGCGTTTGTTTTGTCTGCATATTGCGTAAACAAATGGACATAGGTCTGAGCTGACCAGAGCCTGGTGAGAATGGAAACGTAAACGATGGGATATTGGTAAACAGCCACAATGGTTCAGAACAATACAGCTACTCGCTGGAATGTGCATGTACTAAAATCGTAAGTCACGCGATGAGATGCATATTATGTAGGCCGATTATCTCGCAATTATAGTAGTATACGTAAGTGAGTATGACCAGGGAACACATCACAGACACACACTGCAGACCAACACACGGCACCGTGAGGAAAATCCACAGAACTACATCAGTAAAGCGACCAGCCTCGTTTAGACATTATACAAAACCCGGATCTTCATGTGGTCTTCAGAGAAAAAATACAATCTTTCTTTTAACTTCTAACCTGTGACCCCTCAATATATACAATGTACCATCCTAGCTTTAGTGTATGTAGGTGTATGGAAATGCCATTGGTTTGGAATGGGTTAGATCGATAAAGAAAAATACAAAAGAACTAATTGGTATTCCGAGCAAAGTCATTCCGTTTGTTTTCATTTCGCTCAAAGAGAAATCCTGGCATTTGACAGACATAATGGTAGTCATTCTGTCAGGACCAGATCAAAATGAGAATATATATAGACATTTAAGGCAGTATCTTGCTTCTATAACGATGTCCATGGTAATGTTGAATACAGATAAATGTCGGTAAAATAACAACAGAAATATGTTTAAAAGTACATTTCCTACAAAATGCCAGTCCCAAGTAATACATGTACATGTACGTATCGTCATCCAAGGACGACCGCGCCTAAGGACGCAGGGGCGTAGCCAGAGACTTTATCATGTTGAAGCCCATGAAAAAGAAAATTGTAGAATTAAGAGATATCTGACCTATTTACTTTACTTTTCAGATAGCGAATAACAAAGGTGCTGATCAGACTGCGCGGATGCGCAGGCTGGTCTGCGCCTTTTGTTGTTCGCAAGCAACAAAGTCAGGGTTTATCACGCTGAGGCCTATATGATATTGAAGCCCCGAGGCTTCCTGGCCTCCGCCTGGCTGCGCGCCTGGGACGTTTAGTTTGCAAAAAATTGAGAACTCTATCCCCACCACCCGGTACCAGCCTCAGTTCAATATTGGCATGTATCCTCTTCTTACGCCGACGGCTTCATGCTTATCAACCAAAAATCAGTCGGTAACCAGCAGACACATGACGCCGAAACAACGTCGTATCAACGTCAATGCGACATCATGACGTCGCATCGACGTTAATGAAACTTTGTTTTAAGGTTGTGTGCCTCCTGGATATGGGTGAGCTCGATTATCAACCATGGTGAGACTACATGCTGCTAAATCAAACGCGCAAGTAAAGCCCTTCTAGTTCATGAAACATGTATTTATTGACAACAACACTTAAAACAGTATAGGCCTTGAGCTGGCTATAGACCCCCCTCCCCCCAGGGGGAATTTTGTATCTTATGATTTTCTAAACTTACATTATATAAGACACAAAATAAAAGATGTTAGCCCTCTGAGAGTGGCAGCGTTAACGTGTAACATCACGTTATATACGTTACCCCCTAAAATAGCATTAAATGGCCCTGATAATGTCTCAACCATGACATGTTCGTACATATTTGCATGCTGACACAGGTTTATGATCTTCTTATAACACAGTTACATATTTTTCGTATTAATTTTATAAATATCTTGAGCTATTACCGTTATATACGTTACTTAATGTTTCCTACGTTATTTCCGAGTATCGGTATAGTATTTATTGAATATACTTGTATTACATCTGTCACAGAATATATTTAATCTATAAGACTGCTACTTAAATGATTTAAGTTCTTTATTATGGTCACTTTCACTATTTTTCAGGCCCATGTTATGTATGTTACCTTCAATATAGCATTAAACATTCTAGTGAATGTCTCTCACAAGCCCTGTTTATAATTATTTGCATGCTGGCACAGGTTTATGTACTTCTTCTAACAAGGTTTACCTATTTTAAGTATTCATTTAATAAATGCCCCGAGCTTTAACTGTTATGTGTGTTACCAAATGATACATAAGCTATTCTGAGTATCTGTATAGCAGTTGTTGACTATACATGTATAAAGTCTGTCAGAGAATCTAAGAAATGGACAGCTCAGTTCTGGGCAGGGTATATGGATATATTTCAGATGGTGTTCACACTGATTAGGGCTACAAAGAAAACAACTTTGAATTGCATGTCAGCTCTATCTGTATGCATTGTTCCCAATGTTAATTGCAAACGGTCACAACAGATACGCACAATATGTACCTGTGTAACTGATTACACATATAAATTTATCTGATACACATCGCAGATGCAAAGAACTTCTCGAACAAAATGGGTTTATTGTGACACGACCAATGGTTCTTTGCTTGAGAAATGCTTTTGAGATAGCTATGAGGCAAACAATAAAGAGGTATTATAGGCTTTAGCAACTAGAACTACGCTTCGTACTACAGATGGAATGGTGTATCACTCATCACATCAGAGCTCAATATATTGAAACAACTCTTCAATGCACTGAAATGAAATACGAATACTAGAGGCAGTTTCAGGCTTCACCAATCCTTTTAGTTCTAGTTTTGAAGACAATGAACTGTGCTTTTTTGTCTTTCGGTGTTCCTGCTAAGCCTGGCATAGCTAATATCTTATTGAGGCTGATGACATTGGCAGGAAGGCTGTTGCAGACTGCATTGAACCACTTTTAGTTAAAAAAATCTGTCTTTCACAACCCCATAAAATGCTACAAGCTAATAAAGTTTTGAGGTTTGCGAGGTCAATCAAGAAGATATTGTCCAATTTACAAAACATAAACAGCCAGCAGCTAAGGGCTTAAAGGAGCGTCTTTTGTCAGCATGACGTCTTTCTATTGGACATATTGTTGACCTTGAGTTGACACTTCGGTTCCTTCTGGGACCTGTACCATGGTCACTGTCAACTCCTGATAGAATTTCCAACAAAACTGCCAAGTCCAAACTTCTGCATAGCTTGCAATCACACATTGAACCAACATTAGATTGGCCATGTAGTGCTGCACATAACTTTGATGTTAATGCCATAACTACAGAGCATAATAGCTTTTCCTGTCACCTTCAAGGATCTGATGGCACCAATATTCAACCAGGCACTAAAGGCAGGGCATGTTGGTTTTGTCACTTATAAATAGCAGCAGTCTATAAAGTCTCAGAAACGTCTTAGAAACATTCAAGTGGTGTGAGGGGTTCTCTATCAGTATAAATTGCAGCAGTCTATAAAGTCTTAAATTTCTAGTGGGGGGAGGGGTTCTCTATCAGTATAAATGGGAAGGAAACAAATGTTACACGTTAACGCTGCCACTCTCAGAGGGCTAACATCTCCATGTACACATATACTGATAGAGAACTATCATTACCTGGGTGTTTTGTTCAACACTGGTGTATGCAACAAAAGGTGCACCTTCTGAATGCCAACAACATTGGCAAGGATATGGGGGAAGAGATCTACAGCAATACACTGTTTAACAGATTGTGACACTACCAATGTGCCGATGTGTTAGTACCACAGAAAGGTTGTTCCTACCAAACTGATAGAGAACCCCTCCCCCACTAGTTCATCAACATTCTAAGCAGGGTAGGAAAACAAATAAAGAACTGCTCTAGGCACTCATCGGTGATATGAAGCCCTAACATGTGCTATTTATGTAATTGTGAATAAGCTGCAGTACGACATGTTTCTGAAAAGAGTACCAAAGCCATACACATATACTTACTATTTCAAATGGCATGAAAATGAGATTACATCCACCCTGCTTTTCTGTCCTTAAGATGTACATACAGAGATTGAACTATCAAGTCTTTCCCATGAAAACAAGTGAGCCTACTCAGATATGGACAAAATGTGTGTAAAATAAATGGGAAGGAAATCAAGTACCTCTGGGTGAAAGAAAACTTGATTGTACCCTAACAAAAGAGCCACATAATTGTATTTTACATTTTGTGTGATATGGGGTTACCATGTTCAAAACTCAACAACTCGAACCATATAAAAGATAAAAAATAATATTTGCAGTTTCCTAAAGGTACATAAACATACTTTAATACAAAATGAGTTAGTAAGCACGTTCACATTTAAAAAAAAACTATATTAGTTTCATAAATCATTTCTATAGGAATATGGAAAAAAAAGTAACATACGTAACACTTTGGGTGAATATTTGTTTTCAAAGGTCCATATCTGTGATGCAAAAATAGCTTATGTGGATGATATAGCCAATTTGTAAATCTTACCTTATGGTTTGCACTTTTCAGATGTCATGTCATTTACAAAAACTATCAAAGATGTTGATGGGTAATATATATAATTGGCTGTTACAAGGTAATGGTGCCATTACCAGAATGCTAGCATATTGCAAAATCCTTGCAAGATGAATCTGATAGAGGATTAATATGCTGTTTAGAAAAATTCTTTAAACACTTGGATAATATACAAAGATTTGCTCTATAACTTCTACCTGATGGGGTTTCTTTGATCTTTTAAGTTGTTACTCGCATATTGCACTGTATGTTACAAACTTTCCTTGAGTATTATGTTAACTATATTTGATGTCTCTATAAAAGAAAAGAGGGTTTATGGTAGTTTATGTTTTGAGTTACTTCCCCAGCAAATGAGCCAGAGTAAAAAGAAGTACATGGACCTGTGCCAGCATGCCAATACGTACAAGCATGTCGTGTTGGAGACCATATCTTAAACGTTTAATGGTATTCAGAGAGTAACGTATGTAACCTGGGCTGTAAAATAGTGTAAGACACCATAATAAGGAACTTTAATTCATTTGAATAGCAACCTTATAGATTTACTACATTCACTGATGGATGTAATACATGTATAGTCAATAACTGCCATACTGATACTTGGAAATAACATATGAAACATTAAGTAACATATACAACGGCAAAAACTCAAGAAATTTATAAAATAAATGCTAAAATTATGTAACTGTGTTATAAGAAGTTCTTAAACCTGTGCCAGACTTCAAAAAAGTCTGAATATATCATGTTGGAGGCATTTTCAGGAAAATTTAATGTTATTTTGTGGGTAACGTACGTAACATGATGTTACCCGCTAATGCTGCCACTCTCAGAGGGCTAACATATTTCATTTTGTGGCCTTTATAATGTAGTATCTAGAAATCATAATGTACGAAATTCCCCCTGGGGGAGGTGGGGTCTATAGCCAGCGCGAGGCCTAGAGAATTACATTTTACATTTTTGTGTGATATGGGGGTACCATGTTCAACATCTAATAACTCAAAAAGTATATAAGATAGAAAAATAATGTTTGCAGTTTTGAAAAGGTTATTAAAAATTCTTAAATATGATACCAAATTAATGAACATAAACTGGTTTCAATAAAATTTAAGACAAACTACATTAGATGCATTTATCATTTAAAAGGGGGTTCAATTAAAAAATGTAACATACACTACATCCGGGGTGACTATATTTGTTTTCAAATGTCAAAATCTGTGCCCTAGTAATAGCTTACTTAGAAAATATAATCAATTTGGTAATCTTACCTCATCTTTTGCACTTTTCTGAAGTCTTAAAAAGAATTTTAATTATCAAATATTTTGTAGGGTAACGTATGTAACAGGCTGTTACAGCTTAACGCTGCCATTGTCAGAGGGCTTACATGTTTCAAAATCCTTGCAAGACATTGGGCTTTAAGAAAAATATGGTCTACAAAATTCCCCCTGGGGGGGGGGAGGTAAACCATATCCAGCCAGTGGCCTAAGTAAGGGCTTGGCTCTAATAACAGTCAGACATGCTAGAAAAATTTTGAATACCAATGAACATGTCCAACCAAATGGCCGTTTCTGTCGCTACATATATATATAATCACAAAGTTAATCAAAATAGAATTTTGATGGTACTGATGTAGTTTTGAATGCCCTTCCTCGTTCTGCAACCGTCTTGCTGCAATTTATCGGTTAAATTCCAGCATTTAACAAATAATGAGGCTACTGCCCCCACACCCTAAAAGTACATATATTTGAAGCATCTATAGCTACAAGATGCGAACCCCACAATGAGCCGCGAAATGTGATTTCCAACAATGTGGCATTTTGACAAGTGTACACTCAGACGAGCCTGTGAAACCCCTTTTTAAGCTTAGAAATTTTAAATGATGTTCAGTAAATAGCTTAACACCCATAGAATATATAGCGACTAGCAAAGGCTCTGATCAGACTGCGCGTATGCGCAGGCTGGTCTGAACCGTTGCTGGTCACACATACCACATTGTTGGAAATCTCATACCTCGGCTCATATTTAAAACCTCAGCCAAAGTCAGCAGAGATCAGGTTAATTGTTTCTCGAATTTCCTAAATACTGTCTGGCCCACCTGTATTTTAACAATTAACCTGAGCAGCTTGATAATTATAACACCACATGAATGATGTAGTCAACAGAGTGATTCAATTATTTGTAGCCATCAAAACAGAAATTAAATTACACCTGAAATGTAATTATCGCTTACTGATGGTGCTTATATTATTGAAATTATGTTTATGTTCCAGGTGGCGCTAATGAAAAAGTCAGTTATAGCAGGAAGATATGTACCATATTCACCCACATGCGCGGATCCAGACGGGTGACAGGGGGCCGCAAAAATAAAGGGCTTCTTAGCAATACTGGTCCGGATCCCCTGAAAAAAATCACAATGCTACTTAGCCAGCATTCAATGTTGGACCATCATCGGCACGCCAGCGAAACGCCATTTAAATGTCAGCGTTAAATGGCGTTTCGTCGGCAGGCCGATGATGGCCCGCTTATAGTGGTATTTGAGGTTTTCTTTAGCTCTTACCATCTGTGAGCCCTTTTCTTTGTTTCACCATAGTGTGTTAATTTGACTAGAGTGGTTTTTTTCATGATGATACATTGCATTAGTTAGAAGGCTTCCATGCGAGCTGAACATTTCTTGTACTTTAACAACAGCAGAATCTAGAGCGAAGATTTGGTACCAGTAAAATGCATTTAAGCATCCGGTGGCTTATGCTGCTGTCCGTTCTAAGGCGTTGGTTCTGTTGTTGTTGACTTTTTGTTTATTGTTACTCCCATTGTGGGAGTCTGTAATTGTTCTATGTTTTGTTGTACGTTACTTTATGTACATTCTAGTTTTGCAATCATTTTGGGAGGGGGGAGAGAGTTGTTTGCTTTGCTTAGTTTGTCTTCCTGGTGTCTCGTGATGGTTGTGTGGCTCTTCTTAGCGGTGCCATGGGTTTGTCTGGCACCGCGCATGATCCATCCTTCGTTATTAAGCGAGTATAATTACATAATACCACAACCACACACTGCAAACCAACACAGGGCAAAGTGTAGTAGAACCACAAGACACCAGGGAGACAATTAAAGTAATAAGAAAAAAAGATAAAATTATAAATGTACCTGGCTGACTCTATTTTACCTATCAGAGATCGATCTACCAGCATTGATTTTGAGTTATTTTAGAGTCCACTATTGTTTTAAATGCAGAAGGTTTCGATGCACTAAAGAGCCTTGTAAAGGATTTTAGGGATGCATGATATTTGCCATTTACCTCAAGGGATATAGGATACTATCCAATTTACTTCCAGGGATATGGGATCTGTGTTTGAAATATTTTGGTTACTTTCAGGGATATTGAATATTAAGGAAAATTAATTATGGGGATATTAGCCAATCTATAAGGGTACTTGCCTGTTTACTTCAATGGATATGGGATATTTGGTACCCCCTATACAGGCCTCGCTAAAATCAGAGATTTCTGTTTTCTACATCAGAGTTTTTGCATCAAAAAATGCTCTTCAGATCAGAAAATGAACAATTGTTTGGTCTTTCAAATAAATGGCACTAAAGAAATATGCAAACTGTTGGTGTGCTTGTCATATAGTTTACAGGTTGTCTGAATACTCAGATCATTTGTTATTCAAATTATCTTCCCATGGGGAAGGCTAATCCAGTAGCAGAACGAGACAATGAGTGTAGGTTCGTGTTTACAAATCAACAGACATATTGGAACGTTCATATTAATTGTATACTCATCCATGCTTTAATATCTTGGATATTGGCTTCCCTCGAACGGTAGACTGGCCCCAGTCCTTATAACAGTCTTTCATCAATTTGCCATATCATATACTTGTAGCAAGTCTTTCTCTGGTGGCTCTGTTTTAATATACTTGTAACTAGTCTTACTCTGGTGGCTCTGTTTTAATATACTTGTAGCTAGTCTTACTCTGGTGGCTCTGTTTTAATATACTTGTAACTAGTCTTACTCTGGTGGCTCTGTTTTAATATACTTGTAGCTAGTCTTACTCTGGTGGCTCTGTTTTAATATACTTGTAACTAGTCTTACTCTGGTGGCTCTGTTTTAATATACTTGTAGCTAGTCTTACTCTGGTGGCTCTGTTTTAATATACTTGTAGCTAGTCTTACTCTGGTGGCTCTGTTTTAATATACTTGTAGCTAGTCTTACTCTGGTGGCTCTGTTTTAATATACTTGTAACTAGTCTTACTCTGGTGGCTCTGTTTTAATATACTTGTAGCTAGTCTTACTCTGGTGGCTCTGTTTTAATATACTTGTAGCTAGTCTTACTCTGGTGGCTCTGTTTTAATATACTTGTAGCTAGTCTTACTCTGGTGGCTCTGTTTTAATATACTTGTAGCTAGTCTTACTCTGGTGGCTCTGTTTTAATATACTTGTAGCTAGTCTTACTCTGGTGGCTCTGTTTTAATATACTTGTAACTAGTCTTACTCTGGTGGCTCTGTTTTAATATACTTGTAGCTAGTCTTTCTCTGGTGGCTCTGTTTTAATATACTTGTAGCTAGTCTTACTCTGGTGGCTCTGTTTTAATATACTTGTAGCTAGTCTTACTCTGGTGGCTCTGTTTTAATATACTTGTAACTAGTCTTACTCTGGTGGCTCTGTTTTAATATACTTGTAGCTAGTCTTACTCTGATGGCTCTGCTTTAATATACTTGTAGCTAGTCTTACTCTGATGGCTCTGTTTTAAAACAGAGCCATCAGAGTTAGACTGGCTACAAGTATATGATATGACACATTGATGAAAAATTGTTTAAGGGCTGGAGCCAGTCTAATCGAAAAGGGGGCTTTGACAAACAGCGAAGAACCAGATGAAATAGCATATATGTTTGCTCAGATTAGTTAAACGATCTTCAGGATCATGACTTAATCATTTGTTTATTATTTTAGCCTGCGATCTCTATATCGCCCCCTTAGTGGAAGATGGTGCTAGCTTACATCTTCAACTAAATTGAGATATTGCTTAACATGATATCTTTCATCTCATTAATTATCATGGGTGTATTCCTTGAACAGAACGTATGGTAACAATTTTTTATACGGTCCTGCATGCATATGCTTATCTATAATTTTGTAAGGGCCAAAAAGTGCTATTTGCTGTTTATTTTGTGGCAGAAGGTGCTACATGGCACATACCGCCTTATAATTGGAAGTAAAGTGTGTCCTTTGTAAAAGTTGTTAATAGTTAAAAGGTGGTATATGACAAATAACGCATTTTGTTCTAACCAAAATGATTACAAAAATACACTATTTGATGAACGAAGGTACTATTTGACAGATAACACATTTTTCATTAAAGATAAATACAGCTCTTATTTGACAAAATTGTGTCAATTGTCAAAAAACACTTTTTCATTCGACACAAACTTTTCTCTTATATATAGAGAGATGCCAGACTCTTACAAAGGGATGCACCAGGCTTAAATACAGGTGTCACATTCTTACATAGTTATGACACTTTCGTACAAAGAAATGTCACATTTTAACATAGAGATGTCACATTCTTACATTCTGGTGTTATAACCGTACATACATATTTGTCTTATATTAATGATGTTACATAGTTTCAGACAAAATGTCACATTTTATGCATACAGCTGTGACATTCTAAGATACAGGTGCCACATTCTTACATACGGATGTCACAGTCTTACATACAAATGGCATATTCTTACATAAAGAGATGTCATATTCTTATATAGTGACAACACACCTTTTTACATAGGTCACACTCTAAAATACAGATGTCACATTCTTATTTAGAGATGACACATTCTATTATAGTATCATACTGCATTACTATATAGTGTTGCCATATCATCTATCAAAAATATGTCACATTCTTTTAACATGGATATGACACATTCTTACATGCAGATGTCACTTTTTTACATACTATACATATGTATCATCCTTCATACAAATACCCCTTAGTACATACAGATGCTACATTCTTACATATTGATGTCACGTTCTTACATAAATGTGTCATATTCGTGCTTTGAGATGTCACTCTTTTACAAACTGATATTCTGACATACAGATGATACATTCTAACATAGAGATGTCAATTTCGAATATGGAGATGTCACATTCCTACAAACAGATGAGACTTTTCCGTTGATATGTCACATCCTTACATACGGATGTCGAAATGTTACATGGATATGTTAAATTCTGACAAGCAGATGTCATATTCTTACATAGAAAGGTCACATTATTACATACAGATGTCACATCCTTAAATTTTATAAGAGATGTCACATTATTACATAGAGCTTTCTCTATCATGCATATAGATGTCACATTCGGACATACAGATAACATATTCTAATACAGAAATGTCACATTCTAACATACACATGCCAACTTCTTACATAAAGATGTAGCCATTTCATACTTAGAGATGTCATATTCTTACATAAAGACATCTATCGTCGAGACCCCAAATTTTGTTCACTTTAAAATTAAGTGTATTGTCTACATGTTAGTTATCAAAATATGAAGACTGTTTTTGAAAAAACATTTTTTGTTTTGGTGTTTTGGGGTAATGTGAGACTTCTGAACAATTCATATGTTCTGCATTTACATGAATGTGAAGCTAAACTGTGAAGCTTTAAACTAAACGAGCAAACCTTAAATCAGTTGAAAGGTCTTTGTTTATTTGATAATATATGGATAATATATGGATGGGACATTTGTAAACTTAACTGTTTTTCTGTTTTGCGCTAACGCAGCTTTTTGTATCACCATACAGCCATGTATATGTGTTCCATAATAAATTCGTGAACCCATTTTTCCATGACGAGGTTTATAAAAAGCCAGTCTGGCGAAATACATGTAAATGTGTTAAAAGGCCGAAATGTAGAATCCTTTGCATGGCATTTGCAGATAATAAAGGTCCTTATAAAATGCGCATAAGTTTTCAAAATGATTAGACCAATCAAATTCCCCTGGTATCTTTCTTACACAATGAAAGCGCAGAGATGCCATTGTCGAGGACACAGATTTATCTGCCATTGTTAGTTAACTCATAAAGCACCACATATGATTTGCAACAGACGGCAATTTCAAATTTTGCTGCTTTTTCAAAATAATAAATAAGGCAGACGATTCTTATGAAATATCATACCTTATTTTTTGCGAAAATTAGGAAAAATGTCGCAAAATTTGTTGTCTGCTGCAGTCATGATTGGCGCTTTAAGGGTTAAGTAGTCATACTATCTTTGAATAATATCATAAATTTAACGCGTTTAACGGCAATTGACCTTCGTTTCTTCTTTTCCTATCGGAGTTTCATTTTTTTAGATAGTTTCAATTTTATCTGAAGACTCCGTTTTCAAGATTGACTCAATTAATGTCGCGGTAGCGAGCAATTGGTATAGCTTATTTCTATACATCATAATATATATTATAGTGCAGATGTATTTTTTTACTTATATATTCTTGTCGTTCATGATTATATTGGGACCTGACAGACAGTACAATGGCTTTTAAGTCTGTGCAAGGGCAGTTTCCTTATAACCCTTGCCAATAGTTTTGACCCAACTCAGGACCGACAGAACGCCCTGACCTGGATCTAAACTGTTTTAACACTCTGATAGTATTAACTTTTTGAAATGTTACTTTTGCAAACATCAAATCGTGAAAATTTACCCAGCATGTACAAATTTTATTGGTATGAAACTGAGTCTGTTTTTTTCTCCAGTTCTGTAGGTCCTCACTTATTCTGAAGGACACATTTCCCAAACAGCTTACAGGTCGCCAATCCAGAAAGGTCAATAGAAATTTCACCACAAACCCAGGAATTAAACAAACCCTAATAAATAATGAGAGCAACAACAAATGAGCCGCGACATATGTTTTCCAACAATGTGGCATTTTGACAAGTCTATACTCAGACGAGCCTATGCATCTGTTAAGCTTAGAAGCTCCAATTGAAGTTCTGTCAGTAGCCTAAGAGTCATAGAATGTTCAAGCGACTAGCAAAGGCTCTTATCAGACTGCGCGTATGCGCAGGCTGATATGATGCTTTGCTTGGCTCACATACCACATTGTTGGAAATCTCATGTCACGGCTCAAATTGAGAGCTACGCATCAACAACAGATCTAGAATCACTGCCCTTCGAAGGACAAGCCGTAGTCATGGGAAGAGTTACATATGACAGCCCAGCCAGCAAGCATACAATATCGGCTCACTATCGACCCGCCAGCGATGGTGGCCCGCTATTGTGTGCTGACTGAGAGGCCACCTCCTACCTATATTTTGATGTTGCTTAAGATAATAAATAGTTTAGCTCACACAGAGGCAGTATATTATATCCTATCCATTCTATTACTGTGTTTCCAGGTCTTAAGTGACCCCCGTTTTTTGCTAATTTTTCCTTAATGGTGATTTTAATTAAAAAATTAATTTGAGAAATGAATTTAGATAAAGACCGCGTAATTGAATTTTATTTTTTCCGCATAAATATGAGTTTTTGTATAGGCTGGGATTAGATGATGTGCTTTTGCTGCTCCTCTTTGAATTATATATAGTCTCCAAGAAAACCTAAGGATATAAATAAAACATGGCCTATACAGGTCAGTGGATGGAATTCGTCAGTCCCAAAGATAAGAATACGTGACAGAAAATTATTTTTCCTATTTCTCAACCCAAAATTATTTTGTGTACTCAAAAAACCGTCTCGATGATGAGGTTCTTTTGAGCACCCAAAACACGTGTTTAAACTGATTAAGACAATCGCAACTTCACGCTAAAATCGCTTAACTCGCCCAATCTTCGTGCATTAGACTATGATTCACTGCTTATACTGACACATAAACTTCACTGTACATTAAAACCGATGCATTGAAATGCCCATGTTCAAAAGGCGATTCAAGTAACAGTATTGTCTGAACCTTTAATGCTGGGTTGTTGTCCTCTGCTGAATTTTCTTGCAAGATTATTGTTTTCTAAAAATATGTCTTTCTGGAATGCAAGTAGGTTATCAAACAGAAGCGGTCCAGATAGTGCTCAACTTTTTTAGACTGAACTTGGCTTCGGCTGTTGACAAAGTTTATCAGCAAAGTAATATGTGATGCTCGTTAAGTTTAATGTACATGTATATCCCTGATTCGCTATTTCTCATCAACTCTCTAATTTGCTTGAATTGTCATCATAAACTCTTTACTTACTATATGTAGTGTCGTCTGCTGATAATCTTTGCAAACAATTTGGACCCAGATCAGGCAGACAAAACGTGGGGCATGATCTGGATCCAAATTGCTTGACATTCTACTGACATTCTCGAAAGAGTTCTTTTAGAAAAACATCAACAATTAAACTGATTTTGAAAAAATATCAGCAGACGGCAAAGCCATGACAAATAACCTGGTAGGCAAAAAGAGTCAATGAACTGAAATGGAAGGTGCTAAATGTACATGCAACTTTCATGCTTTGCCTGCTTTCAATACCGCACGGTCTAGGACCCCTTAAGACTTTTACAATTGCGTGTGTGCGTGCGTGCGTGCGTGCGTGCGTGCGTGCGTGCGTGCGTGCGTGTGTGTGTGTGTGTGTGTGTGTGTGTGTGTGTGTGTGTGTGTGGCAAAATGATGACAAGTGAGGTTTACGGAATAGATTTTCGTTGAATCAGCGGATATAGATATTCATGTAGGCTAGTATATATCATAATAGACATTTTTCAGTTACCGCGGACCTTAGGATTTGTAAGATGTAGCACACCTTAGACTTACGTTACTATAGAGGGGCGATCTCAGCAGTGTAATTTAGAAACGTTTAACAACTTCATTAGTTGTAACTTGCGACTCCGTTAATTTCTTGTAAGGAAATCATACGAAGTGCTTTAATAAAGTCATCTTCAGCAAACTAACATTTTCTTTTAAAGTGCTGATTTATTGTAGTTGTGAAAATGTTGCATGCTTTTTATGTCTGCTGATTATATTAAAATGGACTCTGGACTACTTTTATGATGGAAGTAAACATAATGAATCCAAAAACAGACTGCAACTCATGCAACGGTTTGACTCTGTTAGAGAGAAAGATTTCAAAATCCACTTCTGTGCTAGAAACCAAAATTATATTCAATCTATTAAGTCTGACTGCAGATCTATAATTCAGGGGTTATGAGCTCGCTCCTGACCTGGCACTATACTTTTGGGGAATTTGATCATGAAATAATTTTGCAATAACTAAGTCAGATTGTAATTATTTTTTACCTTTTGTTAGTTTGCAGGCAGAGGTGCAATAGATATTGAAACATATCAAGTAAAATTTTAGTTTGTAGGCCTGGGTCCAACCCTTTGTGTGGACTTAGGGGTGGGGTGTTGGCCAAAATCAACTTTTCACAATATGGTATATGCAGCAACATGGTAGCAAATAGTTTGCCAGAAGGCACAACCTTTACCCTTACATTGAGCTACATTAAATCAAGGCCTCATTACAGCTCTACTCCTAGGGAATTTTAATTGATTGGAACTGAGTTCTGCTGAAACAAGAAGGGTTGTTGTCAGTTTCTAGCATAGGTATGTGCACAAAGTACTGTTAAACCGCTTGGACAAGCTTGTCATAAAAATCTGTGGTGCCACCCCAACCCATTTCACCAAATTAATTACATGAGGTAAAAAAACTATACTTATTGTCTTTTCGTTTTTTACTCCTTCTGAATTTCTAAGGGTGGTCAACTAAGCGTGTATTGAATTAATCAGTTTTAGCATTTTCAAAGGTTGGAAATAATGATAAATAACAATTATAATAGATTGGTGACCTCTTTCAGTATGTTGAAGATAAGGAACTTGATATGATAGGATGCAGTTTTATCACATACATGATTTAGCCCGTCTGTATGTCCCTCTTGTATTCATTTTATGATATTTGATGCATTTTGATTTTTTATGATCACTACCATGAACAGTCAATATCATATAAAGTTCACCCAAATCGACTCAACAATTATCTATATGCATGCTGGGTAATTTTGCATGCTTTTTCATTGTCTACAGTTTCTTTTGTCTTTCCTTTTACTTAAATTAACCTATTTAAAAAAAGATACTTGGGGAATACCATGACAGTGCCAAACAGTTTGGATTTAGATCAAGCCCAATATTTTGTCTCGCCTAATGTTGTTCCAAAATGTGGCTGATCAATAGATGACAACAGTCAACACTAGCAGAAAAATAGTTACGAGTATAATGACACTTGAATTACTAGAATCGACTGAATTAGACTATATTGACTTTTGGTGTATCTACAGGGGCGTATCCAGGATTTCTGGAAATGGGGTTCATATGTATAACGGTGCTGGGTTCCCTTTTCTGATTTTCTCTCATTTTTCTTAAATATCCCATGAAAATGAAATAATGTGGCCTCACTGAGAGCAAATTATTTCATTTTTATAGTATATTTAAAAACAAAAGGGGGGGGGGGGTTCGAGCAGACCCCCTGAACCCCATCTTGATCGGCCACTGATTTAACTTTACATTAGCAATTTCCTAGTATGCGTCATGGTTTCTTAGATTCTGAAACATTGGGAACTAGATTTTGTCTAAATGTCTGGTGGAAGCTTTTTGCATACTCAGGGGCGTACTTAAGTGTACGAAAATACGCATGAGCCTACAACTTGACGGTGCAAGTATAGGGTTTTAGCCATTCAATTTGATTTTTGGAAGAAAAATCCAGTTTATTGTGTATATGCTGCGTGACTTCAAAGCTCGTTTTAGCTCTGTGAAATTCTCTTAAGCCATTTTCCGCAAAAGGGCAAAACCCCTGGCTTCATAAAGGGGAACTCTCCAGAGTGTGTACTCTATAACGTGCCCTTGGAACGCGCCTGATCCATATATTTCAAGCATCAGTTTTCTGCTGCAAGTGAGCTCTCTCCCAATTAGTATTATGTACCAGTCAGTTTTAACAACGCACCCTATCTACTGATATGGCGGGTATATAGCTGGGCAAATGAACCATGTTTTAACTTTTTGCATTGTCCCCTTAGTGTGAGTAATTGTGGGGCAATTGCTATACAAAGGCAAATATGGCAGTATAAAGTAAAACATGGCAGACAGAATACAAATACAAATTTTATTTATAGTCGGAGATCTAACAAATTAACATTAGCTAAGTATAGCTATCAACAGACACAGTGAAGAAAACTGCCATGGTTTTAACAAAAGTCAAAGTCCCCGCTGTTCTCGTGTTAGAAAGGAGTAGTGCATATATTCAAGTCCTCTAAAGGGTCAAGGGGAAACCCTAAATCCCTAGTAGTTCAGTACATGAATCATCATAACAAGATATGGACATTTATGCTTGAATTCCATATCTGCTCCATATCTCCTTTCCATTCGAAGGATTTTCAATTACTGTGGGCCAGCTATATTGACTTGCACAAGTTGCGATTGACTTACGCGTTTCCACTGTCCATTAACCTGAGCTTGATGAAATATTGACGCCAAAAAATAATCATATTGGACGCAGAAACATCGAATTTACCTACTCGCAAGTTACAACTAGTGAATGCATACATGTATGGAACAAGAAATAACTTAAAAAAATATTTGGCTTCATTTCAATTGTGAAATGTATTTTTGGTACATGTTTTTTTACACTTGTAAACTGGTGAAATGCCATCATGTGGCATTATCATGGTATGCACTGTTTGTTAAGGTAAAAAAAGATCTCAGGACAAAAAATATAATATTTAGTAGCGGACGAAAAAGATAGATTCCAGTTACTGCTGACATCACCCCTCTTAAATAAAGTCCAAAGTAAGTCTCCGTTAACGGACAAATCGTAATGTAAGGTGTAACTGAAAAATGTCTAATAGAAATGCAAATAGACCACGTGTATCCATTATGGTACACATTGGTATATTCACAGGGAAAAACAACTAAGTTCTTCTTGTGTACAGGGGATCTGGGCTTCATTTACAAATAAGGGCGCCTCCCAAAAATAAGTTTTAGTTACGTGGTGTGCATTTAAATCCACATGCTAAGTGCCGTTTTTTCTAAGTTTATTTCAAAGCTGTTAAAAAAAACAGAAAAAACGGGGGTCACTTAAAACCTGGAAACACATTAACACAGATAAACAATGTATGTATTTTATATCTATGGTGAAACAATGAAACGGAAAAAAGTTTATAACCAAAGATATTATTTGAGCGAACGTAAATTACTAGTTGAGCCATGGTAGGGCTATGCAAAAACAAATATCAGGCACCAACCCATCGACGAATACATCTGTAATTATAGCTAGTCATGCAACTTGCTTCACTGTGGTTAATCAAGACCGACAC
This sequence comes from Loripinus fragilis, assembly GCA_964019695.1. NCBI lineage: Eukaryota > Metazoa > Mollusca > Bivalvia > Lucinida > Lucinidae > Loripinus > Loripinus fragilis. The sequence goes on along the minus strand of OZ026522.1, from coordinate 70,055,973 downwards.
TTGTGGGTTCGTCACACCAAACGGTGCACTACAGCGATGATTCTTCTGTTGCTTGTTGTCCCCAATGTGTGGAGGGATTTGTGTTGGGTCCTAGTCCTGTGATGTGGATCTCTGTACCCTTTCTAAGTGAGGAAAATAGATCTCGCTCCGCGCTTCAGATAAGAATGCGTATTGGAAAACTTTTTTCTTTATTTCTCATCAAAAACATATGCTGTGGGCATTCAAAAGAACCATCTCAATGAGACAGTAATTAAAATTTTACGCTCATAAAATTGTCGTATCTGGCCCTATGCTCGTTGTTTTACTTAAATTGTGTAACAGTTGTTACTGTCTCTGTGCATTGTTTGTGTTTGTGGCATTTTCTGGTCCCCGAGTTTATAAAACTTTTCGTCATGCTCAACTCAACTGAGCACGGAATTTCAACTGCTCATAAAACAAGAATACCGACAACTTAAGAAATTTCTTGCTTTAAGTCTCTCAGATGTTGTATCCATTATGCAAATAAATGTTAAATGCCAACAATTGTTGGAATCTTAACATTTTTTTGCAGGATGAGTTTCGTGCTCAGCTTATTTGAGCATGAATGAAAAAAGTCTAATAACCTCAGGGCCTGGCCATACTTATTTACTTATTTACTTGGTATGATATGGGAAAATACTCTCAGAAAATGAGTAAGGGGAGCGAAGATCATCTCCATCAAAAAAAGGAAAATTAACCATTTCAAGCTAAAATTCATCTCATATAAAAATTATAATGTTTAAGTAAATCACCTTAAACGTCTTTGGAACATCACCTCAAGATATATTGAGCTTATCAGTCGAAAGCAAACCCTTCAATTTTGAGGTGTCTCAACTATATAATTGTCCGTCTGTGTAAAAACTTTAGCACTTATGACAAATTCCTGTGGTTGTTTTCTTGTAATACAAAAACCTACCTAGGATAAAGTGTTACAAGTAAATTAAGTTGATTACATCAGCAGAGAAAAAATTATAAGAACCTGTTATTCATATATGAGCCAGCACACAAGCTTTCGGCACGTATCGCATATGCGAAAATACATTTAATAAACGCACATGCTGATAAAATAAAGCGAATCTAGAGGTTTATAGTTTGGCTTGGGCCTTCATCTACATCTATGTTTTGTGTGTGCGAGTAGCAAAGGCTAAGGCGAGTCTGCGCATGAGCACAGACTCGCCTGAGCCGTCGCTGCTCACTGATTGGATAAGTTCGGAAGTCTCATGCATTGGCTCTAATCAACTACAGTTTTCTATAACATTTCAGATGTTTTAACAGCAAGACTCTGCTCGTTTATTTGCAACTTACGAAGCCCTTTGATATGTAGGTGAGCTGGGAGATGCACACTCAAAATTGGCGAACTTTTTCAACAATAAGACTATGGTTTAGGATTCCTAAAGTGATCAAGAAAACGAATGAATAAGAACAGGAAATTCCACAATCACAGATTGTAAACCAACCCATGTCACCATGAGAAAGAGTCACTGGAACACAGACAAAAAGATACATCTTAAAATAAGACTATAATAAGCTTTATTCCTCAGCGAGAGAAAGAACACAAAAATACACAACAAAACCCAGACCCCGAGATGATAATGGGTTTTTGATACAGTAAGTATGGATTTGTCAATTCTGGTTGTTAAGGGGTCACAAGTCGAAATATCTTAATTGTCTTATATTTCTGTCCCTGAGGCTTATTCATTTATTAGCAAATAGTGGAGACCCTAGTGAAAAGTCGCATTATGCAACACTTTGATCTACATGTAGGCCTTCACTATTTTTCAAAGTACCAGTTTATGGGTATTCTAATATACGTAGGGGAAATTGCTCAGGAAAGAGAAATTTATTTTTCACCTGATATCAAACGGCAGGACTAAAGGAAGTAGCTTATTTTCTGATCTTGAATGACCTTGCGCACACATTCCTAGAAGATGCGTGTTGCATAAACTTTAAGTTATGTAATAGGTCTTTCAGACATGACTATGAAAATTACGATGACTGAATAAAGACACTTTCACTCAAACAGGTTACTTTTATTTTTGTTGCAAAAAAGATAACAGCTTTAAGTGATATTTGTGGTTATGTACCTGAGATTATTTGGTAATTGTTCAAATAAATAAAATAGTCTATATGATCTGCGACATGATATTTCCAACAATGTGGTATGTGCGACCAGCAAAACCTCAGATCAGCTTGCGCATACGCGCAGTCTGATCAGAGCCTTTACTAGTCGCTTGAATATTCTATGACCCTTAAGCTTTTGACTGAACATTATTTGGAATTTCTTAGCTTAACAGAAGCCTGCACATGTTCGTCTGAATCAACACTTGTCAAAATGCCACAGAGTTGGAAACAACATGTCGCGGCTTATATCGGTTTTGCTTTATTCTTTTCTACAAGATGAGCACAAAAGTATGTCTTACACGCAATGACACAGTCTGCCTGAGTACTTACATGTTGCAAAAAGCATGTTTAGGTTTTTTTTAAAAAAAAATAACTATTATTGTTGTTAAATTGCTGAGCGGGACGTAAAGGATCAGTAACCGTTGTCTATTTATCAAAAATATAAATGATGACTACAAATGAGCTAGGCTGTACTTTATAAAATTAAGGGGGATATGTCACACTTTTCTTCGACATAATCATGGAAACGATTTAAAAAAAACTCCACAGGGGCTATCATAATCATTTTCTAAATAAACTTTAAGAAATGATCGAGTTAGTAAATGCTTAATTTACGTTCCTGTCTCAATAGCACCGTTGGGAACATATTTTGAGAACATAAACAGATTATAGAAAGTATATCACAAGATGGAGTCAACGACCTGCTGATACATTTTTTTCAGAGCCTTTGCTGGTTGCTTGACTATTCTATGAACGTTAAGCTACTGACTGAAAATCATTTGGAGTTTCTAAGCTTAACAGGAAGCTGCACAGGCTCGTCTGAGTCTACACTTGTCAAAATGCCACATTGTTGGAAATCACATGCACTGGCTCAATTTAATATCAATTCAAAATGAAGCTAGTGAAAATATGCATCGGACATCACTGAAATTCTGTAATTCGCATGCTTCACATCTGTATTAACGCTATTAGGTAACAAAATGCTGTCTTAGACAGAAAAAAACAGGCTAATTCTTCAGTATTTCTCTTGTCTTTATACGTGCATTGCGATAATAAGGGCTTTCAAATACTGTGCGATTATCAATCATCAGCGCGGCTATTCAGATGCAATTGTGTAGGACCAACCGTTTTGTCACTGACACGAGATGAATGATGAGTGATAGAACTAACAGATATGATATGATTAAATATTTAGTCGTCTATCATTTTCTATTCTCAGATCTAAATCGAGAAGCTAGTTACTGACCTATTGCTTGAGATACGTGACACACTGCGATGAAAACCTGTGCATAGTCCGCCGTTTATTTGTATGCACGGGAAGAACAATGCTGTTAGTACCGGCAATTGCAATTATTGCAAGTTCGTGCAATTAATAGAATGTGGTCCCCAATATCACTATGAATAAAGGAGTGATAGTGTGGTCCTGAAGGTTGGACTATTAATTTGAGCTTACAGGATAAGTATAAAAATCCCCTGGGTCGCCATCTTAAAGCGTGTCTACTTGTATTATTGTAAGGTCAATGTCTGTGTGCGTGTGCGCACGTGTGCGTGCGTGCGCGCGGGCGTGTGTGTGTGTGTGTTCTTGTTTTGTGCTATACTTGTATACTTACATATTTGTGTCCTTTCTAGTTTTGGAATCATCACGCTAAAACAAAGAGGTGGCTGATTTACATTATATTTTTCTGTTCATTGTCTGTCTTTTCCTCACGGTACCATTGGTTGTTCTTTTGCATTTCGTGGTCATACTCATTCTTTTTTAAACATATTTAGCACGATGTCTTGTGTTCAACCACAGATATTAAACTCAATTTAATTTGAGCACGTTAAGCTGATAAAATATTGAAAATTCAAATCGTTTCTGGCATCTGTATATAAAGAAATACCGCACCCTGGTCCAATTTGAGGCATGGTTTTGCGTATAGAGTGCCCTCAAAAAACAGTCTGAACAAATGGTATGGGTTATATAAAGACCGATCACAGCCAGACAGCTAGTTAACTTTTTTATTTTAAAAATGAAAAATAATCCCCCACAAATTTCAGCAATGGGGTTGGGTCACAAGTTATCGCAACATTCTCGTGTGTACTATCAGAGCTTGTAGAGATTTCTGCTTATCGTTAAGTAGAAGTTTGCAGGTTTGGTATGGACTCTGAGTGAAGGAAGAAGGTCGTTTCTCCAGGGCACAGACCTGTAATTGTTTTCCATAGACCTCCATTACAGTTTTTAAGTAAGCCGTGATCCTCACAACTCTTCAATCACAATCAAGGTCATAGAGGTCAAAGGTCAAGGTCACTTTGCAATTTTATTGGTCAAAAAGGTACAATTTCTACAATTAATGACTATTTGTCTTAAATTGAGGTAAAATGGGTCAAATGGTCAGTGAAAAATATCATATTATAGAAAAGTTTAAAAATACTAGCCCAAAATACTTTTTTTTTTACAAATGGCAGCCTGTAAGTTTGGTAAAACCAGGCCTGTGAATTGGTATACTGTTGCAGTTTCATTATGCTATTTTTTCAAAGTGACATTTATGTTGCCGGATAGAATTGTAAAGATTTAAACGGACTAATACGCCTACATATATCCATCTGAAATGGCCCTTCTTATCAAGGTCAAGGTCATCAATAAGGTAAAGGGTCAATTTGATCAGCAAATCAACACAAACTGACCCAAATGGACTACTAAACAAAGTGGAGAGTACAATATCATACAGGTTTCAAAGTTGTTCTTCACTGTTGCTCAATTGAATGGTCAATATGTCAATGTCATTTTGGGTAATATGACAGTCTCTTGTGATATCCCTCAGTTCAACTAAGGCACATGAAAATAAATGAGTATGCAAATATGGGCTTAACACATGTAACACTTTTCAACTAAATTGCATTTAACTCAATAAAGTGACCGCTACTGCGGTTTACTGAAACTAGCGAAAGAGCCTTTTTTACCATATTTTGACAATCACAAGAACACATACTCCAATAAGTGCTCTAGTATAACAATAAAAAACAAAAATGCTCTGATTTGGGAACCAGTGAGTTTCTGATAAATGAAAGCTTGCTTACAGTATAGCCTCATAGTGCAGAAGTGCAACTCACATGCTTGAAGTCCAATATGTAGTGCAAAACTGAGCCAACCATCACCCCCGACCTACTAATAAGGCTCCTTTTCTGCAGTCTTAATGATTTTTGTTTTAAAAAAGCGGACTTTCTGAAAACTGGAATCATTAGTGGACTTGCTGAAATCAAAACAATGCATCAAAACATATCACAGGTCACATACATAGCAGCCTAGGTGTCCAACAAAACAGGCCTGATATTATTCTTTAGGGCCCAGACCTGTAATTGTTTTCCAAAGACCTCCATTATAACTTTTAACATGGCTGTGAGCACAATGATGCTGGCATAGAGTTACAGATTGGACCTAGTTCAATCAATAAACAAGAATGAGATACCCCGGTGACCACCATGTTTTACCACTTTTTGGCCCCTGGAGGTGGACACCGTATATGAGAGGAAAATTCTACTGAAAAAAAACAAGAATGCAAGGTCATTTTTTCTAAGCCACACCACTAAACTTAATCAACAAAAGCAATGAAATGTTGTTTCAAAAAGTACAGCAAAGATACACCTGTCTAATTAATACAATATATTTCCTAGTTTTATTATTGACCAATCATGAAACACCTTACAACTTAAAAAATATTGTGCTGAGCTTCCACCCACCTTTTGAGCCAATCATTGCCCTTTATACAATTACAAGTCTGTGACCTAAAATCGAAGCACGCTTATCTATTTCAAGCGCATGATATATATCCTGATTGCTTGTTTTTTTTTCTTTTTCTTTTCTTTTTTATGCATTATTATATTGAATTGGTACTTTTAGTTATGACAATACGTTTCAGATTAATAACAACAAATTGTGCCATTACATGAGATTTGGTACTCATTTGATTTGCGCAAACACCTCCTTTAAATGAGGGTCTGGATGGAGGGGGGGTCTGGTATCCACTATTTATTAAACATTTAGCTTATTATTCATCTCATTACAATTTTTGGTTATTCATTAAAATAAGACCCATAGTTCATTAAAATCTGATTATTCACTATTCATTATTTTTCCTTCTATTCGTTAAAAATTAGATTATTTATTATTTTAGGCACTCATTATTCGCTAATCATTTTTAACTTATTATTCACTATTCATTATAAAAAAGGGCCATTCTTAACTAATCATTATACCCCATCCAGACCCTCTTAAATCCTAATACTGACGTATGCAACAGCACTAGAGGTCAAATTTGACAATCAAACTTTGTGTATGTGAGCGTCGAAGGATCTGACGAGCCTGCGCATTTGCGCAGGCTCGTCAGATCCTTCGTCGCTCGACAATGGAATAAGTACCAAATTACCAAGTCCTGGTTCAAATGATGTCTTTAGCTTAGAGTTGAACATTGATTAGATCGAAAACAGCGATACTTCAATTAATTTCCATTTAAGACGGAATAATGAATGCTTAAGTTGTAATAACCCGTTAAATGACACAGCCAGCTGGTACATTCTATCATTAGAGTTAAACAATTAATGCAATAAAAATTCTAACATTCTTTATTGCATCCATACTGTAAAAATCTTACATTTGGCTGGTATTTTCATTTGGTGCTATTAGCGATTAAACTTATTTAATGACAATATACTTACAAGAAGCACATTCACTGTTAAAGATGGGTGTAACATTGCCCTCCAATTTGATGACAGCTGAATTGTTATTAATGTTGGTGTAATCTTTCAAAAGCCTTTGAAGCTTTGTGTTGTTCGTTCGTATTGATCCGGAGAATAACTTCAACAATAACAGGTAGAAATGATTAACATTTTGGCTTCAAGTATATTAATAAGTCAGTGTAAGTTAACATTCTTTTGGAATTAACCTACACGTATTCTTACAGTGCACACCGCATGCCTATCGACGGTTAAAATCTTTTGTACCTTAGGCAAAGATTTGTGTTTTGTTTGGTCCTCTATGTACATGTACAAATGGATTTCGAGAATTGCATTAACGGACCAATTCTTTCCTTCAAGTGCCTATGTTAGTGCATTAATCCTGTAGTATTGTCTTTTGGTACAAGCAGCTTCGCATCACATCATACAAGGGCAAAGATAGGCTGTTTATTATTTCCAGAATATCAAGGCTCTCCAGCAAATAGATCAATTATGCCCAATTTGAATTACGTCTTCTTCATAAACTGCAAAGTATGGTCCATTTCGATCCAAATTTAGCTATAATTATTCTAGATTACATCTAATGTGTTTTTATGGCTATAATTAAGTCATTAGACTGCTTTATAGAAGTTATTGCAGAAGATAATTGCGATTATTCCTGGAACTTTGAGAGCTGTTGCGATCATTTTATACCAGGCCCTTCCAATCCCTTTCACCCGTATATGGAAATCCCAGTAGGCACTCAACTTAAAATCAATGTCGTTTTAACGTCGAGGTGACGTCATGACGTCACCTCGACGTTGATACGACGTCGTTTTGACAGCATGTGCTTGCTGTGATTGGTAAGGCCATAACATAAAAAACGATGATCCAAGGTTTGCAATTTTCAAACTTCAGGTGGAGGAAAATAAAACAAAAATAAAAGTTTAATGGGGTTTCATAAGAAGTTCCACATGTAATTTAGAAAAAAAAAAGTTTGTCAGTTAATTCTTGTTAGTACTGGTCTGCACAATTGTTATGAAGGGCAAATTTAGACTTAAAACAGATACATGTACCAGCGGTTATGTCATTTTCACATTGCATTTTTATGATAGAAAATTTTCAGGACTTTAGTTAAGAGTGCGTAACAGAACAATAGTTTTCGTATTTCTCAACCAAAACATATGTTGTAGTATTCAAAATCCGTCTCAATGGAACGGTTCCCTTAAGCACCCAAAACATATGTTAAAAAAGTATGGGTAAGAAAATATTCACAATTTTACTAAGATTTTTTGTTTGTTTATCTAAACCTATGATTGTTCCAACTTTATATATCAGCCTTCTGAAAAAAACCGGATCTCCATATCGTTATCAATTTTTTATTAAGGTACCTCCATCTTCTTTTCAACCCTCTCTTTCATGAATATTCATGTTAAGCTCCACCAACAATGAATAATTATAAAATTCAACTTTCGCGTTTGTACATAGACCAAAGAAATTGCTTAATGGGTCCACTAGTGTAGGATCATATCTAACCATATTTCCATAAGCAAACAGAGTAGACCCTGATCACAAGGCTGGGTCTGCTCTGTTTGTAAAAGCGTTAAAATGCGTCTCTATGAAGTAAAGGGTAAAAGTTGCATAGTCTGTAACGTTTGATCTTTTAATTTTTGAAATAATGTTTCTATTTTTCAAGAACACATTAAAAAAAATTCAGGTATTCATTTTACCAATTTCGTAATCTTTACAAATTATCAGTATCAAAACAATAGCATTTATGTTAAACTTTGACTGTTTATAATTATTGGAGGGACGCAAATAATTACCAAGAAGAGAAAAAACATCTGTTTTTATAAGATAATTCACTTTTCCATGCAGTTTTTAGCTATAGTGAACCGATTTATTGTGAAAACTTTACTTAATTCTGCTTTTACAAATGATTTAAAAAGAAAAGAGAATATTTCGAAAATGTTCATAGTTGCAGACTTAGTCTCTTTAACAGATGTGTTTGCTATTTTATGAGAAAGCGATTTGTTCACATTTCATAATCTTTAAAGAAGGCAGTTTATATATGCACTTGGAAAAAAGTTAAGCATCACTTCGTGTTCTAAGGAAGTGTTTTGAAAAATCGGATTTCCATAGCTTGACAATACTGATATTTTATGGTTTATGTTTCAAAGCATCATCTAGGTACTACCTTAAGATTTTAGGTTACGGAGGATACAATACGCCACATGTGAATAATGTTATTTTTCTGAAAATAAGTTTGCCCTTTTGTTTCAGCACACACAGAAAACTATTTTCGGAAGTACAAATAGCATTTAATGAAAGAATTGAGCATTCACAATGAATAAATTAAATTGGTTTTGAAAAGTAGTGCATTAGCGTCGAACCACATTACCGTAAATGATCTGCATTTGCACTAATTTCTATGGAAACAGAATTTAATGATAATTTCCGAAAGCCGTAAGTGGATAATTATTCTGTGCCTCTATGACCAAACTGTGTGTTATGAAAGTCTTAGAAGACCATGTTAAATTTCTTGCCAAAGTTTAACAACTTCCAAAATGTTTAAACAAAGAACAAAATACGGCTTTGAAAGCTGCCATAGGTGAAGTATGGCTCTACCGTCAACGGCAGGTCAGAAATCTAAAAAACAAATGGTGATCATAATTGGTCAAACAGTCTGCGACCAAAAGTGAAGACGATCAGATATAATGGAAGGACGGATCACAAGAAATATCAATATGGTCATGAAATCAGAAACTAATTTTATGGATTTACGATACAGGTGTAGCAGAATCTTTGTCATTATAACGCAGAATTAACATTTTCATTTTAGCTCATTCTTTTAAACTTATATTCTATAATTGTGATCTACAGAATACATGGTACATTTCAATTTTAGAAAGTTTGAAACTTTTTGTTTCTTATCCTAAAATATTCAAACATTGTGATCTACAGAATACATGAAACATTTTGTTTTTGGCTTGTTTTGTTATGCTTTCATGCACGTCTGTTTGTCGATGCCTTGTGGTCACCTGCTGGGAAAGGGCTGACCCCTTGGCTCTCGTTTGTGATGTCTAATTGTGACGTTGTCTCTTTCCCATTGGTATCCTTGGTCAAGTGTAGTGCTTGATTGTATCGATTCCTGATCTTTGCCCTCTTTCTAACTTTGTACTTCTTCTTCATAGTCATTATTATATTTCTTACTTCAATATATACTTATCTACTTACTAGTGTATCATCTTTTTTCATTCGTCTTCAGTATACTCATATATACATAATTAGTTTTGTTATTTACTTCTGTTTACTCATATTATTCTTTCTGTCTACTATTTATTTATTATTTATTTATTCATTTATTTATTTATTTAGATATGTTTCCAATGTATGTTCCTAACTCCTTTGGTTTGTTAATCAGGTGTGTATAATATAATACATATGCATTTGTATAAATCTAGCCATGTTTATTAGCTATAATGTATGTTTAAAATGTAGGGGAAGGGTCGTTACTAATGTTGTGAAATCTTGTGAACCAACCCCGTTGCTGTATATATTTGGCAATAAAATATGTTTGAACTAAACTAAGCCTAGCTTCTTTTTTGTGGGACATAGGCATACGGCTCAGACCCAGACCAGTTGCCGAATAACGCAGCGTCTGAGCAGGGTCTGCACCGTCTGCTTACATAATTTTTGTTAAAATTTGAATAAAAGTGAAAAATACCACCCAACAACCATGAAAATGGAAACGGGCTGGTCCAATTGATAAGAGCGGGAAAACCATAGGGCTTAAATGGGTTAATAATTTAAAATACCCAATTATGCAAATATAGCACCATTATCAGTCTGAATTTTTTAAATAACAGTATATAGTAATCAATAAGGATAAACAAAGAAAAAGAAAATTTATATATATATATATATATTTTTAAATCTACAATAAATAATCTTAACACTAGTTGTCTGCTCAAAAAGCCTAGGCAAACACTGCATGCCCAGAGCAGTTTGATCAGGGTCTTCCTTATTTGCTATTCTGACAAACATTCTGCAAATTCCAGCCCTGATAACCAACAATTTTAGAACAGAAAAAAATAGGGAAATTTTAGAAAATTTACCCTAAATTAACCTCAAGACAAGAAACACAAATATTCTGCCAGACAAAACCCAGCGGACATAAACGTTCTAGTGCCCATATATCACTTTATCAAAGTTCATGTACTCAATCAATTCTTATTTCTACTGACCAGTTAATCACTTTATTGTTTCTGAGTCCTAGTACCGGACGACATAATTGATATATCACGGAGCTCATTTGGTCTTTAGCACCAAAAGTAATTGATATACAATATATGTAATTTTATTGGAATCTAGAGCGATGTGTAGTGCATAAGATATTGTTACTTTGATTTATTTAATTTGAATCTTTACGTCTCAGTCAACAACTATGGTCATTTCGAGACGGTCAGTTCACCTGACCACACTGTTTCCTGGGTAAGTATGACTAGGCGGTTAGCCAGTACTTCGTGCACATACGTTCGCTTGCAACTGACAATCAGCAGAAGGAGGAGAATGGCCGTAGAAATTATTTCATGATCAATCTCCACGACAGTATGGGACCGAACCGGTACTTTACCATACATTCCGGCCCAATACTTTTGTAGCTATAGGTATAGTTAAGCGTAAAATTGTGATTGTTTCTTTACCTGTCAATTTAAACATGTGTTTCTTTACCTGTCAATTTAAACATGAGTTTTTGATGCTCAAAAGAATCGTCTCATTGAGACGGTTCTTTCGAGTACCACAACATATGTTTTAGTTGGGAAATAATGAAACTATTTTTAATTACGGACTTTTATCTGAAGGCTGTTATCAATAAAATTGAAAAATAAAATTTTAAAACATACATTCATTATTATTTAATTATGCCAACGTTAAAATGTCTTAAAGGACAAGACTTTAGTACCATTGTTTACTGAAACAGCAAGTTAGTATTACAAGGACCACAGACCAACCCATGGCACGCGAGAAAGAGACACAGAACACAGAGACAGAGAGACATGCTAGCAAGGAGTCAAGGACACAGTTAAAGTAAAGCAATTGACTCTGTCTTTCCCAGCAAGGTGAAGAAAGCATTCAGCTCTGTCTTTCCCAGCAAGGTGAAGGCCACAAAAAACTTCACTACAAAACAAGGATCCAACACAATTCCGTGTCTAAATTACAGTTAATTCACGCTTAATTCATATGGTACTTAATTCATCCTATTGTTCAAGCTTTTATTTAGTATGGTTTGTAAGTGCCTTGGCATGATTAAGCCCTGTTTGGTCGCAAACACTTTAAAGAGATGCTACTCTCATATCTAAACAACAAAGACGCATACTACACGGAAGCAGAACATTGTGGTCACAAATGATGTTTTTCTGGCTTGTAGATAATAGCCCAACATAGAATACTTGGTATCTTTTGTGATTTTTCAGGAGATCCGGACCAGTATTGCTAATAAAACCTACATTTATATTTTGGTGATTTTACAGGGTGGGGTCCGGACTCCTTGCCCCCCTCCCCCTCTGGATCCGCGCATATAACACGTACATATGCATACGGAATTTATCTTTGGAGTTGAGCAGGTCGGTTCGAGTGGTACCGGTCGAATTATTTCTCACAGCAAGTACCATATTGAGATATATAATAGTGCACCTGCAACGCAAACTCTTTGACGCGAACTCTCTGATATTCTGTTATGACTCCAGATGTCAGAAAGCTGTAAAGATGAGTGGATATTTTCAGTACACATTGAATTATTAATACAATCAAGCTAGCATCATAATGTATAAGTAGAAATGACGAATGGCCATAGCGTACATTTTCAGTACAGCGGAATAGCTAACGAACTAAACCAGACTATAGCACTTATAAAAAAAAAACATTAACGGAATTAAACGCTCTGACCAAACTGCAATTTCATCGTTTATTGTACATACATGGATGTTCGACGAAAATATCTCCGATTCGTCGACAGTGCATGATATAAGTCATTACAGTACATACGAGGGGTGTTTCATAGTGCAGCTGCATCAATAGCTTCGATATTATAAATGCAATATGTATGTGTTATACGCGTATATCACTAGAAGGGGCAATTCTTCACTACTCGATGGTGATCACATAATTAGCCCTTAAAACGCCAATCACATAAAAAGTCCTCTGCTTTTGTCGTCTGCTGAAATGTTTTAGAAGCCTTTCCAACAAACAGTGTAGACCCAGATCAGATTGCTCCTATAGTAGCAGTCTGATCTGGGTCCACACTGTTTGTCTCTATACTTAACTTTGTAAAATAATGTTAGCAAAAATTGCAGCAGACGACAAAAGCAGACGGAATTTTCAGATGAATTATTTGCTGGCGTTTAAAGGGTTAGATTAATTACAACACCAACCAAAATAACACCTACTCAATGGCACTGTACATGAATACTACCGCCCATCTATTTGTCCTTGTCGAATTCGCATGAAAACGAACGTAATACGCATTAGTTTTCGAACGCGAATTTCGAAAATCCAACCAAAGCCCACTTTCGATACGCGTTGAACTGCAGAGCAACGCATTTAACTGTTAACCAATCAATAACTCAAGTATAGCAACGCACCTGCAGAAAATTTACAGAGGAGAGAAAACGCTACATTAAGCCCTACCTTTTTGTTCACCCTAATACTATAAAATACCATGAAATTATGAATACCAAAAACCCACAGCAATTGAAAAACTTATGCAAGTTTATTGATACAATTTTGAAGAATGTTTAAGTATACTGACCTGATAATTTTGTATTATTATGTGTACCCAATATTGCAGTCAGTGTTTGCGTAGAATCAAGTATGTCACGGTGGAAAATGTCTGCCCCTGACCATGCCTTCATGCCTACCATTGGGAATGTATGGCCAGGGACCGCCATGTTCAGCCGGAACATCGCTGTTTAACGAATGAAGGTCTACTTGCAAATAGTTTACATTATTTGGCCACGGCAAATGTATTAATTTATGCCATAACATTAAATCCGCGTTTCCTAAAACCTGCTTTATATTTCATTTTCGATAAAGCAGGTGGCAGGAAAAGCATCATTGCTGACCATAAATTGACTAGCGCCAAGGGCTATCCTTGCTAGTACAAGGGTATCCTACGCGCGCTGGGTATATTTCATCACACGGTACTGTATTGTATTACCATTAACAGTAAAATTCGTTTATAACCATTGGACGGCGAAATTTCGAACCTGTAGTGGGCTGGTGCCCATGCAGATTCGGAACTTCCCCATTCAGTTCATGTGGTCTCAATTTGGGCTGCGTATGTATTCTCCATGTAAAATAGCTCCCAAAAATAACAATATTGCAGAAATAAGTTAATATTCTTATTAAAAAAAAAACAACTGTATATGGTGTCCAAATGGAGATTCGCATGAGAATTGCCACACCGAGGCAATGCTCACGGGCGTCCCCATTTTAGAGAATACGCTCATGCAGTGCAGTCCATTTCTCATTAATCGCCTAGCCTAATACACATTTCCACAAGTACCACTGCACGAGAATTGTAAACCGCCAAGAGACGTGTGATAAGGACCCGTGCCGAAATTGGATAAAAAAAATGCAAAGGCGATTGACTGCCAGTTCGTCCAACAAATGTCCCCTTACACGCGTCACAGCTCTGAGTTGGTGTAAGACTGGTTTCCAGTAGGCGGATCTAGCCGTACTATAAATTGGGTAGAGTGCTGGCGATATTTATCGATGTATATTATTTCTGAACAGTGACTTAGATTGCATACCATTTTATGATTGGAACACCAACAATAACATTTTCCCTTCTTTATATATAATATTTAATGTAAGAAGTAGAAGTCATGCCTGACCAGTCGATGTGATAAAGGTTGTAGAGGAAACACACATGAACGACTGATGCCTTCAAACACGGGTGCTAAATGAATATATCCTATACTACCGAAAAACTGAATAGGGTTACTACATTATATTTAGAAATAGTTGCTAACAGATTTTCTATCTGAAATAACATAGTTTTCGCTATAGATAAACAGTGCGAACCAAGTGGAGATGTCACACTGTGTGACGAATCATCTAGGCTCCCACTGTTCTACAAGCATAGACATTTGGCTGACAAAAACATTTGCAGTATAGCACATATTCACACGTATATGTATATTTACATATGTAAAATATATGCGTGAGTATATGTGACGATCAACGTAGAAACTGAATCTTCATATTTTGAACACGGGAACAAACACGGACTCAATGAAAAATATTCCTCCCGAGGATAGAGCTAAATCCTACGTTTCCATTTCCCTTTTCCTTTTCTTTACTTCTAAAATCAACTCGCCACTTTGTTGTTGTTGTAAAAGTAAAATATATATGTAAAATTATGAACCTCATGCTGGTTACATTGTAATCCTGAGTGAATAAAGAATTTGTTTTGTATTTGTATTTAGTTCAACGTACAATTCACGTTGAAACGCATTGTAAAATAGCCAATCAAAAAGGTTCAATTGCGTTGCCAGACCTGTTACATGTAAATAAATGATAATATTATTGAAACCAGGAAAACAGCGAAAACATTATCCCACAAAAAGCTTTGTTTATCGTTTCTTCTTTCTTTTCTGTGTCAATGGCACTCACTCATTTATGGCCATCGTTTCGAGATATTTCATGTCAGCTGACTTTACATCCCATGACATTTGTTTAACATCGGTTACAATTCAAATATGTGGACCAGTTCATCGTGTTTAGTCCAACCATATCAAACAGGTCCGTAATTCTGTGTTATCAGGCCTTGGGATCAGCTTTCAGAACCTGAACCTGCTGCATTTTTATCAAATAATTAGCTTGAAGTCTTTATCGATCAATCTCTTCTTACTGGCTGGATTAAATTTGGGTCTTCAGTTGATGAGGCTGCGGGTCCAAGCCTCACAGAAGGCACTGTGTTCAGAGAGAGAGAAAGGGAGAGAGAGAAAGAAGTCTGTTTAAGTGGTGTCGCAACCTATCTGCCTGCACTGTGTTGCAGGGGTGCAGCTGTTTAAGCAGTGTCGAAACCTAACTGCTGGGCACTGTGCTGCAGGAGTGCAGCTGTTTAAGCAGTGTCGCAACCTATCTGCCGGCACTGTGCTGCAGTGGTGCAGCTGTTTAAGTGGTGTCGAAACCTATCTGCCGGGACTGTGTTGTAGGGGTGCAGCTGTTTAAGCAGTGTCAAAACCTATCTGCCGGCACTGTGCTGCAGGGATGCAGCTGTTTAAGCGGTGTCAAAACCTATCTGCTGGCACAGTGTTGCAGGGGTGCAGCTGTTCAAGTGGTGTTAAAACCTATCTGCCGGCACTGTGTTGCAGGGCTGCAGCTGTTTAAGCACAGTCGCAACCTATCTGCCGGGCACTGTGTTGCAGGGGTGCAGCTGTTTAAGCAGTGTCACAACCTATCTTATGGCACTGTGCTGCAGGGGTGCAGCTGTTTAAGTGGTGTCAAAACCTATCTGCCCGCACTGTGTTGCAGGGGTGCAGCTGTTTAAGTGGTGTCGAAACCTATCTGCCGGGGCTGTGTTGCAGAGGTGCAGCTGTTTGAGCAGTGTCACAACCTATCTTACGGCACTGTGCTGCAGGGGTGCAGCTGTATAAGTGGTGTCAAAACCTATCTGCCCGCACTGTGTTGCAGGGGTGCAGCTGTTTAAGTGGTGTCGAAACCTATCTGCCAGGGCTGTGTTGCAGAGGTGCAGCTGTTTAAGTGGTGTCGAAACTTATCTGCTGGCACTGTGTTGCAGAGGTGCAGCTGTTTAAGTGGTGTCGAAACCTATCTGCCGGCACTGTGTTGCAGGGGTGCAGCTGCTTAAGTGGTGTCGCAACCTTACTGCTGGGCACTGTGCTGCAGGGATGCAGCTGTTTAAGCTGTGTCACAACCTATCTGCCGGCACTGCGCTGCAGGGGTGCAGCTGTTTAAGTGGTGTCGAAAACTATCAGCCTGCACTGTGTTGCAGGGGTGCAGCTGTTTAAGAGGTATTGAAACCTATCTGCTTGCACTGTGCTGCAGGGGTGCCGCTGCTTAAGTGGTGTGGAAACCTATCTGCCGCCACTGTGTTGCAGGGGTGCAGCTGTTTAAGCGGTGTGGAAACCTGTCTGCCAGCACTGTGTTGCAGGGGTGCAGCTGTTTAAGTGGTGTCAAACCTATCATCGGGCACTGTGTTGCAGAGGTGCAGCTGTTTAAGCGGTGTCAAAACCTATCTACTGGCACTGTGTTGCAGAGGTGCAGCTGTTTAAGCAGTGTCGCAACCTATCTGCCGGCACTGTGTTGCAGGGGTGCAGCTGTTTAAGCGGTGTCAAAACCTATCTGCCGGCACTGTGTTGCAGGAGCGCAGTTGTTTAAGCAGTGTGGCAACCTATCTGCCGGCACTTTGCTACAGGGGTGCAGCTGTTTAAGCAGTGTTCCAACCTATCTGCTGGCACTGTGTTGCAGAGGTGCAGCTGTCAAAGTGGTGTCGGAACCTACCTGCAAGGCACTGTTCTGGAGGGGTGTAGCTGTTTAAGCAGTGTTACAACCTATTTGCCGGCACTGTGCTGCAGGGGTGAAGCTGTATAAGCGATGTCAGAACCTACCTGCCGGCACTGTGATGCAGAGGTGCAGGCTGTTTAAGCAGTGTTGGAACCTACCTGCCAGGCACTGTGTTGCAAGGGTGCAGGCTGTTTAAGCGGTGTCAAAACCTATCTGCCGGCACTGTGTTGCAGGGGCGCAGCTGTTTAAGCAGTGTCGCAACCTATCTGCCGGCACTGTGCTACAGGGGTGCAGCTGTTTGAGCAGTGTTCCAACCTATCTGCTGGCACTGTGTTGCAGGGGTGCAGCTGTTTATGTGGTGTCAGAACCTACCTGCAAGGCACTGTGCTGCAGGGGTGTAGCTGTTTAAGCAGTGTTACAACCTATCTGCTGGCACTGTGTTGCAGGGGTGCAGCTGTTTAAGCGGTGTCGCAACCTAACTGCTGGGCACTGTGCTGCAGGGATGCAGCTGTTTAAGCTGTGTCACAACCTATCTGCCTGCACTGCGCTGCAGGGGTGCAGCTGTTTAAGTGGTGTCGAAACCTATCTGCTTGCACTGTGCTGCAGGGGTGCCGCTGCTTAAGTGGTGTTGAAACCTATCTGCCACCACTGTGTTGCAGGGGTGCAGCTGTTTAAGCGGTGTGGAAAGCTATCTGCCAGCACTGTGTTGCAGGGGTGCAGCTGTTTAAGTGGTGTCAAAACCTATCTGTGGGCACTGTGCTACAGGGGTGCAGCTGTTTAAGCGGTGTCGAAACCTATCTGTGGGCACTGTGCTGCAGGGGTGCAGCTGTTTAAACAGTGTTGAAACCTATCTGCCGGCACTGTGTTGCAGGGGTGAAGCTGTTTAAGTGGTGTCGAAACCTATCTGCTGGCACTGTGTTGCAGGGGTGCAGCTGTTTAAGTGGTGTCAAACCTATCATCGGGCACTATGTTGCAGAGGTGCAGCTGTTTAAGTGGTGTCAAAACCTATCTGCTGGCACCGTGTTGCAGAGGTGCAGCTGTTTAAGCAGTGTCGCAACCTATCTGCCGGCACTGTGTTGCAGGGGTGCAGCTGTTTAAGCGGTGTCAAAACCTATCTGCCGGCACTGTGTTGCAGGGGCCCAGCTGTTTAAGCAGTGTCGCAACCTATCTGCCGGCACTGTGCTACAGGGGTGCAGCTGTTTAAGCAGTGTTCCAACCTATCTGCTGGCACTGTGTTGCAGGGGTACAGCTGTTTAAGTGGTGTCGGAACCTACCTGCAAGGCTCTGTGCTGCAAGGGTGTAGCTGTTTAAGCAGTGTTACAACCTATTTTCCGGCACTGTGCTGCAGGGGTGAAGCTGTATAAGCGATGTCGGAACCTACCTGCCGGCACTGTGATGCAGAGGTGCAGGCTGTTTAAGCAGTGTTGGAACCTGCCTGCCAGGCACTGTGTTGCAAGGGTGCAGGCTGTTTAAGCGGTGTTGGAACCTACCTCCCCGGCACTGTGGTGCAGGCTGTTTAAATGAAGTCTGAACCTACCTCCTTGGCACTGTCGAGCAGGGGTGCTGGTTGTTTAAGCAGTGTCAGTTTCTACCTTCTGAGCAGGTTAGATGGGCAGAACTGGATATGCTGCTCTACTTTTATTTTAGGACTGACCAGGTGAAGCCTGGGCACATGCAATTGCTTTTGCTTAGGAGTGCCTTCTTTTTTCCTTTGAGAGAGATCTATTCAGTAAGAATGTCAACAAGTGAGTTTAGCTCGATTATTTTACTTAACGAGGATAGTTTGCATCTAATCTCAGTTGACCCAATCTGAAAGTTCGAAATTGTTTGATGCGAATCCCAAGAAACAAAATTGAATGCAGTGCGACACATTTTCAATTCATTTGCTTCATGTCGTTCTTTTAAGAAAAATATTTTACATTGGGCACTAAAAGAGACTAATTATAGATCTATATCTGATGAATATCGATGTGATTTTACTGTTATATATTCATTTTTCGGCCTTGAGTAACTCCATTCATTTCTCCGCTGAAAAGTCGTGATAGTCAGCTCAAAATATTGATCAATGAATGGAGTGAGATATTTGACTCAAACTCGGCTTTAAAACCTCAAAGGAAACGAGAATTGAGATTTGCAAGACAAGCCTTACCAGAAATATTCAAAGCAAAGTTAAACCGTGAATAACAATGTAAACATTGAGCAAGGTCAACTCAATTTTGATTGGTTTAGGCATTACTGCGTTGTAACAAAACGATTTGATTGGCTAAAGGAAGAAACGCATATTTTATCGTTGAAACGCGTTAGAGGGCTGCTAATGAGTATTCATGAGTTTCGAAACACGTTGATTCGCGTTTCATACGTAATTTAAACTCAACGCACGTACAATGCGTTGGAAACGCACATGAAACGCGAATTCGCAGGACAAATACGCGGGCGGTAGTGTAATATAACAGAAATTGTATGGACACTTTCTTCCTATTTTTATTTTATTATACATCTCGCTGTTTAGTTGTCCTTTTCCCTCGTTAAAAAACATTTTTCATGCTCAACTGAGCATCAGATTTTATCCTGCTCATAAATTTATAAATTTCATACCTAAATAGGATGACCCTTCTATCGTTAATAATAATCGACCTATTTTTCTCCTCAACTAAGATGACAAGCTTTCTGTATGATTAATCTTTAAATGGCTGTTCAACCTCTATTAGTACACCCACTTTCTATTTGCGCTTCAATCAGGATTTATTCCTGGGTACTCTTGTATCAACCACATAACATTCTTATACAGCACTTTCTGCAAAGCTATTGGTGCAGACAAGGAAGTAAGAGCTGTCTTCTGTGACATCAGCAAAGCCTTTGATCGAGTCTTACATGCTGGTCTTATTCACAAGTTAAAAGTTGCTGGTGTAACAGGAACGGTTCTTACCTTCTTAAAGAGTTATCTCACAAACAGACGACAAGGGGCTGTGCTACCAGGAAAATCATCAGACTGGGTCTATATACTAGCTGGTGTTTAACAAGGATCTATTATGGGACATTTAATATTATTATTCTACATTTATGATATTGTTAATGCAATATGCACAAATATTTGCTTTTTTGCTGATGATACTGGTCCCATCAATGTTGTTGATAATCCCCTTGCAGCAATTTATTTGAAATCTGACCTTTCCAGGATAACCAGATCGCTGCCACTTTGCTTGTAACTTTTTAAACGAATCCCTTCTGATCTCACGCAAAGTCAACAAACCCTATTATCCACCCTGTGTATGCAAACTGTCAGATAAATGAAGCTGATTCACACATATCAAGCACCTTGGTGTCTATTTTTCTAGTGATTTTGTGGCACTAACCTATAAGTTACATAAATAAAAGAAAATACGTGGGCAAGGATCAATGTTATGAGAAAAATTAAATTCAAATTAGACAGAAAATCTATTAAAACCATTTATTTTACCTTCATTAGACCTATACTCTAATATGGTGATGATGAAGGAACAACTGTTCACAATACGAACAAGATAAACTAGAGAAACTACAAATTGAGGCGGCAAGAATAGTCATATGGACAACCAAACTCTACAAAATAGAAGGCAAAATCACCATGAAATAAGATTATTTTACATCTTATAATTTTAAGAGTGTCTTACTCCTCAGTATCTCTCAATATCTTACTCCTAAGCCTATCGGTGCTATCTTTTTATAACCTACGGAACTCTAATGATCTTCAGACACTGGAAGCAAAAACGATTTTGCATTATCACTCCTTCTTGCCAACTGCTATAAGAGGATGGAATAGCTTGCTTGAGGAAGTGAAATCCTGTGATTCTATAAACTGTTTCAAGCACCAACTGAAAAAGACCAAAACATTTCCAAAATACTATTACACTGGTAGACGAAAAGCACAACTTTTACACACACGCATACTAAACCAAATGCATTGTACTGAATATTGAACTTTTTACCAGAAACATAGCAGACTTTTCGCTTTGTCGCTGTTGAAGCATTGGTGACGTCCAGCACTTCTTTTTCCATTGTGGATTATTTACAGTTCAACGAAATGCCCTCCTCAATGCTACTTCAGCTCTCACAGTACTATCCTTAAGGTGTTTCTTGTTTGTGTACACGTCACTTTCCAACGAGTGCAATTCATCTACCTTTGAACATGTTCAAACTATTATTATAAGCACAAAACGTTTCACTAATTAATAGCAACGTTGTCAACTACAGCTCACCTTTCTTGATTCGACTCCCTTCTCTTATAGGTATTATTTAGATTCTCATATGCCTTAAGGGAAACTTATTTTCTTTTGTTATGTTTTGATATGTGTTTTATTTTTCACGTAAACAAATCAAAACCGCCAAGTATGGTGTAAATGATATTGTTTAAACGTTTAAGGAAACTAACTTCTGTTCTAATACAAGAAATGTTATACATATTTGCCTATAATATAAATGTTTTGTTTGTTTATTTGATTCTTTACGTCCCATCAACAATCTTTCAGTTAAACAGGCACGGGTATTCCTGGGTTGGACAAGTACTAAGCTAGGATAAATGTGTCTTGCTCAAGGACCACAACGCAGTAACGCCCACGGTCTTGAGTCAAGCACTCAACTACTGAGCCACTACGCTCCCATAATGTAATTTTTATGCTAAGTAAAATAAAATGTGTTTAAACCAAATGCCATTTATTGGCATTTAAATATTTATTAGCAGGATAAATACAATGTATAATAGATGTAAAGCAAGAAATACCGTTGTTTTTTTAGTTGGCGCCATGAAACCGGTTTAAGCCCTCCAGTAAAATATTTTACTGACGGTTCCAAGGCGGTACTTCTTTTGTGGATCGTTTATGTTTTTTCTGTCTTGTGTTTGCTATGACTTTATGCGCGACTGTTTATATGTGCCTTGTGGTCACCTGCTGAGAAAGGGCCGACCTCTTGGCTCTCGTTTGTGGTGTCTAACTGTGAGTTTGTCACTTTCCCATTGGTATCCTGGGTCAGGTGTGGTACTTGATTGTAACGATTCCGAGCTTTGCATTCTTACTTACTTTGTGGTCACCTGCTGGGAAAGGGCTGACCTCTTGGCTCTCGTTTGTGGTGTCTCACTGTAAGTTTGTCACTTTCCAATTGGTATCCTGGGTCAGGTGTGGTACTTGATTGTATCGATTCAAGGTCTTTGCACCCTTACTAACTTTTATTTAGCATTTTAATTTATAAGCAGTTGAAATTTCATACTGAGTTGAGTTTATAAAAAGGTGCATAATTGTCCATTTCCCATTTTTAGATGGTGATGTTCCTCGCTCTACATCATATGGAGTTCATATTGCTCAGCTCATCCATTTAATTAGAGCATCTAGCCATGTTGCTGACCTCAACACTCGCATAAACTGTTAACTCAGAAAATTCTTAAACAAGGCTATCAGTATCATAAACTTTGCAAAACTAAATTTTACCGCCGATACTATGATATCTTAATTCAATGTTGGACTTAAATCTCTCTTGCGTCTTTCGTAAACCAGATTTTTATGGCGACTTTGTGTATAAACTAAAGAAAATTGTTGGCTCTAATAATTTTTCAGCGCAGTTTATTACAATTATATCTCGTTGGTAATAACATTAATGTATTGCAATAGACTGCATGCTTGGTGGCCAACCCAATCACGGTTGTCAATTTTGCTTTCCTCTTTAATTGGACGCCGGCTGGTCGGACCTCAGACTCATTGACGGTCCAGGCTTAGAAACTAATCTATAGATATGAGGGTTAGGGCATGATGCTGTGTCTGTGGTTGGGCCCATCGTGTTTTAACTATTGTATTTCCTTTACTCTGGTATGCAGTTAAATGTATTTTGAGTCATTATCTTTGCATTATTTCCTTTTTATATCTCGATTTGTATTTACTAGAAGATGATCGATGACTTAAGGACCTTTTATACGAACCCAACATCTATCTGTCTTGATCCACATCAGAAATATGTGTGAGGTTGGTACCGTCAACCGTGTAAAAGAAACTTAAGCCCTCCAATAATTTTCTTGCTGACCGTACCAAGGCGATGCTTCTTTTGTGGATCCGTTTTGTTATTTGTGTTGCGTGTCATGCTGTCTTGTCTGTTCGTTGCAGCCTTGTGGTCACCTGCTGGGAAAGGGCTGACCTCTTGGCCCTCTTGTGATGTTTTCTTGTGTTGTGTTTTTGTCACTTTCCCATATGGTGTCCTGGGTCAGGTGAGCTATTTGATTGTATGGATTCCTGATATTTGCCTTTTTCTTTACTTTTAGTAACAGCGTATCATTTAATGAGTCCTGATCCTAGTAGACGAGTAACACGGCATATTCATTGGCCAGAGGCTAGTGCGGGTGCATTCGTCAGTTACAGTCAACTTTTTAATGAGCCAATGTCATGGCTTCGTGGCACAGTATGTTGTCTTCTGTATATTCTGCTTGGGAAACATCTTGCTTAGTATGAAATACATTATTGTGCTTAGTTTTTACTTGTATACTTAACACTTAATATTCGCAGCATCAAAATTAGGTGATTCTAAAAGACTGACATAATAGCGTAGATTAATTTTGGCGGTTTCTCATTCAAGTTATTTTTATTCTCATTGGGCTACTCTTTAAAAAGAATATTTTCTTTCAATAGTAGTCCCTCATAAGGCGTTGCTTTTTCAACGTGGAAACAGACAGTACCAATAATTTGCATGAGTGGTCACAATTTATTGAATTTATCAAAATGAGTTGAGGAAAAGAGATAATTGCGAGGCTTGCTGAATATTTCACCTCTTTTTCGCATCAAGTTAAATAAATTAAATAAAACAGGAGAACGAGTGTTAGATTATATTTATCAAATGCGTGAACACGTCATAGTTGTTGCCATTGGACGTCATTACGTAACGTTTCGAAATCTGTTTGATTTTATTGGCAAGCCCAAACGATGATCCTCGGATGGATTTGTTTCTTTTCCCACACTTATGATAGATCTTATATTCTCGCACACCTGATCGGGGTTTCCGCTGTTTTTACTCATATGAGAAAATTCTTCCTCACATACTAATGCATTAGTATGTGAGGAAGAATTTTCTCATATCAGTAAAAACAGCGGAAACCCCAATCACATTACAAGACAAAGTGATCCCTAGGTTAGCTCGCTGTCGGCAAAATCTATCGCAAATCCCTTTACTCATGTGAGATAAGCGTTACTATTGCAAGATAAGCTACATGAGACCAGCTGCTAATATGAATTAAGCCAGTGCATGAGATTTCCAACAATTTGACATTTTGACAAGTGTAGACTCAGACGAGCCTGTGCAGCCCCCTTTTAAGCTTAGAAACTCCAAATGGTGTTCAGTCAGTAGCTTAACAATAATAGAATACTCAAGCGACTTGCAAAGGCTCTGATCAGTCTGCGCGTATGCGCAGGCTGATCTGAGGCTTTGCTGGTCGCAAATACCACATTGTTGGAAATCTCATGCACTGGCTCAATTAAGCTACACGAGACGTTTTAGATGCATAGAAACTATTTGTTCATTGTTTAAAGTGATGTTTTATCGCTATTTCAAGCTGTGATATTTTGGCCAACAAACAAGTGACCTTTTGACAGTAGCTCGCGCTACTGTAAACATCAACCCAGTGACGTCACCAACAAATACTAAACAGTACTTTGCCAAAAGTAAAATTGGTATGTGAGAAAAATAATCTATTATTGTTGTTCAGTGGTTACAGGAAAATCCCAACCCTCAGGTCCACCTCATCTTGCCAAGCTTCCCACTCGAATAGTGGGTCCTTGGGTTGGGATTTTCCTGTCCCACTGAACACCAATGATGGATTCTATTAAGCTCACATACCCCATTCCAACCCAGCGGAAAGATAAAAACTGTACAGTTGCACATCGAAAGACAAGTGACGTCATCATTACGTAAAAATGACACCATTATGTTATATGCCGACTCCCAGCGTATTCAGAAGCGTCAATGAGCTTTTTTTTCAATACGAACATGTGGTATTAAATGGTGAGCTAGAAAAAGATTCTATTAATCGTGTGAGGGTGGAATAGAAAAATCTGTCCCTTGTGATCACCAATTGTCATCACTGGGCAATCCTCGTGACGTCAACCGGTGATCCTCAGGACGGATTTTTCTATCCAACCCTCATACTCATGATGTCTTCTTATAGTTTTTTCCACCTGCTTTTATGATTGTAAAGGTTGAAGAAAACAAATAAACCATTATCAGAAACACGCTGATTCGCGACGTGTGATTTAAGAATAATTCACAGACGACTGATTTCTATTGGCATTGGTAAGTCAAGTAAGTTGATATATTTTTATGTAGCTAAATATCATTAGGGGAAAGTACTTCAAAAGGTAGTAAATACCTTCTTCAAAGTCAAGTTTCATAATGACCTAGATATGCCACAGTCACAAATCACAGTCCCGCCTTTGACACCAAAAAATTGAGCAAAATCATGATAAATGATAACAATGATTACTGCAGTTGTTCAAGAAAGTACTTGTTTCCCTAGACATAATTCGATTATACCTAGGAACGGTCTAATTCATAACCAGACTCTCCCTTCAGATCTATTATATAATATTGCAAACAGTTGCCTATTTCAAACAAAACTAAGTGGTCAATTAAGGAGTGCAAAGTGTCTGAGGAATAATCATTGTAATAACATAACTATTTCATAATCTTTGGAATCTCTTTTTGAGGCAGTTAATAATGTCTTATCGTTCTGGTGCCGCATCTCTAGTGAAGCAGTAGCCTTAAGCATAACTAAATACTGATAGTATTAACTATTGATCTATCAATACATAAGTTGTGGTTACCCAAAAGACAGTAAAGACTATTCTTTTGGATACCCACAACATCTGTTTTGGTTGAGTATGAGACATATATTCCGTTGGTTTACATTCTTAACCAGAGCCTTTGCGTTGCCAGAAAATGTAAAATATCGTCTGTAAAGGATGCAGTATTTAATTATGTATGATAGGATGCTGTAGTAAATGCTGTTAGTTCTTTTATTTCAGATGCGTAGCCACAATTATATAATAAAACGAGCAAATCTGACCATAAGCACAGGCATCAGACAAACCCGTTCATGTTTGGCACTGATTTGTGGTTATATGGTAGTTTCATAATTGCGTTAATAAGGAAGGAAGGTCATTGCCTTGCTTGATCTGTTCGTTCACAAGAATGTTGCTTTATTTTAACATGGGAAAATGTTCCGTGGTACCATAAGCGAGTAAATGCCAGCAGGAATGCGCACACTGAGTCTTTCAAATTATAGTTTACCTATGGCACCAGGAGCATATATAAGAAGTGTAAAACAAAGCTTACGTATACTCACAAGTTTGTTTGTTAAACTTGATTTGATTCTTTACGTCCCAGTCAACGATTATTTTTGAGTTACGTCTTCCTGGGTTGGACCAGTACTAAGCAAGGATAGATGTGTCTAGCTCAAGATCACGACGCAATTACGCTGGTGAGGCTCGACCCCGCAAAACCTAGGTCTTGTCTCTTCATTGCTGTTGATAATCCCCTTGCAGCAGCAATTTGTTTGAATACTGAGCTTTCCAGGATAACCAGATGGGCTGCCACTTTGCTTGTAACTTTTAATTCAACAAAAACGAATCCTTTCTGATGACACACGAAATCATCAAACCCTATCATCCACCCTTGCATATGAAAAATTGTCAGACACATAATGGGGGCTACAATTAACACATGCTCGGTAATGCCCAGGTCACACATTCACAAATCACCTCGCCGGTTCCAATACGGATCAAATCCCACGGATGACCCCGGAAATGACAATTTCCGTAGTCCAATACGGATGCACAACGCAAGAACTACTACGTATGATATCGGATGCAATACGGAAATATACGGAATAATACGGATTGCCACGGATGATGCAGGATCGTATCCGTGGCTAATCCTGCGTCAAATCCGTGAATGTGTGACCTGGGCATTACCCAGACGTGACCCATACCGTGCTCACTGCATTCATCAGTGAATTTATCGTGATAAATGCAGTGGGTACGGAATGGGTCACCCCTGGGTTACCGAGGATGCAACTATTAATGAACCAACAACAACAAACTCACAGCCTAAGATCACAGAACAAATTAAATAGAACCATAAGCAAGAAACAGCACAGCGCAGACACGTTTATGGAAGCAACGAGACATTACTTCGTCAGTGAGACACAGCTAAAGATAACAGACCTAAGTAGCCAGTCATCGGGATCCGGGGTGTTTAGACACATTTAACTGACCATGTCTCGGTTCCCTATGTTCTTCGCATAGGGTAAAATCTCCCCAATATATTTAATGTATTATGACACAGGGAAACTATAAAATCAAACTTAGTAACTTTGATGAAACACAGGAAATGGCATTTAGCTAAAAGGCAGTCTGGGCTAAAAAGAACACTAGTCTTAGCATTGGTGGGCCCAGCCAAAGTTAAAGCAAACATCACGGCCGCCAATGGGTCTTAGACCTTATTCAAAGTCGTGAAATTAAAAATAAAAAGAAAGTGAGTATCACCATGAAAGACCACAATCACACACTGCAGAATAACCCGCGGCACCGTGAGGAAGAGCAACAGAGCACTAACAGTAAGAAGAAACCAGGGAGAAAATCTCTCTTCCCAATAAAGATGATTGCGGAACTAGAAAGGACATTAAGTACTCAGACTGCATAACAAAACAAGGACCAACTACAGATCATCCACAAACAATGGTAGAAACAATAAACATTTGAACTACAACAGAACCACCACCAAACCAGCTTTAAATCGTGAGTTGGTTTATAACAAGGCTGCAGACTGTTAGGTTATCTCTGACTTACTGATGACACCTAAATGGCAGAAACTAGCTAGTCTGGCCCAGGAAATATGCACACTCTGGTTTCAGTTCTTTGGTGCAGTCTGTGCTTCCAAAGGATACCCTTTTAAGAACATATTACCATTTGTCATTATTGAGTTAGTCATCTAGATATCTGGATGTAGACTTGAATCATAGCACTTGTTCTTTGTCATATATAAACCGCATGTAGTACCTTAACGAATCAAAAACAACTAGGGGAGCATAATTATTGCACACTGGAATACCTACAATCTGAAATAACAATATAAAGGTAAAACGAAATACACTTAACAAAATTTCTAATTGGTCACTTTTTAAACTCATAATTTCTGATCAACCTCTAATAGCATGAAATGAAATTTGCCTATAATTTATAGCGATATTTTATTGAAAATGCATAAACTTCATTTATTCTGCTGATTAAACTTTTCGGATATTAATCAGAATAATCTGAACCCACATGCTACAGAACTAATTTTCCATACGCAAGTTCAGGCTAACAAAATGGAGCTTTTTGGTACGTAATGCTACGCGTAATGCTCTTCATATACACCCGGGCTATGATTCGATTCTCGAACTGTAACGGACTTTCCCGAATGGACATGTTTAAGATCGTAACAAAGTTTATAAACAAACAGAGAAAGTCGTCACTAGCAGACAAAACATTTGACTGCTCAATTTTTGTAAAAAATATCCCTTTTAACATCGAAGATTATTAGAATCTATCATGAGTGTGAAGGTAGGATAGACGAATTCGTCCTGAGGATTGCCGTTTGGTATCTTGAGGCTTGCACAATGATGATAACGGTGGTCCTGAGGGACGGATTTTCTATCCTACCCTCACATGAATTATGGATTCTTATTCTTGCTCACCACTGTTTTCAATTATCTAATTACAGTGTAATTATTTTTTTAAATAAGCTTCCAGAAATCCCTGAATACGCTAAGATGCAACTTCACATGATGACGTTACTTGATGTCCTGGGTAAGATAGCATGGGTAGGATAAGATTTTCTATCCCGGGGAAAAATCTCAGATACCCTTATCTGGTGTGCAAGAAATAGAGGATCTAAGATGAGTACTCATTTTTTATTGAATTTATTAAACGAGTTGAAGAAAAGAGATAAAATATGAGGCTGGCTGAACATTTTATCTCTTTTTCGCAACGAGTCTTCCACATCCGAATTTTAGGAAGTTTTTGCATTTCACATTGTCTAGTTACATGTATATAAGAAAGACTAGCAAATGATTTTTGTTTGTCAATATCTACAAAAAATGATGGCTTCAAAAAGCATTAAAAATAACATCAGATGAGAAACTCATTCCTTGTAACCATTGTAACCACCAAAATAAGGGTAAGTGTCTATTTAGCTATTTATAACGATTGCTTAGCAACAATATACAAAGCAGTGAACAGCATTATTATAGTATGAATATTTGAAGGCTCGCTTCTGTCTTTCCTAACATGTATTTGTCAAGTCAATATGATGAATAAAATTGAAGCGAAGAAGAATTGGATGTCTTTATTTCTCATAAATTTATGCATTTTTAAAAGTTGTGAACTTTAATTTGGCACATAAGTGTATTTTTCGTAGCTAAATCTGTAAACCACTAGTGTGTTATATATTATATTGCATGGCGTTATATCACTCCTAGACGCAATGTCATATGATAAACTTCGATACATACGAGGGATGATCCAAAAGTTCTGATCTTTGAGACATTTTGAGTGACATACTATGCACCATTCAAAAGATCAAGCTTTTACCTTAAAAATGATCCTAATATTTTCTCGCTGTACTGTTTCGTTTAATAATTACAACACACTCCATACCACTGGTCTGTTTTCATGTTATAGAATTATAATTATATTTGAATCTGAATCTTTCAAGCCGGGCATCTTTAAAACCACAAAATAAAACTGCATTTTATTTTTACTTTTTGTTAATTATAATGTTCATTCAAATGTAAAAATGGCGACAGGCTGTGTCCATTCAATATTTAAAGCACAATGAGCAATTCTTATGACGTCATTGAAATTGACAACTACGTAATTTTAAGAACATTGCAGAATTTTCATTTCCGAGAATCCGTGAATATTCTAATTTTGTCTACAGATTAGGACAAAAAAACATGTCAACCTTATATCGGCAAACTATTCAAGACCAAAGTATCTTGATTACGAATAGTCTTAACCTTAATTGGAATATTGTAAAAAGTTTTATTTTTATTTAAAAATGACAGAGGGATTATTTGTGCTCAATTTAATCTCATATTGCATCATTTTAAGATAAAGTGCACATTTTGACATATTGATTGGGTTTTATATTTAGATATACACTTGCAAAGTGTACCTCCGAATATTGACCTAATTTGTGGACTCGTTTTAATTTTCTTATGTGGGTTACTATCAGTCTCCAACAATACCAACTATTCATAATTGCTTCAGACAAAAGTTGATTCATCTAAGATTGCCTAAAATCATTTTTACCTATCATACAGCTGTTGTTACGGAGGTATGGGCCAGTCAAAACTTCAAGTGGTCCAAAACTTGATTAAAGCTGACAGTTGATTAGCCATACATTTAAGGCCTAGGAAACGAATATCATATAGAAACTTCGCCATATATTAACTTCCAGATGAACATTGAGCAGCCATAAAAACGAATCGCAGAGACTGCTTTGTCTTAATTGTGAGGTCTCTGTTCTAATATTGCTTTTACATATAAGGCATTGTTTATGTTTCCTTTTACAAAATTAATGTAAACATTTCTGACACCATGTTTTGATATTCTATGTTATAGAATGTTATTTTAGAATTCTCTAATAAGATATAATGAACACAAGTGTGATGCTATTCTAACGTTTAATAATCAACAACTGTTCTGCAAGCCTGTGGAGAGAGCGTGGTGTATTAGTGGGCATGCGCAGATCATGATAGTGTAAACAATGCCTTATATGTAAAAGCAATATTAGAACAGTCTCCTTTATGCACAGTCTGCTTGATAGGTCAGTGCATTGAGGGTATGTCTGTTTCTGGGTAGATTTCCGGTCGCTCCGATGCAAAGATCAGGATTCAATACAACCAAGTACCACACCTGATCCAGGATACCAATGGGAAAGTGATAAACTTACAATTAGACACGACAAACGAGAGCCAAGAGGTCAGCCCTTTCCCAGCAGATGACCACAAAGCACTTTTAATCACACGCGTACAAAGACATAGCAAACACAAGACAGAACTAAAACACAAAAAAGATCCACAAAAGAAGTACCGCCTTGGAACGATCAAGTTACATAAAACTTATCAGAGCGGTGTATAGACACAAAATTTATTATCATTTGGTACGAATTAAGGCGGGCTTTCCCGAATGCTTTCAGACATAACGTCATATTATATATTTTCTGATAACCACTTTTCAAGAAATATGATTTCCTGTCACTTGATAATGTTATCTGGTAATTTTCCTGCTAAAAGAACTTTTATCGTATCGGACTGCACGCACAGGATAGCTACACTGACTTTCCCTTCCTGGACGAGTCTATAATTTCTATTTTTTTACGGTAATTGGCTGGTATTTTGTCATTTTATTTAAATTTTAATAGAACATTCCACGTGCAAATAATCAGCCATTGAAGACCCGGATCAGGCTCTCTGATCTTGGTATGTTCTGTATGTATATGTCCATTAATAGGGTCATTAAGCATACCAGTGTGTTGGTTAAAACGTAATACTGGAATTCAGTTTAGTCTTGAACCACTGGATGCTTACTTTCAAAGGGCTTTAGAAACCGGATGTATGCAACGAAAAAAATAATCATACGTTTGAGGAACAGAAAGAAAATTCTGTCATTTGCTCTTGATGTTAAACTATGTTTATATGGTCGACTCAGCAGTTTTCTGCACCTGCTTCCATGATGACACTTACATAGAAGCAAACGAATGCTGGAAAGTGCATAACTCTGTAGACGATTTGTATTATGCTACTAGAGTAAATGTTTTGTAACACCATACCATGCAAAGATGTTTTGTCAACATTCATGTATCAAACGAAGCCTGTTCCTTTCTTCATTCAATAATGTGGCATAATTTGATTATACACACTGCACTTATAGTTTTGAACTCCTTTAACACACCGGGTAGGCGGCAATCGAAAACGTTAATACTATCGACGAACGTAGATAAAAATCTTTAGAAATGAAGTTTTCAATTGTCAGTTGTCGCCCGAATGGCGATAAATGGCAATCGAAAAAACTGGTTCTAGAGAGTTTTGATCCGCATTCGCCGATTGTTAAGAGCGTTTTCGATTGCCGCCTGCCCGGTGTGTTTAAGAGTACACAACCTTAGATGATAAGAATGTACAGACTGTGAACGCGTTGGAATTCCCTGAGAAATTAGGTTTATGCATTTTACATAGCAAGATATTATTTAGATTCTATTTTGAATACAGCACACGTTTAAGTAATTATACACATTTTATACTTACTATATAATGTATTGTTTACAAGTATCTCAGACTTTCAACAGAGTTGTTTATGGAATATTAGCTACCCTAATTTCTGTAAACGGTTTCCAATAATTATTGTTGTGTATCGTCCCCCAGAGAAAAGCCAATCCATATCTATTGGAAAGAAATAAAACAAAACTATTTATAATAGCAGTTTAGATATTAAATGTGTTCACCTGCATGTCTCTGTAAAGCTTAAAGATGCATGTAATAACGAAATTATTTCAATATATATCACCACACTTCCCGAATATTGCCATCTTTATTATATATGTAAAATACAATGCCATATCACTGTCATGGACATCAATTATACTAAATAAATTGATTATCGTGTTAACTGGGAAAATAGCGAAGTTTGCTGCAAAATTCCGATACCATGTCTTTAAGATAATGTTTTATTGTATACAATGTAATGAAATATGGGAAATTTTTGATTTAAAATAATGTATATTTGAAATATTTATATTTCACGGCTGTGGAAATATAAGTTGCATTTCACGGATGAAACCGGATGTCCTCTGCTTTCTCCATTGAACCCACTTCAGATTTTCAAACGCCTGTAACTTTCTTATTACATGTATTGGAAAAAAACACAAAGTGAGGGTATTCATTTTCTCAATTAGAACGTAATGTGCATTTTAGTTATAAAATTGTTCGGATTTGCTGAAATGTTCACTTTCTCTACTCCTGCTCATGTGGTTTCAGTTTTGTCGACATGTCACATTATGCAACGTCATCATTTGCGAGCGTGTTTGACGCCATATAGTATAAAAATCTGTCACACTTAATATTGTATATACAAATTTATAATAAAAAAAAAAACATTTTTTTTTTGCCATGAATATGCCAATTAGCAAGAAAAAGTATATATCATCCATGGCTTCGCCACTTATGAAATATGCATTTTCGCTTCACTCGATGAAATAAATGGCATTATCTTAATACACTTGCTTTTGTAACGCGACGTTTGATTGCATAACGTCAAAATTTTGCTACAGTATATCCTGCGATATACTGTAGGAAATAGTTTGTCATCATTAAATACGTCACATTTCGTTGGCTAACGTGCCGCTTTGTGCGGCTTGCAACGCCCCCAATTTAGGACGAGACTGCAGAAGTGCATTCGAATGGTGATAACCATATTCAAAATTTTCATTTGGGGAGGCAATCACTCAATTTACGATCGTATATCCAACGATATACCTCAAAAAATGAAAATTGTTCATACAGATATCTCCTAATTCATTCCAAAAAATTGAATATCCTCTATGTAATTGATAATTTCCATTCGAAAATTTGTTTTTTTTCAATTTTCTGCGAACAACAAAAGTAAATTTAATTTGGTGTTAATTGTACACCTCTATATTGGATTGGCGTAATAGCTCAAAGTGATATGCACTTGCTTATCACTTCCTTATCAAGCAGAGAGTCCTGAGTTTGATCCTTATACAAACCATATTGTTAATTCTTGTTATATCCTTTGTTAAATGCCTGTAGCAATATTTTCCAGAAAATACGAATTACTTTGATAAAAATGTCTAGAATTTTTCATTTTCTACTCTGATAGACAGTTATAAAAATTTATATAAGTAATTAGATTACGTACATCATTTACAAGAAAAAAACGGCGATGATCGGCGGCAATAATTCGATACCAAATCTCGAAAATTGTGTTGTTAATGACAATTTTGATTTGAATATTTTTCAAATTAACATAGATTTTGTGATTTTCAGATTATATGGCAGTTTGTTACATTTTAAGTTCTTCCAATTTCGTTGAAGCGATTGGATATTTTAATTAAATAATTTGTCACATGATACAGTGATTTTGAGTAGAACTATAGTAGAAGTCTATGGTACATCTGTTCATCCACAAAATAATTGGGGTTATGTTACTTCGATTAGAACTATAGTAGCACATTATGATACTTGGTTTGTCACAGGGTACAGTGACTTCGATTAAAGCTATAGAATAACGTTGCAGTATAAGGGCTGCCTCAGCCCAGTGTCATTACAGCACTTGGTCAATTTGACCTTGTGTCATTTCTACCTTATGTTTCAGGTAGGTTGATATCAGTAAAGCAATATATACTAGCCAAAAGTTCTAACAGGCCACCTGCATTTTATTAATTTTCTTCAAAACGTAAAATTATATGTCTACTTTTTTTGCATCTCAAAATAGACAGACGTGTCATGTACCCTTTGCAGTGAAGATATTGACAAAATGAATGTTCAACA
Organism: Loripinus fragilis; assembly: GCA_964019695.1. Taxonomy (NCBI): domain Eukaryota; kingdom Metazoa; phylum Mollusca; class Bivalvia; order Lucinida; family Lucinidae; genus Loripinus; species Loripinus fragilis. Next base: position 70,020,995 of record OZ026522.1, on the reverse strand, counting down.
GTACATGCAGGATGCTAACTTGATACCCTCATTTTTAAAATTCGCATTTTGGCACAATTTGTGAGTCATGACTTTTTGAAATAACCCCATTTCACACACAAAACGTTTTCATTTCAAAAGCCAAACACATATTGAACACAAAAGTACTGAAATGAACACTCCATCTGCATGAAACTCGTTGCTATCAGCAAAAATGTCAAAAATTACCCCACCACACAATACAAATTCTTGTGAATTTTAAAATTGAGGGTAAGTGTATTCGGTAAAGCCTCCAGGATACAACTTAAGGAGTTTTGCTTAGCCGTTTTCTGTTATCGATGACTGATAGGTTGGCCTATTTGGGAATGCAAATGAAATTGATATAGTCCTTATAGCTTTTCCGAAAATCGGTATAAACACACGTGGCCGGTTAGAACTTTTGACTAGTATATTTCATAACAATGTTAAGGCCCTTTACTCATACCGGAATTTCGTTATTATTTATTCTGCCCTTAGATATTGAAATTTAACAATTGTTCCCATTTTAATATCTATGAGGACATATGCCATGATCAGCCGAGCTTAAACTTTTTTTCCATTATTTGCTAAAACAAACTTTATCCATGCTTGCCCGGATCTTTTTCTAGTGGTTTAAATACTTATAGCAGAGAAACATTTAGTAAGGATGAATTAAGTTGGCGCACTATACAACCCTGTGAAGCAGAGTCCATCAAACTGATGAGTCCAAACAAAATAGAAATCCATACAACTTTTATTCAGATTTTTATTATACAGCTATTGTTAAATTCTATTTGCAAAATATCATAAGTATTATCAATTAAATTGCCACAATATTACCATCAACTTTTGGTATTTGCAAAGTCTGTGAAATATGAGTTCATACAGATAGTGATTGAAAGGTATATGAGCCTCGACATATGATTTTCAACAATGTGGCATTTTGACATGGATATACTCAGACGAGCCTGTGCAGCCTCCATATAGCGTTTGGTCAATAGCTTAACAATCATAAAATATTCAAGCGACTAGCAAAGGTTTGATGGTCGCACATACCACATTGTTGGAAATCTCATGGTGCGGCTCATATTGATATTAGCTCAATTTTAAAGGCAGGTTGACATTTAAAGCTGAATTGCTTATTTCAGCGTTACTGGCGGCATGTGACACTACTGCATACCAAGGTTCAACTGTACTTTCGCTGAATGCATTTTAAATGGTTCTAATTAACGACACAAGGATAAACTGCAATTAAAATGGTATATTTGAGGGACATTTTCTTTCTCATTTAAGCTACATGCTATTGATTCAAAGAGAGATGAGAATCATTGTAAGCAAAACATATGAGCTAATCCAGGTAATAGGTGTTTATACAGGCATATGTCCTAAACTACCTCTACTAGTATAGCATTTACCATTATTTGCCTGTTTCAAAATAAAAAAAAGCATAGTCCTGTTATTATGCATCTTTGAAACATCAGTACTTATAGTTATTTCATTTGTTTGTTGTTGGTTTTTTGTTTGTTTGTTTTTTTGCGATTTTTGTATTCTCATTATGTCTTTATTGCTATTCGATTGTTTGTTTAAAAGATAATATTTGTTGAAAAATGAAGAAAATATATATTTTATGTTGTAATTTAAATAGTAGCATAATGTGCGGGGTGCTTGGAAGTCCATAAATTCATATATGAAAATACTTGAGCTTAAAGTCTTAATAAGTTCATCAATTAAAACCTAAATATGTGGGGGTAACAAGGAGAGTAACCGTAGCTCATTTGGCGGTTCTCACCGTCTGTGGAATAACGTAAACTGCTGTTTGCCCCGCCATTGAAGTGATTCATTAGCTTGGACATGTAATTCATTCAGAGCATAGCGCTCTTCTTGCATGAATGAACTAGATGTTTCCTTTTTGACCAGTAAACATAAGCTTCATCAGTCGAAATATAAGATATGTATTATTTATATTGTTCTGTCTTGTATTTGTTATGCCTTTGTGCGCGTCAATTAATATGCTTGGAGAGGGCTGACCTCTAAGCTCTCGTTTGTGGTGTCTGACTGTGAGTTTGTCATTTTCCCATTGGTATCCTGGGTCAGGTGTTGTACTTGATTGTATCGATTCCTGATCTTTGCACCCTTACGTACTATGACTGTCAGATGTTTATAGAGTTTTCAGCTAGGCTGAAAATGTGGTTTAGTAAAATTGGAAAAGTATTATCTCCAAACTGTTTTTCTGAGCTAGCGTCTCAGAGAGTCTGAAGCACACAAAAGTTGTTGCTTCATAACGTTATAGAAGCCGCGCAGTCTGATCATAGACTGTTCTGGTCGCATAAGTTTTCTATGACTATTAAGCTACAGACCAGACTTGGGGTCAATTACTTTGAAAAAGTAATAAATTACTTCCAATTACATTGGAGTTTTCTTCAATTAAATTATAATAACATGGCTTTTGAGCAAAGTAATTAATTGCATACAATTACTTTGCTTAATGTAATTAATTACATTCAATTACATTTCACTGACACTTATTCAGGCTTCAACATAAATATTTAAAGAGTCTGAGTAACCTTGGTACTTAAATTTAAATATCCACCAGGCTGATTTTATTTTTAGGACTTTTTGCATTATTATGCCAAGTCATGCAACGTAAAAGAAATAAAATATATAATTTTGTTTATGACTTTATCACATATAGATTAATACAGTTGTTAGCCTTTCTTTTTGTAAAATGCCAAAGTTTTCACACTAGTAAATTAATAGCTCAACACATTACATAATACACATTTGCCTTTGAAAAGTCTAACAAATGTATAAGATAAACCATGGAAATTAATTTGTAAAAAAAAGCTTAAATGCCAGAGAATAACTGTTTTCAAAAAGAGTTTGAAAACAATTAGTGTGTCTCTGTGAAAGACAGGATGGCTGGCTTTCAAAGTGTGCCCTAAAATACAAAAAGGAATATCGGATATTGACAAACTGAATTATTACTCATGTGTTAAAATGCTGGCTTTGCAAGCTCTGCTCCCACTGCATCTATTTTACTTTCCATTTCATTTTTGCTATTAAATCAACAATGATATGCCTCAGGTTCACTAAAACCTGATATTTTCTGAATCCTATTTTATTATTATTATTATTATTATTATTATTATTATTATTATTATTATTATTATTGAACATGGCAAATGAGCAGTTAATGCGTTTAAAATAATGTAGTTGTTTGGTTATGCATCTTAGCATAATTTCAACCATTTATGAGTGTGCTGATCCTTGGTCCTAGGTGTTGAAATTTAACAAAATCCATTCAAGAGTTCAATTCAATAAACAACACTACTCTCTGAGTAAAATGCTATTGTTGAGATTTTCACACCCTCTATTTGTAGCGTTTTGGAATATTGACTATTAAAGGTTGAATTCTTTTATAAGCAAAGGAACATATAATATGCTAGAAAACATAGTATGAGTCTGTGGTAAATTTGATCTATGCTATTGTGCAACTTTTCTAGCATGACTAGTTCTGATTCTCATTTGTTTCATGTGGCATTCTACTTTTCATAAAATGATATGAGCACATCAAATGATAGGAATTCACAGCAGCTGGGAATAATTAACTCATTATCAGTATCTAATGTATTTATGATAATCTTAGGTAACTGAAGTTCATAACTTATCTGAAAAGTAAATAAAAAGTAATTGAAAGTAATTGTTAATTATTCCCATTTTTGACCAAGTAATTAATTATTTTCAATTACTGTAATTTAAACTATGCAATTATTTTAGAGAATGTAATTAAATTACAATTAATTGCAAATACAATTTTAATTACCCCAACTCTGCTATAGATCGAACATCATTTGGAGTTTCTAAGCTTAATATGAGGCTGCACAGGCTCGTCTGAGTCTACACATGTCAAAATACCACATTGTTGGAAATCACATGTCGCGGCACATATATGCTTGGATCATATAGTTGGTAGATTTACACAAAGACACAACTAAGCACCGTTCCTTGCAATTGGGCTGACACGTGTTTGAAACTATACCATTGAGTTACAGTTAATTTTAGAATTGCTCAGCTGGGGCATTTCCAGCCCTTGGTTGGTTTGCGACTATGGTTGATCAGTTCATTTTAGTTTTGTTGAGTTCCATGCTCAGAATTGGTGGTGATCAGTTTTAGTTTAAACAATATTTTATTTCTGAATTTACAAGCATAATACAATATACACAAATGTATAGTAGTACAGGATTTGACAGTAAGCTGAAGCTTTTATTTTAGTCATTTCCTATTATGTGGATCATACAAAACTTATATGAGAATGGCACTGGCAATCAATATACGCTAAGTAATATCAACATAAATGCATGGCAGATAAAGAGAAAAAAGAAGAAAAAATATTGGGGAGGGGGGAAGTGAATTACTACAAGTTTTCTATGCTGCGCATTGAACATGGTGGATAGTGTTTTATCATGTTTGACTTAGTTTCCAGCGAACCCTCCTGATTCCACTATGAATTCTTGTACCTGCATAAATAGTGCCTCGTTTTCGTGGTTTGTTTTGTTTTCCATACCGATCAAAAGATCACTGGTTGTTAAATTGTTTAAGTTTGCTGGTAAGCATCTTGACCTAGCATCTACAATTATTGAACAGATGAAAAAGAAGCGGTAAGAATTTTTGAAACCTCCACATTGGCATGTAGGCTCTGGTACTATGTTTTTACTGTACAGGTGGGTGTTCAAGTTTAATACGAGTATGGAGGATTTGATGCATGCATGTGCCTTTGTTGTAATATTTTGGTGGTTTGTTCATGTCTCTATTAAGTCGGAATTTGAAGAAAGAAATGGATGGGGATTGCTTTGTGTCTTCGGGCAAGCTATTCCACGCCCTTATCTTTGATGGAAAGAAGGAATAATAGTATAAGTTTGTGCGAGCATGGAGAGTTTGTATGACATTGTATGTTCCGTAGGTTGTAGTTAGTTGTTTCTTGAAAAATGGGAGGGACAAGATCGAGAAGATAGTTGGGTGTAAGACCATTGATTTGATTATCTTGTAGAAGATGATGAGGGTATGTTTATTTCGTCTATTCTGGAGTGATTCCCAACCTAAGTCAGATAGTAGTTATTCGATGCAACACAACTTGGTAGCACTGGTGATGATTCGTGCGGCTTCTATGCGTACAGCATCAAGCTGCTTCTTCGATCGACTGATGTGTTGTCCCATACTGAATCACAGTAATCTAATAGTGGTCGAACAAAAGGTATGTACATTTGTTCCAATGATTTGCGACTTACTCTAAATTTTTTTGGGCACTCAGTAAGTTAAGTCTTGTCTAAGCCTTCGTGGCTATTGCTTGAATATGATTGGACCAGGTGCATGTATTTGAAAGTGTTAAACCAAGGTGTTTGTGTGTGTCCGTTTCTGTTAGTACGATATTGTTCATGAGTAATGGTGGGTGCTGTGGAGGGTTTTCTTTCCGTGAAAAGATCATAGATAATGTTTTAGCAGTATTAAAAGCAACCAACCATGCTTCTGCCCAAGTACTTATAGTGTTTAGATCTATGTTTGGTGAGTGTACAGTCCTGTTAGGAGATTCTACAATGATGTACAAACTGGTATCGTCAGCGAACAAGCGAATTGAGCAGCCTAGGTTTTTGACTATGTCGTTTATGTAGATAAGGAAAAGTAATGGGCTTAGAATCGAGCCCTTAGGGACGCCTGCTAGAACAGACATCTATTCAGAAACATGACCAGAAAGGATAACACGCTGTTTTCGGCCAGTCAAGTAACTAGAAAACCAGTAAGTTATTTATCTGAACACCCTATGCCTGATAATTTGTGGAGGAGTCCTCTATGCCATACCCTGTCAAAAGCCTTACTGATGTCGCAAAAAACTGCCCGAACCTCTTAACCACTGTCAACAGCATTACAAAATGTATGATAGATTTGGAGCAATTGGTTAGTAGTAGAGTCACCCCTAACAAATATTGATTGAAATGGAGTAAGGATTGCATAATGTAATTGTATAAATACTTATGGACACATCGTTTCATGCCTTTGCCTAGAGGGCTTAAGAGTGTAATGGGTCTGTAATTTGAAGGTGCTGATTTATCGTCTTTTTAATGAATCGGTGCTACCTTTTCATATTTCCAGCACGTAGGAAAGTAGCCTTGCTCCAAAGAGCGATTGAATATTATTAAGAGGGGCCATGATAGGATGATCGCACCTTCTTTGAGTAGACGAGGGCTGATTAGGTCTAGGCCACGTGCTTTATTTACTTTAAGATTCCAAAGCACATCCTTGACATCTTGAATTGTGATACTGATGGAAGAGAGGTTGTGTTGTACAGGTGAAAACTGTGGTAATGGTCGATAATCGTCGTCGAATGTAGCCTGGGAAGCAAAATAATTATTTAGCATGTTTGCCTTTTGAATGTCGATCTCGGCATATTCTTTGTTCATGAATAACATGGGGATATCGTAGTTTGATTTTCTTTTATTTAGCATTTGTTTTGAAGTTTTCCAAAAAGTTTGCTGTCTGTAGTGGTTGTCAAGCTTATCAAAGTAGTCTTTTTTATATTTCCTTATTTCTGATACAATTTTATTACGTAGTGTTTTGTAATGTTCTAGATAAAGTGGGATTGCTGTCCTTTTGAATGTCCGAAAGTTTCGCTTGCGTTTTCTTAATCAAATTTTGATATGGCAAGTGATCCTGGGTGCTCTGTTGGCCTTATAGTAACGTATTTATTTGGTATAGCTTGATCGGCGGCATACCCATGTATTATGGATTCTGTTATTTCTTTAGTGGTTTTTGTTGAGGTCGGTTTCTCTTCCAGATTTGAGTTGGTTAGAACGTGGCGGTAATTATCAAAATCTTCTAGATTATAATTCCAAATACGTCGCTTAAATGCTTGTTTTGAGGTCGTAGAAATTTCATAAGTACAATAATCGGACAATGATATTGGGTAAGGTCGGGTGTGAAAGTGTCTGCGACTCCGCTGGATAATATGCTTGGGCTGTTGCAAACAAGAATCAGATCTATTAGGGAGGACGAGTTTTCAGTGAAATGCGTTGGGTTGGATATCAATCGTTTCATGTTGTAAACCTGAATTAATTCTTTCATTTTGTTATTATTGCCTTGAAGCATGTTGAAATTAAAGTCGCCAAATATAATGACATCTGGCATATTTGTGTTGTTTGCTCTGTCTATGCTTTCATTGATGTGGTTAAAGTATTGAGCATTGCTGTTTGGATACCTATAAAATCCTCCTATAAGGACTTTCTTTGATTTTGTTTTTATTTCGACCCAGACTGCCTCAAGCCCTCTAGTTTCCAAGTCAGTAGGACGCCTAGATCAGTTTTGATAAGATAGCTCATGTTAAGATTGATTTTCTGTATACAGTGCTGACAATTATTGGCTAAATTAGCCTGGGTATGGTAATGGCTTATATTACTAACCTTTAACTGTCCAGCTGAAGACATTGCTTCAAAGCACATCCAGTTTAAACATTGTTCAGGCATCATACGACTCTAACGACAAGGTTATAGCTAGACCTCACCACCTACCTGGCATACTCAAAATAAATAGTTTTGACTTAAAATCCTTTGCAAAATTAAACTTTAAATAATCTTAGACTAGCGGACAGAATGATTCTAATCTAACCTGGCCACAAACAACAGTAATAGGTTCTGGCGTGATGTGGCTAAATAATTGAGAGTTTAAACCTAGCGAAAATGAAGCGATGGATGATGTGAACACTCTTCAACTGGGTAGGTGTTGCATACAAGTCAGTACAAAATGTACCAGATCTAGTTTCCGATGTCTATACCCATTTGAGCGAATCATGCAAGGATCCAGAGGCGAGAAAGGGGGTCCGGACCCCCCCCCCCCCCGAAATATTATGAAAATAAAGGGTTTCGTAGCAATACTGGTCCTGATCCCCTCACAAAAAACAACGTTGTCAAAGTTGGACCCCCTCTGACAAAACTCTCTGAATCCGCGCATGCGAATTCGATCTCATATAAATGTGAGAAGGATAAAAAAGCCTTACTTTCTTCCATAAGCGAATAAGAACGTAAATGGTACTTGATCTTGCTGGAAGTGATCTTAAAAATGGCGTCATCACGTTTGTTTGTTAGGCTGGTCGGGGATTGAATGTACCAGTCACCAGGCATGGTCATGTCGAGGTGGTCAGTAAGCCTAACTGGTTGAATGTACCAGTCACCAGCCATGGTCATGTCGAGGTGGTCAGTAAGCCAAAATGGTAGAATGTACCAGTCACCAGCCATGGTCATGTCGAGGTGGTCAGTAAGCCTAACTGGTTGAATGTACCAGTCACCAGCCATGGTCATGTCGAGGTGGTCAGTAAGCCTAACTGGTTGAATGTACCAGTCACCAGGCATGGTCATGTCGAGGCGGTCAGTAAGCCTAACTGGTTGAATGTACCAGTCACCAGCCATGGTCATGTCGAGGTGGTCAGTAAGCCTAACTGGTTGAATGTACCAGTCACCAGGCATGGTCATGTCGAGGCGGTCAGTAAGCCTAACTGGTTGAATGTACCAGTCACCAGGCATGGTCATGTCGAGGCGGTCAGTAAGCCAAAATGGTAGAATGTACCAGTCTCCAGCCATGGTCATGTTGAGGCGGTCAGTTAGCCTAACTGGTAGAATGTACCAGTCACCAGCCATGGTCATGTTGAGGTGGTCAGATAGCCTAACTGGTTGAATGTTTTTAAAAATAAAAATGCAAATTTAACGTTAACCATTATGTGTGTGTGGATGGGGTAGACAATCCGTTTGGCATCACGAGGTTTGCCGTGATCATCGGGGCGTATTTGTATCACCTTCTTGCACGCATGATAGATTGTTACTTTCTTAGACGTTGTTCAATATTAAGAAATGGTAAGTTTTATGACTCATATGAGACAGCTGCAATAGCAACAAACTCATTTTATACTAACAACAAGACCTGCTGTGTAGGTAATTAAAACAGCATGTGGTCCAAGTCATGAAAAAACTTGATTGATGTATCCGATAATCATGATCACAGACCATACCTCATGCAGTCTGATCAGCGCTTCTGTCATTCGGTGTTTGTTTACATGCAGTATACTTTGCAATTAAGTATAATTAAACAAGTAGATTCCGACAGTGGGGTCATAATATGTTTTGGTACATGAACTAAATTTAGGTCATCAGTAGATCTGATACAGTTATTGAAAATTATTATAACGGTTTGGGGATTTACCTTACGTCACTGTCATAGACTATTTGTGGAAAAGTAGCTTGCATCTGTAGTTGGACAGGTGGGTTGATTTACAATTATAGCTGGTTGTTTCACTTCAATTATGTCCTGGCTAGGGGTTCTTGTGTGTGGTTTTGTTCGTCTATGTATAACTATCACTTCATCAAGTTTTATGAATTGGCCTTGGATATGTGATTGTAACATTCCAGGTCGTATGTCTCTTCAGTATTATCCATGTGCGGATGGCGGACCGGGCCCCACCCCTAAAACCCACAAATTTATAGGGTACCTTAGCAATACTGGTCCTGATCCCCTAGAAATTAACAAAGCTATCAAGCCAGTTTTCAATGTTGGGCCACCATCGTCCCGTCGCGAAACGCCATAATGGCGTTTCTCTGGTGGGTCAATGATGGCCCGCTTTTAGTGTTATTCGGATCCTCCCTCCTCCCCTAATCAATGTACATGTACATACGTCAAGGACGAATTTCAGCTTACAGGCAAACGGTTTGAACCAGATCAAACTGCAGTCCCACACTGTTTGTTACGGAGACGCTTTAATCATTCGTTTGTTTGATTTGATTCTTTACGTCCCATCAACAATCTTTCAGTTAAACAGGGACGGGTCTTCCTGGGTAGAACCAGTACTTAGCTAGGATAAATGTGTCTTGCTCAATTTTCAGGATATGGATACAGACCGTTGACAGAATTTACACAGCATGTGCGGATCCAGAGGGGGGAGGCAGGGGGTCCGGACCCCCCTAGAAAAGCACAAAATATAGGGTTTCTTAGCTGATCCGGATCCCCTGAAAAATCATAAAGCTGCTAAGCTAGCATTCAAAAATTGGTCATCATTGGCACGCCAGCGAAACGCCGTTTAAATGGCGTTTCGCTGGCGGGCCGATGATGGCCCGAATTAAAGTGGTATTTGGATCCACTCATCAGCTAAAAAAAACGTTGTCAAAATTGGATCCCTCTAAAAAAAATCTGGATCCGAACATGCACAGAAGTTACAAAAAGTAAGTAATGGTGCAAAGATCAGGAATCGATACAATCAAGTACCACACCTGACCCAGGATACCAATGGGAAAGTGACAAACTCACAGAAGACACCACAAACGAGAGCCAAGAGGTCAGCCCTTTCCCAGCAGGTGACCACAAAGCACATATAAACAGACGCGCACAAAACATAGCAAACACAAGACAGAACAAAAACATAAAAGATCCACAAAAGAAGTACCGCCTTGGAACGGTCAGTAAAATATTTTACTGGAGGGCTTAAACCGGTTTAACGGCGCCAACCTCACCCTTAATTCAGATGTGGATCAAGACACATAGATATTTGGTTTGCATGAAAGACCCCTAACTTATCAATGCATCATCTCCTAAAACATATAAATCAAGATATAACAAGGAGATAAAGCTAGGATAAGGACTCAACAGTAAATTAAACTTAATACCGGAGCAAAAGAAATCCAACAGGTAAACCCCGGTGGGCCCGACAAACAGCCAAAGCATCAGGCCCCTACCATCTCATCAATAGATAAGTCTTTAAGTCGGAACCATCATAGTGTCTGAAGTCCGACCCACCGGCGTGCAATTAAAGAGGAAAGCAAAGTTGCCAACCGTGATTGGGTTGACTACCAAGCATGCAGTCTGTTGCAATACATTAATGTTATAGCCAATCTTTTTATAATGGGAAATTATTTTAATGAACTGCGCTGAAAAATTATTAGATCCAACAATCTTCTTCAACTTATACACCAAGTCACCATAGAAATCAGGTTCCGAAAGTCCTTGGCGCAAGAGAGATTTAAGTCCAACTTGGAATTTAGAAATCAAATCATAGTATCGTCTTTAAAATTTTGAAAATGTTTTGCGAAGTTTATGATACCGATAGCCTTGTTTAAGAAGTTTCTGAGTTAACAATTTATTGCGAGTGTTGAAGTCAGCAACATAGCTAGATGCTCTAGCAAAACGAATGAGTTGAGAGATATAGACTCCATAGGATGTAGAACGAGGAACATCACCATCTAAAAATGGGAAATTGACAATTTCAAAATCAAAGTCGTCACGCTTTATTATGCTGTTCGTCTTATGTTCACCTCATGTTCACCTTATGTTCACCTTATTGCCAGTGTGGTTTTGTGATCACGTCTGGGTCTCCTCATGTGGTGCTCTATTCTGTGTTTCGTTCATAGCTTTTCCATCACTAGCATGTGAATAAAAGCATTGTTAATGTTGATGTGTCCGTTCGTAGTGGTGACTTTTGATAATCAACTGGACATGTAGTCATTAAGAACTTACATGTTTATACGTTAAGTATTACTGTCTTTAAAAATGCCTGTGTAGTATCCGATAACCAAAGGTGCAGATCAACTACATTTATGTATCATGCAGTCTGATCAGTGCATCTGACATTTGGTGTTTGGATAACATATTCGCTTGACATGCAGTATCTAATTTGCAAGATAGTAGCTTGTATATACCTGTAGCTGGACAGGCTTGTTGCTTTATTACAGCTTGATGCTTCACTTCAGTAAGTATGTCCTAGCTTTCTTGTGTGTGACTCTTTGTGTGTGTATTACTGGGCGGATCGGGACCGGGAACTACGGACTCCCCTGGAAAATCACATGTAGCTATTGGTTTCTTTGACGATAGTCTTAAAACATCATTAGACCGTGCATGTTCATCTATCTAGTGAGGCTAGACGCCCAGATACTGGCCTACATGTAAGCTTTCATGTTCGTCCATACTTTGTATGTAAGAGCGACAAATTTTCAGACGAGACTGTGTATTTGCGCAGGCTCATCTTAACGTTCGCTGCTCGAATATGCGATACTGATAAGAACCAATATCGTATGAGTTGGCTCCTGCGTATGTCTATCAAGGCTATACAAAACAATATGCACGTTGGTAGCCTACAGTAGGGGTCTGCTACTGTTTGGAGTAGCCTATTATGTTGAGTATGCATCATTGTTTATCAGTTACCTCTCATATTACTGCATTGTTGCGCGTTGACCTAATAAAACGTTGACTATCTCGCGGCATGTGCCTTTATCAGGCTAACATGACGTTGCACTTTTGAATGACGTCGTCGATGACGTTGAATCAACACGCAAGTCAATAATTACGTCATAATCGCTTGTTGGAAGAGTGAATCAAATTGGTAAATTGATAAATAGAATACCAGAGGCGTGTTCAACAATGCGAGCGCTCGGAGTGCTATCGAGTGCTTTTTCTCTGAACGCAAGCGCTCGCCAAGGTGCTTGCAAGCGCTCGCTAGTCAAGTCGATAAGTGTATCGCCCGAAAATCCAAGATGGCTACCAAAACAATAATGGGATTTCGTGAGGGACTATGCATGCAATATTTTCAGATTCGATTTTCGGAATGACGATGTATGTTTCTTTGTGTATATATATGAAATGGAACAATTTAAACTGAAGGTAGGAAGGTGTTTCGCTTTGATTTCCATCCATTGGGGGGATTTGATTTATTTGTTACTGGGCGCAGCCATTTTTTATTGAGCTATCGTTCAACAATGTAATGATGACACTGACAAGGGCCCGTTGGAGCGCTCGCATTGTTGAACTCGGCTCAGATTCGCGTCTTGTGATATCAAGTTGACCAGGTAAAGCTTTGAGAACGCTTGTTCTCGCACACCAGGTCCGGACACCCGTTGTTTTTACCCATGTAAGGAAGTTCTACTTCACTACCGGTACCAGCCCTAGGGAATGATAAAAAATCGAACAGCCGCACGTCGACAGCACGCTGGCCACACGTCGATCCTTGACGTCATTTAAGCATTACAATGTCACATTTCAGGATTTTCTGGAAGCCTTTTTCATGTTTTTCGATTACAAAACGGGGTATTTAGTGGTGAGCAAGAAAAAATAATCCATTATTCGTGTGAGGGTGGGACAGAAAATCCGTCCCTCGCGATCAACGATTGTCATCACTCGAAAAGCCTCATGATGCCGATCGGTGATCCTCCGGACGGGTTTTTCTATCCCACCCCCACACTCATGATGGATTCTTATATTGAATTGCGAGGCTTGCCACTCACCTAGTACTCTCTGTCGGTTTTCTTTTGTCTTTTCCTCACAGTGTCATTGGTTGATTTGTTATCTGTGATTGTTGCATTTCCTGGTTATACACATACGATTTTTTTAAAAGAATGTTTTAGGTCTGGAAGTTTTTCTTTAACGTTACACTAAAACATACTTTATATCGTTGGCAAAAACAAGCTCCGCATTTTTGTGAAAAGCTAATAATCAATATTTCAATAATCTGCATTTAAACCTATACATGGCCATAATTTGGCTATTTGATGATTGCAAAAGTGTTCCATTAAATCTGTAATGTAGAGTAGCTTCACGTCATTTAACCCTCCTCGTCTCATATCATTTTGTGTGTGTGCGTGCGTGCGTGCGTGCGTGCGTGTGTGTGTGTGTGATTTGTGATCGTTGCTTTTTGCTGATTTTTCTGTTATTGTCATGATGACAAAACACATATGATTATGTTACCAAAACGATCGTCATAGGCTAAATTTGAAAATAATGTCTCAGTGGTGATTATAGTTCTTATCTAAGTTTGCAATCATCTCGCTGAGAAGAGAGGGCAGGTTGCTTTTCTTTAATTGTGTTATTGCTGTCGTATGGCTGTTAGTGTGTGGTCTGTGTCACTTCTTCACGGTGCCGTGAGGTTGGTTTGTGATGTCATACTCACTTCCTTTATTCTATGTGACTATAACGATTGTTTGATGACTGCATTGGAAAGTGTATATTTATGCTAAAATGACCCAGTTACAGGTTGATGTTCAAGGAGAAAAGGATAGCACCAAGAAACAACTGTTCCACAAGTACCTCATGAACTATTCAAGCAATAAAATAATTCCATTATTCTTTGAATATGCATACGTAATAAAACAATGATTTGATAAGCTTCGAAATTGTTTTATTACTTGTTCACGTTCAAAGAATACGACAAAAAGGATATTGCATTTGTAAGATTATTAATGTAACAACAAAGACATTTTCATGAATTCATGTAGCTGTTTTATTTCCAGAAGTATCGCATGAACTATGCAAATAATAACACATAAACATTATTATTTAAATGTGCATACGTAATAAAAGCTAACATATATGACAAAATAGACTCATATATTTAAATGAAATAAAATAAAAGCAACATAAATATGCAACAAGTGTTATTATAATTTGAACATTAAACTCATGTACTTATATGTACCCGTAAAATAAAACAATGTGTACATTTCCAGTACGCGATCTTTTGGTACTTTTCACATTTTCCCGTAAACGAGGAGCGCCATGGCTCAGCGGTATAGGGTAAAGTTGGGTAAATTCGGACATCAGGTTAATTCGGACACACATTTTCAAACAGTGTAAATCCAGATAAGACGGCTCCTTATGAGCCGTCTCATCAGGATTATCACTGTTTGCTTAGTTAATTTATTTTCTATTTCAATATTTGAAATATGAAACAAACAAGGTCGCTGTCAGAATTTAGCTGTCTGTCCGAATATACCCTACTTTACCCTAGTTTTAGGCATGGGACCGAATGGTCACTAGTTCGAGACTCATCAGAGGCATAATGCTATGCTCTTGAGCAAGACACTTTATCCTCTGTTTAGTTCTGGTTCAACCCAGGATGACAGAAAAACGTCCAAACATAACTGAAAAATTGTTGACAGGGACGACATGGGTGTAGAGTTTTAACACATACAAAGAAAACAACAACAAAAAAGTCTCCAAGCGGGACTAGAGGTCTGTTTTGTCCAATCCTTTTATCTGCTTCCATTCTTTGTTTATATACCCAGCGATATATAGTAAAACCTTAGTAAAACGGCCACTCTCAACTGGTTTTCAAGGCCAATTATCGCTTAATGCAGGTCAAAAGCATTGCCGAGTGCTCCAAGGGGAGCATTGTTGAACCGCAAATTTCACACTTCGTGAAATTCACACTGTGAAGAATTGATACCGATTCCTCAAAACGCGTGAACAATTGGTACATAAAGTTGTTAACTGATATGACCACTTTCACACGGATTGATGGATATGGGGTCCATCCTCCACATTCTGACTACCTTGTGGCTCGAAAGGTAAAACTGTAATACAAAATTCAAATAAGCTTAAATTGAACATTTCATCCCAAAAATGATAGCATATCTTATTATTAGTTAGGTAAAAAGGATAAAAGGGATATTCTAATTATTTAGACAATTCATAGAACATATTATCAAAGATTATTACATATATATTTGCTTCATGTGACCAACACTGCATTTATTGTTAAAAATAATAGGATAGACTAGAAACTGTATAGGTTACGTCTAATAAAATTTCTGTTCTGTTCTGTTCTGGTACCAATACGTCACATATTTCGTACCAATATCTTACGATTTGTGAAAAATACGCACGAAGTCAAATTTCATAAAGCATACACGCGTTTTCCTCACATTGATAAAATACCCCCCCCCCCCAAATCAGCTGCATTTGTATTTGATTCCAATTCTTCATAGTTTTGTCACTGGCATCTGTGACGAGTAAGTACATGTACCAGTTCTTCATATGTGTGATAATTTGGTACCAAATTTTCACATGTGTGCGGATTTGGTACCAGTGCTTAGCACGTGTGAGTTTTGGTACCATTTTACATGTGATGATTTGATAACACTGTGAGGATTTGGTACCTATTTTTCACAATCGTGAAAGTTTGGTATCAAAGCTTCACATCGTACTAGTTCTTTATACATGTACGTTAAAAACACAAACATGTGAAATTTGAGCGAAATTTGCGGTTTAACGGAGCATTCTGCAATACTCTCGACCTTTATTAAGCTACTGTTTGTCATTAAGATCTTTGTATTGTCTGTTTTTGAGTGGCCGTTTTACACAGGTTTTACTGTACATGTAGGCTTATGAACTGTATGATCATAATAACCAAAAGCATATAATAATGACATGTTCAACACACTTAGATTAAAGGCAAATTTATGGATACCAATCTTTTTGAGTAGTACAGTAAATAAGGATTCAATCAAACTTGCCCAATCATTAAACATAGTCGTCGTAGCAAACAGGGCAATTCAGGTGAATAGTCACAGTTGGTAAAAACTTCATCAGGATCTTCGCTGATTGACAACAGTCTGATTCTATCATCCCAGTTTGGGCATACTTGTGATGCAAGAAGTTCAAGAATACACGAAGTTCTTAAAGCTGCATAATCTGTAACTTTTGATATTTTCATTTTAAAAATAATGTTTCTATTTTTCAAGAACAAAGTAAAAATACTAAAATTCAGGTATACATTTTACCTTTTTCGTAATAATTAACAAATTATTAGTGCCAAAACAACAGCATTTATGTTAAAAATTAACTGTCTAGAATTATTGGAGGGACGCAAATAATTACAAACAAGAGAAAATACACCTATTTTTATAAGATAATTCACTTTTCCATGCATTTTTCAGCTGTAGAAATTAGATTTATTGTGACAACATAACTATATTCTACTTTTACAAATGATTTAAAAAGAAAATATTTTTTTCGAAAAATGTCCATAGTTACAGAGTATGCAGCTTTAATAAGTACAAGTTATGTATATATAGTATAGACATTAGCATGCAATCCTTATTATGAATCATTGCATAAATTTTGTTCCGCAATGTTTCGATCAGCACAGCCCATTTATTAACAATGCAATCCACGTGCTGTTAAAGCACGGATTTGGTACCTTAAATACACTCGTTCCTGTCCACTACATTTACGATAGCTGATCCGTTTATCACTCTCATATATGGCTTGGTCCTGCAACACGAAATAAAGTAAAACCTACGTAAAACGACCACTCAAAAATAGACAAAACAAAGATATTTATGACAAGTGGCAGCTTAATGAAGGTCGAAAGTATTGCAGAATGCTCCTGGAGCATTCTGCAATACTTTTGGCCTGCATTAAGTGATATTTAGTCTTGAAAACCAATTTTTGGTCTTTTTGAGAGTGTTCGTTTTAGAAAGGTTTTACTGTAATTAAAAGAAAATTAAAAACAATAAACACTTTAGTTTTTTAATGCAATACAGCTCGCTAGGTCTCTTGTGGGATACTAAACACCTAGGAGTCTGTCCTCAGTTTTCAACATCTCCCTCGTTATCTGACTATAAAATATAAATGTAGTGGACGTTGAAATAGAAATTTATTTTCATGTTCAATAGAATCAGTATCATGAAATTCGTATAACCTTCAACTAAAACAATTATGTCTCGATACGAAACGTTAAAATACCACAAGGGAGCTATGCAAAGATGGACAGGTCCATATGAACATTAAATTTTCATCTTACTTGAAAATATTATCTCAATCAACTGGGTCCAATCTGTAATTCTATGGCAGACCCATTGTGATTTAAGAGTTGTGAAGACCACAGCTTATATAAAAGCTATAATGGAGGTCTATAGAAAAAACATTGCGTTCTATTTGTGAGCCCCCAGGGGAGTTCTGTGCTCCCTTGCTCCCTAAAAATAATGCGTTGATCTCCCCAAATCCCCCAAAAAATCCTCAGCTCCCTGAAAGTATTTTGTCTCTGCTCCTTAAATTTCCTAAAATTAATTCGCCCCCCCCCCCCAAATCCCCAAAAATATTAGCCAGTTCTCCCTTAAACGTATTTTTCTTTCCGTAGGATTAAATTCACATACTTAAAAACTATGAAGCTATGCACGAGCGCATGATTAATATTTCGCGTTATACATGTAAAGACCTTAGCCATGGAATACTTGACATATAATTATTTTATTGAAATACATGATATATAGCTCAAAGTATAAGGGTCATCCTAAAATATTGTTGCTGTACCCGGTAGAATAGGTATGGAGGATTCCAATGCTCTCTAGCTTTGATTTATTAATTAGGGACATACCATTTGGTTTTCTGGTAGGGGGCTGTTTTTTCCAACAGCTTAAAGCTAGAATATTTGTCAGACAAAGTGAAAGCATTTATTTTTTGTAACCGTAAAAAGTATTTTTACAATTGTTATTAGGCTCTATACAGGCCTACAGATAAGAGTGCTGCCTGAAAATTATTGTTCTTATTTCTCAACCAAAATATATGTGTGGGTACTCAAAAGAGCCGTCTCGATGATTCGGTTCTTTTGAGCACACAAAATACATATTTAAACTGATGGATAAGAAAATAATTACAATTTTACGTTGTTTTTTTTTAGTTGACTGGTCCAGTTATGGCTATACGCATGTTTAACTTCAGTTTCACGAAGTACAGTGACGTCCCATAACATTGCAAACTAGCCCATGTGAATATGCCACATTTATTCAGATCAGATCTTTTTTGGTATTTAATATCGGGTTGCTTTTGGAAAGAGAAAAACAGCAAAAACTTTTCACTTTACACTTGCTCTGCTGAGCAGGGGTGAATTTCGGCAAAAATGAAAAATGTTATTAAAAACAACAAAGGTTTCACAATACAAATGTATTTACTTTGAATCAAGTTATTGCTGAAGTTAATTGTTGAGAAAATCCTGGTGTTAGTATATTTTTCAAATGTAACTCATCAAAGAGAATTTATTGAAAATGTTGCCGAAAGTGCGCAATGTTACTGTAGTAGACAATTTTTGTTATCCTAAAGGGGGTTGTGCGCTTCAAATCAAGGTTGGTATAGATCAAGAAAATATTTTTCCTTTTGAACTTTAGGTAAATAAAGTATAATGATTACTTTATTTACCTGTGCACAGTTTCTGGTTTTATTCAAATATAGACTGGGAGCATACCATGGCCTGGTTTCCAGCTTCGCTGTTAAAAAGACGAAGGCGCTTATCGACATGCGCGACGAGGATGCGCGTATGATTCGTTTACGCCTGGAAACGTTGTTTGGCAAATTCCAAAAAAAATCCTTGTTTAAGGTCATAGTACTCGTTTTCTTACTTTGAGGTCAAAATTAGCAGATCAGGTGATTTTTTGTGAAATTTAGGTCTTTTTTCTGTTTTGCGACAAAACCGCATCATCTAACAGCAACTCCATTCAAAGAACACTGCTTAGTACACAGAAAGGTATGACATAATTATATACTGCTGTCTGGCACACCATCAGGGTATCGAACAGTTTAGATTAAGCTTTGGCATGACAATTTGTCGGGCCTGATCTGGGTCCAGACAGTTTGCAAAGGTTATCAGCCAATGAAACATGGCCATTTCCATATACTGTGGCTCATATGGACGTCAAACTCTTTTCATGCTAACGTCTGCTGCATAGATCCAGATAAGGAAGTTTTATGAGAATAAAATTGTAATTATCTTCTTTCCCATCAATTTAAACATGTGTTTGGGTGCTCAAAAGAACCGGCTCATTGAGACGGTTCAATTTGGTACCCAAAACATAATTAAGTTTTGGATGAAAAATAAAGAAAATAGTTTTCAAATACGCACTCTTATCTGGAGGTCTGCTGCTGATTCATCTAACCTTTGCAAATAATTTGACACTAGGCTAGGATTGACAAAACATCAGTCCTGATCTGGATCCAAACCGTTTGACAGTCTGAGTATGTTCCTAGAAGATGTTTTATTGAAAAAGTTCATTTTGAAAAAGGAAACGTCAGCAGATGAAAACAAAGAACATGAAAACAGAGTTAACTATACAGTAAAACATGTCTTCAGCCACTCAAAAAGAACGCCAAAACATTGGTTTTCAATACAGAATCTCACTTAATGCATGTCAAAAGTATTGCAGAATGCTCCAACGGGAGCAGTATGCAATACTTTTGACCTACATAAAGCTACTATTTTGTATTAAGACCTTTGTTTTGCCTATTTTAAGTGGCCGCTTAAGACAGGTTTTACTGTATACTCAATATCAATTCAGAAATATCATTGATCCTGATTATCAAAATGTGTTACCAATATTTACGTAAATATATCTTACTAAGAAATGTAACATTTGGTCGGTCATATTGATTCGGATACTCCCATGAAAGGTAAACTCCCTTCAACGTATTAACCTACATACACGTATCAGCACCTGCTTGAATCCAAAGTTCGATTATAAACTCATTTAAAAGTTATTTCAATAAAATATGGTAAGCATTAAAAAAAAACGTTTTTCAATCTCCAAGTATCTGCGTGCAAACTCATTGATCCTCACTACTGTGTATGATATTGTTCAACATTTCTTGAATAAATATGTTTAAGCCAAACCCATGATACTGGGTGCAATTAGCCTTCATATTTGTACACAAGAGTTCGAATACATGAACATGCATGTATATGCTGAGTTCTCTGTAGAGGGACACGTACATGTATCCTAGGTTATATCGGTCATGCCACGAGAACATGTTTCCAGGGTCTCCGATCAGGTACTCAGGTACCATCGTACTCAGTTACAGAGACTGTTTCAGTGTAAATCCTTAAAAGAACGGCATAGTATTTTTATTGTAATGGAATGATGATTTTTCAGAATAGAAATAACTGCTTTGATAAGTCTATTCTTCACTCTCAAACAATTAATTGGGTATCTTATTAAGTACTTCGCTTTCACAATGGATGGACCATGGTAATCACAAATACGCTCGGACGTTTTTATAAGCGGATCATTGACATAAAATTTGGCATTAAATCTTTCCCTGTGACTTTTGTTGTCTGCAATAACCTTTGCAAACAGTATTGATCCAGATCATGACGGGTCGGTCATGATCTGGATCCAAACTGTTTTGTATGCTAATATTGTTCCTGAGAGAACTTTTTTTGAAAAAAGTTAATTTTGAAAACAAAAGTCAGCAGATGACAACAAAAGCATGAAAAAATGCCCAGCATGCAAAGTGTTAATCTATGTACGTTCGATATGTCAGTTTGTGCGAGTGGTGTCTAGTCGCTTTCAGGTTTTTGTGTGAATCTGTAGACAGGGATAATCAGCTGCCTGTCTACCAGGCTAGATAAGTAAGCCATCACGTTAGCCTTGTTAACTTGGCTGTCTCCACTATCTAGACCCCAATAGACCCCACTGATTGGTTTTGAAATGTTTGGCCCAAAGCATGAAGAATGCTTCATTTTTGTCAATAAAAAGGGATAGAGGCTCCCTTCCCCCCCCCCCCCCCACACACACACACACACAAGGTCGCTTCAACCGCTATCCGTTCGAAGTCGGTGGTTCTGTTGTTGTTGATTCATAGTTTAATGTCCCCCCCCCCATTGGTTGTGTGTTGTTGCACGACCCCTGGGTCTGCGCTATTATCACTATGTGAGTCCGTCCGTACTCGCGAATAGACACTTGTTGGCTACCTTCAATTTCTTCTTAATGCACTTGGCATAACGCCCTACCTTGAATTTCTAACAATTTCTTTAAATTTATAGTTTTTTTAAAAATCAATTACGGAATAAAGGTCATTTGCATATTAAGGGAGCTAATAAACTCAGAATGAGGTTATTCAGTGAGAATTAAAGGCGATTTGTTGGGTAAATTTTGCTTTGTTGGCTACTTTTCTAACAAAAGATATTTTCGTGAGAACATCCGTCCGCCCGTCCGCAGCCACACTTGTTGGCTTCTTTGAATTTACAAAAATTCTCTAAGTAGGTTTATTCCGTTAAAATTGAAGGGGACTTGTTAGGTACGTTTTGCTTTGTTGGCTTCTTATATAAAATAGAAAAAAAACAAGAATCTTTTCCCGTCCCTCCGCCTGTTACCAGTTACTGAAAATGTTCGTAATCCTTGAAACACATGGTATATTTTGATCACATTTTGCATACATATGCATGTCAACATTCCCTAACCAAATGGCATGCAGAAGTGCAAGAATTCTGAGATTCTTAAAGCTGCACAGTCTGTAACTTTTGATCTTTTAATTTTTGAAATAATGATTCTATTTTTCAAGAACACAGTAAAAAAACTAAAATGCATGTATACATTTTACCAATTTCGTAAATCTAAGCAAATTATCAGCATCAAAACAACAGCATTTATGTTACAATTGACTGTCTATAATTATTGGAGGGATGCAAATAATTACCAACAGGAGAAAAGACACCTTTATTATAAGATAATTCACTTTTCCATGCAGTTTTCAGCTACAGTGAACAGATTTATTGTGAAAACTTAGCTTAATTCTGCCTTTACAAATGATTTGAAAAGAAAAGAAAAATTTTCGAAAAATGTTCATAGTTGCAGACTTAGTCTTTTTAACACATGTATGTGTATACACATGTAGTCGATCTCTGAGCAATGTTAATGAACTCAAAATTCTGGTGTATTCTTAGACTGAAAGAGAACTTATTCATAGCGGTGTTCTGGTACTGCACGATCCTTGGATTTGCACTATAACCACTGTTATGCAAAATGATGACGATGGTTTGCTGAGCATCATTTTGGCCAGTCGAGGTATTTTAGTGAAAATGCTCATAACTACATAGTTTTCAGGGACTTATAATCTATAGATTACTTGTGTATTAATACTATAATAATCTTATATTATAAAATACACAATTGATCAATTGATTCATGTTAGCTCAAGTGGGATGTACAGGTTGGTTGGTTGGTTTTAGTGCTTTACGTCCCAAGTCAACCGCTATGGTCATTGCGGGACGGTCAGTTCACCTAACCACACTTTTTCCTGGGCAGGCTTGAGCAAGCGGTTAACCATAACTGACAACAACCCTTCTTGAATGAATCAGCGGAAGGGAGGAGAATGACCGTAGAAATTATTTCATTTTTAATCTCCACGAAAGTATGGGGCCGGGATCGAACTCGCGACCCCTGGATCTGCAGTCAGACACGCATCTGTAGCCAGACACGTTACCGACTGCGCTACGCGGCCCGGTGGGGAAGTACAGGTTAATGTTTTATTTAACAATTGGAAACAAAATATTACATCACTGACATTCTTGGTTGACACAACAGTACATAGTGTCCCATTAGTTTTTAATCATCTCGCGGAGGAGGAGAGCGCTACGTATAATAACTTAACTTAAATTTTGTAACTGCTGTCATGTGGCTGCATGTTAGTGGTCTTTGTCCCTTCCTCACCGTGCCATGGGTTGGTCTGTGGTCTGTGATTATGTCATTTCCTGGTTATACTCAATAAAAATGATTCTTAAGGGATATGGGTAAACCCTAAGCCGATAAGTTGTAGACGGTGTTCTATTTTTTTTCTTGTTTTATGCGATCAAAGAAAGCTTCATGTTTTATGTGATTCATCTGCTGGTTTATGTGTTCATTGGACTCATCCGTTCAGCACCCAAAACATTTCTGTGCTCCTGGGGAAATCAGAAGAGTTGCATTCTACATCGTGATTACAGGGAATACAGACTTGGCATGGAAAAAAATCCGTATGCGGCCTAATATTCGTCAATTCTTTAACTATTGCTGATAACTTTTGCAAAACAGTTTGGAACCAGATTATGTAACCCCCAAACGTATCTTTGGAAAAGTTAACTTTGAAAGAATCCAGCAGACGACAAAAGAACATGAACAAATTTCCTCAGCATGCAAAGGGTTAATTTGCAATTCTTATGACCGTGTATATGTACTTATTCATATGTATCATAATATCAAGCGACTCATGATCAGGCCCCAAGGTTATAAAACATTTTTCGTGCTCAACTCAACTGAGCATTAAGTTTACCAGACTCATAAATTTTAGGCATTTTAACATTTATTAGCAGGATGAAAAAACCATCTGAGAGTTTGAAAGTATTCATTTTTCAGCATTTCAGTTTTCATGAGCAGTTGAAATTTTGTGCTAAATTGTGTAGAGCATGAAAAAAGTTTTATAACCTTGGGCCCAGTTCATGTACATGTATGAATATAATAATAACAGCAAGACAAATATCAGTATGGACCCGCTTTGTCTTCAATAAGAGGCAGATTGCCCTCAACAAAATGGTTTTCAAAATAGTTCCATGGTCTTGTTGGCATCAACCTGGAATTTTCGCGGGAGCTGTTTTTCACGAATAATACTATACAAAAAAGTCTGAAAAATCGTTCTATACTGACGGGCTTTAAAAACGCTACACTAGGATAGCAGCTTTAATGTATGTCTCAAAAAATGCAAAGAATTAAATTTGATTGTATATTAAAGAGTGTGCATATATGAGTAACATGTGAACAAGATAGGGTTCAACTTTTTCATTTGACATAATTTTATCAGTGAAAGATCCCATATTTCTTTAAATCAAGAAACACCAGAATCATCAAATGTGTCTCATGAACTTTGTAAGTCATCGAGGAATGGCTTTCATTTTGATTGGCAGGTCTGTGATACAACAGTTCTGCTTTTTGACGTTAATCTGTGTGTACACTTAGCAATAACGTCGCCGAGTTTAGTTGTACAATTAAAACTTAAGTGTTGACTGGAGAAGCCACTTTATGATGACATCATCGCAGCAAAGAAAGTTTACATTTAACTGTCTTTTATAAGATATAGCAGGAAGTTAGTGTAGCATTTTTAAAGCCCGTCAGTACATTTGTGTATTATACTAAACCTGTTTATCTCTTTGCATGCTTGTGTTTTTTTTTGCATGATTCATTGTCGTCTGCAGATTTTGTAAGATAACGTTTTTTCAAGAGACATTTTAGGAACCATCAGAGTGTCAGGCAGATTGGATCCAGGTCAAAACGGGCATTCTCTTGTGTCTGATTTTAGTCCTATTTTTTTTTAAAAAATCACGGACGAAAAGTATTGCCACTAGCTGGCAAGGAAAGAAATATATTCATGCAAACAACATCCCAATCGACACCATTGTTGTGTTCTCTCTGTCGATGACCCCTTTCTTCTCTTAAACCAATCGGAACTGCCTTGCCCAATTCCGTGGAATTCCGTGGAATCATCGAGGATCTTCTTTGATAGTGCGATGCTGACTTTACATAACGTGACGTTGACGTCATATAAACCATGCCAATACAATACATTTAACAAGTGTGACTGCAGCAAAGCAAACGGTTATAAATGATGATAATGTTTATTCAATATGGTATCGCTATAGCGATATTTTATTGAAATATACATAAACTTCGTTTATTCTGCTGATTAAACTTTTCGGGTAATCAGATAAAAATGGATTTTAATAGTGCTGAACCCGCATCGTACAGAATTAATTTTCCTAACGCCATTTCCGGCTAACAAAATGGAGCTTTTTCATACATAGTACTACGCGTAATGCGCCTTACGTACACCGGAGGCTTCATTCTTTTCTAGAATTGTGCCGGGCTTTCCCAATTGCTTTTAAACGTACAGTATACCTTAATTCTCGTGACTTCTCGTCTATTCTCTTGATTTTTGTACATTCTCGAGATTTCTCGTTCACAATATAATGTTTGTTACAATCGTGACACCGTAGTCGCTCGACTACTACTTACTTTCCTAGAAAGACCCTTTGAGTCAAATGAATCAAATCTCGCCCTCTGGTATTCTTTCGAAGTCCTAAGGCACAGATAGCACAAACACTTCTTAAAATTCCTGCGAAAGTTCTGACTAAATATGCTGTACAGCACAGGATTCGCAGCCGAATTAACATTAGATATAACGATACTGAATACCCGAAAAGACCACGTGATCTGGAATGGCTTCGAGGAGAATGTATCATAAAACAGCAAGATTTGAGGCGGAGCGTAGCAGATAATGTACACAAGAACACTAGCAGCTAACATCTTGACGACATCCTTTCTGGCTCGTATCGTCTCCGAGGTTTTGTCATTCTTGTACTTGGAATCGGACCGCATCTGAAACCTCGTGTGAAGTTCGTCCGTGCTAGCATACAGCTTCTTCCCAATAACGGCATATAGAATGACCTGTATCGTGACAGGTATGAAATAGAACACAACGAACTGAGTATAGTCAAACGTCTTGTAGTGGTGTGGTGTAGGGAACAGGATTATACAGTGCTTAAACGGTACGGACGGATGTGGGAAGGTGACTGTATTGAAGATGGCTGTAGGTAGCCCACAGGCTAGAGCGATTGGCCATATTAAGGCAATGGCAAATATGATCTTTCTTCTTCCGCAAAGTATGTGTGCCTTGATTGGGTAGACAATAGCCACGAACCTGAAACGAGAGAACAGAAAACATTAGATTTGTGAGCTAGCCGTGACTACTGGTAAATTTTGACCTAAGACGAGTCAAAGATTAGACGATTCGATGATGTAGTACGAGATATGGGAATCTAGATGAAATATCGGTTATATCTTACCTGTTTTCAATTCAACGTCGATGGTACGAACGGTAGATATTTGGTTTAGAAATAACTGTTACATTCTGAGTAACCTTATCACGTGCTACTGCTTAAACTCGTCCAATCTTTGATCCGTCTGAGGTCGAAATTGACCAGTACTTATTTCGTCTGCCGGCTGGTAACCTTTGCAAACAGTTTGAACCCAGATCAGGACCGACAAAACGTCTGTCCTGATCTGAATCCAAACCGTTTGACACTCTGAAAGAGTTCCTGAAAGAATCTTTTGAAAAATATCATTTGATAAAAAAAAAGTCAGCAGACGACAACAAAAGCATGAAAAATTACCCAACATGCAAAGAGATAACTTACATATGGACCAGTGTCTGACAACCCATAACAGATGCATATGTGACTAACATAAACGCAGCTCAGATCAACCTGAGCATTAGTCCTGTCAAGTCTTTGATGCGCACTCTGTGGGTAGATATTGAGGTCTCATGTTGTTGTTTTTGTTCATGTGGACATACTGGGCTAATGCACAGTCTGATCTGAGTCTTCGCTAGCGCCAATGACATTTCGTTGATGTTGTCAAACTATGATTCAAACATCAGAAGTATACCCACAACTTATGAGTTTGCCCTTAATAAAACACTTAATCATCAAATGACGACAAATAAAGTTGCAATTCATAAGAATATTCAAAATACTGTTTCAGAGCCATGAGAGCCAAACAATAACATGTGATTATTTTATGGTTACATAAACCCACCTTTTCCCTCTTGAAACCCGGAATTCGTTGGGTTTTTTTTTTTCTTTCAAAAATATACAAAATAGTTATTTACTGGGATACAACAATTATGCTCCGAATACCTACACTATTTGGAAAGACTGAATAAACAATATAGCCTAGATCAAAGTGCTCATTCAAGAGCAGTTTGAGCAGGGTCTTCATCATTCGACATTTATTGGCTATAAGTACAATGATAGGCATGTAATCAGAAGATCTAGATATTGCTGCTTTTTTATGTAAGCTCTCTTTAATGATATGTAAAGTCTAAGTAATAATAATAATAATTCTTTATTTCCTCCAATAAGAAGAGTACATAATCAAGGGAACATATATAATGCAAAGTACAGTGGAAAATAATTTAGAAAATATGTCTATGCAGCTTACACAAATGATGTTCACAAACTGAACGCTAGTGTATGTACATGCGATATTTAATGTGCACACAGGCATATAAAGCTAATGCGCCCTTACTTAGACAATTACACATATGCGGAATTGTTAAATTAGTTACGCATTTAGAAATAACTGCATATTCACATAGTTTCCAAAGTACAGAATACTTAAACGTATATTACAAGGTGAATATGTACACGTGTAGAGGGAGACAACTTGCGTACTGAATGTGACGCACGAAATACAGTTTCGAATGTAATATTATCACCACAATGCGAACTAACATTGGGACAAGATCAGTTTGACGACTTTATATGACCGACATTAAATTGCCGAATTCGATCTGTTTGTCTAAAAAATAATCTAGTTCAAGATAAAAACTATGCCACGATGTGACACAAAAACAATCTTAGGGAAGCTGTAGACTTTGCAAATATGTAAGCGTATAGATACAATGTACTACGTGATAACAATAAATTAACCTTCAATAATTCCCCACCTATCGACTGTCTTGATAAGAACCATATTTACATATAAATTACAGGAAAGGTCCAGCGGACATGGCGGACATTACCGGCTAATATCATGACACATTACCCAGTGGTTTCATTTCAGCTCGTTTTATTAGTTTTATAGACAGAGTTCTAATGACCATAGTTCTGCTCATGTGCGGATCCAGAAAGTGTTTCAGAGGGTGTACAACTCTGACAACGTTTTTCTTTTTTAAAGCTTTTTTAAAGTTTTTTTCTGTTTTTTTAAGCTGATGATGGGATAGAGGATACACATACCCATAAAGACGTGGCATCATCGTCCCGCCAGCGAAACGCCATTTAAATGGCGTTTCGCTTGCGGGCCGATGATGGCCCAACATTAAATGCTGACTTGGAAGCTTTGTGATTTTCCAGGGGGTCAGGACCAGTATTGTTAAGAAACCCTTTAGCTTTAAATTTGTCATTTTCAAGGGAAGGGGGTCCGGAACCCTGTCACCCCCTCTGGATCCGCACATACTGCTGCTAAAAAAAACATATGCCATAGGTCTAGATGGCAATCTTTAGAGCGAAAGATGGTATTTATATTCTTGTACATGTAAATCAGTTTAAACTTGTGGTTTGGGCCTTCATTCTAGAGCAGTTTGATCATGATCTGCACTATTTGCCATTTATCTGCAACATTTCTAAGTTCGTCTTAATAATGCATTATTTTATAACTCACTGATGTATTCCCATTTATTAGCATATTAAAATTAGCGAACCGTTTGTGTTGCATTTGCATAACTAAATGCTCCATTTACAATTGCCGTTCATATTATTGCAAATGTAGACCATTATTTATCTTCCACCAATAATTAAAAACGTGCGTTTCTTTTGTTGTCGAGTATACAACCTTGTTGATCGTATACAAGGTGCTGCACAGACATATACTAAGCTCTGCCTTTTAACCCAATAAAGCCGAATGGAATATCCAACTCTTCTCAAATGGACCAGACTATTTCCGTTATCAGGAATGCTGGGTTATATTTTTCATGATGTTCAAATTTAAATAGAACTTTCTGTAAGCAAATAGTGGAGACCCTGATTAGACGCCGCAATCTGTGGCGTCTGATCTGGGTCTCCACTGTTTGCATATTTCCCACAAAAAAGGAGCTAGGTTAATATTGGTTAAAGAGGCCATTATCTTTGAAAGCTATAGATATATTTATAATCAGATCAACATGGGCTATGTTACAACGCATTTTTAAATAATGTAATAGTTATTTCATTATGAATCTTATTTCATTTTGCGTTGTCAAGGACGACGCAAAATGAAATAAAATGTAGTTTTTGTTTCATTTTGCATCGATCGGTTCTAAATGAAAGAATTATTACATTTTGCGCTGATAGAACGCAAACTTATTTTATTTCATTTTGCCGCGGGGTTGGTTCTAAATGATAACCGTGTTTATAAACGCTAACCACTGGTTTATCGGTCCACTCGAATAACAGAATACCACCATGCATTCCACTGATGCATGGCAAAAAACTACCCAGTCCACTAAAAACCCCTAAACCACCCAGTTGATTGAATTGCCAAAACCATCCAGTCTATTGAACACCCAAAATCAGCTTTCATATGCTTACAATGGGAAAGTAAAAACAAAGCTTTTAATGAAGGGATGTAACTCTGCAACTCCAAATGCAACGAAAACGGAAAAAAATGGTCCTTTCATTCGCATAGTTCATCCACATGTGAAATTCCAAAATTCTATCTCTAATGGTTCTCGAACGAGTGCTAGCGTAACCCACGCGCATATGGACAGATAGACTGACCTATGGACAGTCCCAAACCAATATACCCTTCAACCACTTCAAAAGTGGGGCATTAAGCGTGTTGGACAGACGTACGCCAGAGGATGCCTGCACTACAAAAATAGCAAGTGAGTATGATCAGGAAATACCACAATCATAAAACGCAGACAACCCCGTGGCATCGCGTTCACCTAATGAGCCCTAGAGGCACAGGTGAACAGATATCCTGCATTTATGGCATTTTGTCGAAAATGTACTTTAAAAATGTTGACAGTATCCAATATTGCTTCCTGCGCATTTGGATACCGTTAGAAGAAAATATGGAGCATATCAACACAAAATGGAATAATTGCTTTTTATTACACCTTTATTTCATTGTGCATCGACATTGACAGCGCAAAATTCAACAAAAAGATCAAAATGAAAACAATTATTACATTATTTCAAAACGTGTTGTAACAAGGCTACCTTGAAACTTAATATACCGGATGCTGCGTGTATTTTTGACAGCCTTTTCAGAAAGCGAACAACAAGGGGCATGCTCAGACGGCACTGATACGCAAGCTTGTATGTACCTTTGGTGTAGACAAGCAGTGTTTTTCTGGACAATTTTGAGGTAATTTCAGTTCATATAAAATTACTCCGCAGACTTCTGGGATTTATATAAAACATAATGACATTAGGAATCTGGCACTATTTCTGTATACCATAATGAAAAATGAAATTGGTTCCATTGAGGGTTTTTCTTAACATGCAAATTGCGTGTTGACTACAGCTTAAATTACACATAATCATAAGGGGTCTGTTGTATCCATACATAGTTGAAGTTAAACTGTCCTCTAGGGGCTTGATATACTCTATTTTTGTTAATGGGACATGACTTAATGTCAATTAAGCGCATCACAAATTAAGTTACGTCTGCAAACCGACAAGAAGAATCAAAGCACTGAGAGTACTGATGGGGACGGCTGTATTTAAGCGTGCAAGTCTTCAAATAGGGATATTTTTAGTTTGATACCTTTTGTACAACCTGCGATTTACCTAACAAGAATGGTTAACTAAAACCTTACAACAAAAAAGCCAAACAAGGAACAAGAAAAAAAAATAGAAGAAACAATAAACAATTAATCAACATCAAAACCACTTCCTTAGAACTGGCAGCATCAAAATTTGAAACCACTTGGTTCCTATATAAATTGTCATTTCTTATTTGTATCTACATCACACGGAATTAGATATGAATTGATGTACTGCCATATAACGGACACGGTAAACAGTTTTACTATAGACTATTAATGGTTATGCATACGTATCTACAATATAAGACTATAGGTACTTAATTGCTGAAGGAACAGGACTTACTCTCATACTTTAGTATCATCGTCCATTTGTATGTACATATGGTCAAATCAAGATACTATTCTTTCTCAGCTTTTGACTTCAGCAGAATCCATCTAGAGTGAAGATCTGTCCAGTAAAATTAATTTAGGCACCAAGTGGTTTCTGCTGCTGTCAGTTCTGAGACAGTGTTTCAGTGTTGACATAATGTCGGGATCATATCTCTTGTATTATTTGAAGTAGGAATGCCAAAATTCGTGAATTCATGTATCTTGGGGTCACGGAGCGTCGCGTACCCTACCTTAACATATGCCCTCAGATCTAGAAAAATCGTGTCACGAGCATAAATCCTATATTATATGATATAGGAATCCCGAATTTGGTTTGTGGACACATCCTGGGGGTCAGGGAGTGTCGAATATCATTCAGTGTCACTGTTACCTTGCTTTCGGGCCTCAGTTTTAGAAAAAAAATATCGTAAAAATGGGCTGTCCAATGTTGTCAAATAACGTTCCATAATTGTGTCGCATGCTAGATCCATTATCATAACATATCTTGTTCACGATAGACTATAAATGGCCATGCATAAGCCGGGTACTTAAAATCCAGCCACATGAAAAGAGTAGACCTATACGCGATGGAAGCACGTTTTAAATGGTAAACAATTACAGCTCTGACGTTTATATCTCAGAGCTTTGAACCATTGTAAATGGACAGGCTCGAGAAGTTAAAAATTGAAGCATGCAGTGTGCATGAATACATATTATAATCAGGTTAAACGACCGCCAGCTTTTTTAGGCTAATACTTGTTTCATAATTATTATTACCTGCGTGGCCTCAGCGAAAGCAGGTCTAGTAGTAGGTCCACTCTGTCCGTTCGTACTCACGAATGGACTCTCGTTGGGTACTTTAAATTTCCGAAATTTCTTGGTACTTTAAATTTCCAAAATCAATTACGGAATAAACCTCATTTGCATATAAAGGGAGCTAATGCCTCGGTTACATTTGCCTTACGACGAGTATACGATGCCCGTACGATGTCCAAATCACCGTTTCCGTACCGCCTCCACAGGGAGACCTTGCGATCATCGTACGGATTTACGGGCATCGTACACTCTTGCGATAGTCGTAAGGAGCCCGCAAGGTCGCCGTACGATGCCTTTGCAGGGCCCATAAAATCGTATGGACATCGGACGGTCGTCCTGCGGTAACCCTAAGGCGATGGCACGATGATCGTGCGTTCGCCTTGCGACGTGTCAACAATTTCCCGGAGAGTTATCAGTAGCTGTTTGTTTCATTTCAATATTTGTCTTCAGGTGATGTTTCTTATACCACCACTCAGTGTGACTCAATATGGACACAGTTCAGTTTGCTGATGGAAGCAGTCTAATCATGAGCGGATCCAGAGGGGGGGGGGCAGGGGGTCCGGACCCCCCCCCCCCCCCCGGAAAATCACAAAAATATAGTTTTTTTATCAATACTGGTCCAGATCCCGTAGAAAATCTCAAAGCTAAACATGTACCAAGCCAGCATTACATGACGGGCCAGCATCGGTCCGCCAGCGAAACGCCATTTAAAATGACGTTTTGCTAGCGGGCCAATAATGACCCCCGCTTTTAGTGGTATTTGGATCCTCTCGCCCTTATCAAGTAAAAAAAGTTGAGTTGGACCCCCTCTGACATAACTTACTGGATCCGCGCATGCTAATCAGGGCCCATAGAGTAGGTTTCCATGATAAAATTATCTGAAGAGCAATTCAAAATATGCACCTAACGTGAAATGCATATGCATTTTCAGTATATAAAATGCTGGTTGGATAAGGGGTTTAATTAATTAGATAAGATTAAAAAAAGTCCAGATATTTTTGTGATTTATAACTCTGGGATTTGAATTTGAGTATTACTTCAAGGAATAAAATCTCGAAGTGAGAAGATGTGACTAGTTCGAACATTGAAATTTGAATGAATGAATGTTCTACAAAATGTATTTTACTGAAAACGAATGGCAAATGTGCTGACCAGGCCGAGTGGAAGAAAGTGCATTCTGATCAGTACCTTTGCTGTTCGCATGCAACGACTTCATTTTTGCTTATGACGCAGATTTTATGTGTTGCTGGCCGTAGAGTGCCTTTGAATGATTAAACTGAATAAAACCATAATAAGCGTTTTAGTCTACGCTGATACAATAAAAGCATCTTTATATTTTCAATTAAAGTGCTACTTTTCGAATTATAAAAGTGTACTATAAAAAAGTGGTTGCAATATTCTGTGATTTAAACTTTATGAAAACTGCAGAACTTAGAAATCGACATTAAAATATACACAAAGGTATCACGCTGTTTCATACCTTGGGACCATGTTCAACTAAAACACTAGCCTCTTCACATCACGATTTGTGATCACATGACTTTGAAACATAGTTCAAATGGAATGCAAAAATGAACATGGATAGCCGTTTGAATCCATGCACATAATTACACGACAATTGCACAGTCAGCGTACCG
Organism: Loripinus fragilis; assembly: GCA_964019695.1. Lineage (NCBI taxonomy): Eukaryota > Metazoa > Mollusca > Bivalvia > Lucinida > Lucinidae > Loripinus > Loripinus fragilis. The sequence goes on along the minus strand of OZ026522.1, from coordinate 69,987,276 downwards.
ACTCCTTGCGACTTCCGCAAGGTCATCGTACGGGCATCGTGCGATTTATATAGGGAGGTCGTGAAGATAACACGATGATTGTACGATAACCTTGTGGTTGTCGTACGATATCCGCAAGGTCTCTGTAAACTTTTGATCTAGTTTGTCGCCGAAAGAAATCGTAAGGTGATCGTAAGCAATGTAAACACATACGTCGTAGCTTTTAGCCGCCTACGATGCCGAAAAAATCGTAGAGAAAATCGTAGACAAATAAATCGTACGACGACCGTAGCAAATGTAACCTAGGCATTATAAACTCAAAATGAAGTTTATTCCGTTAAACTTTTCTGGGATTTGTTGGGTACTTACGCTTTATTGGCAACCAACAAGAATCCATTTGTTAGAGAGTCCGTCTTTCCGTCTGTCCATCCATCCGCAATACTTTTAGGGTGCCTAGTTTTTGTAATCTGTAACTCCAAAAGTTTTCATTCATTTTTATTAAAACTTTGCATAGTGATTGTTCACATATAGAAGATGTGCACCTCCTATTTTGTGCATAATTCATGAATATCAAGTTTCTTACTTTTGAGGGGCGTTGCTCTTAGACATATTTTCTGTCCAGAATGCTAAGATGGTGTCTGGTCTTTGTAATCTGTAACTCAAACACTTTTCATTCCTTTATATTCAAACTTTGCATAATGATTGTTCACACATTGAAGATGTGCATCTCTTATTTTGTGTTCATTTGAAAAATATTTTCTCAATTTTTGACGGGTGTTGAACTTAGAATTTGGTGGTCTTAAATCATCATTGCCGACCCCTGTGAGCTGAGAAGAAACAGAAAAAATAATATAAAATTATGCTGTTTCGAATCAAACATGATTTCGTGTTAACCCGTAGTAATGTTGTAGATGCGCAACCTGATTTGTTGAGTCTTCTCTCGATATAGAATCATAGGTCTAGATTAGCAAACAATTCCAGCGTAATAGTGAGAATGTTTTCTTGTCCATCAGTTTTAATATTTGCTTTGGGTACTCAAAAGATGAGACAGTTCCATTTTGATTATCCACAACATATGCCTTGGTAGAGATTTAAACATATGTTTGGATGCTTTAAAGAACCGTCTTATTGAGACAATTCTTTGAGTACCCGCAACTATGTTTTGGTTGAGAAATAGAAACTGTCCACCGCCACCGCCGATGGGCCGAAATATGTGTTAATGCATTGATGGTGAGGGTTCAAAAAGCTGCTATATGCATTTAAAAAAAAAAGCTAATGCTTGTAAAAAATAAACTTGGCTTCACTAGAAAAATATGACCTCAAAATGCATTAGAATCGCTTTTACGGACATTTTGAATTAGAAATATTTCTTTAGGGAGGCCCTATCCCCCAACGAGAGGGGTCGTTTCTCTCGTGCTCCCCCCTCCCACCCCTACACACACACACACACACACACACACACACACACACACACACACACACACACACACACACACACACACACACGTGCCTTTGACACTCGAAAGACGCATACTACATTTCAAGATCGTACCAGTTTTCAAAAGTCGACAACGACCCTTGAGTCAGTTAGCAGCCTATATTGATGAAAGCATAGGCAGCATTATACCTCCATGAAATGACATTTTCTTGATAAAAGTTTTATTGAGGATTTTCATAACCTTGAAGTGAGCATTGAAATAACGCAACGATGGTTGCACCCCGTTGTTGTATTTACTGGTGCAGACTCGCCAGAGCCTTCGCTGCTCGTATAAATAGGACACAAGTCGTCATTTGAGCCAACGCAAAAAAAATTTGTACAGTGACGAAGGCTCAGTTGAGCCTGTGCAAATGTGCAGACTCACCAGAGCATTCGCTGAAGTCATATATGACAGCGAAAGCGCATTTCGGGCCAGCAAGAGAGTTTGGTACTTATTAGATTGTCGAGTGACAAAAGGCTCAGGTGAACCTGTGCAGCCTTGTGAATATTCACCAGAGCCTTAACTCGCTGCTCGCATAAATGACACACACACCGCCGATCGAGCATGCACATGGGATTCTGATACTGTTACGAAGGCTCAAGCGAGCCTGTGCAAATGTGCAGACTCACCAGAACCTTCGCTTCTGGAACACAGATTTCCATTTGAGCCACCACATGATATTTTGGAACTGTGATGAATCATTAGGTGAGCCTGTTCTTTAGAGCATTTTCTGCTTGCAAAAATGACACCGAAATCGCCATTTGAGAGAGCACGAGATTTTGACACTTATCGCATTGTGAAGTGACTACGGCTTTGGCGAGTCTGCATATTTGCGCTGACAGTTTCGTCTGAGCCTTCGCAACAGTATTAAAATGTCGCGTGTTTGATCAAATGGTGATTGGGTTGTCGCTAATACGAGCAGCGAATGCATGACGAGTCTGCACATTTGCCTGAGACACTCAACAATGCGACTGCGAAGGCGAGTCTGCACATGTTTGCGCGGAGTCGCCCGAGTCTTCGTCACTGGACAATGCCTTAAGTACCAAAAGGTCGTGTTGACTCAAATGGTGATATGGTTCACATTTATGCTAGAAACGAAGGCTCCGAGAAGTCTGCACATTGTACAGTCAACAGGTTTAGATTTTATTTACCTTTTGGCTTTTGCATTTTCCAGGGTGCATCAAATGGGAAAATGTATTAAATTGTAAAAATTAAATATAAAATCACAGCTGGGATATTTATAATCAAAACTTCGAACAAATATTAATGCAATTGGACAAGTCTGAGAGGTTCAAACACAAGTATGGAGTGCGTAAGACGACTTACAATCATATCGCTAAACGACCGCTAACTTTTTTAAAAAGCCAATTCTTGTATATGTATCAACTGGTTCCCTGCTCACGTGGTCGCTAATTATATAAATTTTTATTATTGCGCGATAATGATTTACATATATTTATGATTGGTTTTTTGAAATCGAGCAGATAAATCTCAAATACTGTAGATCTAGACCTATTTTTAAAAAGACAAAAACAACAACGACAATAAAAAACACGAAACAAGTTGGAACTATTTTTACGCGGAAGCTTCTTAATAGGCGTTGTTAGGATCGTATTAATCCCTTATCATGCGGCTTGGTAATGCCCTGTTTTGAATACAATGTAGATCCATATCAGCCGGCTTCTCAGAAAGTAACTGATCCAGAATCAACTGTTTACCACTCTGCCTCTAAATCAACCATTTAACCTGATACTTTGCAACAAATATGCTGAAAAATTGGGATTAATGGTAACATATTGATGTGTTCAACAGTGCAAGAGCAAATTACGACGTGTGGTCAAAACGCTATTGTTAAAATTGGGGAACGGACTAACATCCGTCCCCAAAAATGAGCCATTACAGGAAATTTTGATACGTATTGCATATGCGCAAATTACTCTCAAAATAAATGTCATTGCTGACATATCCAGTGGGCATTGAGTCCAAAAGTTTGGTCCATGCGTTCATACACAGTCATACATTTTAATGGTGGCGGCGAAGGCTCTTGCGAGTCTGCGCATCATGCGCAGACTCGCCTGAGCCTTCGTCGCTAGATAATGAGATAAGTACCAAATTATCGGGTGCTGGCTAAAATGTGACATACATGTAGTTATGCACGACTTTCATGGAAAATGCTCTCTAGCTTACAAACTTACTAGGCCAAACCAAAAGGACCAATTTAGGGAACTGTCTAAGCTATCATACGGTAGTGAGGATACCTGAAGTTTGAATGCAAACATGTAAGACACTAACAAACATGGCTATCTACACTGATTAGCTAGTTTTTCAAAATTCAAAGTGATTACACACAGACGCCAAATAACAACGAATCTGGTCAGACTATGAGGATGCATACGATGATGGCGACCAGTGTGATTCCCAAATGGCATTAACAGAATATCCGAACTGTATGTATTAACTGAAAACGATGTACACGAAGACAAAGCCATTCGCATGGGCTTTGTGTGCGCCATTAAGCGCCAACCACGACAACGGAACAACATGGTGTCGATGTTTCTTAATTGAGACTCACCTCAGGAACTCTTGTCCCCGAGGTTAAAAAAATTCATGTTCAACTCAACTCAGAACGAAATTTCTATTGCTAATGCCGTTAAATAAAGACGTTTCTCGCGTTAAGTTTCTTAGATTTGTTATTTATCATGCTAATAAATGTTCAAATGCCAACAATTGTTGGCATTTTAACATTTATGAGCAGGATAAATTTCGTGCTCAGGTGAGATGAGAATGAAAAAAGTTTTTTTTAACCTCGGAACATGATTTCGTGGATAGCCTGCTCAACAACTAAAACAGAGACTAGCTTAGATATTGAAATATTGAATGAAGCCAACTGAGCTATATATTTTAGTTTTCTGAAAACAAATGGCAAACTCTATCATGACTGTAAAAATAGTGTAACTTTACGCCAAAAATGGTGGCAGCTTCTCAGCTATTTTTTGTAAACTTTCAGCTGATTTTTAAACGATGTTCTGTTCAATTGTATTGATTCAGAAACAGCAGCAATTACATGTAGAAATGTTTTAACATTTACCACTGCACATATTTTGGCCTTAAGTTGTTATAATGGGAAAGTAAGTGTAAGTTTACACCAAAAGGGGTAGTAACTCAGCTGTCACCTCTTTTGGTGTTAACTTACAATGTATCCTTATTTTTTCCAGATATTTGTTGGTGCTTATCATACTGTGTGTATAGCAAGCAGGCTTGTCTATGTATTTGTCGCGTGTTTTGTGAGAGGTGTTCCAATCATACATGCAAATAAGGCTTGATGCTTTTAAAGGTTATCATTAGCATAATGGAAACCATATTTACGTATATCTCCGAAGTTCAGTAAATAGCAAAGTATACTGATACGGAAACACCGTTTACATGTTGAAGAGAAAAAAACAACAACTGATAATCCTTCCGTTGCTACATGTATGCCAATTATTGTATAGCTTTTTCGCAACGAGTTGAATAAATAGGCACGAAGGTCATACAACGCAAACATTTCTTTAACTTTGCGTTTTGGAGTTCTGCCAAGTATATTTGCCTTTGGTATGGGCATTGTTACTGCTGCATTACATATCTTTTTCAACCAGGGCAAGAAAGTTGGCCATAAACCAGTTGTAGGTCTAAAGTGTAATTGGCGTCTTTTTATGTTCACTCGCCGGATCAGCTCACGCTATCAGAATCTTCTCAGTAGACATCAAGGAACTCAGACACTTAAATTTTGTGAATTATATCTGCTATTCAATCATATGCGGTTATTGGCCGCTGATTGACTACCCTTTGACTAACGATTCCATGGTGGAGATAATCCTTACAAAACTTCTTAAGAAATAGGCATAGTTTTGATCAAGTTGAACTTCTTGAGATGTCTCAATTAGTGAAGAGATATATGAGCCAGTACACCAGATTTCCAACAATGCTGCATTTTGACATGTGTAGACTCGGACGAGCCTCTGCAGCCTCCTTCTAAGCTTAGAAACTCCTAATGGTGTCAATCAGTAGCTTAACAATCATAGGATACTCAAGCGACCAGCAAAGGCTCTGATCAGACTGCGCGTATGCGCAGGCTGATCCGAGGCTTTGCTGGTCGCACATACCACATTGTTTTGTTATATATCTCGTACTCTGCAATTGTAAAGAATACTTGATAATCCATGTAGACAACACCTTTAAATAATGCCTACATTGCTAGTCGCTTGACTATTCTATGACTTTTGAGCTACTGACCGAACATCATTTGGAGTTTCTAAGCTTAACAGTAGGCTGCACAGGCTCGTCTGAGTCTACACGTGTCTGTCAAAATGCCACATTGTTGGAAATCACATGTCGCGGCTGAAATGTTTTCTGTTTCTGGGTAAATCATGCTCATCAGCTGCAGTATGTGCCAGATATAAATCAAATGCGTTTGAATCAAAGATGAATAATGTACAAAACATGCTTATCTATTTGGTGATATGAACATGGAAACTTATCGACATTATACTAAAGTTTAACTTTGTGTGGTACTTGATTGTATCGATTCCTGATCTTTGCCTTCTTATTACTTACTTTACATGTAAGTAAGATTTGATTTTATGATGATATCAGATGGGGATATTTGACTTAATGATTAAGGCTTAAACTAATTTAGAAGATTGATTACAGGTCAATATCGTATTATTAGTAGGATCTATGCACGGATCCAGAAAGTTTTGTCAGGGGGTCCAACTTTTTTCTGCGCAGACTAATCAGAGTCTTCGATGGATGCACTTGTATGTTTTTTTCTGGACACCACCTCAAAAGACGATTCTAATCGTATATTCGATTAATAGAAAGAAATAAAACAATTTCCCTAAACATTGCCTCGCATGACGGTTGGGGTAGATCATTTTACAAAACCTTTGGCAAGACTCCACAGAAACTGGAAACGTAGGCTAGCGTGATACATGTATTGCAGATAAAATCATAGTAGTTATAAGTGCATTAGAAGTCTCTCAAGTTGTGTGCCAAAATAGGCTGGGCCGGATCGATGTTATAAGGTATTGCACGACACCATTCAATAATAAAACTTCTACTTTCGTTTCACAGAAAGAATATTATTGTGAAATTATATTTTATAACTTACAAATTATTGTTGCTGCTCACGCACACATTAAGTATCGGTGGTACCCTAAGGGTTTGGCGCAGTGATCTGTGTTAAAGTACATGTGCACTTCAAAACCTTCTTAATCTCACCAAAAGGATGTCAGATTTTGCGAAAACAGGCTCATACTTTGGTTTGGTTTAGATGTTGATATTGATCAGTTAGAAATTACAGAAAATCACTTTCCTTGATGTATTCATTTAGCTTTGCTCTAATCGCTTTTCTTTTGGCATGTGCGGATCCAGAAGGGTGACAGGGAGGTCGGACCCCCCCCCTCCCCCTTGAAAAATCACAAAAATATAGGTTGTCTTACTGTTTGTATGATAGTTCAACATGGTTTGGTCAATATACTGTTTATTCAGAAATTTCGCGATTGTTTTATTTACGTAAAACTTGCGTTTTGCGGAAATAAAACCGGTGCGAAATGGCGGAATAGCGAAATTACATGTACTAGATACCATTTACTGGTGTAGGCAAAGCATGCTCTAGTCTCGTTTTTTTTACTTTCAACGCTGTTCGCTAAAATAGAATCCCCGCGAAAATTTCTGAATTTACAGTTTTTGCAGCCTCAGATATAGGTATTTGACTTTATTTCCTTATGTCATAGAATGGCATGTGTCAGACAGATGCTTGGAGAGAAATAACGATTTAAACATTGTTTTATTTGCTCAATCAGAATTGCATGAACAAACCACCTCAAGAGAGAAAACACGTTATCATCACTGCAAAGTACCGGTTCGTGTCAGGAAAACGTCCCTAAATGAATGAAAAGTGTTTACTGGGACGTAACGCATCGATTCGAACAAAAAAACAAATATGTTTTATTGCCAGAACATGTCAAAGATTGTTTGACTGTCAGAACATGTCAACTATTATATACTGTATATACACAGCGTTAAAAATTAAGCACCACTAACTTCGAAGCTAAATTTGCCAGAGGAAGGCTTTTTTTGGACCCTCCAGTGAAATATTTTACTGACCGTTCCGGGGCGGTGCTTCTTTTGTGGATCTTTTGTGTTTTTGTTCTGTCTTGTATTTGCTGTGTCTTTGTGTGCGTCTGTTTCTTTGTGGTTACCTGCTGGGAAAGGGCTGACCTCTTGGCTCTCGTTTGTGGTGTCTGCTGTGAGTTTGTCACTTTCCCATTGGTATCCTGGGTGAGGTTTGTTACTTGATTGTATCGATTCCTGATCTTTGCACCCTTACCTACTTTGTTTAGTGAATAAACCTCATGAATAAATATATATGCATTATAGGGATAAGATAGTGAAACAATCATGCTATTTTGCCAAATTATGTGATGCTGAGTTCAACAAGAAGCACACGGGGGTCAACTTATTTTTATTGCAACTTTGTGTATACGAATAAATTCTGTATGAAAATGGCACAGAATTTGTTGTAAGATGTTGGGTTGCTTCTTGAAGAGTTCGGGGCGATAGCAAACAATTTTGAAAAGTCGCGAAAACTCATGATTTTGTAACAAAATCCGAATATCACATTTATTTTTTTTTATTTCCATTTAATATCAGTGCAGAGTTGGTCTGCAGTGAGTGATTGTGGTTGTGGTATTTCCTGATCATACTTACTTACTTTTTCACATAAAAAAGATTCTCCATGTAAAATACAATTTCTGCACGGTAGTTCGTAAATTGTTTCAGCAAAAATATAGGTGGCGCTTAACTTGTGACCTATTTTATATTGGATTATTGAAAAAAAAATTATTTAAAAATGATTGCTTTTAGATAAGAATTTTCAAAATTGTTACTGGTTTCAGAGGGAACCTTTGTGCTCAATTCAATCCCATATTGCATCATTTACATTTTGACACATTGATTGGGTTTTATTTTTAGATATACAGATGCAAATTTGTGTACCTCCGAATATTGACAAACTTCAAGTGATCCAAAATTTTGATTATAGCTGACAGTTGCATAGCCATACATTTCAGGGCCTAGGAAACCAAGATCATATAGAAACTTTGCCATATGTACAGGACATATTGGCTTTCGGATGAACATTGGGCAGACATAAAATTGCTGAGACTGTTCATGTCTAAATTGTGAGGTCTCTAATATGCAGTCTGCTTGATAGGTCAATGCATTGAGGGTATGGCTGTTTCTGGGTAGATTTCCAGTCGCACCTTCAAGTTACATAAAACTTGTCAGAGCGGTGTATAGACAATTTGGTACAATTTGGTCACAGAGATATCACGCCAGGATCAAAACTTTCTAATAATCCCTCGTACATCTGTGCATTTTTCTGTTATGTTGCACTAATGCGGAATATGCATTAGGTTAATCAAATTTGATCATTGGTACTAAAAATGTTACTATTTCTGAATTCAAACAATCGATTTGTAAGAAACTGTACGTGCTATTATACCAATATGTTACATATAGTCTATCCATCAATACACAAATCCATGTCCGTAACGCCATATATCAATGAAACAAAGTTTTGCTTTTAGCCTAGTCAAATGCTTAGTCGTCAATGTTTAGCAGTAAGACATGAATAGATATTAAATTCATTTGTAAAAGAACATTGCCATGAGAAAACATCAGCAACAAAACCAAGAAAACGGGTGATGCCATTGATAGACAAATGTTATGGGTTTCTCTAGTCGACATCAAGAGGTTTCGATGCGAGAAAACCTGACTACATGTATGTTGTATATAAGCAACGCCTGCGCATCCGAGTAGCCTGATCAGCGCCTTTGTTATGCACTATCTGAAAAGTATAGTAGTCACTTGCGCGGATCCAGACAGTTTTGCTAGAGGAGGTCCAACTCTGATTTTGTGAGGGAGAGAGGATCAAAATAGCACTAAAAGTGAGCCATCATCGGCCATCCAGCGAAACATTATCGCTGGTGGGCCGATGATGGCCCAACATCGAATGCTGGCTTAGTAGGTTTGTGATTTTTCAGGGAATCCTCGCTAGTATTACATAGAAACCCTATATTTTTTAGACTTTCCAATGGGTCCGGACCCCCTGTTTCCCCCTCTGGATCCGCCCATGTGCGCATCCGAGCATGTTATTGTATGCTTCATTCCCTTTAATTTGATATACAACATGACCGTATGAAAAAAAAAGTTTTATATAAGCCTATGTAACCCCAGTGGCGGGCCCAGTTTTGGCCTCAGGGATATTATTTGAACAAATTTGGTAGAGGTCCACTAGGTGATGCTACATACCAAATATCAAGGCTCAAGGCTTTGTTGTTTCAGATAAGAACATTTTTTCACGTTTTCCCTATATAAGCCTATGTTAAACATATGACCATTGGAGCAGGGTCAATTTTGGCTCCAAGGGCATAATTTGAACAAACTTGGAAGAGGTCCTTTAAATGATGCTACATTCAAAATATCATGGTTCTAGGCCTTGTAGTTTCAGACGAAGATTTGTTAATGTTTTCCTATATAAGCCTGTGTAAAACATGTGACCTCTGAGGTGGGCCCATTTTTAGCCTCAGGGACATAATTAAACAAACTTGGTAGAGGTCCATGAGTTGATGCTACATACCAAATATCAATTCACTGGGCCCTGTGTTGTTAGACAAGAAGATTTTTTCATATTTTCCCAAATAAGCCTATGTTAAACATGTGCCCCCTGGGGCGGGGCCTTTTTTGGTCCCAGGGCCATGATATGAACAACCTTGGTAGAAGTTTACTAGGTGATGCTACATACCAAATATCAAGGCTCTAGGCCTTGTGGTTTCAGACAAGAAGATCTTTTTCACATTTTTCTAAATTAGCCTATGTAGAACATTTGACCCCTGGGGCGGGGCCATTTTTGGTCCCAGGGGTATGATTTCTATAAACTTGGTAGAGGTTTTTAGGTGATGCTATATACCAAATACCAAGGCTCTAGGCCTTGTTGTTTTATACAGGAAGATAATTTCACATTTTCTCTATATATGCCTATATAAGACATTTGACTCCAGCGGCGAGGCAATTTTTAGCCCCAGCGATTTAATTTGTATAAACATGGAATAAAATAGCCGGTTACATCTAAGAGGGCTTGATGAAACTGAACTTAAATGGATTAAATTTTTGCAATCACCTTTTCCTTTAGGCTTTAATGATAATATATACCATGAAGGCAACATTTCTAAAATGCCAGATTTTGATGTTTTTTCTGTTTTGGAATGTAAAAAACGTAAAAGTAGATCTCATGGTAAACGTAAAAATGGCAACATTAAGCGCAAAATGTGTACTGAAAAACGCTTAAATACTTCTCTAAAGGATCTTTCTTTGGCTTTAACTAAACATGGTCGACATGGCTTATTTTCATTTTAAAGTTCCTTGCCTATCTCAGTTTTACGCAATTTAGAGTTAGAGGCTAATAAACTTTATGATAGAGCAAACAAATTATATAAAGCAGCACTCCTTACAAGGTGTTATGTTCAACATTTCCTTAGTCCTTATATCGATTTTGAGGTCAACCATAAACGACATTTTATCAAAATTCCATTCATTAACAAAGGTATTGAGTTTATTGATTTACATAGTATCTTCAAGGATAATTCAGTGATTTCATCTATTCCAAATTACTTTAATAATTCTGAAACTCCTATCATTTGTTATAAATATAACAAACCAATAAGGTCTACAATATTTAACTTTAATAAAATTGTAAATGATTTATATATAGATTCCAATACTCCTGCCTCCTGAGATTGTAAAAATTCAAATTATTTATATCCCTCTGCAGGGCATGTTATTACAGGTAATCTAAATGTCATTCCTGACGCTAGAGTTCGCAATATCATTTCTAAAGGTCCTAAATATAGATTTCCCTCTAATATTGATTTCTCTAAATGTCGTAGAGAGATCGCTGCTTCTTTAAATGACTTCAGTAATCGTTGGTGCAAACGAGAAAATGTTGAACCTGATGCTTTGAAGGAATGGAAGATTAACATTTTTAAAATTATTGATACTCGTATTTCATTTTACTCTCGTAATACAAATCTTTTGCCCCCTAAACCTAAATCTTCTTTTAGTCATCTTAAACGAGGTATCCAGGATTTTCATATGAACTATGTTTTGGTTCCAGCAGATAAAGCTGCTAACAATGTTGTAGTTGTTTGACGATTGTATTATATTAATACTCTTAAGCGTGAGCTTGTTGACACTAATGCCTATAAACTGCAGCCTTCTTTAAGTGAAAGGGTGATTGTTAATGGGCATGGTTGTCATACAGCCCTACATTTTGGTGTCAAAGCTAAAGAAAATCAAGACAAAGTTCCTACGTTGTACTGGTTACCTAAACTCCATAAAAAACCCTATAAAGCAAGATTTATTGCAAATTCTAGTTCTTGTACAACAACAGAACTTTCTAAATTGTTAACCTCGTGTCTTACAGCTGTTAAAAAACATGTTATCAAATATTGTGAAAAGGTATATGAGAGATCTGGTAAAAACCTATTTTGGTCGATTAAAAATTCAGGTGAAATTATAGATAAACTTAAAGCTAGAGATTTCAATGCGACCAGTTTGTCTACTTATGATTTTTCTACTCTTTACACTACTTTACCTCATAATTTAATTAAAGATAAACTTATTGATCTTATTGAAAGTACCTTCCAGAGAGAAGGCTCTCCTTACCTTGCATGTAGTGACAGAAATGCATTTTCTACTTCAGAAAAACCTAAAAAATATCATGCATGGTCGTGTCAAAATGTATGCGATGCGCTGACCTTTTTGTTGGACAACATTTTTATTCGATTTGGCACCAAGCTCTATAGACAAGTTGTTGGGATTCCTATGGGCACTAATTGTGCTCCCCTGGTTGCAAATTTATTCCTGTTTTGTTATGAAAGGGACTTTATGATGTCTCTTTCTGATGATAAGCAGGCTGATGTTATTGATGCGTTTAACACTACTTCCAGATATTTGGACGATATTTTAAATATTAATAATGTTTATTTTGACAATATGGTTAGTCAAATATACCCTTCAGAGCTCCAACTTAATAAAGCCAATGCCTCTGATACCGAAGCCACATTTTTAGACTTGCATTTGTCAATTTCTAATGATATTGTTTCTACCAAAATTTATGACAAACGTGACGACTTTGATTTTGAAATTGTTAATTTCCCATTTTTAGATGGTGATGTTCCTCGTTCTACATCCTATGGAGTCTATATCTCTCAACTCATTCGTTTTGCTAGAGCATCTAGCTATGTTGCTGACTTCAACACTCGCAATAAATTGTTAACTCAGAAACTTCTTAAACAAGGCTATCGGTATCATAAACTTCGCAAAACATTTTCAAAATTTTATAGACGATACTATGATTTGATTTCTAAATTCCAAGTTGGACTTAAATCTCTCTTGCGCCAAGGACTTTCGGAACCTGATTTCTATGATGACTTGGTGTATAAGTTGAAGAAGATTGTTGGCTCTAATAATTTTTCAGCGCAGTTCATTAAAATAATTTCCTATTATAAAAAGATTGGCTATAACATTAATGTATTGCAACAGACTGCATGCTTGGTAGTCAACCCAATCACGGTTGGCAACTTTGCTTTCCTCTTTAATTGCACGCCGGTGGGTCAGACTTCAGACTCTATGATGGTTCCGACTTAAAGACTTATCTATTGATGAGATGGTAGGGGCCTGATGCTTTGGCTGTTTGTCGGGCCCACCGGGGATTACCTGTTGGATTTTTTTTGCTCCGGTATTCAGTTTAATTTACTGTTGAGTCCTTATCCTTGCTTTATCTCCTTGTTATATCTTGATTTATATGTTTTAGGAGATGATGCATTGATAAGTTAGGGGTCTTTCATGCAAACCAAATATCTATGTGTCTTGATCCACATCTGAATTAAGGGTGAGGTTGGCGCCGTTAAACCGGTTTAAGCCCTCCAGTAAAATATTTTACTGACCGTTCCAAGGCGGTACTTCTTTTGTGGATCTTTTATGTTTTTGTTCTGTCTTGTGTTTGCTATGTTTTGTGCGCGTCTGTTTATATGTGCTTTGTGGTCACCTGCTGGGAAAGGGCTGACCTCTTGGCTCTCGTTTGTGGTGTCTTCTGTGAGTTTGTCACTTTCCCATTGGTATCCTGGGTCAGGTGTGGTACTTGATTGTATCGATTCCTGATCTTTGCACCATTACTTACTTTTGCAATAATTGTGAATTGCCTGTTGGGATTTACAATATTTGTGATTGCTTGGTTTAGATTAGACACATGTGTTCAGGGCCAGGTGTAGTGTTAACATCCGTGACTGACATGTTTATCTTTTTGAAGGAAATTCTGACACCAGTTTGTTATTGTTTCTCAAATATCATATTTATTAGCCTGTTAATTCTGATGGGATGTTTTAACACATTTGCAAGGTCGTGATGACAGATATTACTTAAATTAGTAAAATTATATGAGCCAAATGAATAGATCATATAAATTCTGACATTGATTGGCAGGATTGCGCAATACATTTTGTCATGTGACCTTTGGTTGGTTGGTTGGTTGGTTTTGTTGCTTTACGTCCCAAGTCAACAGCTATGGTCATTGCGGGACGGTCAGTTCACCTGACCACACTTTTCCTGGGCAGGCTTGAACAAGCTGTTAACCAGTAATTGTGCACATACTTTCGCTTGTAACTGTGACCTTTGAGAAAATGCTCAACTGGTGTGACTATGCGTCATGTTTGCATCTTCTGATTGGTTGACACAAATTGCAGCTTACCTATGTAGAAGGCGCTTTATAGTAAACTTCAAATATGATTGGTTAGTCATGATGTAATTAAGTGGCGCTGTGGTCAGCTACTATCATGTGACTTTATGTGATATAACATGAAACACAGTGACAGAGCCTCAGACGTTGGTTGATATTTGGACATACACTTGGTTATATCTAGTTTCTAGTAGTATTTTAGTTGGACTTAAGAAGATTTAATAATAATAAAATTATAAAATTGTGAAAATTGTTGCTGAAATTTATAAGCCTTAGAAACTACAAAAGGACTTTGAAAACACAGCGCGAACTTAGAAGATTTGAATCAACAACTACGTTACAATGGTGCATGTACAAAGGGGTTATCATTCTTGCTAAGTTTGTCAAAATCAAGCCAGTTAGGAGGAGATATCCTTTGAAGCAATTGTTGACGACGGACGACGAGCGATGGACGACGGACATTCAATGATCGCAATAGCACACTAAGAACCAGTGGCTCAGATGAGCTAAAATGTATTTTTAGAGGAAAAAGAGTGTCAAACGACTTTGATATGAAGCTGTGACACCATATATATTTCAGGGCTATTCTGAGATTCGGTCTCCATAAAGTACATATTTCATTTGTTTGGTTGTGACAAACATATTTCAAGGATGATCTGAGTCTCCACTCAGCACACCTGCCAATTAGTTAATTTTGATCATATTAATTATATTTAGCTCATTTGAGATAGATAATCCAACGAACAGGCTACCAACTAAGAATATTAGATGTGTATGGAAAAGTGTCCAATAAACAGGAAAGGTTTTTGTAATTTTGTCATTTAGCAAAATTACTTGTTTTCGTCAATGCGAGATGAACTTGTTTCTGTTAATTAACAATCCACAGTAGAAATACTCAATAACCATGATAGACAACTATAATACTGTCGACAGAAAAATGGAATTGCACCTTTTGCAAATGTTAAAATTCAAAGAAGGATATTTTACGGGCACATAATTCATGTCTAATAACCGTGGTTTTCTGTACTTTAATCAAAATGACAAACACGGAAATATGAACCATTAAGAATATTGGAAATGTGGTTTACAAAGCAATATGCAGCTATATTAAATTGGAAGAGCCGAAATGTGCTTAACAATGCAATTTGCAGCGATATTAAATTGGAAGAGCGTCACCAGAAAGCAAACTTTTGGGTCCTGTGACCAGGTATACCTCAAATCGTATTGGTTAGGAATCAAGTTGATAATTTGCATGTAATGTAGTGTACTTATCATATATAGTATCATAAATATTACATTTGTAAAGAAGAACTCAGTATCAGAGAGAGAGAGAGAGAGAGAGAGAGAGAGAGAGAGAGAGAGTGCAAAACCTCAGTGTACCCCCGTTACTATTATTCTTGCCATTCGATTCAGTGTTCAAACAGATGGACAAGCATTAAATCAATAATGATGCTCAAACTGCTGGATCATGCTTACTCAATTTTAAAGACGCATTACTGGAGGTTGCTGAAGAATCGTTTACGCTGAATTCATACACAATAGCAGAGTGGAAATACAGTGATTTGTTTTGTTTTGTGGCCAATGTCCAAGAAACTTAATCGTAAGCACTGTATAATCAATTTGCAAATCGTTTTGAAGTCTTTATATATTTCTGCACTGCCTAGATATTGAAGTATTTATTTCATCTGAAACCTCATCAATGCTAAACAGCAGTACATCTATTGTTATTGTCAGGTTTGTTATTTGGCTTATTGACTTGACCAATTCATCACGCATGTGACTGCAGCGGGGCAGGTCAAGAGATAGTAAGTGTTGTTTTCAACTTCACCACATATACAATAAGGGTTACACACCAATCACAACGCTGATAAAGGTACACCCTAGATGTTTGTGCGATATTACTTCTTGTTTGGCAACAACATTAAAAAGGGAGTCGGATGAGGTTGTATATGTAATCTTCTAGAGAAAGGTAAAGATTCTGATTGGTTGGGTTAAACCTTATTAGCCACTGCACTGCCCATTCATAGTGTATTTCCTGGTCCAAATTAAGAATTCGTGCAGCGGAATCAGGGAAGTCTACAATTATATATAACCTGGTATCATCTGCAAAAAGACGTATATATGAATGGATTTCTTTGACTATATCATTTTTAAACATTATGAAAAGAAAACATAATGCATGTGCTTTATTTCTATTACTATGCAAATGCTTAATTTCTTCTACATAGGAGATTGGTGTTTACAATGTTGGGTTGAAAAGAGAATTCTGAGAATAAAATTGTGAAAATATCTTTACTGTAAATTCGAAAATTTTCGCGAGGGTTTTATTTTCGTGAGAGATCCTCACGAATTGGAGAAATCACTCTGTCTTTACTTGTATAGGTAAATTACACCCTTGTCGCGATTTTAACGTCGAAAGTATGTGTTGTAACGCTATTTGCGAAAATAAAATTCTCGCAAAAATTTCCGAATTTACAGTATCCATCAATTTAACATTTGCTTTGATTCTAAAAAAGAACCGTTGAGAAATAAGATAAAAATATTTTTAATACACTCTCCTAACTAAGCGCATGTTAGGAAACTCTTCTGTCACAGGGTATATCAGAGCCAGTATTTTAAGGTGATTTAGTTAATATAAATTATATATCTAAATAAACTACATAGGTAAAGATAAACAAAAATGTTCATCGTAAAAGTGTAAATATGTTCTTACCCATACTTTTTAGCATATGTTTTGGCTGCTCAAAAGAACCGTTTCATTTAGACGGTTCTTTTGAGTACCCAAACATATCTTTTGGTTGAGAAATACGAAAAAAATTTCTGGTACGCACTCTTAACCAAATGCCTGAACTATTAAAATGCCTTGCTAATAATAAGATAATCAAATGTTATATTTCCTACTCAGCATGACTCAGTGCCAATTTCATCTATGTTTCCTTCTGTAAACTTTAAACAGTAGGTCACTACATGTATACTATTCATGCAGAGATCATCTTTGACCCTGATTAGCAGATTGGTCAATTTTGTTTTCGTTTGTGGCAACGAAATTACATTTATTTCATACTATTAACTCAGCCGCCCAAATTTCAGACTAATAATACTAATCAACCGTTTGTATCTCCAGGTCAGTAAATGAAGACGTTATCTAAACATTCGCTTTTACTTATTCTCTAAACATTCTAAATGAAATGGTGGTATTACAAACAAAATCAACAGCTGCTACAAATGTACTAGATCAAGCCTAAGTAAACTCACTGTACATCTGGTCCAAGTGGAAGAAAAAATACTGAATAACTTTCATTTCTAAGCGGCAGCTTTTCCAACTTTTGTTTTGTAACAAGGCAACAGCCACATGACGACGCTCTGTCGATAAGTGAATTAAAGGCAATATGCTGTCTCAGCCGGCATATAGCTTCCGGTCACTATCAGGCTCCCCCCCCCCCCCTAGCGAAACATCAGGCAATAGTGACCCGCTTTTACATACTAACTGGTTTAAGATTCGGTGGTGTCGAATGTTGTCATGACTGGTACATGTACCTGCCCAAAAACATGTTCTAAAACACTTGCCTTTGTAGCGCGACGTCCGTCTGGATAACGTCGGAAAATATGCTGTAATTAATGACGTCAAAAGAATGGGGAGAACTATATTGAAAATTTCATTTGAATAGGTATGATTTTCAATACAAGTGGGTCTGTATTACTATGCGTCGGAACGTTTTCTTTATTGCTATATGCACAATGTCCATAGTTCGTGGAATTATTTCGAAAAACATGCGATCATCGATATTTGATATCGATACTATTAGGGGATAACCATATTCAAAATTTAGATTTTTAGATAAAAACATACTTTTGAGTTTATAGTAATACAAAATTTCAAAAAAAGCAAGTGAGAATGATCAGTAAATACCACAATCATGCACCGCAGACCACCCCACAGCACGCGAGGAAGAACCACAGAACACTAACAGTCACAAGACATCAAGAAAACAATTGTTGTTAAAGTAAGGCAACTAGCTCTCTATTCCACATCAAAATGATTGCAAAACGATAAGGACGTACAGCACTGGATAACTAATCAAGGATCAGACACAGAGCCCCCACAAACAATAGGGGCAACAATAAACATTTAGTCAACAACTTACACAGCCACCGCCTTAGAACGGACTGTGGCCTAAGCCTACAGCTCCAATACAGATGCTGGCATCCTGGATGCAAATACATTGTTCCTAAATGCTTTAATATGAACTCTTCCAGACTAATCAAATATACATTGTTTCCCCCCAGCATTAATGTAATCTATACCATAACAATGGTATCTTTCATTGAAAGGTATGCATTTGAGACCATACACACATACATATTCTGATTATATTTACGTTCTAAAGTAATGAGTATAGAGTTATGAGCCATTGTTTTAGTGTTATATTAGATTAACACACCTTGTCATTAGTCTGAAACAGATGCTACTTGTACATGCGAGCCGTTAACCACACTGGTAAATGTATACGTCGATTTGGTGGTATTTACGCGTATTGCCGCTACTTCATAGACCGGAAGTGGTAGATTTTGGTGTTAATACTGTATAGAAAAACATGCCATATGCCTAAAGGACTATAGAATTAGATCATTTTTTAAGTATTCAGTATGTGCATGGCCATTTATGTTAGCATTTAGGAATAGATTCGAGTACCGATCTGGATGATCGGTACTCGAATCTATTCCTAAATGCTTACAGAAATCACCATGCACATACTGAATACTTAAAAATGATTGAAGTCTATAGTCCTTTAGGAATATGACATGTTTTTCTATACAGTAATAACACCAAAATCTACCACTTCCGGTCTATGAAGTACCGGCAATACGCGTAAATACCACCAAATCGACGTATACATTTACCAGTGTGAAACCGTAAACGTCCTATAATATTTGAAGCAAAGCAAACTTTGTTTTGTTTTGCTTTGTTTTGTAACTTTTTTTATTTTTTGAGAACCAAATCAGTTCTGTGTTCGTCTTTGTTTTGTTATGCATTACTTTGTGTACATTCTAGTTTTGCAATCATCTTGAAGAGGAAGAGAACGCTGGTTGTTTTGCTATTATTGAGGGTCTGGATGGGGTATAATGATAAGTAAATAATGGCCCTTTTTTATAATGAATAGTGAATAATGAGCCAAAAAATAATGAATGGTGAATAATGAGGGCCAAAAATTAATGAATAATCCTATTTTTTAATGAATTGAAGAAAAAATTAATGAATAGTAATAATCAGATTTCTTTGCCACATTTCTTACTTTTAATGAATAATTGGTCTTATTTTAATGAATAACCCAAAATTTTAATGAGATGAATAATCGGCTAAATTCTTAATGTTTAGTGAATACCAGACCCACCATCCAGACCCTCATTATTGTCTTAAAGATGTAGTGTTACTGTAAATGTTCTGTGGCTCTTGCCGTGGGTTTGGTCTGCAGTGTGTGATTGTGGTATTTCCTGGTCATACTCACTTACTTTTTAATGTTTCCTTTGGATCGTCTGAATGATTCACGATAAATATGAATTGAAAAAGATATAACATGGGACAGAACGCGATATTTTGATACTCATTGCATTTTCGAGCACCAAAGGCTCAGGCGAGTCTGATTCGAAATATTCGGCGTTGCTGGCATATAGCCTAACTTGCATCCGCCCAATCTGGTCAGCGTTTATATCTGTGCCAAAGAAGAAATCATGAATCCTTAGCGCCTCAGTGAGAAATGTGATATGACTGAGACGATCTCCATGCTAGTCTGAGTCTTGAGTGGGCGCACATCTCATTTTATCAGTTACCTCTCATATTAACTGCATTGTTGCGCGTTGCCTGATAAACATTGTCTATCTCACGGCATGTGCCTTATCAGGTTATGATGACGTTGCACTTTTTGAATAACGTCGCTTATGACACTGATTCAACACAAAAATCGAAAATTACGTCATAATCGCTAGCTTGAAGAGAGAAACAATGGGTAAGCTGATAAATATAATACCAGGTTCGCTTCTTTTCATATCAAGTTTACCAGGCTCGGCTTTGAGAACGCATGTTGAATCGCTCAGCAAGCCTCGCGATGCCAACAAATGGTCTCAAAGCCTTGATATCACCTAGTATTCTCTATTTGTTGAATTTAGCAAGCATCGGCTCATTTGGGCCTTGTCGCGAGAAAACCTGTCTTTGGAGTTTGCGACATGTTAAGGCTAAGACCAGCCTGCTAAGCTACGGAGACTCGTAGAATATTGTAATTTGGCATGTTCCAAGTTTAGTTACTAAGATTATTAGGTAGCGAACAACAAAAGCACTAAAAAAAACTGCTCAGATGCGCATAGCGCAATCTGGTCTGTGCCTCAGGTGTTCGCATGCAAAAAAAATCAAGGTTTCTCGCGGCGATGAGAACCATTTATCAGTTGGTAATTTCAAAACATAGCTGGAATTCATTTAGACAATAACGAATTCAAATGTAAAACAAATGATTAGGTAAATGCTTTTCTAAGATTTTTCTAAAGAATATTTTACATTTGAATATATTAAAGTGGGTATTCGTTTAAACTATTGCCATTTAAAATTCCTATCATAATAGAGTGGATAAAGTGCCACCCCCGTCATGCAGTAGTAGTACCAATACTGAACGAACGAAATAACATGATTACGATTTTGGCATTTAGAAACTTAAGATTCTTTATGTCTGTTATTTAATCCAATGCTGAATGTACCATGTAACCTATATGAATGCCACTATTCACCTGTTCACTGTATGATATTTCACTTTAGGAATGAATTTTATTTTTGTGGATTCTATCGATGTGTAAACCAAGAGGGCTTATGTAAAGTTTGTATAAGATTCGCCAGAGTTAACGCATCGATACAATCCACAAAAATAACAATTCATTCCTTATAATTGCAAATTTGGAACAAAACAGCTCATTTATAAAGGGTTGTTGACAATATTTCAAATTTTAAAAGCATGCTAAAGGAAAATCGTCCCTAACCACTGTCTATGAAAGATTGGGTAGCCATCTTGAAAAGTCAGTCAGTTCAAAACTTTGTTTGGCTAAATAATGTTTAACATTGCATTCTTTTGGGAGCAATACGTGAGCATGAGCTAAAACAGTTCCATGTAGTTTGGAATTGTTTCCTTTTGTCAAACAGCTTGCTGGGCTCATTTAAGAACATTTAGATATAGGCCCTTCCACGGATTGACAGGTTTTAAAAAGCACAAGTTTACCTTCACAACTGAGTCCCTGCGTAAAATTCCCCACATATAGTACGACCTAAACGTTAACCTAAAAAGCTCGTTTTGACGCCGTCAAACTGTGTTGAAACATTTTGGTGTTAATGTAGCCATGACATTGTTTTTAAAGATTAGCTTAAATCTTTCGATTCTAAGCAACGAATACATGTAACAAGGGATTTATCATTACACGCATAGGTGTTGGTCCACCCGTACATAGCAAATATATTTTCTTTCGACTGGTTCCATACGTTAACAAGCGATATTAATAAAATAATTGATACGACAAGTGCACTAAAATGCCTCATTGAGAGCATTGACGAGCAAATTTGCACTTCCTGTTTATTTTTTCCTAGTAAATAGGTTTTGTTAAACATCTGCACTTAAACGAGTGAAAATTATATGATACTTACAACCTAAACAGTGCGTGGTAAGAAGGAGCTACATACTAAATAACTTGATAAATATTTTAAAAGTCTTACATTTTACAATAACCCTGTGTATACTGGACAAGTTTTAGAAATTGTAACAAGAGACACCTTTATAAAATAGCTTCTGGTTTCATCTGAGATGGCTCGCAATAATTGTGAATTGCCTGTGGGGATTTACAATATTTGAGAAAGCTTGGTTTAGATAAGACACAGGTGTTCTGGCCAGGTGGGTGTTGACATCTGTGATTGACATGTTTATGTTTTCATAGGGAAATCTGACACAGTTCGTTATTGTTTCTTAAAGGTCATATTTATTACCCTGTCAATTCTGATGGTATGTTTTAACACTTTCAAAAGGCTGTGATGACAAATGTTACTTAGTTTAGTAAAATTACATAAGCCCAATAATTAGATCATATCAATTCTGACGTTGATTGGCAGGATTGCGCAATACATTTAGTCATATGACCTTCGAGAAATTGCGCAACTGGTGTGACTATGAGTCACGTTTGTATCTTCTGATTGGTTGATATAAATGGAAGCTTACCTGTTTAGAGGGCGCTTTATAGTAAACTTGAAATATGATTGGTTAGTGATGATGTCATTTGGTGGCGCTGTGTGATCAGCGTCTATCGCGTGACTTCATGGTATATAAGATGAAACCCAGTGTCAGAGTTTGGACGTGCAGAGAGTGTTCAATTCTTAATTCAGTTATGAAGGCCCTGCACGTCCGTAAACGAACTGGAAATAATCGAATCAGAGCTTTAGATTTCGGACCTTTGGATTATAGTTAGTTTCTAGAAGTAGTTTAGTTGGACTTTAGAAGGTTTAATAAAATTATAAAATTGTGAAAGTTGTTGCTGAGATGTTTAAGACATAGAAATTCTGAACAGACTTTGGTATCCTAATAATAAACAGACACTTTCAAATGTAGTTATTTTGCTGGCGTTTTAAAGTTTAAATAATTACTGTCTTTACTAAGGTGTTACGGTACAATGATACAGGTACCTTCGAATAAAATCACACCTCATTTTCAGCTTTTACCCATGTCTAAAGTAGACCAGTCCTATTTACGCATTCATGAGGTACCGCCTTTACAGTAACCAAAAAGTTCAATAATACAATGAACCATTCTTACTTCATCGTTTTTTAGCATCATGTAAAATGTTCGTTGATCTGAAAAGGGGATATTCAGTAATCTAATCACACTGATTATAGACATACAATCGCCTGGTGTCAACTGTCCCATATGAATCAGAGAAAATGAAACGATAATCTCTACGCAAGTAAACATGTATATGCCCGAACTGTGGTTAGAACTCAAGACACATCATTGTAGTCCGTTGCATCTATTTGCGATACGAACAGTGGCGATTGTGCAATAATAAAGTTTGGCATTAACTTTTTATCACCAGCTCATCTTGCTGACAAATGTAAAACGGACGAGTAAATTTGCATAGTTTGATGCACAGGGGCTTGATGTTATGATTTTTACTGATTTTAGCCCTTGGGAAGTGTAATACGTGCGTTGAAACGACGAAAAATGGATAATTTAAGGATAATAAAAATGCTCAAACCGAGTATTAAAAAAATGACAAGCTTTGGGATTTCTATGATTCATTTTGATCAAAATTTTCATTTTGTTTCCTAGCTTATTTTCTCGAAATATTTTCAGCTGCATAGTTTGTAACTTTTGATATTCTAATTTTAGAAATAATGTTTGTATTTTTAAGAACACAGTAAATATACTCAAATTCAGGTAACATTTTACCATTTTCGCAAATCTTAACAAATTATCACTATCAAAACAACAGCATTTATGTTAAAAATCAACTGTCTAGAATTATTGGAGGGACGTAAATAATTACCAACAAGAGAAAAACACACCTGTTTTATAAGATAATTCACGTTTCCATGCAGTTTTCAGCGGTACTGAACATATCTAGTGTGAAAACATAGCTTAATTTTATTTTTACAAATGATTTAAGAAATATTTTTTTCCGAAAAAGCTCATAGTTACAGACTTAGTCTCTTTAATGGAATTTAAGAGAGACAATGTAACAAAAAGTCATAAATTCCGGTGCACAAAGAGTTTAGTTGTTGAACCTTTGTTAGCGAAATAAGCCACAGTGCGACATAAGAAAACTGCTTTAATGCTACTGTTAATCATCAAAGTGTTTTCTTTTTCAGGTATTTATTGTTTTAGATATTTGATACTTAAAGCCACTGTTGATTACTAAACCACCACCGAATCACAGACCCAGAAATGCAACCTTACCCGACCCATTGTTATCTTCGCAGCTAGGATTACCTAGTGCATATTAATCTACTCAATAGACCTGCAATTTTCAATTCCATATACCAGATGCCAGCCTCTGCATGCAATAATTAAATAAGTACAAATGTATATGTTACAAAATCGCACCTAAGAACTATATTTTGATGTAATTTGCTTTAAAAGCTGTACCTAAAGCCTCTTTGAACTAGCAACACTGACTAAATTTGGCAAGCGTACGAGATTTGGGTACTCATGCGCTGATCCAGAGGGGATGGACAGGAGGTCCGGACCCCAAGCCCCTGGAAAATCACAAAGCTATAAGGTTCCTTAACAATATTGATCCGGATCCCCTGGAAAATCACAAAGCTACCAAGCCAGCGTTCAATGTTAGGCCATTATCGGTCCGCCAGCGAAACGCCATTTAAATGTTGTCAAGTTTCGTTGATGGGCCAATGGTGGCCCGCCTTTAGTGGTATTTGTATTTGTATTCTATTACCAACTAAAAAGAAGAAGAAAAAAACGCTGTCAAAGTTGAGTAGGACTCCCTTTCTTTCTGGATCCGCGCATGTTACTTATCGCATATGCGCAAATGCCTCTAATCAAAGTAAGTTTGAGTATCACCACCCAACAAATCAAACGGAAATAATCTGAACCAAACGATACAGCTGTAAAAGTGGGAAAATCCATTCGGCTTTAATTGGTTGATATATTGATAAAGGTTCATTACTTCTTCCTGTGGGCATCAAAGACACTGGTCAGATTGTTTTGACGTACAGGCTGATCTGATATTTCGCTGGGCATGCATGTCATTTTGTTAGTTTTGTCGAGTTTGGGTTCAACATGCTTATTGATCAATCTAAAGTACAAAATAAAATATGTTTTTGAACGATTCGACGTAGAATTAATTTCAATTTAGCTAATGCCAAAATAATCTGATAATTCCGTCAGGGATTACGTTTCTTTGAGAATATATTTCGTGGAAAGAAATCCAATAGTGTAGCACTATGGATGCTGATAGATCGCATGTAGTTGAGAACTCACATTACATGTAGTTATTCGATGCTAAGCTGAATGATGTATAAAATTCTAGTAAACCACCTATAGGGTAAAATCGGGTATATTCGGACAGACAGCTTAATTTGGACAGCGACTTTGTTTGTTTCATATTTCAAATATTGGAATAAAAGATAAATTAATTAAGCAAACAGCAAAAATCCTGATGGGACGGCTCATAAGGAGTCGTCTCATCTTGACTTGCACTGTTTGTAAATGTGTGTCCGAATTTACCTGATGTCCGAATTTACCCGACTTTACCCTAGTCACTACAGTCACAAAGACCATTCTACAGCCATTTTAAAGCGAGGATCCAGAAAGTTTTGTCAGAGGGGGTCCAACTTCACTAAAACAGGAGCACGAATGTTAGATTCTGTTTATCGTTTGACCATAAAACTACCTTTAATTCGCGCTTTTTGCGTTAAAAACACTATATACGCGACGTGACAAGATTGTTATAAGATTATTTCCTTGTTTCCTATGCTAAGTAATGTATTTACCCGTTTTTTTTTTTGGCGAAAATCGCTTTCATGATAAATACCAATAAATTGTTTAGTTTAAACTTTTATTTATCCTTGTATAACAGCATGTGTACATATAATACAAGAAGTTCACATACAGATAATTTGAAATACATGTACAAAAAAGGGATTCAGAAGAGAGTCTATTGACTTTTGTAAATATGTTTCCCAGCTTTTAAATATTAGAAATACAATAAACGTATGACTTAAATTGACATAAGTACATGTATGTATGAAACAATACAGCAAATACTCGATTATTCGAACTGGAATTAACCAGGTTTAACTGTATTTATTATAATGTCAGACTGATGTTTATTACAAAACATGAATTTAGACATTTGAAAAGGAGAATGAATATTTACAAATTACAGTTATCCTTGTTGTCTCCACGGGGTTTTGAGGAGATGATCAAGTCTATGGGGTGGAGGGGGTATGGTCGTTTCCTCTTTGTTCCCAGCTACCCGAATAGTATGCTATTGTTGAGGACATTGAGGTGTGTTTTTTGCAAATGAAGTGTGATATCATTTCCAAACCGCACAGATATAACAGGGATATTCGTTTTTGTTGTCTACATATGACAGAAACATGCTTTCTAATGGCATGACCGTTTTATTCTATGCATCTTATTTCAATACTAACTGTGCTGGCATATATCAGGCGCCAAGATCTTGGTATAGGTTGCACATATATCTACTCGTATTCATTAATGGTTTTAGAATATATTATGCGGGCCACATCATGAGAAACCCTGATTTTGTATGGATCAACAAAACCTAAAATAATCCTACACATCCACCCATGGCCAGCATCACCAAAATGCGTATCAGTCAATTTTGAATTGGTATAGTGGCGACACTTAATCATATGACGTAGCGTCTTGGAGTGATGTATTAAATGTGGTAAACATATTCACTAACACTATGCTGGTTTGTTTGATTTGATTTTATTTTTACCTCTCTGTCAACGATTTTTTAAGTTGAATTTATTAACTCATTGCGATAAAAAAAACACGAAATGCTCGACAAGCCTCGCATTGTATCCATTTCCCCCAACTAATTCAATAACACATGGACACTCATGTAAGGTCCTCTATTTCCTCCAATAAACTAGTTATGTTTCTAGCCAGTCTATATAGCTGAACCGTTTAGTCTGAGTATAACCTGATTGCAAAAATAGTAAGTGAGTATGATTAGGAAATACCACAATCACAAACCGCAGACAAATTCATGGCACCGCGAGGAAGAGCCACACAACCATCACGAGACACCAGGAAGACACACTAAGCAAAGCAACCAGCTCTCTTTTCCCCATCAAGATGATTGCAAAACTAGAATGGACATAAAGTAACGTTCAACAAAACATAGAACAATTACAGACTCCCATAATGGGAGTAACAATAAACAAAAAGTCAACAACAACAGAACCACCGCCTTATAACGGACATCAGCCTAAGCCACCGGGGGAGGGGGGGGGGGGCAAACCACAAATAGAGTTATGCTCATGTTATCTCGAGTTATCATACACCAGAAGGAGATAATGTGTTAATGGCATGCTAACAGTGTGCCAAAATAGTAACGGTTACCATTATGCTTATTGAACCCAGACCTGTAAATGTTTTTCATAGACTTTCATTAGAGCTTTTAAGAAAGCTATGGATACCACAACTCTTAAATACCAAAGTCGCTACCATATAATTACAGATTTGGCGCAGTATAGTCATTAAACAAGAATGAGATACCGTATTACAGCTTTTTTGATAGATACCTGAATGCGGCCACCCATTTTCGCATGGCAAGGGTTAAGTACCTGGACTTATTACCATTGGCCTCCGAAGATGTCAGGCACCGATTTCAGTGAAAAAATATCAAGGTGATACGTTATTTAAAATTTAAAAAATTGCACACCAAAAATGTTAACGTCCAATAAATATGATTTGGTTTACGTATGCTTATCATCGCCTTATCACGGAAGACTTTGCTCTTAAACATAGCTCTTATCTTCCATCCACCTTTTGGGGCCAATTACTGTGCGTTTTATATTTCTTTACATGTACATGTTTGATCCAGGAATTTTCATCGGGGTGAGCGAGAGGGGGAGGGGTATCTGACAGAATACAGCTCTGACAACGTTTGCTTCTTCTTGTTCTGCTTTATGTTCTTAATTAATACATCGTATTACAGAGGAGGTCAATGGTTTACACGGGTCATTTTCTATGTTCGTAGAATGTGGTTGTATCACTACAAATATAGAATTTACAGTACCATATGTATACATCTTTTGCAAGATATATTTTCTGTATATCAACTGATATAATTTTACATCATTAGCATTTAGTTCAGTCAAGATATGTAGCTTTGAGTAAAGCATGGTAAAGGACACTGCCTGAAATCCGTACCATTTTAAGCACTTGGTCAGCAAGATATTAGACTCTGTTATGTTTCATTCGCTATGCCAAGCCGAGTTTTCTTTTCCACCATCAACATTATTCTTTCAAACGTTAGTCATAGACAAGTGCAATATAACTATAAGCATGTTGTTTGGTTTAAACATATTTTATTAGCAAGAACAGTTGACATTATCAAATAAATGTTAACAATATCAAAGTTACAAGGATTACAAGGATTGGAATGGAAGCAGCATGCTTATAGAATTGTTTTCCTGTTGTTTGCTATGCTATGGCAGTTTAAAAACACCCATCAATATATAATAAAATAATCACAGTCAAGTGCTGGTGAAGATACCTGTTAAAATTACGATTATGAACAGATTTTTAAAATTTCTTCTGATTTTATATCGCCCATGATATATATGCGATCATTCGTCATCTATTATATTGCTGTATCGATTATAGCGTGTACCTGGCAACTTCCAGTACTGTCATACCCCCATGTTATAAAAAATGGGTGGGGTAAATCAATCCTGGATGTAAAAAAACATTAACAATTGGATCTACATAATTTTCTTATTGCAGTGATTCCAACACCTGTTAAGAGGCACAAAAACATTTTAAGATATTTTCTAATCAAAGTAATGCTTCTGACGTCATTAATGTACAAAGAAAAGGATTATAGCAAACCCTAGGCTATTCATTTTGCAGTTATTTTCAAACAAAAAACAAAATTTATAATTTTGTTTTTGGATGAAAGTTACCATAACGCTTCCATCTGAAACGTCAATATGTCAAAGCAAAGATACAATGTATATAGCCATTATATTTTCTAAGTAAATAAAGCACAAAGCGCATACATGCATACGTTGGCTGATATTTTGTTTGCACCTGTCACGCACTATTCTAATAATGCGGTTCATAATCCACAAAGTGTGCCTCTGACTCCTTGAGTGCTTAATTTCTAGAATGAGATATTCTCCCCAGGTGGCTTTGTCTAGTGTTCGTTTTCAGAAGATAATTATGTTGTTGGTGAACCGTCGTTTGCTGTTGCTGTAATTGTGGGGGGAGGGGGCTATGCTGGATCTTTGTTTTGTGATGGTGTTCTTAGTGTCATTGCGAGTTTTGCCATCATCATGCTGAGGATGAGAGAGCTGGTTGCTTTACTTTAGTTTTGTCATGCTGTTTTTATCAGTTACCTCTCATATCAGTTACCTCGCACGTTGCCTGGTAAACGTTGTCTATCTTACGGCATGTGCCTTTATCAGGTCATGAATACTCATGATGACGTTGCACTTTTTGAATGACGTCGCTAATGACGCAGTAACGATAGATAGAAAGAAAGAAAGCTGAATCAACACAAAAATCGAAAATTACGTCATAATCGCTAGTTTGAACAGAGAAACAATAAGTAAACTGATAAATAGAATACAGGGTGGGTAGTCACGTGGTTTCTTTTAGGATACACTGTACGGAAAAATGGCGGACTTCTTTCCACACCGATGTTTTAAGCAAAACTAAGTAGATATTTCTGCGTGTTTTTTCATCTTTACACAGAAAGTTATACACCATTTTCCAGCCCCCATTTTTCCCGATCTAACGATGCCAGGATATCCTCGTAAAGCTTCTTACTTTGAGTACAGACTCTGTCACAAAATTTTTAGCGGCGAAGATCGGGCCTGGATTTGGAAATAAGCTGTACGGACAACATTTGTGACAGAGTTAGTACTCAAAGTAAGAAGCTTAAAGATGCTACTGTATCCTGGTAGCGTTTGATAGGGGAAAATGTGGGATTGGAAAATGGTGTATAACTTTCTGGGTATAGATGAGAAAACATAGAGAAATCTACCTACATTCGATCAGAATGTCCGTACAGTGTATTCGAACATCCGTACAGTGCATCCAAGCAAAAACCACGTGACTACCCACCCTGGAATACCAGGTTTGCGACTTTTGATATCAAGTTAACCAGGCTCAGCTTTGAGAACGCATGCTAAATCGCTCGGCAAGCCTCGCGATGTCAACAAGCGTTCTCAAAGCCTTGCCTGGTAAACTTGATATTAAAAGACACACACCTGGTATTCTCTATTTACGTGCATCTCCCTCAATTTTGGCATATTCGTTTGTTCTTCGAGATGATGAACTGGACATTCCGTCAGTCTGAGAGTTATCCCATAAAAGCAAGCATGCGTTTCCCTATAAGACTTCTAGCAGACTGCCCTGGAATCGTTCTTTAAAATATGCATGGGCGGATCCAGAGGGGAGACAGGGAGTCCAGACACCCCCACCCAACCTCTGGATATTCACAAGTGGCTATATAGGTTTCCTTAGAAATTCTAGTTTGGACCCCCCCCCCCCCATCCGAGAAGCAATGTGACCTAATGGATCCGCGCATGTGAATAATTTGAAAATGGAACAATAGGGTTTTTTTTTTGTTTTGTCTAGGAAAGAATATTATACGAGCCATAGATCTGTGGCAACAATGCATGGTATTTATAGTGTACTAACAGTATCAGAAAGCATGAAATTGTCATCAAGGAAGTAAAATATTTATAGATAGTTCGCTGAAAACAATCTTCATTCTAGTTAGCACCTGCTACCCCATACTTATAGACTAGCTTATCGTGAGATGTAGGATTGTACTTCAGTCAAATATCCGAGTTTCGTACTTATCGCATAATATGAGCCGCGGCAAACTAAGATTTCCGACATTTTGACGAGTATCAACTCGGACGAGCCTCTGCAGCCTCCTTTTAAGATTAGAAACTCCAAATGGTGTTCAGTCGGTAGCTTAACAATCATGGAATACGCAAGCGACTAGCAAAGGCTCTGATCAGACTGCGCGTATGCGCAGGCTGATCTGAGGCTTTGCGGGTGGCACATACCACATTGTTCGAAATCTCATGCACTCGCTCAATTATGCGAGTAGTTAAAGCCTAGCACAATTCGCTATAGCAATTGCTGTTCCTTTGGTTGATATTAAAATGTTTAACTTCAAGTATCTCGCAATGCACAATGTGCAAATGCACGCTGGTGCAATAAGCGAGTGACATGCATTGTATGGTTTTGCGTCTGTACGGGTGATACTTATATATGAGCTGTGATATGTGATTTCCAACAATGTGGCATTTTGACATGCATAGACTCAGACGAGCCTGTGCAGCCTGCTTTCAAGCTGATAAGCTCTAAATGATGTTCAGTCAGTAGCTTAACACTCATAGAATATGTAAGCGACTAGCAAATGATCGATCAGACTGCGCGTATGCATAAGCTGGTCTGGGCTTTTGCTGGTCGCACACACCACATTGTTGGAAATCTCTTGGCACGGCTCATATTATTATCTCCCCGTACAGACGCACAACTCATACAATAACTAGCACTAGTTGTTTTAAACAATGATTGTATATTAACTTTATTAAGAACCTTTAAATAGAAAATAGTCCATATAGTTCATATAGTTCCCATGCGATACGATTACAGTTACGATACACTGGCAGACTTCACTAGGATCCTGAGCAAAGTATACAAAACAATGTAGTAATTATAAGAGAAACGATTAGGTTATTGGCGTGAATAATATTGCAAATCAGCAAGTGATTATGGCTAGGAAATGGCACAAACCACAGTGATATGCACAGGGAATACAGGATGAGCATATGAAACGAAACGAACGCGGCCCCTTCCGTTTCTTGATCCGCGCATGCACAGGCAAAGCAACGGCAAGGTAGAGACACATTTAACACTGTCAGCCTTATGACAGCAAGAGCACAATTAAAGCAATACAACCAGCTCATTCACTCTCTTCCTCTGTGAGATGATTGCAAAACTAGAAAGGACACTAAGTACATGTACTACATAACAAAACAAGGGCCAAACACAAAACCCTTTACACGCAATCTTAGCAACAATGAATGAAAAAAATAACTACAGAACCACGGCATCAAAACGATCAACTTGGAACGAGCAACTCTTTTAACACATGGTAAACACAATGCCTCTAGACTGGCTTAAATTGCGTGGGTAAACATTCAGTTAGACAACGGTTACTGTCCTGCCAGCCAAACGTGACAGTGACGTCATGTTTTTTTACAAAGTAATCAGGGAATTTTAATCGATAGATCACCTGTGTATTAATCCTATCCTGTGGATAGGATTAATACACACAAAAGTAATCTATCGATTCGCGTTAGCTCAAATGGAGTGTACAAGTTAATGTTTTACTTAACAATTGTAAACAAAATATTACGTCACTGTCACTCTTGGTTGGTACGACAGTAGAAGAGTAATATTACTTTTGGATAAACCTGTGTACGATATTTCTCCTGACATAAGTCATTAAGTCATTAAGGAAATACACTTTAACTCATCATAACGGCATAGCGGTATGAATAACCTGCTACTGTCGTGCCAACCAAGAGTGACAGCGACGCAATATTTTGTTTACAATTGCTTAGTAGAACATTAACTTGTACACGCCACTTGAGTTAACGTGAATCGATAGATTACTTGTGTATTAATCCTATCCTATGGATAGGATTAATACACAAGTGATCTATCGATTCTTAGTCCCTGATAACTGTGTAAACAAAACGTGACGTCACTGTAACTCTTGGCTGGCACGTCAGTAAGTGTCTGAAATATGTGTTGCCCCGTAACAAAATCAACCTAGGGGTCCATATATGCGTGTCCTGCAAAGGCTTAGATCAGCCTGCACATCCTTCCGATTTTAATAAGTCGTAGCCGTCAACCTGAAGATACATGTCCCACGATTCTTAGCTACACATAGAAGGCTCAGTGTAGAATTTGATCGGACTAGGTGAATATCCAGGCTGATCTGTGTCTTCAATGCGCACACATGCCATCATGGTTTTGTCTTGATAATGCTCACCAGTGTTGCTACAAGGAATCAGGTAATCGATTAGATAAACTAAACCAACATGTTTAACAGTGTTTAAAATGCTTTACCAGGTGTAAAAAGCAGTGCAAAGTCAAAGTTCAAACAGCGTGCAAGTCGCCATTATCAGCGAAACAAGCTTTAAAAGAATGTGTTTGCTGTTAAGAGTTGCGCTGTAAATAGTGTTTTGGTGGTCAGAAAGGGTACTACGTGTTTGAAGGATCGCCTTGTATTCTATTTCCCCGGTTGTGTAAGATCAGTGTGCTTAATTGGGTACATTTAATGATCTAACCTAACCTTCTTTCCACTATGTCTTGGCACTTTTTATTATCAGAGATTCATCAATACTAACCCACACTTCTCACTCAAAACCGGACTGAATCTTAAATATTCCATATATTATTTCATCCATTGTGACACAATCTCAGACGCATTCCTGTGGCATTTTAATTAGTACGCACTCTTGAAGGGTTCTGGGGGTACTCCTCCTTGTATAAGGCCAGGGGCGAAACCCTTTTTAGGGCTTTTCAAAGGGCTAAAATGAGTCACCAAGACACACAACTTAACACTATTAGTTGCATTTTCTTCAAAAATCAAATTAAATACTGTAAACCTGTCTTAAACAAAAATTGATTTTAAAAACCGGTTTTCGCTTAATACAGGTCAAAAGTATAGCAGACTGCTCCAAGAGAAGCATTCTGCAATATGTTCGACCTTCTTTAAGGTACCATTTGTCATGAAGATTTTGTTTTGTCTATTTGTGAGTGGCCGCTTAAGACAGGTTTCGCTGTGACTGTAAATCCTATACTTGCAGCGTCAAGTTGTACGCACATGCGTATTTGCGTACACGTAGGTTCTCCCCTGTATTTTACCAAAAGGCAAAACACTCATTTGTTAATATGAAAGCAATAATATTTCTATCATTCATATTTTCAACTATTACCTGATTGTGTGAATTTCTACTATAACCACTGAATGGTACAATAATTTCGACAAGACCTTGCCTCCTAAATATTATTATACATTTTGCGTTGGACGTGTGGATTAGTATATGCTAGTTTTGCATACAATTGGTCACGAAGAAAAAAGAAAAGAGATGCCTTTGTATTCTATTTGGTTTTAACGACTGTTTTAACGATTTAAATATGGAAGCCCTGGCTCACCTCAGTTGATTCAGGATTTTACAAAACATTTTAAAGCGTAAATAGGGTGTTGGACTTCTTGCAATTGTATATATAACAAGATAACTCTACTCTTCAACTACAAAAGGTCATATTTTACTAGATTTCGATTACAAAGTCAATTTCCAAGATTTTTATACTTAATTTTGTACATGTTCTCACAAATAAAAATATAAAACATGCATTCTGCCAGGGTCTTGCCCTAGGGTCGGCCCTTAGGGTGCTGGGGTAGATATTTCGAACATGGTCATGTGGCATATCAAATTGAAGTGGATGATGAGTAAAACAGGATACAAGTAAAATTGTCACAAAGGGGCCAAACAGGTGACCTTGGGGAAGGTCAAAAGGTCAAATATCATTAAATTTCTTCGAATTCGTGGGGATTTGCGATGGCCCCTATGTACTGCGCGTTCTAGCTTGAGCTTAAAATTGTACTTTTTGGTTTAAACTTTTTTCTTTGTATAAATACATAAGTGTATCAGCACATAAATAAATCATTACTAATTTATACAAACGGGGTTCAGAAGAAAGTCTATAGACTTTTGTGAACTGTATCCCTTTAGACACTTATGCGCTAACCGGTAACTTTGATGTGTAACTACAAAGACAAACAAATCAGAACTACATGTATGCCATTAAACTTAAGAACCACGAAAAACAATGGATACAGATAAATATGACACTTGTCCTAAACATACATGCAATGAGTGTTGGATTAGATTAAGTGCAATTCATTGTACTCATTACGGACAACAAATAATACAACCACAAAAAAACAATGTAGTACATAATACCAGCCTCCAGTTACTGTCAATCGTAATATAAGACTTTGTTGAAGGAAATATAGTTGAAGACTAAAGGACAAACGACAGGAAAAGAATGAAATTAGATCAAAACGCTTTGATTTGGTAATGAAATTAAGTATAACAGACACTGATATCAGTTTTAAGAAAATACTCTGCTTGATAGTTTAAAATGTTTTGTAATGAAGACAAAATGGCTTTTTTTTCAAATTCAACACAGATTCTAGAATCAGTTTATGTGCCAGGGCACACTATATAAGTAATGTTGAAAGTAAATATTAAGGCCATCGAATAGCATTTTCGGATTTCTAAAATATCGTATTGGTGCTTCGGCATACAAATACTGTGCTCTCTCTATTTAACTGAATACCTGCCCGTGGCGAATATTTTTGTCTGCAGAAAACATTTGCAAACAGTTTGAATCCAGATTAGACGAACAGAAAGTCGGCCCTTATCTGGATCCAAAACGTTTGACAATTTGAGAGTGTTCCTGAATGAATATTTTTAGAAAAAAAAATACTGACTACAAATATTATGAAACATTACGCAGCATGCTTGGGGTTAACTGTATTTCTGATGCATCAATCTCACTAACCATTTATATCAATGTAAGAAAACCATCTACACTGACCCAAAATGAAAACTTTACACTTTATTTCTTTGAATAAATGCTTTGTTAGTATACATGTCGTTGTAAGATTTACGCATGCTTATCGAGATTTCGTCGCAGATAACGATTATGCAATTTTTATTCAAATCCCAGGTCTATTCAAGTGTCAACGCCTGAAAAACGTGTTTCGTACGCTGCACGTGCTGAGGAACAGGTGGGTCATTAACAGCTTTAAACTGACAAGAAAACATTTGCAGCTGAGTCCTGGTAATAAAAAATAACTTATTGTTACAAAACGCTTCGATTTAGTGACGGCACGTCTTTCAAAAGATCAAAGAAATCACGTGATTGACGGGGTCTACGGTAAATGATATCGCGCATCAATTTGGGTGCTCTAGACCGACTATTCATTATCTAATGAACCGGTACAACAGATCTGGGTATGTCAGAGCTCGTGCAAAGACCCGGTCGCGTAAGTGTAACGACGTTACGTCCGTATCGCGTAAACACGTTAACTCACCCACGTAATCGTTTTAAACGGAAATAATTATTGCTCGTCTTTACGGGGTTCACGCTCTATAGATAATTAGTCATTTCGTGCAAAATAACGGCCCGGCATTTTCCAGCATGACAATGCAAGGCCTCACACAACACGTAAATAACCACACAATTCCATGCTAAAAATTACGTCAACCTCTTGCCTTGACCTGCTTCATTCCCGGATATGAACCCCATAGAACATGTATAGGATGAATTGGGTCAGAGGGTCAGGTCTAATCATCAAATGGATGCCTTAAAGGACTCCAATATGCACTTCTGTAAGCATTTCATACGTATCCCTAACGTGCCCATACAGCGTTACGTAAATTCAATGAGGCGGCGTATTCTGCTAAGCATTCGTATAAATGAAGATCACACTGGTTACTGATGATCTTTTTAACATCACTTAAAGCACGCAGTCAGTAATTTCTTGTTTCAAAAATCTGTGTGACTGGTTTAATTGTTTTTAGAATTTTTCATTTTGACCCCTCTGAACTGAACTATTCATAAAAATGATGCAATTTATGTTTTTCATCCAATATTTTTTTCAGAGACATCGATAAGGCATTGAAGAATCCATGACTGAAAAAATTAACCCCGAAACTTAATTTATCATCAAAATATATACTTTTGAATGCTATGTAAAGTTTTCATTTTGGGTCAGTGTATATATATCTGGATATTGAGTTTGGAACTTCAATAACTATCAGCCTGATTACTGTCAGAGAGAGACAACATGATGTCTGTCTGTTTGAAACAGGGGTTTAGAAATGTTTGAGAAATAGACAATCTGCATATGCAAACGTCTATGTGTCAATTCAAAAAAAAGAGTTGATATTTTCTTCCTAACTGGAGGAATGTGCATAAAAATATTCATATGGGCTAGCGCATTCTAGCATCATCATGAGAAAAGTGTTCAGGGTTTGCGACCAGGTATGACTCAAACCAGATTGCTAAGCTACGTAGACTACCTAGGATATTGCAAATAAACATGTGGCAACTTTAGTTGTAATACTTTTCAAAAAGTCAATAACGTCAGCGTCACGTTATCATCCGTTTTATCAGAGTAGATCCTCGATGTACATCCGTGATCTGATTCCAAGGAAGTTCGCGGAATTTGCCAAGGCAGTTCCGATTGGGTATGGTATATGATAGGCGATTATGGCATAGTACCTGCTGGACATACTAACGGTACTTGTTAATGTTCTGGGCATCACCCTTATATGTACCACTATTCCATAGATTGTCTGCTGCTAACAATTACAACATATACACACCTTGCACTCGCTCACATGCAAACAAGTTTTAGTTATAAAAATCTTTACCTAAATAGCTTCCTGTGGAAAAGAATGAAGGGTA
The DNA here is from genome assembly GCA_964019695.1 of Loripinus fragilis. Lineage (NCBI taxonomy): Eukaryota > Metazoa > Mollusca > Bivalvia > Lucinida > Lucinidae > Loripinus > Loripinus fragilis. The sequence goes on along the minus strand of OZ026522.1, from coordinate 69,949,660 downwards.
TTTATTAAGAAAATGAAAGCTTATTACATTCGCATCAGTTTGTTTAAGGTATTTACCCCAGGTGTGGGAAAGCAATGCCAGAGAAACAATAGGTATCTGAAGCGTTAAGTAAAGTCATTACGTAAATTTCCGTCAAATATATTCAATTATTGTAAAATCATAATACAATATGTAGCTGTCTTGTTCAAGAATACTTTAAGGTGCTGTATGAATTCTTATTGAATTCCTCAAAGAAAGCATTTGTTTATGTGTTGATTTGAAATCCCTAGAACGTCTGGCATACTTCATCTAATGAAGTGTTCGTTAAAATTTTAAGGATTTCCACTATAATATTATTGTTTAAGTGTTCATTAGAAGCGTCTAGAGTTTCCAACATAATATTTTAACGGTCGGTTGGAAGCATATATTATTACTACCATGATGCATTGTTTAAGTTTTCATTAAAGCGTCTAGGGTTTCCGTCATAATATTTTAACGGTTTTTTGGAAGCATATATAATTACTACCATGATGCATTTGTTTAAGTGTTCATTAGAAGCGTCTAGGGGTTCAACCATAATATTTTAATGTTTGGTTGGAAGCATATATTATTACTACCATGATGCATTTGTTTAAGTGTTCATTAAAGGCGTCTAGAGTTTCCACCATAATATGTTAACGGTGGTTGGAAGCATCTAAAATTACCACCATACTACATTTGCTTAAATGTTCTTTTGAATCGTCTAGAATAACCACCATACAGTATTTGTGAAAGTGTTCACTGGAAGTGTCCAGAATTTTCTCCATAATATATTTGTTTCATCGTTCATTGGGAGCGTCTAGAGTTACCAACACAATATATTTGTTTAAGTGTTCATTAGAAGTGTCTAGAGTTTCCACGATAATACATTGTTTTGACAAGAGAGGCTTCTTTCATGCGAACCAAACATCTATTTGTCTTGTTTCACATCTGAAATAAGGGTGAGGTTGATACCATAAAACGAGTAAGTCCTCCAGTAAAAATAGTATTTACTGACCGTTGGAAGGCGATGTTTCTTTCGTGGATCATTTTTGTTATTTATGTTTCCTGTTTGTCATGCTTTCTTGTCTGTTCATTGCAGCCTTGTGGTCACATGCTGGGGAATGGCTAGCCTCTTGGCTCTCTTGTATGTGATGTTTTCTTGTGTTTTGTCACTTTCCCATGTGGTGTCCTGGGTCAGGTGTGGTACTTGATTGTATCGATTCTTGATCTTTGCCTTCTTACTTACTTTCTTTATAGTGTCTCTTATTTCAAATTTCAAAATTATCGCAACCCCCACCCCAATGTATGCATCGATATATTGGCTAGCTATACTTTTATTTAAGTCCCCTTGTAACCTATTGTTGTACAACCACCTTAATTGTGCTTTTTTATGACCCTGTGATAACTTCTTATCAGCAGCAGACCAACGTGAAAACACTTTACGAGCATTCTACTTCTGTAGCGCATGAAGAATGTCAGTTATTTATAATGTTCGACGTTATAGATTAATGAAGACACTTTAATGTTCTTGGCAGAAATTGCGTATCATTTCATTTCAAATGGTGTCTAAGCTAAACAGACAATAACACACTTTGCCTAATTGACATTGTTGGCAGTTTTCTAGCAACAACATGGACTGCGACTGAATTATCGTCCTCAACGCGTAAACTGTATTCCGTTTCTTTAAATGATGTAGTGTTCTCATACAAAAAAAATCAAATATTAAATCTAATATGTAACACCTTTTTTTCTAGAGAGAATTGGTAAATCTTAGTTTCAATGAGAGAAAAGCGAATTTTAGCGTAGATCAAAGCTAGTAACGACAGTTTGAACATATAGTGCAGTTATTGCATTAAATATTGTATCTAAAAGAAAGTAACATATATAACTGTAATTACAGGTTTCTAAATTACTTCAAAATCAAATTGCTAGTCATTTGTTTTCGATTAAAAGATAGTAATGATATGAATGATTGCGGAATAATTTGATCTTATTTCTATAGGAATTCCTATTGTTTTAAGGTAAAGTTGTGAGTTTGGCTATTGCAGGGTAACGCTTCAAACGCTGAAAAGCTAACATTTTTACTTCATTATGTTGCTAATATAATGTGGTGTCTACAAAACTCATATTTTGGAGATCTTTTGGCAGCCCATTGTGTAATGATAGTACTGCATTTAATAGTAATACAGTTTAAAGTAAGTAACGTATATAACTGTAATATCATATGATATGCTGTTTAAACTCATACTGGCTGTTTGTTGCATTTCATTAAATGCTTTTAAGGCAATTGTCATGTCCATATATAAGAATTTAGTATCAGACAGGTGAAATATTTTGCAGTAGAGAATGTACCCTGCAAATTGTGTAAAACACTTTCCTGAACTGTTCTGTGTTTGATTTTTATCAAATGTAAAACATTATATTTTACTATTAGGATTAAGTTTAAATATGATTATAAATATGCTATTTTACTTGATAAATTAAGAAATGGAGAGGATTGCATTTATTTTTGAATTTGGATACATTATATTCAGGGAGTGGGGTAAACCGCACAGTTGGACATTTCCGCATCTGATATACCATATATTCAAGTGTTTTATATTGCTTTACTGTCTTATGACATTGCATAAATATAGAAATATATAACATTCAATTAAAGGGAAATATGCTGAAAAGAAAGCAAAAGGCGAACACCAAGCGTGTTTTTCTTTATTTTACTTAAGCCTTATTAAGCATAGAGTACGTTTAAAGATGGCACCCTACAGCAAAACTGCTACCACAATCTGACTGTACGATGTACCTAGGAATGTTGCAGAGGACCTCATGATTGCATTTCAGCAGTCAAACCTTTTCTGGCAGGTAAGTTGTGCCCATTCAAAACTAAGGCCCATATAGAAATACGCTCATGTACTACTTAACATGGGCAAAGATGAAAGGATTTTTGTGTTGTAAATAGAGAATATTAGGCGAGTGTCTTTTAGTATCAGGGGATAGTTTCGAATTTTGAGATGGACTTATTTAGTATATATGAGTAAAGGGGTCCAAAATAGCATATTTTGAATTAAAAAAATGATGACAAAAGGGCATATTTCAGTTAAAAACCCTTTGAGAAGGGGGTCATGTCTACAGGTTTGAACTTCATATCATACATACAGCTGCAGTTGTCAGTTGTTTCCAACGAGCATTTAAATTGTCCTGTTTTCTGGCTATTAAAGATTTTGAATATTGCGTAATATTGATCTATAGACTGAACGTGGGTGATAGGGCTGGTGACGTGCAGGTAACTTTCAGTTTCCCTATAAGTTTTGTTTGTGTCAGTGTATTTTCACAATTGAAAAAGTGCTGATGGGAATATAACAAATACTCCACTGAAACCTAGCTTGGGTCATATTGGCTTTAGTTTTAATTCGCCAGGATTTGGCAATGCTTTGAGAACGCTTGTTGAATTGCGAGGCTTACCTGAAAGTTCTCTAAAACTTCTCTGAAACTATGAAAGTTCAATTTATTCTGATCCTATCTTTTGCGTGTGTTACATTATAACAAAGTTCATTCAGTTAATTCACACGTCGTCTGAATTCCAATCTTCTTGACTTGCTCATCTCAATGAAACCTCTTGGCTAATGCATCCAGCAAAATGTTCGCCCCATCGAAAACTCAGATCAGTCTGATCAAAGTTTTCAATGGGTGCTATATGTGTAGCCTAGGATCCAATTTTTCTTCAGGCAGAAAACTGGGACTCTGGTCAGACTGAATTAATGCGCAGCCTGATTTGAATCTTCGCTGTACGCACATGCCAAATTTACCTAACACTGGCTTCAGGCTCGATTATTATAATGACAATTAGTTCACAGTAACCACCAGAACTTAATAACGCGCATAATTATTGCGTATTTATATTATTCCTCAGAGGTGCTCTGTTTTGACAGGATGACTAGAGGGTAATACTAATAAAGGTACTAAATAACATTGCACTTGCATGATACCATCATTTGAGTGTGTGTGAAATATACCTGTTTATTTATTTATGATGATTAATAATCTTCAAAATTGATTAAAATTAATAGAAAAAGTACGTTAATGTAGGCTAATGCATTCGTATATTAAGCACATTAGTTATTGTACTGGGTTAAGAATAGATATGTGTTGTACAAAACGTGCAAGTTTTTTTTAAATCATTTTAGTGGTAGTGGATGCTAATCATCCCACAATTTTCACTACAGTAACAACACAAATATGTCACATAACATATTCCCTTTTGGCTAAAAAAAGTTGCCTACATGCCTGGTTGTAAACCCAATCACGTTTATAGCTATGGTTTCCTCTTTAATTGCACGACGGTGGGTCAGGCCTCAGACTCAATGACGGCTCTGACGTAAAGCTTTAATCAGTGGGCGGGTGCCTGATGCTTGGCTGTAGCTGGGCCCACCGTGGCTCAACTTGAGGTTTTCTTTAGCTCTAACTATCTGAGAGTCGTGAGCCCTTTTCTCTGTTTCATCATAGTGCGTTAATTTGATTATATTGTTTCTCTATGATGATACATTGCAATAGTTAGGAATCCTCCATGCAGGCTTAATAATTTTGCTTCAACAACAGCAGAATCTAAGGCAAAGAATTGGCTTTGGCTTATGTTCGTTCTAAGGCGGTGGTTCTGTTGTTGTTGATTCGTTGTTGATTGTTACTCCCATTGTGTGATTTTGTAATTGTTCTATGTTTTGTAGTGCGTTACTTTGTGTCCATTCTAGTCTTGCAATCAACTCGATGGGGAAGAGAAAGCTGGTTGCTTTGCTTTGTTTGTCTTCCTGGTGTCTCGTGATTGTTGTGTGGCTCTTCCTCACGATGCCACGGGGTTGTCTGCAGTTTTTGATTATGGTATTCCTGATCATACTCACTTACTATTTTCAAATGTTTGTACATAGAACAATGAAATTACTTGTCAGTTCCACTAGTGTAGTTACATCTAATCATATTTCCATAAGCAAAATTTGTGCTTACAAGAGCTGCCTGGTCTGAGTCTGTTCTTCTAGGAAAAGTGTTAACATGCGTCTCTACGAGATTAGAAATCAGTGAATATTTGATTTAGCTAGTCACCAAAGGACCAAACATACCCTCTGTGAAAGGCAATCTGAATGAATTAAGTTGCAACAACTTCAATATGGTTTAGATCGAAACATTTATGAAAATAGTAACATAACCTACAGACGCAATGACATGTACAGTCACTCAAGCTTGTGTCACAGAGAAAGGTGGAAAGATAAAGACACACGACACAGGTAAGCTAACACTTTTGAAGCCTTTTTTGAAATGAAGATCATACGTGACGAAATGTAATATGCTTGTATCAAATACAAAATGGTTTGATGGAGACACTGCATAGAAATTTAAAGACTAATTAAACGAGCTATGTCCACTTTGTGTATCACTCTGGTCTAGCTTCTTGTTTGTGAAATAGGATCTCCCTGCGGGGCGTATTTAAAACGAGTTTTAGAATTGCAAATGTATAGCGTACGAAGTTACATATCTCCGTGGAAATCAATCCCTCAATATAACAAGTTAAAGAAGTTTTAATCAGTAGTCACTATCAGATCTTCGCCTCCCTTTGGGTTTCTAATTCATTTGGCTTATTAAGACTTGGAATTATACAAAACGGTTATGATCACTATATCCCTGTAAGAACCGGGGCACTTAATATCCTATTGTGTAGCCAGAACGCTTAAAGACCTACATTTCAGTATATAATTAGGGATTAACTGTATTCAAAATTTCCATTTGGGGAGGTATATCATCGGATATACGGTCGGAAATTTAGTTTTACGGCGACGCGCGAGCGGAGACGTAAAACGTGATTTCCGATCGTATATCCGACGATATACCTCCCCAAATGAAAATTTTGAATATGGTTATCCACATTCCAATGCATTTCTGCAGTTTCGTCTAAAATTGGAGCGTTGCAAGCCGCATAAAGCCGCACGTCACCCAACGAAATGTGATGTAATTGGTGACGTCAAACTATTTCCGACAGTATATCGCAGGAAATACTGTCGCAAATTTATGACGTTATCCAATCAGACGTCGCGTTTCAAAATCAAGTGCATTAGAAGAGGCAATTACTGAATTAACTGATAAGGGAAAGATTAAATCAATTTCAGGATCTCATTGAACTAAAGAGGTTCGAAGAGTCGACTTACCTGTATAAACCCAAATTTCTTTCACTAAGATAAATATCAAGTTTTACGTGAATATACCTAAACCTTCCAAGGGACCTCTTTATTACCCCTGCAATGAATTCATGATCACCTTATTATGACTGGCATTTGATCTGCCTGGTGTAACCTATAGGGAGAGTCATAATTATTAGTAACACTATTATTGAGTAAATATTTAGGCCTTTAAATAATTATGTACATCAAAGGGAGTCTACTGATATTAGCAGTGATTCTCACGAATTACGTACCTTTTCAAAATGAGGATTTTTGAAAGAAATTATTTCCTTCAAAAAAGTCTTATGGTATGAAACATATCCGATATTTGCAAGTTTCATTACGCACATGCATAACAGTATGATCGGAGCTACGCCTATATTATATCTATATTACTGCCTGAATGGTTGAAAATGGAAAAACGTATCAAACAATCACGGATAGGATTGAAATGCAAACAAATATTGCAATATTAATGGTAGCATCATACATCAGTTTGCTTCCGAATTAAATAAGATATATTATTTTAGCTGTGTTGTGTTTGATTTGATTCTTTACGTCCCATCAACAATCTTTCAGTTATAAAGGGACGGGCCTTCCTGGGTTGAACCAGTACTAAGCTAGGATTAATATTCTTGCTGAATGACACAATGCAGTGACGCCTGTGAAGCTCGAACCCGCGACCCCTCGGTCTCGAGTCAAGCACTCTACCACTGAACCACTGCGCTCCCTATATCATTTTATCTAGAGACTTAATTGTTTGAAAGATGCATAGGTCTGCATTTTCATCTATGCTAATAAATTGGCAATATAAAAGAGTTGTATATCAATTCACAAGACATAGCTCCCTATTGTTAGTATAATGTCCATCAGTCTGTACCCATTGTGTCTCATATCTGGCAATTTCATCGCCATCGTATCTTACAAAATAACGAGATTTTATTAATATCAAAATCGCACATGACCATTTTATTCAATACAGTAAAACCTGTGTAAAACGGTATTGAAAACCAATTCTTGGCATTTTTGAGAGTGGCCGTTTTACCGAGGTTTTTACTGTATGTCCTTCGTAACAACTGACTTCTTTAACCACTTGTAGACCAGATACCCCTTAACGGGTATTTTGGCAATCAGTAAGGACCTGGGTCTGTACTGTCTGCTAAGTCAGAGAAAAAAAAAGAACAGAATAGTTTTTGGAAATTATAACCTGTGACTCCTCAATATATACAATGGACTATCCTGACCTAACTGTACAAAACTTTATTGAAAATCCTAAGAGACTAGGTCTGTAACTATGAACATTTTTCGAAAATAAAATCTTTTCTTTTTGTAAAAATAGAATTAAGTTATGCTTTCACATTATATATGTTCAGGACGGCTGAAAACTGCATGGAAAAGTGAATTACGAGGATCAGCCAAAAATAACAGAGTTGATTCATATCTCTTACGTAGGCTAACGTACACTAGTGAAATTCTGCACATGCATGCAATGAACTGTCCTGCGCCAGAATATGCAATAATCAAGACCATGCAAATTATAGATTGTTGTTGCTTAGCAACCGAAGAATGTGAAATAACGTCATGCGTTCACGCTGGAATATAGCGTTGCCATGGGAACACTATACAAACTTTAAATTACATCAACTTGTGTATTTGTTGCAAATAAGTGTTTGAATGTTTTTTGTGAAATGCAACAACTGAGATTGAGGCGTTGGAATTTTATTACATAAATAAGAGGAAATTTTAAATTTTCTGAAAATGTCACCCCAAATTATACCCCACCCGTCAGTTATGGTTCATTTTAGAGCATACATTTCCATTAAGAATCATGTCATATGACCATTTCATTGTATTAAATAATTGGTTTCGAAATCTGAATGCATATTTTGAATATTCCCAGAAGTAAACGGTTACCATAGCAACGAAATCTGGTCTTTTAGGCAAAATTGGAATTTCCATCAATTTTAATTGCTAGGCAACGAACATTGTATGGTTTGTATTTACTATCATTTACATTTCTTCAAGCATTGCTATTACATTGTTTGATACAATTGGAGAGATTAAAGGTTCGTTATTATACTGTTTTAGATTTGAAATGATTTTAAATTCATGGCTGCTTAGTCAGAAGTGTCGTCAGCGCGAACGCATATCGCTGAGAGACGGTCTTCGGTTGCCTAGCAACAGTGCATTGAAGATGATAAAACGTCAATTTCTATATGTAATGAAGCCCGAAAGTTCATTCTATATGTGTTTAAAGTTTCAGCCAATACTGCAGACCCAGAAAAAAGATATTAACCAACTCTCAGTCATCTTTGACTGACCTTCACAATAAATATGTTCAGTACAGCTGAAATCTGTATAGAAAAGTGAATTATCTTATAAAAACAGGTGTTTTGTCTCTTATTCGTAATTATTTACGTCCGTCCAATAATTCTACACAGTTGATTTTTAACATAAATGCTGTTGTTTTGATAGTGATAATTTGTCAATATTTACGAAAATGGTAAAATGTTTATCTGAATTTGAGTATTTTACTGAATTCTTGAAAAATAGAAACTTTATTTCTAAAATTGGAAGATCAAAAGTTACAGACTATGCAGCTTTAAAGTGAAAATTTTCACTTTTTCGAAATTGATTATTAGCCTAAACTAATTATTTTCACTTGCTGCTGGAGTCCAACCATATTTCATGTCAATAAGCTCCAAACAAGAGGACTGAAAGAACTATGACCTGTTTACACACTACCAGAGTACAATCGTAAATCCTTGATAATGGCAAAAATTTACAATGTTTCAGAGTAAGATTATAGCAGTGTGTACAATGATGAGAATATTTTGATGTTTAATAATTATTGCTAAAACAGTTAACCATTAAATCAATTTTTACTATAGCAGATGACATATTTTATAACAGCTTTCTTTATTTTAGGTATAATAAGACATAGCAAAATCAACTGAAACTTATTAAAAACGAAACAAATTCACTTTAATAGTCATAGCATTCTAACTTGCATTGATCTGACTGTTGTTTGTTATTAAAACAGAATATCCATTATCCAATATTGAAATGAAGCAATATATGGAACCACTGAAAACCTCAACAGATAGGTTAATTCCATGAAGCATATAGCTGAGAGAAAAAGAGGTTAATGTCCATCTGTTGAATGTCCTTTACTGTAATATGTCTGCCCCCATATGTTTAGATAAAAGCAATAAAGACTGCTGTAATTTGAAACTTATTGGATGATGGAATGATCTATGAAAATTAAATCATTACACAAAATGAAATATTTATTTTTGATTTAAGTGAAATGTTTAATATCATGAACATTCACTTTCAAGGGTTAATAGATTGAGGTGCGTATAGCTTAACTTTATCACATGACATTGCGTCTACGAGTGATCCCACTATAGGGATCACACATGTCTTGTGCATTGTGTTTTCTTGTGTTTTTGTCACGTCCATATAGTGTTCCAGGTCAGGTATGGTACTTGAGTGTATTGATTCCTGACCGTTGTCTTCCTTTCTACTTTTCCCACGACTCTTTCATAGCTTTCATTAACTAAATCACCACAAAGTACTGGCTCAGATACTACCTTTTGCAGAACAGTTCTCCAGCCTATATAGTTATTTGTCAACTCTGAATGTCTGTGATAAAATGAAGAAAATACTTTATGAAGTGTATTATATTGATAACCGTGCTTAAGACAAAACTTTATTTTTATAATTGAAAGTAAGTAAGAGGGCAAAAATCAGGAATCGATACAATCAAGCACCACACCTGACCCAGGATACCTATGGGACATCACAAATGAGAGCCAAGAGGTCAGCCCTTTCCTAGCAGGTGACCACAAGGCATCAACAAATAGACAAACAAGACTAGACAGAAATAACATAAATGGTCCACAAAAGAAGCACTGCCTTGGAAATTACATACTCTTACAAAACGAACAAGTTGTAAGATACACACCATAAGCTCTGGAGCGAGAGACCTCTCCTTCCAGAAAGTTTCATTCCATATACACATAAGCGAATGGCATACGCCGTATACAGTGTATACAAGCCATGAATACAAGAGAAGTTGTATTTAGATAGCCCTGTGTGTTCTGGTACAGACATTTACCAATGAGCTATATGCATATGCAAATGCAGTGAGTATTCATTCAAAATTTGGAAGCAGTACAAAGTTTAAAATGAACATGTGATAATAGAAATGCACGTTCGTTAAAAATCACAGACTGTCAAATGTTATAGTCTGCTGCTTCAAACATGTGTGATAATGTAAAACACCATCCATTGACTGGATCTGTAAATGTTAAATAGAAAAAAACTAGGTGAGTGTCTATTAATATCAAGTTTATCAGGCAAGGCTTTGAGAATGCTTGTTGATATCGAGAGGCTTGCCGAGCGATTCAACATGCATTCTCAAAGCCGAGCCTGGTGAATTTGATATCAAAAGACGAGAACCTGGTATTCTGTTTATCAGTTTACCCATTGATTCACTCTTCAAACTAGCTATTATGACGTTATTTTCGATTTTTGTGTTGATTCAGCGTCATTAGCGACGTCATTCAAAAAGTGCAACGTCATCATGAACTGATAAAGGCACATGCTGTGAGATAGACAATGTTTATCAGATATCGTGCAGCAATGCCGTTAATATGCGAAGTAACTGAACAATAATGTTATCGGACCTTTAGTTAAGATTGTGCAACAAAATAGTCTTATTCCTCAACCAAAACATATGTTGTGGGTACTCAAAAGAGTACCCAAACCATATGTTAAAATTGATTGGTACGAAAATATTTACAATTGTACGCTGATAGTTTTTATTATCTAAACCTGTACCACAACTAAGCAACTGTCTCTAGGTGCGCTGCAAATCTAGTTACCACATACACGGGCCAAGATGTTAGAAATAAAACGGCTGATTGTATTATGATTGCAGTGATTTGCGACAGATTGCACAACAATGAACAAGTCATTAATTACGTACTATTGATTAACCGGGGCTTTTAAGACCAATGGAATTTTCCATAAAGTTTGAAGCAGTCTAGTCCTGATAGCCTTTGTATATCTTAAGGGGTCAGTGGTTATATTTCTGAAAAATGTTCAAAGCCGTGTAGATTCAGGTCTGATGGCTTCTAAAACGCCAGCTGATCATTATGCATACTGTTTTCCACTCAGCTTTTAAATCATCATATGTTTTAAATATCTGAATCCAGGCAAGTTGATTTGGTGAAAAATGGAGAGGATGAGACAAATAAGCAACTTTAAACCCTTAAAGCGCCAATCACGACTGCAGTAGACGACGAATCTTTCGACATTTTTCCTAATTTTTCGAAAGAAATAAGGAATTATATTTCGGGAGAATAGCAGACGATTCTCTCTCATGAAATATCATGCCTTATTTGTTAAAATTTGAAAAAAAATCAGCAAAATTTGAAATTGTCGTCTTCTGCATATAGGTGGCGCTTTAAGGGTTAAGAAATAAAGTATGCCGTTCACCCTAACATAAGTTGATTTTCATCTTAGTTTGAACTGATGATATAAACTTCAACTGCTGTCAGCATGGGCTGTGTTCTCCTCGTTATCACAAAAACATACACCTCTTCAAACCCTGTTTGTTAGATAAAACCAAACAGTGAACATGTGTTTTGTTAAACAAGTGGTTAAAAGTAGACTCTATTATGGAATACAAACAATAAAGGAAATGTAATAATGTCTTCTTATACATTACATGCGAGGTTAGCAAAACTGCTAGAACATAAGAAGCGTATCGTTATACTTCAGGCACGCCACTGGTATCGCATATGCGAGCCGAGTCTGTGGAAAAGCGCAGTCATGCCAGAGCCTTTTACTGATCGCACACTACACGTTGGGACTAGATCAAAGGCCCGTCAAATTTAAGGTATCTAGCCCACTGCATAGCTGTGCACTTATATTTCAAGAATAACTTTAAGCATATATAACAGGTACCAACATCTCATGTACATGAATTAGCCAATATAGTAAAGTAATTGTTTTACATTTACATATTTAAAGCAAGCCTTTAATGAATCTTTGCAAACGTTCATAGCATGATGCACGACACAAAACATGATTGACAGCTGCCAAGCTCACTTGCCCGTGCATCAAATTCATTCGCCAGATGTGACACTGGTATTGTGATTGACAGCGAGCCACACGTGAATCGCACGAGCAAAAAAAGCCTCTTGTTTGCTCCATTGGCTGTCCGTGTTCACACTGGCTGTTCCGCTTTTCCGTTTAACACTCCTACAAAACCGTTAATACGATTAAATATTAAGTACAATTTTATCTCTTTAATTATAAATACTTTCTATACATTAGTTATTTGTCATAAAATGTAAATATAAGTAGTAAATTCATTTTTTGGAAGGTTCTTTGAATCATGAATACTTCGGGTCTATTGCAAGAGACCCGAAGTATTCATGGTTCCATGAATCTTCCAAAAATCGAATTCATTTCTTAAATGCATACTCGTAGTACTACACCATTATGGTAGAACAGCCCAGTCGTTTTCATTTGTGCTTTCTCGGAGGCAATGAGAAAATCTTGCGAAATATCTTTGTCAGAGATATGTGAATTAATAACAGCTACAGTCTATGCATCTAGCAGATAGTAACGTTGACCGTGATGCTGCATGCGTTTAATTACACCGAAATTTTGTTATCAAACATTTCTCATTATGTTTTTATTTTATCCCCATGGCCTTGTTTTAGTCTGATATGATTGACGCAGTTAGTAAACTAACGAAACCCCTTTAACTCTTACGGTAGCCCATTCGGATGTATCGTGTAAACAAATAAGACTTAAAGGTTAAATCCGTGACCATTGGTATCCTGGGTCGGGTGTGGTGATTGATTGTATCGATTCCTGATCTTTGCCCTCTTTCTTACTTTGGAGGTTTGTACTTAAAATATTTCTGCATATAAAGCTCTTCCCTCAAAAAAACGAATGTGCGAATATTAAGATTGATTTGATGTCGATGACTTTCGGCACATTTTAATATGGAGACAGCTACAATCATATTTGCAAAAGTGTCAATTGACGCCAAACCAAAGTCGCCTTAAGCAGCCCAGCGCTAATCCGGGTTTGTTTCAATGTTGGGTCTGTACAAATAGGTGGAGATCTCATTTTTATATTTATAAAGCGCAATTTGGAATTTTATGATTTAAGGTTATGATGAATTTAAAACCTAAATTTTTAATGAACATAGACTACACAATTATGAAACCTTCTCCCACCATTTAATTAAGGATCGATTGTTTCTAATTGAGACACGTGGCATTACAAAAGAAACGATTTGTATTTAAATGAACAATGGGAAAATGTCACAATGGCAGGATATCAATGCAAGAAGTACAAGTATAAGCTTTTCTAAAAAGCTTGCCATCTTTCAACACTTAGCAAGCGGAGATGGTGATGAGCTGGGTGGGTCTTTGTAGTATTGTGACACCGTGAGGCAATACATACATTATTTTCAGGTAATTTTCACAGAAAGGGTTAGCCGGTGCTACATGCTGCAAACTTATTCAATTATAAATGACATCCTTCAGGAGGATAGCAAAAAACTACACTAGCAGCCACATGACAGCAGGAAAAGAATTAAAGTAAAGCAACCAGCTTCCTCTTTTTCAGTAAGATGACAGCAAAACTACAAAGGACATTAGGTATTGCATTACAAAGCAATTACGAAACGAAACCCCCAAAAGCATCAGGAGCGACACTAAAAGAAGGTGCAGCAGTCGAAACCACCGAGACTTTTTCCTCGTTTGCACGGCTCTAGACTCTTTAATGACCTTGATCTAAATCTTTCACCTGTGGGATGGTGCCTGGTGACTGTCTTTGGCTTAGCCCACAGTTGCTCAACTAAGTATATTTTGCTCTCAGCCTGGCTGTATATAATGAGCCCATAGCTTTGTTTAAACCACAGGTGCTCAAAAAAGCTGGTTTTGCTCTTGGCTGGCTGTATATTATAAGCCCATAGCTTTGTTTAATTACAGCTAAATTTTGATTTGAATGTATCTTTGTGGTGATATGTTGAATAAGCTATGAGGTCTCAGTATAATAGGAATCATTTGTGTCTTTAACAATATTGGAATCTATGGTGATATTTTGCTGGTAAGATATATTCATGATACATGTATACCGTAAACCACTTAATATTCGCAGCTTCCATATTTGACGATTTTAAACGACTGACATATTGGCGTAATTTAATTTTGGCCGTTCCTCAATTAAATGCCCTATAAAGTTATTTTCTATTCTCACGGGGGCTACTTTTAAAGATTCTTTCCGTTAATAGTAGCCCCTTATAAGATTCGTTGAGGCATACTGTAATTTTCAAAGATGTTCTTGACGATAGAGATACCAACATACTATAATTGTTTTGTCCATTTATTGCATATTGTATAATTAAATACGAAACTGTATTTCAGTGTCTCGTATTTTGGCAATTATGTTTTTACCACCAATAGCGCCAAATAAAAAATATCCGCTATATATATATATATATATATATATATATATATATATATATATATATATATATATATATATATATATATATATATATATATATATATATATATATTTACAGTAGCTCTTTGTGTCCTTTTTAGTTTTGTAAACACAGCCCTGAGGAAACGGTTAACTGGTTGATTGTCTTTAAATTGCTCCTATGTCTGCTGTCTTTATTTTCATGTGTTGTATTGTCTCTTCTACATGGTACCATGGGTTGCATGCGCGGATCCAGAGGGGGGACAGGGGGTCCGGACCCCCACCCCCCTGAGAAATCACAAAAAATAGGGTTTCTTAGCAATACTAATACTGATCCCCTAAAAATCGCAAAGTTACCAAGCCAGCATTAAATGTTGGGCCATCAACGGCACGCCAGCGAAACGCCATTTAAATGGCGTTTCGCTGGCAGGCCGATGATGGTCGCGGCTAATAGTGGTATTGGGATCCTTCCTCCCTCATCAGATTAAAAAAGAATATCTAAAAAAATGGACCCCCTCTGACAGACGACGTGGTGAAGTCCTGTCTTCGTATATACGACCTGGTAAGAATCCATCTTAGTGATATCAAATTTTGTAAAATTAGGAGCGTACTCACCTTTCAATACAGACAGTCACTAAAGACAGAATGGAAACATACAGGGACACGACTAGAACAAATCTGTTAATTTTACACACTGGTTCACCTATCAACCATCCTCTATTCAACATGAACTGTACAATTTCCGGAATTCCGAACAACATGATTAATAAGTCAGCCACGGCGAGATTCATTATAAATACATTTGTTACAGAATTCCTCATTTTCCTGTCAACCAATATGACCACAATGACCAGACCATTTCCCAAAATCCCTATGAATCCTATGACAATAAACAAAAGGGAGAGTAATCCGATCACTTCCGGTGTTGCTGGTTCCGGCTGAGACATGTTTCCAGTTAGTGTTAGTATTGTTCCGTTTAATGCATTTAAATACGTCACATGATCAGGCGGCTTGTCGTTATCATCTTTTATAATTTTAACTAGTTTTTCAGACGCGGTTATAAGAGTACTGGTTGAATATAGTCCATCATACAGACTGGTAACATTCATTATTTAATCTGTAAAGGAGACGAACAACTACTACAGGTACTCCACTGCACGCGCCATTCGAACACTATTGCACTACCTCTTTAAGTACTGGATTTCTTAGACGGAATCTTTCATATAGACTACTGTCGTACCAACCTAAAGTGACAGTCACGTACTATTTTGTTTACAAGGGGTAAGTAAATCATTAGCTTTTACACTCCGCTTGAGCTAACGCGAATCGATAGATAACTTGTGTATTAATCCTATCCTGCGGATAGGACCAATACACATGTGATCTATCGATTCTAAGTCCCTAATAACTTTTTCAACATAACATGACGGCTCTGTCACTCTTGGCTGGTAGGACAGTAAACAAGCCAAGTTAAGCAATAAATACTTTTCTGAAGAAAGCAAACAAAAGGTCCCTGATCAGAAAATACCTTTAGTAGTTATCTGATCTGGCACTAGTTTGTTTGTACATTGTACATGATTATCCTGAGAAGTTAATATAATATTCATATCAATGCAACAATTAATGTTGTAGTGTCAGGGGTATTATGTTGTATTTTTGTATTGTAAGTAAGGCAAACGTAAATATCCAAACACATAATAATAATCAGACGTTATACTTCAACCACCAGCTTATTTGCTCTGCTTATCAAATATTCGTGTAATGTAGAAATAATATTTAGACACGTAGGTGGATAATTAAACAAATTAGCAAGCAGATGGGATTTCAGTACTATCGTACAGACTCAGAACTCAGATGAGCATTCTATATTGGCCGTGTGTCCACTTTTAAAAGGGGGCATAGGAAAACAGTGCAGATCTAAGCGGCGTCTAATCAGGGTCTGCATTGTTTGTCTGCATAATGTTATATCCAAATTTGAATAAAATGAAAAATACCACAACGGAAAGGGACTGGTCTCTCTGATAAGGGTGGGGAATTCCAAACGGCTTTAAATTGGGTGAATAATGCAAAAAATGATGTATCAAACTATTAATAGATCTAACCAGAATATATAGCTAAAGATGGGCGTTGAATAGAGTAACTTTACCATTACCACATTGGTCGGCCCCATCGTATGTTTGCAACAGTGATTAGAGGATCACGGACGAGGCCTAGTAGCTGGAACAAGCTAGTCGGCCAAGAAAATTTGCACACTATACACTTGATTTTAGTTCGTTGGTGTACTCTTTGCTGTCACAAGATTACCTTTTAAGAACATCGAGTATATTTGTCATCGAAAATAATTAACAAATTAGATTGAGCATACAACAAGCTTGTGGGGAAATTAGGCCTTTAGATACTAAAACTATTTTGAAATTTGACTTTCAAATCGTTTTGGTAACTAGAGTAATAGTAATTGAATTATGTTAGTCCGGAAACTTTAAAATCGTATTCTAATCAGCGATTAATTTATAGATATAGAGGTGGTTAATTTCTTCAACCTGTTTAATCCATTTTAGACTGGAAATCCGAGACTTTGGCAACAATGAAGACCAGATGAAATGTAGCATAAGGTGACATCTATTCCTAGTCTGCTCAGTTCGCTTAGACAAATTTAATCTTCAGAGAGTGAAATAAAATATATTTTTTAATTATAACCTGTGACCCTTCACTATATACAATAAACAATCCTGGCTTAATTGCGTGTAGATTTATGGTAAAATCCATTTGTCTAAAAAGGGTTTATCAATGTTATTCCCCTGTTTTAATAAAAGTATGCATTTGATCCAATAAAATTACCAAAGCCTATTTCTTGTACACGCGATGTTCTTAAGACCTGTTAAGCACAAACTTTGAAAGTATTTTCCAGTTTTTTTCTTCAATGAAAGCAATTGATCTAGCTACCAGTGGAAAACAAGAAATGATCTCCAGCGACTCAAATACGCATATTTCATTGGCTAAAATCAGGCGTAAGAGAGGAATTCTGCTATCACAGCCCAATAGATAGTTCATACATGTGTAAGAAGAAATTTCGCTCATTGCTAAAACATCATTGGTATTAAACCTTTACTCCATGACGCCTTTGAAATGTCAAATATTTGAAAACATTATGGAAAATGTAGCATTTTCTCCTTTGAACATATTATGGAAAAAAGAGCATTTGCTCTTTTGGAGCAAATGCTCCATTTTCCATTATATTTTCATAAGTATTCAAAACTTAACTTAAATTGTTATTAAATTTTTACAATGGTGTATAAAAATAGAAAATGATGTCATGATCTAAAAATAGCATATGGAGTAAAGGGTTAAAGGCAAGAAGGAAAATTATATATTGTCCTTATTCTTTATCTCAACCATATTTTGTGGTTAATTTTTGTTATTTATGTCTTGTGTTTCAGTGTCATGCTTTCGCGCCTGTTCATTGCTGCCTTGTGGTCACCGGCTGGGAAAGGGCTGACTTCTTGGCTCTTGTTTGAGATGTTATATTGCATATTTGTCACTTTCCCATGTGGTATCTTGGGTCAGGTGTGGTACTTGATTGTATAAATTCCTGATCTTTGTCGCCTTTCTTACCTTTACAAAGAAGTTAAACTGACCATTTTGAAAGAAACAATGCACTATGTGTCTTACAGTGATCAAATAATATACTGTGGATACTCATTAGAAGCTTATCGATGAAGCGATTCTATCGCGGGCCAGCACACCAAAACCATGCGTTTTAGTCAGTATAAAATGGCACTATACTTAAGGAATCTTCTAACGCATACAGTAAACAAATTACTACAAAATCCTAATTATGTTTAACAATTTTATTTTTCTGTTGTTAAACAAAAATTCAATAATATTCACATCATTTGTGAAAATTTCAAAACAATACATTGGGTATTATGCAAAATACAGCTTATTTAATTTGAAAGGGTCAAACTCGAAAGTCACAAAAAATGGAACTTGGGCTCAAGTCTGCGTTTCCGTGAGGTTATTTTAATTTCATTTGTTATGCTGAACAATACAAACAAAAAGTCATTCGGAATAAGAAATGCATGAAATTCATAATGGGTCAGACTCGATAACGACTATGGCATATCACTTCCATCAGTGGGTCAGCGCCTGATGTTGAGTGTCTTTAGCTGGGCCCGCTGTGGCTCCATTGGGGTTTTCTTTAGCGCTTGGCTGTCAGTAAGTTGAGAACCATCTTCTTTGTTTCCTGGCAGTATGTTATATATATTATTTGATTATTTCCCCATGGTGATATATTGGATAAGTCAGGAAGCCTCTACGCGAGCTTAACATCTTTTTTGTTTGGCAACAGCAGAATCCAGGGCGAAAATTTGGCAGTATAAGTAGCTTAAGCCCCGGTGTCTTCGGCTTAGCAATCTAAGGCGATGGTTCTGTTGTTTTTGATTCATTGTTGCCTTCATTGTTTTGTTGGGTTTATGGTTGGTTCTTGTTTCTTCGTGCACTACTTAGTTTCTAGTTTTGCAATCATCTCGCTGGGAAAGAAAGATAGCTAATTGCTTTACTTCAATTGCCTTTTGATGTCCTTTGACAGTAAGTGCTCTGTGTCTCTTCCTCACGGTTCTGTGGGTTGGTCTACAGTGTGTGATTGTGGCGTTTCCTAGTCATACTCACTTTTTTCATGTTATTTGCTTAGTTCAATTTTAAAAATCCTTACTGTTAGCACCATCCGCACGGCTCTGCTGTAAGCTAGCAGGATAAATGTTTTACCATGGCCATCCTGCTACACTGATCGAGACCCAACCGAGCACATATGCGGACCCAACCGAGCACATATGCAATGCGATTGTCAGGAATTATCTGCATATTGTCTGTATAATTTCATAGATAAAGATAGAAATTGGAAGATTATTTTTTAAATTTATGAATAATAGATTGCAAACTGACCTACGTTTGAAAATAATTCAGGATCATATCTCATAAAAATGGAATACAGTGCCAAATTGCTATTCTGTTTTCCATATTGATTTGTTTGAAAAATAGTTAATTCGCGACTTTCGTTTTTTGAAGTTTTCAACTCATACTTCCATATTTTAAAAGTTTTGAGTCGGATGTCTCTGAAAATAATCATGTGTTACCGAATAACATTGTTCTAATGAATTCCAAAATATTTTTAAATTCAAAATTCAAGTTTTCAAGAAAATGCCAAAACAAAAGTGTATGCGTTTGAAGATTCCTTAGGTGTATATATGTAAGAAAGTAAGAAAGGGGGCAAATATCAGGAATTGGTACATTTGTTTGTTTGATTTGATTCTTTACGTCCCATCAACAATCTTTCAGTTATATAGGGACGTGTCTTCCTGGGTTGAACCAGTACTAAGCTAGGATAAATGTGTCTTGCTCAAGGACCACAACGCAGTGACGCCGGTGAGGCTCGAACCCGCGGCCCTTCGGCTCGAGTCAAGCACTCTACCACTGAGCCACTGCGCTCCCTCGGAATTGGTACAACAAAGCACCACGCCTGAACCAGGATACCAATTTTAACTTGACAACTTCACAATTAGACATCACAAACGATAGCCAAGAGGTCAGTCCTTTCCTAGCAGGTGGCCAGAAGGCATTTATATAAAGACGCGCACGAAAACTAAATCAAAAACAATACAGAAATAACATAAATGATCCACAAAAGAAGCACCGCCTTGGAACGGTCAGTATAAATATTTACTGGAGGGCTTAAACCGGTTTCACGGCGCGCCAACCTCAACCATAGTTCAGATGTGGATCAAGACACGTAGATGTTTAGTTTGCATGAGAGACCCCTAACTTATCAATGCATCATCTCCTAGAACTCCATTTTAATACGTGTATACAAGTGATGCTTTGGGTTGTGGAAAGGAAGAGCTTACTACACGTATAAAAGTGCTGACTTTCCAATTGATCATCTGGACTAATCAATACTAGCAAATAAACATTTGGATGAAGAAGGCAAGCGAATCAAATGAAAATTTCAAGCAGCCTGACCCCGAGGTTATAAACTTTTTTAAACTCAACTCAGCTGAGCACCAAATTTCAACTGCTCATAAAAACTAAAATACCGAAAAGTATAAAAAGTTGTTTTGCGTTAAGTCTCTCAGATGTGGTATTTATCACGCTAATACATGTAAATGTGAAAATGCCAACAATTGTTGACATTTTAACATTTACGAGCAGGATATATTTCGTGCTCAGTTGAGTTGATCATGAAAAAAGTTTTTTAACCTCGGGGCCAGGTATGTAACTATTTTGTTTGCACGAGCTTTCTTAAATCACCATTTGTCATCAACCAGCAACCCCTGTGATCGCGGCCTTACGGCGATCCTCGACATGCGCAGTTCAGGAGGAGGGACAAGGCGTCCAACCTCCCCGCCCCCTGGAAAATCACAAAAATATAGGGTTCCTAAGCAGTACTGGTCCGGATCCCCTTAAAATCACAAAGCTACCAAGCCAGCATTCAATGTTAGGCCATCATCGGCATGCGTGCGAAACGCCATTTGAAGTGGTACTTGGATCCTTTCTCCCCTCATCAAACTAGAAAAAAAAACTTGTTGTCAAAGTTGGACCCCCTCTGACAAACCTTTCTGGATCCGCGCATGTTCGAGGGGTAATGCCATATCCCTTATCCACATTCATGACAGATTCTTATAAAGTGAGTGCATGTTTTCAACGTGCATATGCAGCTGCACCGACGTCATCGTCTGCATTATGGGCCAGCGAGTAGCAAAGGCTTGTAAAGACTGTGCGGCTGGTATCGGTGGTAGCATATCATATGGGCCGCGTCGTGACAAAACCTGTCTTCGGGGTTCCCGACAAAGCAAGACTCAATCCAGTCTCCTCAGCTACAGAGACTAGTTGGAAAATTGAAATGTCACCTGTAGCAAGTTTACATATGATACTTTCCATTAAGCGAATAACAAAGGCGCTGATCAGACTGCGCGGATGCGCAGGCTGGTCTGCGCCTGTGATGTTCGCAAACCCCCGAAGACAGGTTTTCTCGCGTCGAGGCCCATATGATATGCGATAAGTTCCAAATTATCATGTGCTGGCTCATGTCTTATTTCGCCGAAACAGTATAAATTCAGAAACATTATGAAAACCAATTTGTAATTGCACGCTCTGATGCCCCGTGGCCATTTAGCATTAGCGGCTTAAACATCAAATAGATAACACATCAATTATTATGATTAAGATTTCTGGATTGCTTTATCATTTAACTCGATATTGAAAATAACCTGAATTTGTTCTAAAAATCATGCACTTTGAATCCTTCAATGCGGCCTTCGGCCTCGATTTTCAACACCTCCCTCGGGATCTGGCGAACGTTAATGCACGAAAAAGCGTGTTTGATCCCTATATTGAAAATGACCTGATTCTTTTAAAAGTGAAATTGTTCTAAAATCATGCACTATGTATTCCTCAATGCAACGACAAACGCAGTTACCAAATTCCCTTTAGAATGCATTTGCGCTTGATTTGAATCTAATCTACTTGTATCTTTACCTATCACCCATTTCAGACAATGCAATTTTCCATAAAGTTAAATATGCACTTACACTAATGTCAGCGGATAGTCCATTGTATATATTGAGGAGTAACAGAAAAAACATATTCACTTTCTTTCTCTGAAGATGAATTTTAGCTCAACAAACAGTGCAGACCCTAAATTATAGCCACATTGAGCGGCATTTAGTCTGGGTATTTCTTTGCTTGCTGAATTAGCAGTTTAGGGGTTTCCAGTCTACACAAGGCTGATACAAAGAGAATACTAAGTGAGTGTCTTTAGATATTAAGTTTACCCGGCAAGTCTTTGAGAACGCTTGTTGACATCGCGAGGCTTGCCGAGATATATAGAACACTAGGTGAGTGTCTTTTGATATAAAGTTAACCAGACAAGGCTTTGAGAACGCTTGTTGACATGGCGAGGCTTGCCGAGATATAGAGAATACTAGGTGAATGTCTTTTGATATTAAGTTAACCAGGCAAGGCTTTGAGCGTGCTTGTTGACATGGCGAGGCTTTGCGAGATAAAGAAAATACTAGGTGAGTGTCTTATGATATCAAATTTACCAGGCAAGGGTTTGAGAGAGCTTGTTGACATAGCGAGGCTTGCCGAGCGATTCAACATGCGCTCTCAAAGCGGAGTCTGGTAAACTTGATATCAAAGACGCGAACCTGGTATTCGTTTTGTCAGATTTCCCACTGATTTACTCTTCGAACTAGCGATTATGACGTAATTTTCGATTTTTGTGTTGATTTAGCGTCATTAGCGACGTCATTCAAAAAGTGCAACGTCATTATGACCTGATAAAGGAACATACTGTGAGATAGACCATGTTTATTGGACCACGTGCAGCAATACAGTTAATATGAGAGGTAACTGATAAAATTATAATCTACATCTTATGGTTCGTTTGATCTTTCAAACTTTCATTTCCCAGGAAGGGCTTCCATTGCAATTGAAAACGCATGGTCAAGTCCCTGGATGATCACAGGAACCTTGACAGCAGTTCCTAATAAGCACGTACTTGGAACATTTCCATCGCTTTTGTTCGACCAACATGTTGTGCTTAGAACTGCTGTAACAAGGGATCCGCAAAAGCCTCACTTTAACTAGTCAAAAAGTCAGCAGAATGATATTTCTTGCACATCAGATAAGGATATCTGAGGTTTTACCCTGGGATAGACAATCATATCTTACCGATGCTTTCTTACCCAGGACATTAAGCAATGGCATCATGTGAAATTACATATTAGCGTATTCAGGGACTTCTGGAAGCTTATATTAAAATAAATAAATAAAGAAATAAACAAAACAGTGGTGAGCAAGAAATAGAATTCATTATTCGTGCGACGGAAGGATAGAAAAAGCCGTCCCTCGGGATCACCATTCGTCATCACTCGGCAAACCGTTTGATGCCAATTGGTGATCCTTAAGATGGATTTTTCTATCCTACCCTAAAACTAATTATAGATTCTTACACTATGCAGTCATGGAAAAATATTTTCTTAGGTCTTGAGATCAGTCATGATCTTTAACAAGACGAATCAGACAATCTCTAGATTGGCAGTTATATAGGGAGAATGTGTAGGTTCCTGGGTCTGGAGTAGATACCCATATCCGAGCTATAAAACCGTAAAGCTATAAATTGGTCACACTCAGAATGCGCCATCTACCACAATCAGCTTTGGAATTTATAAAAACGCACAAAAATCATGCGCGGATACAGAGGGGGGAGCAGGGGGTCTGGACCCTCCCGAAAATCACTTAATTATAGGATTCCCTCACAATACTGCTCCGGATCCCCTAAAAATCACAAAGCTACCAAGCAAGCATTCAATGTTGGGCCATCATCAGCACAGTTTCGCTGGCGGGCCGATGATGGTCCGCTTATAGTGTTATTTATATCATTGCTCCCCTCAACAACTAAAAAACAACGTTGTCATAAAGTTTACCAGGCAAGGCTTTGAGAGCGCTTGTTGACATCTGGAGGCTTGCGGAGAAGATAGAGAATACTAGGTGAGTGTCTTAGCCTGGTAAACTCGATATCAAAAGACGCAAACCTGGTATTCTATTTATTAGTTTACCCATTGTTTCACTCTTCAAACTAGCGATTATGACGTCATTTTCGATTTTTTGTTGATTCAGTGTCATAAGCGACATCATTCAAAAAAGGCAACGTCATCAGGACCTGATAGGCATATTTGGTGGAAAAGACCATGTTTTTAAGGCAACTTGCAGCAATAAGTTAATATGAGAGGTAGCTGATAAATCCTATTTCTAAACACATACTTATTTGGAAATGTTGTTTCAGCATAAACTACCTTCCCTTCCAAGGCATTCTGCTAGCCATTAAATATTTTAAGGAAAGCTGCAATTGTACTTGACGAACTGACGGATTTATCCCTGAGATTTGTCTGTTATTTTTCTTGTTCAAGCCTTAACACATTTTGAATGACTACAACAGTGTATGAAATTTTCTACATGTATGAATGACATTGTAAAACAAAAGGTAAAATCAGCTGTTTATTCACAATATACATTTCTGTAACACAAGAGTTTGAACAATGGTAATGATTTATTTTCATGCGCGGATCCAGAAAGTTTTGTCAGTGGGGGTCCAACTTTTAGTTGTTGAGGGGAGGAAGGATATAAATACCAATACCACTATAAGCTGCAACCTCTTTTAAGCATATGAATAAAGTGTGCTATATAACAATAAAATGCTTCCTTATCTGTAATATCGATTACGTCAGCAATCATTTCATAACGTTCGAAGAAACGTCAACTAGACGCCCGTGAAATGTTACATGAACCTTCAATGGTAGTATACACCAAGTATGGATGACAATGGTGGATGTGAGTGCATCCGTTGTTGAGGAGAGGAGAAGTTGGATTTACTATGAATCAGTATATTTCGATGTTAATACATCAGCACACGCGAAGAAGAGTTCCAAATTGATAATGGCAGATTTGTAAAGAAAAACAATTATATGCACTGAGTAGTACGGCTGGTTGTATTTTAGATCTATGTCTATGTAGTAAAACACCCAAAACCCGTATTTAGACTATACTAGAATAGCAATCATGAGTGAAATAAGAGTGTGTCTTAAGTGCAAAAAAAATGAAACGTGCTCTATTATACTAAAGTGTAACATTTGTCACGTTTATTTTTCCTTACAAATGAACCCATTCATATATGGAAAAATACGATATTCATTTTTCATACCGCTAAGTGGCATTCGCTTGAACTTTCAGTTTGTATCAAAGAAGTATAATATAATAGTACCATAATAACTTGAACAAAACAGCGTATAGCAAAGAAATACACTACAGAGAAGTTTTTAAAAAAAAACAAAAAAAACAAGAGGGCCAAGTGGCCCTAAAGCGCTCACCTGAGTTTTGTTTAAAGCTTACATATAGGTATCTGTAGAAAGCTGACCATGTCCATGGCGACCCTGGTGCGGGGCCATTTTGGCCACAGTGGCATAATTTATACAAACTTGTTAGAGGTCTACAAGGTGATGCTACATACCAAATATCAAAGCTCTAGGCCTTATGGTTTAAGAAAAGAACATTTTTTATTTTTCTCCCTATATAAGCCTAAGTAAAGCATGTGATCCCTGAGGCGTGGCCATTTTTGGCCCCAGGGGTCTAATTTGAATAAACTTGGTAGAGGTCTACCAGATAATGCTTCATACCAAATATCAAGGCTCTAGGCCTTGTGGTTTCAGACAAGAAGATTTGTTTTCATGTTTCTCCCTATAAGAGCCTATGTAAAACATGTGACCCCCGTGGCTGGATCATTCTTGGCTCCAGGGCTATAAGTTGAACAAACTTGATAGAGATTCACTAGATGATACTACATACCAAAACTCAAAGCTCTAGGCATTGTGGTTTTGGACAAGAAGATTTTTTCACGTTGCTCTCTATTTAAGCCTATGTAAAACCTGTGACCTCTGGGGCGGGGCCATTTTTGGTCCAAGGGCTATAATTTGAACAAACTTGGTAGAGGTCTACTAGATGATACTACATACCAAATAGGAAGGTTCTAGGCCTTGTGGTTTCAGAGAAGATTTTTAAAGTTTTCATCTTGAAAATCTATTTTTAGCCTGTGTGACCTGGATATGTAAAATGGACCGAAACCATTTGAACAATTTTAAAAGAAGGTCATATAAGGATCATTCCCACCAAGTTTGGTCAAAATCCAGCCAGTAGTTTAGGAGGAGAAGTCGTTTGAAGCAATTGTTGATGACGGACGACGCACGATGCACGACGGACGACGGACATCCAACGATCACAATAGCTCACCATGAGCCAATGGCTCCTTGTAAATACGATTTTTCGTCAGAGCATCCGTTCCTTGTATGCAGATGCTATGTGATTAGAGGGGATCTCATAGCTAAATATAGACATTAATCCTACTTCATACCTACAAAGTTTTAGTAGTGTAAGCCTATTTTGGCTTATTAAACTTTTAATGTGCCGTGATCCACGAAATGAACATACGTACTATAACATTTTCCTTCATGAATATTGATGCTTGGCTCCACCCAATATGAACAATTATAAAACCTTCACGTTGGTAAAAAAATGTAGGGCCAGCTATATCATAGTTCCATAGGCAAACATAGTAGGCCATGATTTTGGTCTGCTTTGTTTGAATAAGCGTTAAAAGGCTTCTCTAAATGTATAAGATAAAGGTTTAATATGTTTAATTATTACCAGTTTGTATTTCAATTTGTCACAAGAAAATGATCAATAAAAAATACCTTGAGATGCTAATGAAAACTATAATATTGTTTTCGACAATGAAGATAATTCACTTGAATATATATTTGTGTAAATATTCATCCATAATATATATATATATATATATATATATATATATATATATATATATATATATATATATATATATATATATATATATATATATATATATATATATATATATATATATATATATATATATATATATATATATTTCCTAACATAGCTGTATATTCTTACATGAGCTGACAGCCTATCTTACATGGGCAAAGGTGGGAGAAACAATATATATGTTTTTAAATCTATTTCGAAATTGAAAGTACAAATTTGTCAAATAGAAATCTACCGAGTTTAATTGTCATTTCCTTTTAATTCATTTGGGGTTAGTTAGATCACATGATTGCCACAGGCAACTCCCACTACATTGTGTAGCAACTATTATAAAGTTCAAAACGTGTATTTTTATGTTTTCATTCAGACAGTAGAATATGGTGGTATACAGTCGATTCATATTACCCCATTAATGCCGAATAGAATGTCCAACCGTTATAAATTGGAATAGTGCATTTCTGTTTTAAGGGATGTTGGAAGGTATTTTTTATTCAAATTTAAAAAAAAAAACATTCTGCAAGCAAACAGTGGACACCCTGGTCTGGGTATTGTACTCTGTTGGCCTATGCCCTATAAATAGGACTTGAAGTTCTATATTTATTTGTCACTTCTAAACCCTTAAACCGAAAATCTCATAATGTCATTACTACACCCTAAAACCGAAAAATCTCATAATGCCATTACGTAGTAATGACCCTAAAGCCGAAAATTTCATAATGGTATTACGTAGTAATGACCAGTCATTACGTACCAGTCATTACTACGTAATGACATTATGAGATTTTCGGTTTTAAAGTTTAAAAGTGATATAAGAATAGAACTTCAAGCTCCTGTGAAATGGTTTAACTCAGCGTTGAGGAGCCCAAGTGTTGCAATTTCAGATAACAGTATTTTACTGCTCAAACCAAATTTTTACACCACCTATTATTTTGCTCTATTAAACTGATGATAGCTTGTTTCAGTTCATTAAACCAAAACATGCATGCCAGGCGTTCCTGATAAGGGACATTGGCAAGCAGTAAAAACCCAGACCAGTCGCCACAGAACTTGACATTTGATCAGATTCTTCACTATTAACTGAATTGATACTCCATTATTAAAGACTTGAGTGATAATACGTACCACCAACAACTCTTAAAACGGAAACGGATTTGTCTATTCGGCTAAAAAGGGATCGATAGTGTTTACTACTGAGTGGGACGAACATTAGACTTTTAAAGAGGTTTATATTATGTTCTTTAACCATGCGCGGATCCAGAAAGTTTTGTCAGAGGGGGTCCAAATTTGAAAACGTTTTGTCTTTGTTTTTTGGGGTTTTTTTTGTTTTTTTTTTGGTTGATGTGGGGAGGTAGAATCCAAGTACCACTATAAACGGGCCATCATTGGCCCACCAGCGAAACGCCATTAAATGGCGTTTCGCTGGCGTGCCGATGATGACCCAACATTGAATGCTGGCTTGGTAGCTGCGATTTTCGGGGGATCCGGACCTGTATTGCTAGAAAATCCTTTATTTTGGTAATTTTTCAGGGGGGGGTCCGGACCCCCTGTCCCCCCTCTCGATCCGCACATTTTAATAGTTTTTGTTTGTTTTTCTTGTCCTTAAGTCAATCCGTCTCACATATGTGTCATATATACATACCAAATGATCACGACAACATGTGTTTTAACCGACTTAAAGCTCATATTGTTATAGACTGTCGCATATGCAGTTTAATTTACATCCATCGATCTACAACTTTAAACACATGTATTTGCATTACTTTAATACAAGTCTCAGTATGGAAAAACAAAAACAACAACGACAACAACTTAGACATTGAAGGTACAGCCGGAGGGTTGGGTTCAGTTTAAACAATTTCACTGCCCGAATCACCAGTCATGATTTTGTTATTAAAACAGCCATAAGCTCTAAGATATCTCACTCAATCCAAACTAGAACCTGAAATCTCATTTTTTTTTTGTACCGCAGGTCATAATTTTAAATACAATAGTGCTAACTGTATTATTTAAAACCACCATGGCTTAAAACTGAACTATTTGCATACGCTGATCCAGAAAGTTTTGTTGTCAGAGGGGGTCCAACTTTGACAACGTTTTTTATTGGTTTTTTTTTTCAGTTGATGAGGGTAGGGAGTATTTAAATACCACTATAGTGCAGATGATGGCCCAACATTGAATGCTGACTTAAAAGCTTTGTGATTTTCAGGGGATCCGGACCAGTATTGCTAAAAGCCCTATTTTTTGTGATTTTTCAGACCCTCTCCTCTGGATCCGCTGGGTGATTTTCATACTTTTGTCGTACTCCTTATATATATATATATATATATATATATATATATATATATATATATATATATATATATATATATATATATATATATATATATACACTGACCCAAAATGAAAACTTTACACTTTATTTCTTTGAATAAATGCTTTGTTAGTATACATGTCGTTGTAAGATTTACGCATGCTTATCGAGATTTCGTCGCATATAACGATTATGCAATTTTTATTCAAATCCCAGGTCTATTCAAGTGTCAACGCCTGAAAAACGTGTTTCGTACGCTGCACGTGCTGAGGAACAGGTGGGTCATTAACAGCTTTAAACTGACAAGAAAACATTTGCAGCTGAGTCCTGGTAATAAAAAATAACTTATTGTTACAAAACGCTTCGATTTAGTGACGGCACGTCTTTCAAAAGATCAAAGAAATCACGTGATTGACGGGGTCTACGGTAAATGATATCGCGCATCAATTTGGGTGCTCTAGACCGACTATTCATTATCTAATGAACCGGTACAACAGATCTGGGTATGTCAGAGCTCGTGCAAAGACCCGGTCGCGTAAGTGTAACGACGTTACGTCCGTATCGCGTAAACACGTTAACTCACCCACGTAATCGTTTTAAACGGAAATAATTATTGCTCGTCTTTACGGGGTTCACGCTCTATAGATAATTAGTCATTTCGTGCAAAATAACGGCCCGGCATTTTCCAGCATGACAATGCAAGGCCTCACACAACACGTAAATAACCACACAATTCCATGCTAAAAATTACGTCAACCTCTTGCCTTGACCTGCTTCATTCCCGGATATGAACCCCATAGAACATGTATAGGATGAATTGGGTCAGAGGGTCAGGTCTAATCATCAAATGGATGCCTTAAAGGACTCCAATATGCACTTCTGTAAGCATTTCATACGTATCCCTAACGTGCCCATACAGCGTTACGTAAATTCAATGAGGCGGCGTATTCTGCTAAGCATTCGTATAAATGAAGATCACACTGGTTACTGATGATCTTTTTAACATCACTTAAAGCACGCAGTCAGTAATTTCTTGTTTCAAAAATCTGTGTGACTGGTTTAATTGTTTTTAGAATTTTTCATTTTGACCCCTCTGAACTGAACTATTCATAAAAATGATGCAATTTATGTTTTTCATCCAATATTTTTTTCAGAGACATCGATAAGGCATTGAAGAATCCATGACCGAAAAAATTAACCCCGAAACTTAATTTATCATCAAAATATATACTTTTGAATGCTATGTAAAGTTTTCATTTTGGGTCAGTGTATATATATATATATATATATATATATATATATATATATATATATATATATATATATATATATATATATATATATATAAGCCATGCCATAAGAAAACCAACACAATGAGTGTGGGCTTATACAAGAATTAGATCAGCTGGCACAGGTTTAGATAAACAATTTTTCCCCGCGTAAAATTGTAAATATTTTCTGACCCATAATTTTAGCATATAGTGTTGTGGGTGCTCAAATGAACCGTCTCATTCAGACGGTTCGTTTGAGTACCAGCAACATATGTATTGGTTGAGTTTTGCTAGCCTCTTGTCCGAGTAATTGATTCACCTCTTTGGGAAATGCGTGTTCAGTAAAAGTGTTGTTAGGTTCAACTGTCGTCTAGACATGGGCATAACATCAAACATAAAAAACCTTGTATAATTGGGCATGGTTATTTCGTCTAGGTAGGCATGGCCTGTGACGTGTCAAGTGACGTCCTTCATTTTTGTGGTGTCGTATTGCATTTTTGCGGTTTTCTTTTGTTGGCTACAGACCTGTAATTGTAAAAAGGCAACTGCTTGGCTCAAAATGTGGATAGAAGCTCAGCACTGTTTTTAAGTTGTAAAGTGTTTCGTTTAGTTATTGGTCAATAACAAACATACGGGAAAGAGATGGGTAATCTTTTACGCCTACCAAACGGATAGATGCTCAACCTCTGGTTGAGCGAGAAAAACAATTCGAGTGTCGTCCGGTTGAGATTTCGAGGAGCTAAAAAGGTTAACAAATGTTGCATGTTCTGTATATTATAATTAATATTTCTTGTCCTAGGAAGAGAATCAAAAATCGGAATATGTCATGCAACCTCTTACGGGTCCCTACGTTTATGGTGTAAATAGGAGGTCAGAGAATTTTCTTCTTTTCTCAGATTTACTTTTTGCATGAGGAAAGTGTACCAGAGGCAGATATAAACCTGTAGAAATTCGTGTTGTTTTGGGCTGTGTATTCAACTTTATGATATGCTCGAAGGTGATATATACAGGTCTGATCAAGACTGAGATCTGCAACTGGAATTCAGATGGTTATTTTCATCGAGCTTGTGCAATATGCGAAAAATCTAGGTGGAAAATCCTGGAAAAATCTGGTTGAGTATCAGATAATAAAAAGTGATAAGAAAATTTAATAGCATAATTTGTCGTTTTTCGCACCTCATAGTCAAGATAACGCATTCAGTCTGTTACATGGGCCCATCCCGACTTACTATTCCCAAACTTAGCGCGACAAATTCTTAAATTCTTGAAAAAATGCCGAATAGCAAACTATATGTAATAAAATATTTTTGCACGAATATAAAATCATATGAATGATCATATGCGACCGAAATGCACTAAAATACAGTTACAAATAATTTGAGGTTTGTTTATGTCAAGAAATATTGTTTTCGTCAAGAAATACTACTCTTTCAGATTTTTTATGGTTACGCATCAGAGTGTCTGGCGCGTTACCAGAAAAAAATCCGAATGAGAGGTATTTCTTGACGAAAACAAACCTCAAAATTGTTTATTATTGTATTTTAGTGCATTTTGGTCGCATATGATCATTCATATGATTTTATATTCGTGCAAAAATATTTCATTACTTATAGTTTGCTTTTCGGCATATTTTCAAGAATTTAAGAATTTTTAGCGCCAAGTTTGGGAATAGTAAGTCGGGATTGGCCCATGTAACATGGCAGTCACCGGGGTATCTCATTCTTATTTACTGATTGAACTAGGTCCAATCTGTAATTCTATTGCAACCTCATTGTTATTTAAGAGTTCTGAGGATCACAACAGTTGTGAGGACCACAAAGTAAGGAAGGAGGCAAAGGTCAAAATACTGGAGGGCTTAAACTAATTCATGGTACCAACCTTACCCTTATTTCTGATTAGGATCAAGACAAATAAATGTTTGGTTCAAATAAAAGATCCCTAACTTATTTATGTATCATCTCCTAATTAATACAAATCGAGATATAAAAAGAGATAAAACAAATATAAGGATCAAAATAACACGTGCTTGCCATTATATATTGAGAATACTAGCTAGGTGAGTGTCTTTTAAAATATCAAGTTTACCAGGCAAGGCTTTGAGAACGCTTGTTGACATCGCGAGGCTTACCGAGCGATTCAGCATGCGTACTCAAAGCTGAGCCTGGTAGACTTGATATCAAAAGACGAGAACCTGGTATTCTATCTATCAGTTAACAAGCTAATTTACTGTTCAAACTAGCGATAATGACGTTTTTATAGATTTTGTGTCGATTCAATGTCATTGACGACATCATTCAAAAAGTGCATCGTCATCATGACCTGATAAAGGCACATGCCATGATATTGTCAACGTTTATCAGGTCAAAGTGCAACAATGCAGTTAATATGATAGGTAACTGATAAATAAACACCCTAAGCTGTTCTTGAAAGGAAAATGAAAATGTGTGATGGAACAAGTGTGATCTAGCAGGTGTTGAGTTGTTAGACGTTAGGTATTTACCTATGTACTGATTAGATATTGCTAATATATACTCAAATTGACACGTCTTGTTTTTCTTGCAAACGATTAGTTGGTATATTAATACCACCTGTATTGCACACTGAATTACACAGTACATTTCATGATGATATAAAACTTGTACTGTCAAATAATTTACATGCAGCTTTTTCTATCTTGGAATTATCAGGTGGTTTTGCTCGAAATAGCTATATTGCCTGGTTTCAAGAAAAAATCTACACTTTCAGACATCGAAAAACAACCATTAGAACAAATAAGCGAAAAAAGAAATTAGCAAAAAACACATTACATTGATCAAACATAAGCTTACTCTCTCTCTCTCTCTCTCTCTCTCTCTCTCTCTTGAAGAACTATCAACATCATGGCAATGGTTGTTTGCTTGATATTCTCACTTTGCTCCTCGAACACAAAAATTCCAGTGCATTACTGTTTTTGCAGACCATTTTTTCATGGCAAATTGAATAAATATACCATTGTTTATTTCGTTTCAAGTATGTGCAGTATAAACAATAATAGTGTCATTTATGTACATTTTGTAATTTAACAAAGATAGGGCGATGAATCTACTCGACCAGTGGCTGTGGTAAAACTTTCAGTTTGTTAATTATTATAATCAGATAGGATATATTCATTTGAGTATATTACTTGCATGTCTACTGCTGGGTGGCAGTTTTGATCGTCTGTTGACAAATTCATAATTTGGTTGTGAACCCCACCGAATCATGCAGGTACAAGAATTCTGAGTTTGTGTTATAAAGTTGATCTAACATGTTTTTTATGAATCGTTGACAGTTACAATACGATTTTTGAACATTTAGTGAAAAGTTGTGTTTCTAACGTTGAATAAAGAACATTTGACTAGAGTTGTAAAATTTTTAATGTTGAAACATTGAGTTGAAATAGTAATAAATATTACATTATATCGTTTATTTAACAATATTAACAAACACAAACTGACCGTCTTGGCCAATATAAAGCCAACATTGAATTATATCAGTAAAATTTCATTTGTTTTGTTTTGTTCAGTTAAGGTTCCCTGAAAGGAATCTTTATTGCTTCCGCTTGGTTTGTTCATCTATAATAACACATTATTACTAGACTTACAGGCAACAGAAGAACAATTTTATTGCGGAACTAACTTTTTAAGACATCTTTTAACACCCCCCTCCCCCCACACACACACAAGTCCAGATTGCACGCACCAAACACTGTAAAACCCTTCTTCTCTTCCTTAACTCTTTGCCTACTTGGTAATTTTTCATTCTCTTTTGTCGTCTGCTAACTTTTCAAAAACATTTCTTCGCAATTTTTTTCTGGAATACCATCAGAGTATCAAAACAGTTTTGATTATAGATCTGGCCCAACGTTTTGTCTGGCCTGATATGGGTCTAAACTGTTTGCAAAGGTCATCAGCAGACGACACTAGTAGGTAAAGAGTTAATTCTAGTGTTTAAACTCTTTCATCATTTTATTTTTGTTGTTGTAAATACATGCCTGGATCCAGACAATTTCCGCCATTGGGGTCATGGCAAAGTTTTTTAACTCTTAAAGCGGCAAGAAAAAAATGCATCTGAAAATGTTGTCTGCTGAAGTCGCCTGCTGCAAATATTTGTCTAACATAACTGACGAATCAAGTATAGAAGCAAACAGCGTGGACCCAGAACAGACTGTTCCTATACGAAAATCTGATCTGGGTCCACACTGTTTGCCATAGAGGCTTCTTAAACACTTCAGTAGACGAGAAAAGCAAACGACATTTGATGCGATTGGCGCATTAAGAGTTAAGTCATCAAAGTATTTCTTAGAGGGACATACGGACCTCACTCGAGAAGCAATTGCTTCTCGAAGGGAGTCCATACCAGATTTTTTAAGGAAGCCTATAGCCACTTGATCTCCTGTCATCCCCTCTTGACCCACCCATTAACTGTATAAGCCTGAAAGCACCGGCGTAGCCAGAAACGCTGAACATTGTATAAGACTGACAGCAACGGCGTAGCCAGAACGCTGAACAAATTACGCACACCAAAGGGAGACTTCTGGATCAAGCAATGATTCTCTTCAAATGCGTCCCTTTTCAAATGGGAACTTCTCTTAAAAGAAAGAATTTGCTCCCAGAGGGAGCGAATTCTTTCCTTTATGAGCAGTTCCTTATAGTATGGAAAATCACCTTAATCACATGAAGTGACCTCCCTTGAATGTTACTATTTTTAGAACGCCAATGGAAAGGGTACTCACCTTTCTATACACACAGACACTAAGGAAAGAATGGACACATAGAGGGCCACCACAAGTATATATCTATTCAGTTTACAGAGTGCCGGGCCCAAGAGCCATCCTCGATTTAGCATAAACTGTAAGATCTCCGGCACACCAAACAGCATTATTAAAAGATCAGCAACAGCTAGGTTCATAATGAAAATATTCGTGACCGACTGTCGCATCTTCCTGTCCAGTAGAATTACAATGATAACAAGACAATTCCCTAATAATCCAACTAGACCTATCACAATAAACAGGAGAGATAGAAGAACGATTGCTTCTGTTGTTGCAGGCTCTGGTGAGGGCGTGCTGTCGTTCGTCGCTTCCATGTTCCCCGAAGAATGACTAGTAAGCACGGGGGATAATGTAGATGCTATATAGGTTATATTTTCCATACTCGTTTATGGCGTATGTTCATTCCTTGTTTTGCATGCAAACGTAAATAGTCAAGTTATATTCTGACAATCGACAAAAAGGCATTTGCTAACATATAAACACTGCGACCTTCATTTATGACGTCCCTATTTGTAATAATACAATATTACTTCTTTTGTCTCAACGTATTCCGAGATGTTCAACAAGTACACACATTTAATAAGCAAGTGTCTGGCATATATCAACGCGAGCCCATGAATTTACCCAGCGCTTAGTGTGCCTAATTAAAAGTAGAACTAAGCCAAAAGATATGTTGCTTCTTTAAAGTTATGCTCAAAGTATTGCTAACGTCACGACTTAACCAAGTGTCTCACACTTTACGTTAGAAATGGCGTTCCTTTTTTCTTCAGAAAACTAGTGTTTATTTGTTCTGTCGCATACTCTAAGAAAAGTTTATGTTTCCTTTCTTCCACACTATGTTTAATTAACTGACAAAACTGTTAGTTAGTTCACTATTTTGTTTATTGTGTTTATAAGCAACGGGCGCAGATGTTAGTTGCTTTTATAAACCATCCATTGATCTTCGTACCTGTGGCGAAGACATAGAGCTTATTGAGCGAAAGTATTTAGCTGATTGGATGAGATTTGTAATATTATCTACGTTAGTTTGTGCTTTTATCGTTTGCAAGCAATTGTTTTTCGAGCGGCAAAATAAGACCTCGCACAGCGAGAAATATGAAAGAATTCTGTATATAAAGCCCGTTGACGTTAAAGTAGAGTTAATCCTGTTTTACAGCTATAATCCGAATTGACAGTCCATTTGATTTCCAACACAGAAGGTTATCACATAACACAGCAGACCGGATTTCTTGTTAATTTCTACAAAAAAGAAATTAAAGCTGTCGCATGTTTATATCTTGGTATATATATTCTAATCATGAAAACTTTTACTTAGACTTGCCAGCTGGGACCAAGCGTTCGTCTTTGGCTGGGTCCACCGTGTTTCGTACATGCGCAATATTTGCCTGATCAAACTCACTTGCATAATTACCGTATGATAAATAGAGGATATTTACTTTTTTGAAGTGAATACCAAATATATTTCATCGAGTGTGTTGAAAACATCAGAATTTTCATGAGTGCGCAGCACGAATGAAAATTTCGATGTTTTCAACTCACGAGATGAAAAATATTTGGTATTTACTAAAAAAAAAGTAAATTTTCTTTTTATTTTATACTTTTTTTTAAAGATTTACAGTTAATTAAGTTGTTAACCATGCTTCAAGCCGAATCACAATAAAAGGAGTATTTGTGACAGAATACCTGGATCAATCTACATGATCTATAGTCATCAGGACTAACAGATAAAAAGAAATTTATTCAGCGACAAAGTGTGAGACAAGTGACGTCATAAGCGACGTCATAATTTGTTGATGACGTTGCGCAGCATAGGTTACATGCATTGCCTCACTCACTGAAGCGGGAGATGTTGAAAATTCAAAATCGAAAAATTTCAGCAAATCTGAATTATTTTGGTACCAAAATGTTCCTCATGTTCTAACTAAGAAAATGACTACCCACACTTTATGTTTTTGTTCACAAATAAGAAAGTTATAGGCGTTTGAACTTTCGAAGTGAGCTGTATTAAGTCAATGGAAATGTCAGAGGTGATCCAAAAGACGCTACAGTGAAAATATAGGCTGATATCAATCACTAGTGATTGATATCAGCCTATATTTTCACTGTAGCCGTAGTGATTGATATCACTTTTATTTGTTTTTGATATGCATTGATTTCACTGCTAAGTATAAAATAATATGATATATTAATCAATTAAAAACCTTCAATGCAACAGTATTCGTCTGTATACCGAAATGGTATTAGCGTAAAGCAGACGATCTCAATAGACGACATTTTCAGATGCATTTTAGTAGGAGTCGAAGGTTTAAATTATTAGACTCTTACGCAGATAAACTAAATTTTTATTTTAATCAAAACATATCATTTTGTAATGTTGTAATAATCATAAGATAAGCACAGAAATAAATAATCTAGTAAAGCTTAGCTTTAGTGCAATATTTAATGCAATTTAATTATATTTTTACCATTTCAATAATTAGTTTCTATGATCAGGTGTTTCCATTATCAGCTTGTCTTCACCTTAATCTATGCACTGGTATGTATACATTAATTTTAAAACTTATGGTTCTTCTATAATGCATTGATTTTGTGCAATGTCTGACGATTTTTGAACAGCGACGAACAGAACAGAACAGATGTTTATTTTAAAATTACAAAAGGCATTGACGCTCATGAGGCTACATAAATACTATGGTGTATAGCATGGCAGAAGACAGTGTAGCAGACAATGTCAATATTTGATATCAGTGGTGGAGAAGTGTATGAATGGATATGTGCGCAAGTCCTCTAGATAAGGCTACAAAATCAAAATTTAATTTATCAAAACATAAAAACTATGATCCCTAGTCAGCATGAAGGGCCGACCACTAATGGCCTGTTAGAGAAACGCCATTTGATGGCGTTACAGTGGTCCGAAGCTGAGCATTCCACAAACACAGATTGCGAACCGAGTTATGACACCACGAGAAGGGGACACACTGGAAAACAGATAAGCCAAAACACAAAAAAGATAATACGAAAACAATAAGTGAAGAACGGAACTACTTCAGTCTCATTGGGAAGTGCGTATTGATTCTTCGACCCTTCGTTGATTAACAAGGCTGCATTTGCCCCGCCACACACACACACACACACACACACACACACACACACACACACACACACTATTTAACACAATGTTTTCCAATGTGTGACCCAATCGGAACTACCTGGCTTCATTTTAGAATCAAGCCTGGGATGTATGTAAATTTCCAAGTTTGGCACATTTTCTATTGGTTAAATAGATAACCATTAGTGTCAAACTTGGAAATTTCAAAAGCGATTGCCTCAGAGATCCATACTGGGACCAATCCTATTCAACATCTTCATCAATGACATGTTTTCATTATCACTATATACAGCATTTAATGGTGTTTACAGTTTGTGGGGCTACAAGCACCTATTCTAGTGCAGTCTTTATAGGTTCAAAAGTGTACAGGACACCAAAAAATGCCTGTCTATTTATTGCAGTTAGTGTTTTACTTTTAATAAAGGAAAGAAGGTAATCAGCAATCAGAGGTTGCAACAACTGCCGTTGTTCTGTGTGGGGTTGGTAAAACTTCTCCCCATGCATCGATATAGTGTTGATATATTATTTTTCATGTTCTGGTCCTACAGGAATGTTAAGTTTTGACAGAAAGCAGAATATCACTAAAGTTGTTGCTAGGGAGACGTGAAAGTTGTTGCACTTT
The DNA here is from genome assembly GCA_964019695.1 of Loripinus fragilis. Lineage (NCBI taxonomy): Eukaryota > Metazoa > Mollusca > Bivalvia > Lucinida > Lucinidae > Loripinus > Loripinus fragilis. The sequence goes on along the minus strand of OZ026522.1, from coordinate 69,910,424 downwards.
CCATTAGTTCTCATGAACAGACTCAATAAAACCGAGTCTGTTGTTTTCTAATATTGTAGGTTCTCTTTATTTTTGAAGGATCCGTTTTTCCAGGTTATTTAGAGGTAGCAACAGCTTGGGTAATTTCTGTGAAGAGTTGGTAAAACTTATCTTTGTGCATCGATACAGTGCTGATTTTTTATACTCTGTTCTTTCGGGAAAATTGGGTTCTGACGGAAAGCAGAATACCGCTTAAGTCGGTGCTAGGGGACGTGAGAATTGTTGCACTTTTCATTAGTTCTCATGAACAGGTTGACTTCTAATATTGTAGGTTTTCTCCATTTCTAGAGGATTCGTATTTTTTCCAGATTACTTATTTATTTCGTTTTAAGTATACCCATCAACGGGCTCTAGGTACTATGCACTTAAGTCACCTACAAAGACCACATGAGCTTATGGCTGTAGTACGTAAATAATAGATTCAAATCGTCATAGCACTTTCCATATGACCCTACGTCTGAGTCTTCAGGTGTATACAAAACAAATAGGAAAAGCGGTGGCTTGGGGTCATTCTGCCTTATTTCGATACCAACTTTACGGGTTATTTTCAATGTCTGAGATTTGTGATATAGCATAGGCCAAAGGTTTTCTTACCATATAAAGAATGCATTTATATTTCCTTATGGTGTTAGTTATGAATTAAAGCTGGCAGGGCATAGTATTTGCTATGCAGGCTGTTTAAGAAGTTTAAGCTATAAAAATTTCATTTTAAATTTACTGAGTGCTGCCAAGTCGCAGTAATATCTACCTTACGTGTTGGGCATGCATAGAGACGATGCTTTTGCCCTTCCATCATTCTAGGTTATAATGTTAAGATTTGATTTTATAACTATACCAGAAAAAGTGAGTGCAAACACTATGGTCAGATTATATGTATATAATACTATAAGTCGTATTGGTTTCTGTCTGATTTGTTATTATATATGCGTATTTGATTCAATGTTCGTCTTTATTCAAGCATAATGATTGTAAGGTGATGATTCTTCTTCATTGGTTTCATTATCATTTCTTCAATATGATCATTAAATCGTTGTCTTCATTATGATAACTGTTGGTTCGTTTGGAGTCTGTCTTTGTGGATGATTTAGATTTGGTTTACTTTTAACACCTTATCACTTTGTTTGAGCTTTTCCTTATAAGTTTTTTTGCTTAGTTAATCTTGTCCTTTGGGATCATGGGTTTCATTGTGGAACTTGGAAACTATTAGAGGGTCACTGATGACTCCTAAATGGCAGAAACTAGCTTGTCTGGCCCAGGAAATATGTACACTCTAGTTTTAGTTTTTTGGTGCAGTCTTTCCCTTTTAAGAACATATTTGAATGTAATGGAGCTGTTTGTAGACCAAGGGAAATCTTAAGATTCGATGGTATGTTGATCTGACCTGCTGGTTTGTCACCACGACTGATATATCTTGATAGCTGTTGTATTTACACCTTTTTGTTTCAGGTACAATACGATTTCAGCATAAGTTGATGTTTTATCTATGTCACTAAGGAAATATTTTGCAACTTTGTGGCTTTGGACTTCAATAAACTGGACATTGCCATTATCATAGCTATGTAGCTTGGTAGTCATTTTTGCCATATGATTTTTGTTATTCAGGCCTCTCTCTCCTTTGACATGATCAAGTGTATTCGTGAATTCTGTAGGTTCTCGTCTTTCATATGTCATTTGTTTGGGGGAGATGGGCCATTAAAAGTGTTTGGTTTGATGTGCACTGCCTTCTCTGTTTGCTGTGTCTACGTTTATAAATGATTTAGCGAAATAATGACCCATTATCTATTTCTTTCTCATTTGTGAGGGGTGTATATTTTCTTTGTGTTTGCAGTTCTTTTTTTTTCAATTTTTCCGATGGTTGGTTGAGATTTCTGTGTCTCTATTGTTAACAACAGTTTTGCTAGAAGTTTTGTTAGATGGCTTATTCGTTAGTTTTGCTGTTCAATCAATATTGGTGTAGGATCTGTAATGGAGCTGTTCAAAGTATTTAATTTGGTTGCTGCTTCTGCAAAACTCTTTGCTTGCTTTGTGTCAGGACTCATGCTACTTTAAATCTTAGATTTAATACTTGTAAATGTGTATGTTACTTATTGTACAGCTTCTTCTATCTTAACAAAGCGTGATTCGTTGGCATTAGGGTCAATTCTCCTAAACTATCGAAGCACACATGAGTTTTTTATGTGTAAGTCTATCTTAGATAGAAAATGTTCCAAAATGTCCGTCTTCTTCATCTAGTTTGCTACCAAAACGGTTATGCTCTTTTTCAAGCGGATAAAATTGAGATCTGTTACTTTTTTAGAGAGCTGGTTGCTTTGCTTTAACTGTCTTCCTAGTGTGTTGTGACAGTTAGTGTTGTGGCTCTTCCTTACAGTGCCATGGGTTGGTCTGTGGTGTGTGATAGTGGTATTTCCAGGATCATACTCGCTTGCTTTTTTATTATTATTTTCTAGTGTCTGTAGTCTTTCACTAAGGCTCTACATAGTGCATTTTATTTCTGCTACAATTTGCATTTACATTTCTACTTGTATTTTCTGCTACTGACATGTTTGCTTAAATCAATTAGCACGAATATATTGTTGTTTTTGTGAATATATTATCTATTTTGATATCGTCTCCTAATATAAAGTGATTTATGCTGTAACAGTCCCTTGCATATGTGACCAGCCATGAGATTTTGGGTCCAAATGAGGTACCTGGTCGAAATTGAGATATTGATATTTTCTGATACCTATATGTCTCTGGAGTATACATGTGAAATTTCAGTTCGATATCTAAAGCGGTTTATGAGAAATAGGCAATAGTTCATAGGTCCCTACGTCATGGAATTGCATAAAAAGTGTTTGCGACGTCAACGTTAATTTCCTGAAAGACAACTTGGCGAGTTTATTTCAGGATGTTTGAAACGAATTGATTATTCTTTTGGGAAGGTTCATTTTGCATTAGAAATTCTCGATTAGAACATTTGCGGATCATAACATGAGCGGATAAATCGTCAACAGTATTTCTTTAAAAATATAAATGTATTTCGTCTTGCAGCTTTTTTCTTAAAAGTTTGAATACTAAAGATTAAGCATTTTTCCAGGGTTCGAAAATTTTGAAATTAATGTTCAGCTAATATTGCTACAGTATGAAATGTTAGAATGCGGTCTTTTTCATGATGAAAATGGGTATTTATGCAAATCAGATACTTGATCATTAGCTTGCGCGCATCGTGGTTTAATCTCTTTAAATTTTTCTTTTTCAATATAATCATTGCTAATTTATTTGTAGAAAGAGGAAGGAATGCAGCATCAGCAGCAGTGCTTCCAGTAATAGTAGTTATAAAATACTAAGGTCAGCTTTCTTTCTCACTGGTGTGTCGCATGCGGTAGACACCAAGTCAAGAGCTGATCCCGGAATCTATCACGTGATATTCAATTTGCAAAAGTCGGGTACCGATAAATTAGCGGTTTAGCAGTGTCTCTTCTGTTCAAAAATGGTGTTAGAGCTCTCATACCAATACAGATGCATTGCTTCACGTCAAACCAAAACAAGCTATTAAGTTTACTCTGTCTCGGTCTTCATTTGCGCAAATGATGATCAATCTTTTCGCCGATTGTGCATACCTTCCAGTGAAACAGAGTTTTGAATTTTGAAGGCAGTCAAAGTTGAAAAGGCGAGACATCTCGTATAATCGGTGTAATCAAATTATACATTAACATATACAATGTATTTTGAAGGAAGAAGAAATACATGTAACATGCTGCGCAGCTTAAAACAAAAGCCGAGAAAAGAGTGGACGAGCTCCCACAAAATATATTAAGCAAAATGTTTTGTTGGAGTTCGATATCAAAACGTGACGAAATTTTCAGATGCATCGGATCAAAGAGATTCATGTGGATGTACCAGTCCCCACCACTTCCCTATCTTCATATTTCTTCGGTTGTCACTTGCTAATATATCTTTGCAATACAAACTGTTTAGAACCAGGTCAAGACCAATGGATACCCAAAGCGCTATTTTCTTATTTCTAAAAAGAAAATGTTTGCAGTGGGTACTCATTTGAAGCGGCTCTTTCTAATGTGAATGACAGCTTTAACCTGAGAAGATTAATTAAACGACTCAAAACATGTTGTGATCCGGCACGTGATGAGTACCCACAACTTACGTTTTTTTTTCGTGAAATATACAGAAAGCGTTTCAACAATGTTTAAGCCTATTCGACGTCGAACTCCGACACTATTTAAATGTTTTTCACTTATATTTGATAGGATAACATGCTATAGTCGCGGAAGTTGTGAACAGTGTAGACTATGAATCTGCATCTAATATGTCGAGGTACATTTAGATCTACTGGCCAGGAATACAGGTGCCTACCCGAATAGTTTCGGTTGCATATTTATACATGTATGTGTATCATTTATATAACAATAATTAACTACAACCAGCCTTCGCCCATGTACACACCGAAGTTACAATTTATTAAACAGATCAGATCGAAATGGATCCAACTCTAAACTTCGGAAATATTGAAGAATATCAATAACAGTCTAGATCAGATGAAGCGCAGATAAAAATGGGATGTACCACATGAGACTGTACAAAAGCAAGATTTTACACAACTTATAACATTTGGCGCATATGCGTTAAAATCATTATAAATATGCGTAACCATGCTTCAACCACCCCGATCTCTAAGGAATGACCCTCGCTTCATTCAATACATTTACCCGTAACAGTCACGCCTCAAAGCGTTTTGTTTATGTATAGCTACCTAGTTGGGCTAGAAGTGTAGTGTTTGGCTTGAGCCTTGATCTACATGTACTTCCATACTTTGTAGATTATAGCAGAACTGCACATTAGAACAGGCTCGATTGAGTCTTTGCTGTTGGCAAATGCAATAAGTGATAAGCTGGCATAGTTTTAAGTGGCTCTAACCCACGTTTAACATGACACGCATGGAACAAAACGGATAGTTCGAAAGTCGAGTCTGAATATATACTAAATTTCGTGCAAAAATGCGCTCATGGCAAAATCTCGTGACTTCATCTTAGAGCATACGCACATCACCGATTTATAAGCAGTCTAGCGTTTGCCACGCTGATACAATACAATTGTTACATGTAGCATACACGGAGCAGTCAGCGCATCAGACTAGTAGCCCAAATATTGATATTGAATTTGTGTTCATACATATTCGCCACTTCGCCACACAGTTAAAACAGTGCATTTCCAGCATTTTGTGAAAATTACCATGGCAATGATAATGGGTGCAATTTTTAACAAATTTACGGGGATGGAAGTCAAATATAGAATAGCAATATACAATTAAATATTAAAATAAACGGAGTGGCTGCTGCCAGTTAACTGGTAGCAGCGATTTTACGTTAAAATGGCTGCTGCCAGTTGACTGGTAGCAGCAATTTTAACGTAAAATGGCTGCTGCCAGTCAACTGGTTATAGCCATTTTAACGTGAAATCGCTGCTGCCAGTTCGCTTCAGTATTTTTATTGTAGTGTGTATAGAAAGTTATTTTGCATCGACTGAAGTAGCAAAATGTTAGTGAATGCCTTACTTAAAGCTGCATAGTCTGTAACTTTTCATATTTTCATTAAAAAATAATGTTTCTATTTTTCAACAACACAGTAAAAATACTAAAATTCAAGTACAGATTTTACCTTTTTCGTAATAATTAACAAATTATCATTATCAAAACAACAGCATTTATATTAAAAATTAACTGTCTAGAATTATTTGAGGGACGCAAATAGTTACCAACAAGAGAAAATGCACCTGTTTTTATCAGATAATTCACTTTTCCATGCAGTTTTCAGCTGTAGAGAACAGATTTATTGTGAAACTAAAACTTAATTCTGCTTTTACAAATGATTTAAGAAGAAAATATTTTTTTTTCGAAAAAAGTTCACAGTTACAGACTTTGTCAATTTAATGAGTTGTTTAACGTGTTTCCGAATTTGTTTCATGTTAAAGTGTGAGTATGGGCTATGTTGAGCTTCCAAAAACGTAAAAGAGTGACTATATAACAAACAAACAAATATGTTGTTGCTAGTTTTGATTAATTTTAAAAGCGCACTTCTTATTATTTCAGAAAATAATAGTTTTGCTGTTTGATGGACCCAACAATGCAAGAATTTAAACTAAAACATCTTCTGCTGAAATTATTTGAAATTACAATCTCCTATCATTCTTCGGGAGTTAATACTTTGCAATGTCACTTCATGTACAAAAACCTAAAGAGTTTTGTTAGTCGCTGTGAGTGCGTAAGCTGCTTCGATAACATCCTGGTCGTAAACCCCGAAGAAAGGTTTACTCACGACGCGGCTCAAAAAAAGTTGGGTTCTTGTTTTTGGGTCGGCTTCGATTGATTTGTCTTTTGTCACTTGTATTTTCTTGTCAAAATAAAAATAAAATTCAACTGGAAGCAGCGAATTTACGTTAAAATCGCTGCTACCAGTTAACTGGCAGCAGCGATTTTAACGTAAATTGGCTGCTGCCAGTTAACTGGTAGCAGCGATTTTAACGTAAATTCGCTGCTGCCAGTTAACTGGTAGCAGACCTTGCCTAAAATAAATTATAATTCTTGTTCTCAAGTAGGTCCTATTTAAAGTGAACATACATTTTAAAATACCATGATTCCTATTGACGCTAAAGTTAACGTCGCAAAAAAAAACATTTAAATTTGTCGCCGTGTTTAAATGACTACCATACAAGTACAACAGACACCAATAAGCTACAATAAAATTGTATATTGCGTACATCAATTTGCGTTCATTTGGTACTTTTTTCACGGTTGTAGCTTCTATTGTTTTGCGACAGTAATTTTTGCGAAAAAAATCTCGAAATACATTGATTTGAACGGCGACGTTACAAGACGGCGAATAATTATGTCATGTGACTGTACCTCAAAGTATTACGCTTATTGCATACACTGGAACGAGCATCGTATGCCACATCAACCATAAGCAGAAGGATGGAACTTTCCACGTGTAGTGTGTCGTCTGAACACAACAGACAACAAAACCGCTCACGTGCTCTACGACACTATTACTTAAACGGACACACATTTTTGCACATACAATTTGCGTTCGAAATGGAATTGATCTCGTTGTCTTATAAAATGTATTATAATATCAGGCCTGGTATTGGTCTGCAGTGTGTGATTGTGGTATTTCCTGATCATTTTTTTTGTTTTTTTTTTCTGGTCTTTAATATATGCACAGTAGAAAAAGAATAAAAATTCACTACGGCCGATACAGAAAGTGTCGGAAAGACGGTGTGTTTTTCTTTGTTTGTTTAAATATACTTAAACGCAAAAGTTTCGCAACCGTTTAATATCTGTATTTTCTTCAGTATGGTCCATGTTAGAAGATTAATATAATCATATTTTATGCTCCTGAACAATGCGGAATGATTTACCATTAATCGGTTTTGCTCATACTCTTCATTCTGACGTTATAATGACGTCAGTGTTTTTCAACAATTTACGTCTAGCATAAAGATTGTTATCTCGATTTGAAAACAAACGGTGCTATGTGATAGCCAGATGTCGTATCTGACGGAAAACATTTTAAGGTTTAGCAATTAACGTTTATCAACGCTCAAAGTCGCTGTGTTTCTTTGTTAACGTCAACCAATTTATCAAAATTGTTCATGATATTCCGTTATGTCGCGCGATACTTCTATCTTCTATGCAATGTGTTGAAGGTTTTCACTTGTGACATTAAAAACTCGATTATTGATATTCAGTTGTGCTTAAACGGCCAATTACGTCAAATATTGAAGACTTTACGTTGACGTAATGAACGTTTCCAAATGCATAAAATAACCTGCTTGGATTTGTCTGCCCTTCTGATTTTGAAAACAGATAACGGTTAAACACCTTTACCTAATAAAATGTAAGGTGATGTAACACTGTGACTCGATAAAATGTAAGGTATTGTAACTCTGTGACTTTTCAAATTTGGGTTGCCTTACATTTCTTGTCGAAGATCGGCAATCGTAAGTCTCACTGGTCTGATTTTCATGTTGTTTGGACGGCAAATCATTAGACTTGCTAGTCATATTATCATGGAGTAAAATTTTTGGCTCAAAAAGAAGGAAATAGCATTTTAGTAAGAGTTGCGAAACTTTTGCGTTTAAGTATGCATGCTTGTAAATAGTCATCTCATCTGTAATTCCTCCAACTCCATGATTTAAACAGTCACAAGTATACTTCTTCTAATCCATAATTAAATATTTCATTGCGAAGAAATCACAAAATGTTTGCGCCACTTGGCTTTAAACGATGTAAACAAATGACGCACAAATTGCGCAACAAAGTGCAGCTGCGTAAATCACGTCACTTTTGCAGCGCGTTTTCCCGACGTCACGTTTTACCGCATTTGGGCACAAAATGTCATGGCGCGTCACATATTTGTATGTTTATGTAGAGTTTTTTGTTGTTTTATCCTATTTTTCGTATCACCTTGGGGACAATAATCTATTGATCTGGCTCTGTTTACTGGCATGGCTCTGTACCATGATCAGATGTTCTCGATGTTATTTACCATTGCTAGGAGCCTCTTGATAAATGCTTCGTTTGTTCGGTTGTGCTAAGCACAATCTAATTTATTGATACTTTCTTGGTGTGGTGGAGGTTGTGAATTTTAATGATCAGTATATTCTATATTGTATGTGTCTAGGTCAATACAATTGTAGTGGACATATTGAGTGCTTTCATCCCATGGGTACTTACAAGAATTGTGTTATGGCTTGTGCAAGTCAGACAATGATGACAGCATTTCGTTTATTGCAACAATTTAAAATAACAAATACACTTTTTGACGTTTGAATGAAGTTGTGCAGAAATTTTACAGAATGTGTGTGTGTGTGGGTTTCTGTCTGAAGATAAGAGTTGTAACCAACTTTTCATGTGAAGCATAAAAAGCATGCCATGCTCCGATGGAGAAGAGCATACTTATAAACAATAATAGTAAATGAGTATGATCAGGAAATACCACAATCACAAACTGCAGACAACCCAGTGGCACCGCGAGGAAGAGCCGCTCAACCATCACAAGACACCAGGAAGACAAATTAAGCAAAGCAATCAGCTCTCTCTTCCCCATCAAGATGATTGCAATACTAGAATGGACATAAAGTAACGTACAACAAAACATAGAACAATTACAGACTCCCACAATGGGAGTAACAATAAACAAAAAAGTCAACAACAACAGAACCACCGCCTTAGAACGGACAGCAGCCTAAGCCACCGGGGGGCTTAAATGCATTTTACTGGTACCAAATCTTCGCCCCAGATTCTGCTGTTGTTGAAGTACAAGAAATGTTCAGCTCGCATGGAGGCCAGCTAACTAATGCAATGTATCGTCATGGAAAACACTCTAATCAAATTAACACTCCATGATGAAACAAAGAAAAGGGCTCATGACTCACAGATAGTCAGAGCTAAAGAAAACCTCAAGTTGAGCCACGGTGGGTCCAGCTACAGACAAGCATCAGGCACCAACCCACCGATTAAAGCTTTACGTCAGAGCCGTCATAGAGTCTGAGGCCTGACCCACCGTCGTGCAATTAAAGAGGAAACCATAGCTATAAACCGTGATTGGGTTTAAAACTAGGCATGCAGACTGTCGCATGATATCCAAATTATATCCAACCCTTATATAACGTTTTACTATCTTTTTGAATTGATCACTAGAATTAGGTTTTCCAACAATTCGTTTGAATTTATAGACTAAATCACCATAAAATATAGGTTCTGATATGCCTTGTTGTAGAAGAGTTTTTAACCTAATGTTGTATTTAACAATTAACTCTTTTAACAATTTTATGATATCTATAACCTTGTTTTAATAATTTGGCAGTTAAAAATAAGTTTCTGTTGTTGAAGTCATCAACATTAGAGCACACTCTAGCAAAACGAATAAGCTGAGAAATATATACACCATAGGAAGGAGAGCGAGGAACATCTCCATCAAGAAATGGGAAATTTACTATTTCAAAATTAAAATCATCCCGTATATCATAAATTTTAGAAGAAACTATGCCATTTGTTATTGACAAGTTCAAGTCCAAAAACGGAGCTTCAGTATCAGAAGAATTCGCCTTATTTAACTGAAGTTCAGTGGGATATATCTGACCTACCATTTGTTCAAAATAAGGATTATCAATATTAAGTAAGTCATCTAAATATCTGGAGGTAGAGTTGAAAGCTTCAATAATATCAGCTTGATTATTGTCTGACAGAGATAACATAAAGTCTCTCTCATAACAAAACAAAAACAAATCTGCAACAAGAGGAGCACAATTAGTACCCATTGGAATACCGACAATTTGTCTATATAATTTAGAGCCAAATCTTATAAATATATTGTCCAAAGGATAATGGAGCGCATCACACATTTTCTGACATTATCACAATATATATTGTTTAGGTTGTTCAGAAGTAAAAAGGGCATTTTTATGATTACAAGCCAAATAAAGTGAGCCCTCTCTGTTAAATGTTTGTTCAATTAATTCTGTTAGTTTATCTTTTATTAGATTATGAGGCAATGTAGTATAGAGAGTACGTCTCCGAAGGAGCAAAACACGAAGAAAGCATGAGATTCATGAACTTCATGTCTGGCTGCATTGGAGTAAAATGAATTAGATTAGATCAACAAATTTTATATAACTCGCGAAGTTCTGGACACTAACGGAACACATTGGTGTGACAGATAATTATAGTTTAGTTCTCAAAGTAATGTCGATCCATTGTAGTTACCATGTTTACCACATGACCATTTAGGTATTGGATTTCCCTTGAAATGGAGTACAAACATGTTTATGTATGTGTGCGTAACAGATATAGTTCCATTGCATACTCATCATCCCTGCTAATTACTAGCAACAGTCTGTTAATCAGATTCACGAGCAGCGGCACCACCATCAATATCATCCTCACACATAGATCCATGACCATCGCTAAACTCAACATCCCACTCATCACAGGTTTTCAACCAATCGCCTGAATCATCACATGCATCACTAACAGCTTCTAGATGTTTGCATATGAATCATTCAAGTCAGAAACTTCTAAATGATGATTTTCATCTTTAACACCATCTATTTTCACACTTGTATCATGCTGATTACCGTCCCCCTAACTATTAATCTTCATTTTATCTTAAACCTTACATTGTTCGCTGATCACTTCACCATTTTCCATTACAGAAATCACTCCACTTACATTACTCATCACCTTCTTGCTCAATACCTGTTTGATTTCACCATCATTTACTTGCTTCTACCTGGTCAGTTTGTGCATTTCTATCTGTGCCTTCTACGACGTGTTCAATGCTTATATCGTCCAGATAGTCCAATTCAAAGTCCAACACACTTTCTTCATGTGTCCGAATCTATTCTATTTCATCATAAATATCACAAATAGTGCCATCATCACTCACATCTTCATAATAGGTTGTAGCATGCACATCATACCTAGGAGCTCTACAAGCCATTTACCTTGCATTTAACGATGAATATCCATGCTTTAATATCAGATGTTTGACAAGATACATGTAGCTCCTTCTGATACATTTCGACTCACTGCCTAATTCAACACAATTCCAATGCTCTGAATGTCCATGCTTCTCATTTATATGCCTGGCGACATTCCGTTTGTACTTGTACTTGTTTCCACAAGTATCACAACTACAGGGCATGGCTCTGAAATATAAGTGTTCAATCCAAGGCGCTGAAAAAAACATACTGATATTAAATCTGTACACAATACTTACACTATGTCATGTCATGTGCAGGTGATGTCTACTCGGGCCTAACTGTTATATATATATGCTCCACCAGCAATGACATTTACACATGTATAGTTACACTGACTCTCCAAGCGTAAACAATAAACTATAGTGCAACCTTTGCTCCGCCAGCACTGCCATATACACATGTATAGTTTCACTGACTTTCCAAGCGTAAAAATAAAGCACCCTGCAGAATATTACACACAATATAATTCTCATAAACTAGAGTATCCATAAAACATTCGATAAAAAAAATGTTGACATTGTTTGTTATGCTTATTAGCCTTAAAAAATCTCCATAATCCTATGGAGTTGTCACAATAACTTAACACTTTAATTGATCTCGATAATCGTACAGAAGCAAATATTTGTCACAATAACTTAACACTATTATTGATCTCCATAATCCTATGGAAGCAAATATTAATCAAAATAACTTAACCATTATCATACAGAATCACATATCACAATAACTTAACACTATATTATAATCGCACAAGAACAATTATTTCGCTATGGTTTGGATACACACGCTTCAAACAAGTTGTACACTATAATTCCTTTGCAAAGATATTTTATACAAGTCTGATTATTCATTAGATTTCTTATTATTTCTACACTGATGTAGCTTTATTTTCAATCTAACAAGGATTCTGTTATTTTTCACTACGCATTTTAGCAGCAGTACAAACAGATTGTCAAGTAGACTCTTTTTTTCTCTGTTGAATTAGACTCCTGGTTTTCATCACTTCTAGAATTTCCAGAGACTTCTATTGGATATGGAAGGTTCGATGGACGACCAATTAAATGCCAAGACGGCAGTGACACATTGGCTGCCCACAAACATCCATCTTGACTTTACACAAAACTGACCACCTTTCTGATACGCAAACGTCCACGTGGAATAGCTTCTTTAACCAAAACTACATCTCCTACATTTGGTCTAAAAACAGACTGTATTCTTCCTGACTTTAAGGTTCTCTGAGTTATCTCAAGATGACTTAATAACCATCCGTCACGCCATGTCCTCCAAAACATATTTAACAACTTCTGACCCTTCTTCCAAAGGATCATTGACAGTTTGGGCCTTATACGCCTATTTTTCTGATTCCCAGAACTCTGCTTGTGAGCTTCTGGTGTGATGCATGTAGTATCAGTGCAATAGGTGAATTTAATGGCAAGTGCCAGGTAGCAAAATATTTTCAAAATTCCTACGCACTCGAGAGATGTGACGGGTAGAAAGGGGAGGGGGTCTAAAATTTAATGACAATGAAAAGTAATTTAATAAGTGACTTCTGCACTGTTTTTATTTATTTGGTAGGCATGGTGATATCTATTGAACATATCATCTGCAGAGTTTTAACGAATCATGATAATTGATGAATTTTTTTTAAAAACAAAATATGTTTTGTAATGAAATGATTTTGAGGAGATAAATTAGAAGTTACCTGTACATTTTTACTACATGTACCGTAAATAATACAAAACTGAAAACTCTACAAAAGAAATAAATACTTTTGAAGGAATGAAAGTGTCTCATTTAGCATTGGAAAGTAAATCTGATTATAACTAGATCCTTTGGATATTACTTTTGCTTTGTTTAAAGGGCATAGCATGTCAAAATGGATTTATAGTGTCTGAATATTTATGGTATACATATACATGTATATCTATATTGGATAATACATTGAACACTAAAGACAAGTATATTTACAAACAATGTACCTGTTGTAAATTTTTGCATGCCAGTGGAGAATTTTGTCGTCTACCAATAGCCTTTTGCAAACAGTTTGAACCCAGATGAAGACCAACAGAACGTCGGTCTTGCAAATAGATAAGTACAGGACGTTTGCAAAACCTGTGTCATTACACAACACTGAGCTTTTTTCTTATGAAAAAATGCATAAACCTTGGTAATTCTACTTTTAATCTTTATGTACTTTATATTAAACTAGCACAGAATACAAAGAAATTTAGGAGGTTGGTTCTAGAGAACTTCATTACTGTCATTCATTTCTTATTCAGTAGAAAAAGAATTTTATGGGCTTAAGCCCTGGGTTTTTGGGCTGCTGAACACCTCCCCCCTTGTGCCAGCAAGCCACTTCCATACAATGTGTAAGATTTGGTAAAACATATAAAGGCAAAATCTTTTGCTGGCACACGGATGGAATGATATTTTAAAAAATGTTTTCTGATTTCTATACATTTCAATGTAAAACTGATTGGTCTACCCAAAACTTGACATCTTTGAAGCATTTATTATGGAAAATGGATTTCACTGTCATAAAGTACTCAGGCCAGGGTAGCTTCAAGTTGAAGAAAGGGACGATTGACAAACTTTTATTTCTACTGAAAACCATAAGCATTTACCCATACAAAATGTCAATGATCCTTTGCAAGTCATTCTGCTGTACTTTTAAATGGTGTGTTTTTGTGGTCACCTGCTGGGAAAGGGCTGACCTCTTGGCTCTCGTTTGTGGTGTCTACTGTGAGTTTGTCTCTTTCCCATTGGTATCCTGGGTCAGGTTTGGTACTTAATTGTATCTATTTCTGATCTTTGCACCCTTACTTACTTTGTAATCTGCCTCATCATAGATATCTTCAGTATCTGGTATACCGGTAGTTGGATTTAGTGTTAAGAAATGACTTGTTCTGAGTGTTAATGTGGACTCTGCCATAAAATAACATAACTTAACATATTCTTTATTTCTCTCACGTCAATACAATGACATATGAGGCATAGAATATATACAATTTTAAGAATTTATAACAGTGTCAGGCGTTTAAACATGTGTTTTTATAGAAATAGATGTAGGCCCAATGGACGTAATCAAACATGCCATCAGAGACATATACAAGTGATCTACTGTTTATGACAGTTTCAACCTCTTTGAGAACAGTTAGAAACTGAATAACTGTGAGCGACGTTCTGTTGATTGCTTTACGTAATGCTCTCTTCACCAGATCTTTCATAAAATCCCCATCCAGGGAGCGAATTCAACAGTAAACGTCCATCTTACTCATGCTTTTGACAGATATGTTTGTACCTCTTCACACCTGATTACTTGTTTCAAGATCAATTCCAAAGCCCTACTAGCTGCCTTAAATAGTAACGCGTTATCATTTATAACTTCAAGTGGTTTTGTTTTGTTTGTTTAACTTGCTTTACATCCCAAGTCAACAGCTATTGTCATGGCGGGACGATCAGTTCATCTAACCACACTTTTCTTGGGCAGGCTTGAACAAGCGGTTAACCAGTAATTTATGTACATACTTTCGCTTGTAACTGACAACAACCATTCTTGAATGAATCAGCGGAAGGGAGGAGAATGACCGTAGAAATTATTTCATGATCAATCTCCTGGAAAGTATGAGACCGGGCCGGGATCGAACTCGAAACCCCTGGATCTGCAGTCAGACCCGCATCTATAGCCAGACTTGCACGTTCAGAATGTTTGATAGATCGGCACTATTTGAAGACCAGACGACAAACTCTTCTTTGCTAAGTTTGTCATTCCAATTTAGATATTTACTCAATGGTGTCTGAAGAAATAGCTTTCCTCTTAACAATATGGGAGAAAATAATCCTAATGCATCAAATATTAACGCCAACTCTTTCATGACATTTTCTTTTGGTCTGGGATGGAGTCCCAGATTCTTTTCTGGGCTTTTTTGAGAAATGGAATCATGTGTAACGTTTCAAGAGTGTCCAAGAACTATAAGTCTCCATCAGCCCTGTCACTGAATTCCAAGAATTGGTTCACTCGAGGATTGTTGCATGTCCACTCTCTGAGGTTCATTGAAACAGCCTTGAAAATTGCTTTTGATTCTTTATAAAGATTGATAGCATCATCTTCGTTGTCTGAACCAGTAAGTAAGTTGTTGACCTATATTCATTTTTGATTTTCATTGCAAGTTCACTACCATATCGTTCTTATGTATTTCTATTGTTGCCCCGAGAAGTAAATGACTTGAAATGATCCCAAAATCTATATTCTTGAATGTTTTCATTACTTAATATACGTTGTCTGTAATCCTTCAACCAAATGACTCTTGTAACATCTCTCTGACTTTCATGTAAACCAATCTGTAGGAACACATATGACCTACTTTTAGGCATTTATAGCAGCTATCTTTAAGTTGTTTTCTTTCATCAACTGTATGATATTTCTTGTACTACATTGATTGTAGTATCAGGTAGTAGATGATTGCTTGTGTTGGCAACTAGTACCTCCGCAGGCCCAATGGATTTCCTTGCTCTGCCTAGATGGCATTTGTATTAGGCCGGTAGATTGTATTGTGGTCAATTCTATGTTGGTTGTTTCATGTGAAGTATGAAAAGCATGTCTGACTGCTTTGGAGTAAATGAATTAGATTAAGATCAACAAATTCTATGTATCTCGCGAACTTCGCGACAGGTGAACCCAATCACGGTTGCAAGGTTTGGCTTCCTCTTTAATTGCATGCCAATGGGTCAGACTCAGACTTAAAAACGTATCTAAAGATAAGAGGGTTCGGGCCTGATGTTGTGTCTGTGGTGGGGCCCACCAGTGTTTTAACTGTCAGATTTCTTTTACTCTGGTATTCAGTTTTATCAGTCACCCCTACTATAAACTGAATTATTTCAACATAACCTTATAAACGTTTCCTATCTCACGGCATGTTACCTTTATCAGGTCATGATGACGTTGCACTTTTTGAATGACGTCGCTAATGACGCTGAATCAACACAAAAATAAAAAATACGTCATAATCGCTAGTTTGAAGAGTGTTCAACAATGGGTAAACTGATAAATAGAATACCAGGTTCGCGCCTTTTGATATCAAGTTTACCAGGCTCGGCTTTGAGAATGCATGTTGAATCGCTCGGCAAGCCTCGCGATGTCAACAAGCGTTCTCAAAGCCTTGCCTGGTAAACTTGATATCAAAAGACACTCGCCTAGTATTCTCTATGTATGTACTGTTGAGTCTTTATAATTCTTTTATCTCCTTTTTATTCTCGATTAGTTTGAACTAGGAGATAATACATCTATATGTAAAGGATCTTTCACGCGAACCAAACAACTACGTGTCTTGATCCACATCAGAAATAAGGGTGAGGTTGGTACCGTCAAACGGGTTTAAGCCCTCCAGTAGTTTTCTTACTGACCACTGACAGCCTTGTGATCACCTGCTGGGAAAGGGCTGACAACTTCGTTCTCTTGTGTATGGTGTTCTCTTGTGTTTTGTCACTTTCTCATATGGTGTCCTGGGTCAGGTGTGGTACTTGATTATGTTGATTCGTGATCTTTGCCTTCTTCCTTTACTATACACAATATTGATAATCCTTATTCTGAAAAAATGGTTATAAAGTCATGTGTATCCATCTTTACTGCAGCTAAAAAAGCAAAGTCTTTTCATACAGATGCGTCCTTTTGGTATTTGGAATGGCATATTATTGTCTAAAAAGCAAGTGAGAATTACCAAGTGGTTCCTATCTCCGTTAGCTTTACAAGAGACCGGGGCATTCTATATCACGTCGTGACACAGTGGCCGAATAGCTGTATAATACTTAGTCAGTTTCTAGTGCCTCTTCCTGACAGTGTCATGCGATGGACTGAGATATGTGAGTGCGACGTTTCCTGGACATACCATACCGTTATTACATGCTCATACCGGATAGGCGGCAATCGAAAAGGCTCTTAACTGTCAACGAACGCGAATCAAAAATCGATAGAAACAGTGTTTTCGATTTCCAATTGTCGCCAGTCGGGCGACAAATGGCAATTGAAAACTCTTTTTCTTGCAATTTTTGATCTCCGTTCGTTGATAGTATTAACGTTTTCGATTGCCGCCTATCCGGTATGATGTTTCTTAGTGGCGATTGTTTATTGGCATGTGCCAGTTCAGGCTTAAGTATGGCAATGTTCGCATTTAAAACCTTAAAGAACGAACTTGTGTTGACATCATTGACTGGAAATAAAAGGGCCTCGACGCGAGAAAACCCTATTTCGGGGTTTGCCACCAGCAAACCACCTTGCTCCGCTATACAGACTACCTAGATAATTGATATTTTGTATGAAGCAGGTTTGACAACATTATGTTCCAGATAGTGAATAGCATAGGCGCTGATCAGACTGAGCGGGTGCGCAGGCTGATCTGTGCCTTTGTTACTCGTATACAGCAAAGTCAGGTTTTCTCGCGTCGATGCCCGAATAATATTCAGTGCATATCAGTTGCAACTTTAAAAAGCTGTTAAATTTTATTGTCAAAACGTTTCCCTGAATTTACTCGAATAGCATTACAAAGTGTATGCGTAATCTATATTTTGTATTAAACAACAATACAAGATAACATGAAACCCTTTAATTGATATCTGATGTCGCATTAACATAGCATAATATACGAGTCGTAGAAATTGTAAATAAGCTGGCAATAGTGAAGCATTTAGATGCGTAACAGTTTTAAATTACAAGTGCTAACTTCGCATGAAATGGTTATAAATGTATCAAAGATAATTAGCTGCTTTCTAACTGTAAGTAGCTCTTGTTGCGAGGAAACCTGTCGTCGGTGTTTACGACCTGCTTTGCTGCAGAGAATCTTCAAACTACGTATGTGCCAAGTTGAACTAGGGAATGACGCTGCAGCGCTTCGCCTTTGCTGTTCACATACCACAAGATCGGGTTATTTTGTAACGAAGGTTTTTGATACATGCATGTACTAGCGTTTATTATCAGACACGCCTAATCGAATAAATGCATATTCCATAGATAGCTGCGTTCAAGATCACTTACCATATGACGTCACTGCTTTTGAGTGGAAAACGTAGACATACAAATTAAGATTGCCTAATGCTATTCTTTATAAATTGCCCATGTAAGTGTAACGTCAAATCGAAGTCCATGACAAATTAGTTCTTTCTTTACAACATTGTCTTGTATAATATTAATAACCCATGCTCATGTTGAAACGGCAACGTTTATAGTTATCTGCCTGTTTTTCAGATTCTTCCAAAAACGTCCCTATACTAAAGATATCACTGGCATCCTCTTGAATGAGAAATGCACAAAAAGACAGTGCCAGGCAGACTCCTTTGACAAAACAGGAGGCCCTACCAAAGGGGTATGGGTTGAAATTTTTGACTTTATCAAGACATTAAGTAATCAATTATCTTTATATGTGAGGGTATTATGCTTGATAAAAAATCAAGAATGATAAGTTGTTTTATTGTAGTATTTTTCTTCTGATTTTTTTTTAAATTTTGACGTGAGCTTGTAGTCAATTCTTCCTTGATGACAATATATTTTACCTGGTCCGATAGTATGCAAGAATGTACTATCACAATTCATCCATGTTTGAAGTACACATGTTCAGGCTTAGGTAAGCCTGTAATGTATTTGTTAGATACTGTTTATGTTCAAAATAATCTATCAACAAATTTTAGAAAAAGACGTACTTCATAATCTTATTTCTCTTTTATAATCACCTATGTTTAAAAAGCTGTTTCTTATTGTATGTGATTGAAATAAACCTAGCACCGGCTACTAAGCAATACTAGCCCACTCTGATATTTTCATACATACATAAACTCGGGTCATTTTTGGGGGTTCAAAATTTTGAATTTCAATATTTTGGGGGTTTTTTTAGAAAAATGAATATTTTTGAAGATTTTTTTTTATATTATTTGGGGTCATCACAAAATTGGACAATATTAAGGGGTCATTTCTATGCATTTTAGGGTCTTTTCTTAAGGTCAATGTACAGAATTGGGTTAATATTTTGGGTTGGTAAAAATTCAAATATTCTTTGGGGTGCTTGAAATTCCTGATATTTTTTTTTGCGAACGGTAGATGCTGGGCCCGAGCCTACGTATGCAGAAAAAATTAGAGTACCACCCCCCCCCCCCCCCCACCTGGGAATACAAGAGGTTTGCACTGGAGAAATTGATTTCTGTCATTGCTTTCTTATTCGGTAGGAATTGCATTTTTATGTGTTTGGGCTCTGATTTTTAGGCTTCATATATTGCACCCTGCTTCCTTGAACCGGGCCTTGAACCAACAAGCCATTTTTTATAAACGCATATGCAGACAAAAGTTTTTGCTGGTCCATGGTGATGGGGACCGTATTTGAAACCTTTTTTCTAATTCCTAAATATTTCTCTTTCATAATCTTATTTCTAAAGAAAACTATGTTTAAAAAAGTTGTTTCCTAATTATGTGATTGGCATAAAACTGGCACCGGCTACTAAGCAATACGAGAGGTTAGTACTGAAGAAATTAATTTCTGTCATTGCTTTCTTATTCTGAAGGAATTGTATTTTTATGTGTTTAGGCTCTGATTTTTAGGCTGCATATATTGTAACCAGCTTCCTTGAACCAACAAGCCACTTTCATATAAACGCATATGCAGGAAATGTTTTTGCTAGTCCATGGGGTGGGGGACAGTACTGGAAACCTTTTTCTAGTTCCTAAATATTTCAATCAAACAATGATTGTACAAGCGCAAAATAGTATACCTTTAAGCATTTGTAAATCACATTCCAAAAACATAAAGTACTCAAGTCAGGAAAGCTATACTGTGCATAAAAGGACAATTAAAAAAAATGAATTTTTTTCTGATTACCAATATCAGGTGTCAATGTTCCTTGATATACGGCATATACTTCCAACGGATCACTTTGACTTAAGTGTGCTACAGTTGGCTTTCGGTGGCAATCTGATAAATTTAAGTCACCCTAGTCGAAGTAAACACGGGATGCAATTTGTCCCCTAGATCTACGATCAAATTACTCATATAGTCAGCATGCTGGATGCCTAAGCTATATAAAAAGTATTTTGACAAAAAATTACAGCTTCCATGGGTGTTATATGCGTTACATAAATTACATTTTCCTTTAAAAATGGAATTATCACTAACATCTTTTTGAGCCAGTGCATGAGATTTCCAACAATGATGTATGTGCGACTAGGAAAGCCTCAGATCAGCCTGCGCGTACGCGCAGTCTGATCAGAGCCTTTGCTTGAGTATTTTATGATTGTTAAGCCACTGACTGAACACCATTTAGAGCTTCTAAGCTTAAAAGGAGGCTGCAGAGGCTAGTCGGAGTCTACACTTATCAAAATGTCAAATTGTTTGAAATCTTATGTCGCGGCTCATTTTACTTCTACAACTGATCTGTATTTTTTTCAAAATGATTTTAACTTTGCTTTACTAACATAATTATTTGACTTATAGAAAAAAGTTTGTTTTTATATTTTAAATATTTTGTCTTAAATGAACTATTAAACAATTCTACCCCCAGTTTTAAGGAGCCAGTTTTGGCATCTATTATTTAAGTAAAAGTATGTTTAAATATTTCTGCTGGTGGATATCTTACATATTTGGGTGTATCTTGCTAATAAAATAAAGATTTATAGATCTACAATATTGACGCCAATAATAGCGCGTTTATTAAAGGATGTAAAATAGAATACAATGTATCATTTATTATGCCATGGCATAATAAATGAGCAAGAACATTGTTTATATTTCAGGTAAAATGAATATTTTCACATGTTTTCCTATCAATCGTTAGTAGCTGGTGCCAATATCTTAGAGATGATTATCAAGCCCATGGATCTTTGTTACAGATACTATAAAAAAATCACAAATTTCCTTATACGTATAATGCTAAAATTAAAAGAGGTACAAATAGAAAATAATAGTTCCACAATTAAACAAGACTATTTAATAAATGTTCCTGTTAAACGTAGATAATCAAAACTAACCCTCATTCAAGTTATCCTCATTACACTATCACCATTATGTCTGCTTCTGTGGCAAAAAGAAAATCGTTCACCTCATATCATCATAACCTGTAGAACTATCGCACAGTATTATGACTGCACGCTGAGTTATCCTCACATACACTATCACCATTATTATGTCTGCTTCTGTGGCAAAATAATCGTGTACCTCATCACAACCTGTAGAATCATCACTTAGTATTATGACTGCACGCTGAGTAAGGTCTTGTTCCACCTTCACCTTTCGAGGATTTTGTAGACATATCCTATCTCAAAGACCAATTTAAGCTGCATCAAATAAAGGCAGGATGACACTTTGTAAGCTATGGGTAAGCATATCGACATAACAGCCTGTTACCTATGTAACTACAAAAAAACAATGTTTAATTAAATATGGAGCTACAGAAAGGACATATTTTACTATCTAGTTATTTGAATTATTCATGTAGTTAGCATTCCGGTCGCCTTTACTACATATGAAAGCTTTTTGAACAAAAATGCAGCTTCCTATGGTGTTATGTGCTTTACATTAATTGAATTACCTTTTTAAAATGTTATATATGACAAACATCATTACACTTGTTTCCTGTGTTTCTTATTGTTGGTACTCTAAGGACTTAATTGAGTTTTTTTGTACGTGTGGCCTGTGCCAATGTATAACGAAATGAATGAGTTAAAGTCCTTAGCATTCTTCAAAAGCAGAACAAGCTGTCATTTGTCAGTGGGTCAAACACTAATATAGGTTTGGTGCTGTTTCACATATATGCGTACAATGGTGTATGATTCTTGCATCTGCCTCTCTTGATATAGTAACATAAGTAACGAGCTGCTTCAAGCTTAAGATCTGGCTTACAGTGTGCAAGCATCTCTCATATGGTGCAGTTTAAATTGTTCTTTAAGATAGGATATATCTGCGAAACTTCCTAGGTGGCCGGGGGGAGGGAGTAAAACCATTTTCAGCAATAAGTCTATTTGTTAACTGGGTAAGAGTGTAGAAAATAGATGTGCAGGATGTGTAGGGTTAGCTTATATTGTAGAAGGGTAGGCATGCCATACATATTCTTATAACCTCGACTATAATTCTTTAAATACGCATCTAGCATATTAAAGTGGGCATTTAGGCATTGAAACGAAAATTCCTAAAGGGACAATTAATCATGTAATCATAACAGATTATACTTAAAAAGTGGGTCACATTTTGACATTGAATATCTTCTTTGAATTCACATCTTGATTTTAGTAGTATCCCATATCATAAAATCGTTTTTGTTCAGATATTTCCCCAGTAAAAAGTACAGTGTGATTAGTAAATCACTGAGCCACCACACAAGATAAGTGTTCTTGTCGCAATGCCCACTAGCAACATTTCAGAAGAGTATAGTCTCGCCAATGTTCTCGCTGTTTGCACATACAGTACATGGTCGTAGATGATGGTTCAGATTGAACACGATAAAACGACATATTAACGCCCCTATTAAGCTATGCATACAAGTTACAATGATAGTACAACATACCTCTAGTTTCTAAGCCAAAACATATGTTGTGGGTACTCAAAAGAATCGTCTCAATGAGACGATTCTTTTGAGCACCCACAAACAGTGTTAAAAAAGATGGACAAGGGTTAAATATTTATAATTCAATGCGCATTTATTTGTTTATCTTAACCTATGGCACAGAATGTTCGATAAGTGCTATTATCCTATCGACTGGCTATTCAGTTAAGATTGTCCGAAAATGAATAATGCTTCAACATTAAGTAAGAGAACATTTAAGCCTTTAGCTTCAGACATGATGATCTTTCCACGATAAATCCCTATTTTCCTGACAATCATTGGCAGTATACAGAGATCAAGATAGTTTATACGTAATCCTGACAAGTTAAAACATCCAATATGACACGATAAAGTAATACACAAGCTCTGAAAGCACTGGCCATCACATGCATCAGACAAAAAGTTTACACTATGCAAGGGGATGAAAATCAAACCGCATGATAAAAATCAAACTGTCGTTCCGTGAAAATTCACGCAACAAATGAAAAGTCTACGTTTTGCTTTACTGTAGAATGTATTCAAAGAGACATTGATGGAAAGCTGTTCATCATTGTAGAAAGAACCACTGCGTATATTTGCTTCCCTTGAACAGTTCAGCCAGGATCATGGAAGTGGATTAAAGGTGCTAAATCTCCTTCTTTTGATACGCGCTGCCAAAATGTCTCTTAAAACATATTTCTCCATAATATACCCTTATCCTTAGGACAGAAGCTAAGTATACGTAACGTCTTACCACACAAATTGTTCAATGCATTGTCTTTGATAAAAGATTCGCAATGAACCCTGGAATTACACTGGGATAGGGGTTTGAAGATAAAATGTCCAGCAGCATCCATCTTTCGATGATAAATAACACAGCGAACGAATTTCGTCAATGATGACGTTATCAGTGTCGTAATTCGTTAAAAGAAGCCGTGACAAGATTCTAAAACTTGAAAAATATTTTCTTAAGGGTGGATGATAGAGTATCTTTATATAGCACAAATGGTTAGTGAAACAACATGTACGCAATGTAATACAAACCCAGAACAAAGCCGTCAATGACATGTGTGTACCCATAATTCCAGATAAGAGGAATTTCAAACTCCTAGTTCGCATTATCTTTGCATTATCTCCTTTTTATATCTTGATTGTATGTCCTAGGAGATGATGCATGGATAAGATGGGGGGTTTTTCATGTAAACCAAACATCTATGTGTCTTGCTCCACATCTGAACTAAGGCTGAGGGTGGCACCGTGAAACAGGTTTAAGCCCTCCACTGTGTGAGTGACCATTCCAAGGCGGTACTTCTTTTGCGGACCATTTGTGTTATTTTTGACTTGTGTTTGTCATGCTTTCGCGTCTATTCATTGCTACCTTGTGGTCACCTGATGGGAAAGGGCCGATCTCTTGGTTCTTGTTTCTGATGTTTAATTGTGTTTTTGTCAATTTCCCATGTAGTATCCTGGGTCAGGTGTGTTACTTGATTGTATCGATTCCTGATCTTTGCCGACTTTCTTACTTTGAAAGCATTATGATGTTGGTACTTATTGAAAGCGTATTGACTAGACAATCCCAATAAATACCACAACAAGCTAATCCGTAAGATAAGCATAAATATATAAATAACGTATTACGTTTAAAGAAAGTTAAATACAATTCTGTATTTCATACTTGATCATTGTGATGTACTCGCATGTTGTGTGGAAAACAGAGTAAATGCTGATCCCTGATCAGCTGACAGAAGCTAGTTGATCTATATCTACACTTCAAAACAATTTATATCTGGTTTCATTATACTGTTTTTGAAAGAGTTTATACATGTTCGTTGTTTACGGCTAAGCTAAGTTCTTTGTGCGTAATCTGTTCTTTGGTGTTCTTCAGAACAAGTAAAAAAATTCCCTGGACAAGTATCTTGTGACAATTTACTTGTCCATGGGCTAGTATCAACTTCTGCCATTTCCACAACCCTGTCTTAGTATAAGGTTTTACAATCTCAACATCAACTTGAGAAACATCACTTGAGCACACTTTGAAAGGCCCATATCCCTTAGACCAACCAAGACAAAGGTTACTAGTCCATTACTTTCAGAGATGAAGATGTCTTATTAGTTCTTCTTGAAGTTAAGTTGGTCAAGGTAAACCTTGGGTCATTATTTGAACACACTTGTTGGACCTCACATCTCCAATCCTACATAACGCATCCAGAATTTATCTGCCTTCTGGTTCCGGATAAGAAGATTTTTAAAGGTTTTTTTTACCATTCATGGGCATGATGGCCATTTAGTCATGTGACCAAATCAATTTCCATTCCACCTCCCTATGAAGTCTTTATGTCCAATTTCAGTTCAATTGACCAAACGATTTCTGACAAAAAAGTAAGTGAGTATGATCATGTAATATCACAATCACAAACTGCAGACAAACCCGTAGTATCGTGAGGAAGAGCCACACAACACTCACGAGATACCAGGAAGACAAACAAAGCAAAGCAACCAGCTCTCTCTTCCCCACTGAGGTGATTGCAAAACTAGATTGGACACAAAGTAACGCACAACAAAACATAAAACACATACAGAATCCCACAATGGGAGATACAATCAACAACGAATCAACAACAACAGAACCACCGCCTTAATATATTGATGAGATTCCTATGCTGAAAGGTCAACCTTGACCTTAGGACTTATTCATAGAAAATGCCTCATTAGCTTAAAGATATCTAGTGATTATAATGACTTCAGCTTCAACAAATTAAAAAAAAAACACTTTTTTTTTCAATTTAAATGCTTTGGAAGCGAACATGACCTTGACTTAAAGCTGCATAGTCTGTAACTTTTGATATTTTTCGAAAAAAAAATATTTTCTTTTTAAATCATTTGTAAAAGTAGAATTAAGTTATGTTTCACTATAAATCTGTTCACTATAGCTGAAAACTGCACGGAAAAGTGAATTATCTTATAAAAACAGGTGTGTTTTTTCTCTTGTTGGTAATTATTTGCGTCCCTCCAATAATTATAGACAGTTAATTTTAACATAAATGCTGTTGTTTTGATACTGATAATTTGTTCAGATTTACGAAATTGGTAAAATGTTTACCTGAATTTTAGTTATTTTACATTGTTCTTGAAAAATAGATTCATTAGTTCTAAAATTAAAAGATCAAAAGTCACAGACTATGCAGTTTTAAAGTATGTCAAAGTCATAATAGACACACTTGGTAGGCATTACATCCCCAATGCAGCACTGCGAGTCCCAATGTCATCTTTTATTGTGTCACATTCAAATAATACATAAAGTTAGGCCATAAACCATTTTTCAATTCCAGATATAAAATGGGAATACCCTTTTTGGCGCAAAATTTGGCATTACAAAGTGAGGCGTAACCCTGAAATAGAGTCAAGTTCACCAATAACTTATTAACTCTTTGTACCCTATATACAGGGAATACAGGTAGGTAAGTGATCTGTGATTGTGTCATTTACTGGTCATATACAGTTTTTACAAGATGCCATTTTAAGCAAATTAATGTTCATCACCAAAGCAAAGCTCACTTTGAGTTATATGAGCAATAAAGGACATTTCATTATGTTTATATTTTGTTGTTGTTGTTGTTGTTGTTGTTGTTGTTGGGGTTTTTTGGGTTTGTTTGTTTTATTAGCATGCAGTTTTAACTCATGTGTTCAGATGCAACAGAAAAAAATGAAAAGGGGTACTTGCATCTGTGCCAACGCATGGATTTTCTTTAAACTTTGCATAATAATGACTCATTATATACAAACTATGAAAATGTATGTATTGGATTAGATAGATAAGAATAAGGTTTAGGAAGCAACCCTGACGTACTCCACCTTTGAGGTGGCACCTGTCTCTAAATTTCCATGTCCTAAATCTATAGTTTTGTTTATTTCTATGATTTGTCATCTAGATTGAATCCAAAATACCAAAGGCATTATATTAATACCAGGAAACCATTTGGATAAATTATGGTTTACGTTTTCTGAAGAAGTGATTATAAAATTTCAATATTTTTTTGCAAAATTTTACAAAACATTCAACATTAAATTCCAAAGATAGATATGTTCTAGTCTTTGTCAAGATATCATATTATCACAAAACATGCCATATATATCCAACTGATCTGATCCAAATTTCATGAAAATCCAATACCGATAACTTTGTCATTTCCTACCTCTTATGGGTATAGGTCAGTTTTAGCAAAATTAATTATTTAGTTGAAATGAATCAATAACTCTACAGAAGGAGGTTGTTTTTAAATCTACTTCCATTTTTCTTAAAGAAAGACATGTTGAGACAATTTCAAATGATTCAATGGCCGGAAATGCCAAAGGTCATGGCCCCATGTCATGGCACAATGGGGCCAAGACAATGTGTATCACTTCCTCAAGTCCTGCATGATATTGTTTAAGAAACATAATATCCTATCAATAAACGTGTGAAAACAAGAAGACCAAATAATTCTATACATCGCAACTGAATTAGAGTAACCACATTTTGGTGCCGTGGCCAGGATTAAGTGTAACAGAGTCATATCAAAGGTATCATAGAACAGTGTTCTACATGAATAAGTGAGGTCGAGAAAACGAAACTGTATGCCTTGAATATACAGCCAGCCAAAGAATAAATGTTGCCATTTGATGTAAATCAGCATCAGTTTTACAAAACAGAATAAACAGAGAAAATTTTAGCATTAATTTAGCAATACCTTTGAAGCCAAGAGTTCTCTGTGACCGAACTGGTTAATTTTAACCAATAGGTTTGACAGGGGCTTATTCTTGTGAACCAGGTTTATTAATGAGGCTTACAATTATAAAACCATAGATATAAGGTTCTTCTCCTGTATGAACTGACTTGTCATAAGGTTTCTCTATTGTATGAATAAAACTCTTAATAATGTTACATATTAAGAGTAACATTAGTTAGATGTATTTTTAACGTTCGAAACTAGATGTGGGAAGGCCGGTGTCACCATATTGTATCGTTTTGGGTAATATTATTGTGTAAGCACTTCATTAAATAAGAATCATGGCACTTAATATCAAAGAATATTGTTTTCTTTCTTTTTCAAATCAGTAATAGGGAAAAACACTGAACATATCAACTTCTACCAATAAATGTACTAGCATGGTGATTCAAACTAAGCAAGTATTCAAGTTTGTTTTACACTGAAACATAATTATTGTATTTTTTACATTTCGATGAATTAGGGCCATGTGTTTACGTCAAGTTGAAAAAATATGTTACCGGTCCTTGAATTTCATGAAATTTTGTCTACATGTTCTTAACATATATGGAAAGTTTATATGTTGAAATGGTATCTTGACAAAAAATGCAACGTGTAAAAATTTTAATTCCAGATTTGACTGAATACAAAATATACAGTTGAAAATTGGGGTACCATCTCATAAAAATGAATGCCCACCCGCTATCCTAATACATACAAAGCCATTTATGGTATCAACGAACTTATCAATGATATGGTTATTTAATAAAACATTTCTGCGCCCGTTACATGATATGTCAACTACTTTAGAAATGATTATAGCTGGATACCCTAAGGTATTGTAGTGATATCATACATGACGTCATAAATTAGCAATGGAATTGCATAAAAACTTAAATGCACCATAAATATTAAAGTCATACCCCAGACAATTAATAAACATAATATTATCAAATTCCAAGCGTGGGCAGACTCCCATGTTAATTTCCCATACCATGAAAGAGCCCCTTACCAAAAAAAATGAAAAGGAATAAATTGTTCAATTTTCAACATGGATAAAACATGTTAATGCTTTCACTTTTATCTATACCTTCATGAAAGGAACCTTTAGCGAGTGCTATCATTTTCATCATCAATTGCTTTTAAGATCCCCTTGAAGCACTCCATTCTACCAGGAATTTATGTCATTTTCAATTGTATTAAATGTTTTCTTATTAGTTCCTGGTAAATCTGTCATTGCCAAATATTCATCTCGATTAGTTTGCCCATTTCCCGTAGCTAAGCTACCCCAAACTGCCCTGACACTGATGAAAAATGTCTAGGCTTCCTATCAATAATCAAGATGGGCTCGTCTTTAAAACTAGTTCTTTGCGACACCCTTCACATTTATCTGATAACACTGATGCTAATCGATATGTTTATATTTCTGGACTCAAGTCAATAGAACTTATTCCTTGTGACCCATTGCTTTCTTACAGATGGTTCCTCTAATCAGATCAGAATGGAAAAATTATCTTACAAGTATAAACATCAAAAATTGATAGTATACGGGAAATAAGTTAAAATTCAATGATGAATTTTAAAAATAGTGAAATTACAATTTTCTCTACTGTATATTGCAGACCTATGCATCTTTAAACTGATTATGGTTTGATTTACCATTTTACTACCCAGACCTTATACATTTGTTGTAATGACATGATTTACTTTTCACACGGTGTTTTAGTTACCTGCGATTCCTGTTTTATTTAAATACAAGCTTTCCTTAAAAATAAACTTGTTCATTTTTTGTGACAGTCACTGCTAATTGCATATAAGTCTATACGTTTTTTAAGAATTATAATCAATGAGAAACATACCTCTTTACTCTTAATTTACTGTTATATTTGATCCATAGACTCCCTTGAACTGTGAAAACTGTTCTCTATTCACATATTTGCACATTTCTTTAAATGTGCTGAGAGATTTTCAATTTTAAAATGCAACGCTATCTCCAATTTATCTTTTATAATTCTAGAATACGTTAATTTTGCTTATGCCTTTTTTTTTAATTAGAGATCTACCAGATTTAGTAAGGAATTACTCTCAAAACCTTATTTTGTCCCACAAATACATAATTCCAAGGACATTTGAACATCAATTAATATGATCATGATGAAACAATCAGTTAAGTTCGTTCTTATACCCAGCCACTGTAAAGAGTAATCGTATTACATTGATGTTTTAATCCTCCATTCAAAATTTGTGTTTGAGCGCCCATCTGTCCATACATCAGCACCATGTTTCTGCTCTCTCTCTCTCTCTCTCTCTCTCTCTCTCTCTCTCTCTCTCTCTTGATAATTTTTATCAATGTTATTCAAACTTTGTGTGGTAAACGGTGTGGTACATGATTGTATCGATTCCTGATCTTTGCACCCTTACTTACTTTGTATAAGAGGTAATATTAGATAGGATTGTTTTGGGAATGCAGACTGGTAAAAGTGGATCATAATGGCTGGGCTGGTAGAGCGTTAGACTAGAGATAGAAGGGTTATCTTTGCACCCTTACTTACTTTTACTAGTTCGAGTCTCACTACCAGTGAAGTCAATGCGTTGTGTCCTTGAGCAAGACACATTTTCCACTGCTTAATACTACTCAACCCTGGAGGGAAGACTTGCCCTAGCATGACTGAAAACAATTTAATGGTATGTAAAACTATAAAACAAATGTAGCAGAAGGGTACACCTGGTCAAATAACCTCAATAATGATCCCGTTTGGTAATGTGTAGTATTCATATATGCACCTACATATAACCACTTGCTTTGCCACAAAATAATATTTTTACATATCTTTTTTCTGAGTTGTCTTGTATCGTGAGACCTATATAGCTTATATACTGACGTCAAGAAAAAACGCCTCATCTAAAAATAAACGTGAATATCTCTTAGACTGATCAGACTAAAGTTATGAATTTTAGTGCATTATAACATCTTACCAGTCAAGCGTATCTCAGGAAAACAAGATTGCTGAAAGAATATTTGAGGCTGAGAAAACGACCTCGGTTTGAGACAGGGGTCACCATTTCGTGCGACACAAGATTTTAGCCACATTTGCTTTGTTTGCAGGCACAATCCGTTGACAGGAAAAACGTGTTTTACCATTGTAAAACAGTCTCTATTTTACCAAAAATGCGTTTATAATGTTCAGACAATGTTTGTACGCGTCTGCTGAAAGAAACAACTTACCCCACCCACCTTTTCGCCATGCATTTCAGTAAAACTTAAATGTCATGACTCTGCAAAGTGGGTGAAAAGATTGTTACGAATCCTTTGAAAAAGTCTTAAGGATTTAACCAGCGACGATTGCAGAGGAAAGGCAATCTGGCACGTGTTCCAGACGGCTGTTTTGGATGACGTTAACGTAGATCAACGACTGGCCATTGGGCGTTACAGCTTGTCTTAAATAATGTAATTTTATGTAGGCATATTCTGTGTACATTACCTAATGTACCCCTTTATCATTTTTTCCATTACTTAAAGGAAAACGAGAATGTTGGCTAGTTTCGTAAACGTACCTTACATTTTGTCTTTAATATGGCGTCATAATTTCACAAAGTTATTACTCGCAAGCACAACTGTTTGAAAAAATGATCCAAATTTGTTCTTTGATTAGCAAAACATTTACGGCACAAACTGGGTGCAAACTCAAATTGAAATCATAAGTAATCGATGCACAATGCCGTCATGTGTACGTTGAGCCTGTATGACGTCATCGGAATAACGCGTCACCTGCATATCAAATTAAATGCATTTACCAACACCGCCCAACCTCTACATAAAGAAGCAGAACGTCACTGTTCATTTTGTTTAATCATCGCTAAGAAATCAGTGATAATGAGTGAGGCGTTTTTAGTTGACGTCAGTATAAAATTGCTTCAATAATCTTCTTTTTAATGCCTTTGTGTTCCTTTTGCTAGCTCCCCATTTTATCACAACAACATTAGAATCTGTATCATTCAAAAAACATGAATAGGAGATTATTTTCGTCCGTACCATAAGGATTTCCTTTTTGTACGATGTCTTCATACTGCCAGACCAAACCTGTGAGAGCGTGTCATTTTGTTGGTTATACTTATACCCTTTTACGTAGGGAAATATACAAATGATAACAAATTATCTTTATTGTTTCTCCTTCTGAGCAGTTTTGGTGAAATACGTGGGCCCTAATAAATTAATAATCTAAAATAAAACTAGTAGGACAATAACAAAAATAAAGACAAATACTTAACAAAATATATTAAGAAGCAGAAAAGGTATAAAAAGGTAAAATAAATAAGAAAAACACACATGTCACAATTTGGCCTTTGTGACAGCTCTCTGAACAACAATAGACAATCGGCTGACAGATCGACCTATCGATCAGCTAACCTTATCCCAAGCTCCCAATGAAGGCAGTAAAACAAGTACGATTTTTTACAAACAACAGCTGAAACTCAGGTTATGCGCCTTCTTCAGAGAAAAAAAGTGACACGCCACAACTAAATTACAAAATCTTGCGCTACAAATAGTACATGTCATGAAATATTAATCCGTGAATAAACGGACAAAATATTATTCAAACTTTCATTTCATTTTTTTTAATTCTAACGCTGAACGCCTATATAGCTAATAGTTAAAATTAGTGATTTATCGGTTGATAAATCGCTACACGGACTGGGAAAGAACTGGCGTGGCATCATCTTGTCCGGTCTTTTTACAACTGATGGGAGTTCAAAAGTACGTAGAAACACGCGTTTCAGTCCAAACAAGCGTTAAAGGAAATTCGAAATAAATGCGCACTGTCAGTGATTTGTTGCTTAAGGGTTTTAACAACAAATCACTGCGAGTGCAAAGCTATTTCTTAGGCAAAATCTTAAGTATATTGAAAAAAACAGTTTTCAAATACCCAGAAAGGAAATAATCTGATAAATTTCATTCTGTAATACATGCTTCGTACGGAGGCGCTAAATTATAAAGAAAACAAATAGAGGTGCACTGTTATTGATGTAATCATATATGTGATGATAAGAAATGTGTTCTTTAGAATTGATTTCTCTCAAAATGTAGCAGTTCCCCTTTTTTATATACTAATTTGGATTTTCACAATTACCGCTTTTAAAGATGGAGGCGCTTATGAGCTATTCGAAACTTTCTTTTTTCTGGCTTTCAATATTGAATGCACTATTTGTGACGCCAGTGGTCCGTCGGAGAAGTATAATTATGTTATGAAGTAAACATATGCATCACAGGAATTTACTGTACTAGTGTTTTTATAGGAATATCATTTAAATGCTGTCGAATGTAAAAAAAAATGATTTTCATATTATTAGAAGGTCATATAAAGGTAACCATTCTCAAATGGTGGCCTATAGTGTACGTATAAATTGCATGTACATGTATCTTCTAACACATGAAACACGAAACAGTCAAATTGCTTGCTTTTTACTGAATGTATGTATAAATAACTTGCTTCCATTTGTTTTCCTATGTCTGCTTATCTACCCTAATATACTGCCTTAGTAAACGCAACTCTGTAGACCTTAGATCGATGTTTACTTTATCTGACCTTCTATCCTACTTTCGGGATCGCAGTGCCTCAGTGGAAGAGTGCTTGACTCGAGACCGAGGGGCCGCGGGTTCGTGCCTCACCGGCGTCACTGCGTTGTGGTCCTTGAGCAAGACACATTTATCCTGACTTAGTGCTGGTTCAACCCAGGAAGACCCGTCCCTGTTTAACTGAAAGATTGTTGATGGGACGTAAAGAATCAAATCAAACAAACTATCCTACTTTGACTTAAAACTTTGTACCATTATGAAATTTGACTTTTATGACATAACTGTCAACGTACAGTGTGGCTGGAAATCAAATTTGCACCCTTTGTTGTTTTTTGCGACCCTTAATTACATCTTTAGAGAAATAAAGCTCTTTTTGGGCGTATGCAATATCTTTTGGATAAACCCTGTCTAGCTTGAATACAGACCCTCTGAGGTAATATACCTGCTTCCTAATAAGTTCAGTATCATATTTTCGAAACATTATTTGACTAATGTAATTATATGGACAAATAGTGTGTGTCTAGATCCAAATGCTCCTGTAGGACTGCTCCTGTAGGACCTACAGGGACAGGACACTGATTGTCGAAAGGGATTTTGAAATAGTTTAACAGAGGACAAAAACACACAATATATGTTGCAATTGGCGCTTTAAGGGTTAAAATAAATCATCTGAGTGGGGATTAAAGTTTACAAGCTGATTGATTATATTTCAAAAAAGTATTCGCTCGTACTGAAATGATGGATAATAACATATTTAGTGTCTAAAACAGAAATAAAAATTCCAATTCTGATTGGATGCAGGTGCAGGTGTTAATAGATTGCATTAAAATTTGCCATAAACCGGAATAAGAATTAGACATTGGATTAAAATATTTCTGTACCCCCCCCCCCCAACACACACACACACACATTAAATACCATCCCGCGAAAAATGTTATACATCATGCACATGTGACACATAGCATGTAACACTTAGCAAGAAACTTCTAGTATACGTTACTGAACATACATGTAGCCCATGTAAAGTAGATTATCCAGTACTATAATGTTACGCCATCAAGAACAAATTTATTTAGGCACACATTGGAAGCATCTTCAAAGCGTCTTTAGACGTTTCTAATGTACACCTTAACAAATGTAATATACTTAGTTAATAACGACATACTAGCTTATAAGTTGATGTTGTATTTAATTAATTTACTGTATTTCATCACTAATATTGAGTCACTTTTTCAAAATTTATATGATTTTATTAAATATCAGGTTATATACAGTATAACACATCATTTTCTGTTTGCTGGAACAAGTGGCGAGAAAACTAGAAATGATTCAAAGGAGGAGTATTTGAAATTTTAGTTAGAAAAATAGGAATTAGAATTAGAAATAGGACAGAAACGTATTCAAATTGGATAAAAACGTTTTATTAATAGCTTGACTTGAAACATGTCTCAAATCGCACAAATTACTGAACATAGTTCCTCTTAAGACTTTCCATTTAAATGAGATTTTCAGCGACGTAGGGCCGGGCCTCAGACTCACAGACGACCCTGACCTAAACCTTTTATTGGTGGGTTAGCTTAACTATTTTTATGTTTTTAATACAGCAGAATCTAGGGTAAAATTGCCAGTCAAATGGTTTTGGCTGCTGTCAGTTCTAAGGCAGTGGTTCTGCTGTTGTTTATTCATTCTTTTTGTTGCTCCCATTGTTTGTGGGAGTTTAGTGTTAGTACTTTGTTTTGTTTTACAGTACTTTGTGTCCTTTCTAGAATTGCAATCGTCTCGCTGGAGAAGAGAAAGCTGGATGCTTGACTTTATTGTGTTCTGAATGTCATGTCGCTGTTAGCATGTTTTGACTCTTCCTCGTAGTACCATGTGTTGGTCTTGTAGCATTGTGGTATTTACCCGTCATACTCACTTACTTTTGGTGCATGATGTTTGTCTTTGGCTTGGCAAACCATGCCTCAAGGTTATAAAACGTGAGTTCATTCTCAGACTCAAAATAAAGCATAATGATTGGCTGCTTGCGGACACGTGTCCGCAATCAGCCAATCATTGCGCTTTATTTTGAGTCTGAGAATGTACTCAAGCTTTATAACCTTGAGGCCAGGGCTCAACTTGAGGTTTTATTTGGCTCAACTTGAGGTTTTCTATTACTCTGACTATCAGTGAGCCATGACTGCGTATCGTAATTTCATCATAGTATGTTAATTTGATTAGAATTTTTCTCTGTAAATATGCATTACATATGTTAGGAAGCCTCCATGCGAGATAAACAAACATTTTATCTGTTTTAAACCAGTGTTTCTAATGTTGACGGTTGCTCTACTGTGTCTTTGTTCCTTACTTTGTTACGTAGACCTAAGTGTCCTTTCTAGTTTTGCAATTATGTCACTTAGATATTTAAAAGACATAGTTGCTGAAATTCAATGGTCTTCATGCTGTCATGTGGCTGTCATGTGGCTTTTAGTGTTTGGTGTTATTCCACGTGTTGTTGTGACCTGGTTTGATCTGCAGTATGTGAATGTGACATTTCCTAATCATACTTCACACGCTTAGATAAACACAAGTTTTGAACGTAAAATTGTAAATATTTTCCTACCCATCAGTTTAAACTTATGTTTTGGTTTAAGAAATAGGAAAACTAATTTTTTGGTACGCATTCTTAAATAAAAGTAAGTGATGGTGCAAAGATCAGGAATCGATACAATCAAGTACCACACCTGACCCAGGATACCAATGGGAAAGTGACAAACTCACAGAAGACACCACAAACGAGAGCCAAGAGGTCAGCCCTTTCCCAGCAGGTGACCACAAAGCACATATAAACAGACGCGCACAAAACATAGCAAACACAAGTCAGAACAAAAACATAAAAGATCCACAAAAGAAGTACCGCCTTGGAACGGTCAGTAAAATATTTTACTGGAGGGCTTAAACCGATTTAACGGCGCCAACCTCACCCTTAATTCAGATGTGGATCAAGACACATAGATATTTGGTTTGCATGAAAGACCCCTAACTTATCAATGCATCATCTCCTAAAACATATAAATCAAGATATAACAAGGAGATAAAGCAAGGATAAGGACTCAACAGTAAATTAAACTGAATACCGGAGCAAAAGAAATCCAACAGGTAAACCCCGGTGGGCCCGACACACAGCCAAAGCATCAGGCCCCTACCATCTCATCAATAGATAAGTCTTTAAGTCGGAACCATCATAGAGTCTGAAGTCCGACCCACCGGCGTGCAATTAAAGAGGAAAGCAAAGTTGCCAACCGTGATTGGGTTGACTACCAAGCATGCAGTCTGTTGCAATACATTAATGTTATAGCCAATCTTTTTATAATGGGAAATTATTTTAATGAACTGCGCTGAATACTTACTTACGTTTTGGAGCACTTTTGCATATATAGTTCTAAAGAATGTATAGCCCGGTTTTAAAGCAAAATACATTCATTCCAGTGACACAATACAGTCCTATTGCCAACACTGGTGAAACACAGATTGTCCTATATACATGTTTCATGTAGCCAGTGCCTCTTTTAATCTATCAGTGTGATATTATACAGTTATTCAATGCCTGTTTGTAGTTTAGACAAAACTATTAACCCGAGGTAGTACCGAGGGGTAATAGTTTGACTATACTACAAACGGGCATGAAATAACTGTTTTATTACCCAACCTATTTTATGAAATACTTAGCAGCTTTTCTTGCATGGAGTTGCTGTAGACGATGCGGTTGTGTTGCAAAACAAAAAAATTCACCAAATCTGCTCAATTTTGGTCTCAAAATGTTCCGCTCGTTCTAACGAAGAAAACGAGTATCCACACTTTATGTTTCTGACCATAAACAACGGAGTGATTGGAGTTTAAAGTTGCCAAACCATGCTTTCTTTTCACCATTGTTGCATAACGTCTCCTTTCATAAACGAAACGATAAGCGTCTGTTGTGTTTTTAACAGGGAAACGGTTAACCGGGCCAAAAATTTCAATAAACATTACCACAAGAGCCAAGAGGTCAGCCCTTTCCCAGCAGGTGACCACAAGGCAGCAATGAACAGACGCGAAAGCATGAGAAACACAAGACACAAAAACCACAAATGATCCACAAAAGAAGTACCGCCTTAGAACGATCAGTAAAAATATTTTACTGGAGGGCTTAAACCGGTTTCACTTCGTATTTCATGACATTTTCACTACTTTGCCTAGTACAAACCTTCGCAAAAGTACTCTATCTCTAGACTTGAATGGTGTTTGCAGAACTTCTTTGTATATACATGTACATGTATAACAAAACCTCGTAAACAATATAGGAATTGTTTTGATGGTTTGCGTCCAGAATGAAATGTCATATAATGCAAGGGAATGACATGGGACAGTGCAAAGCGGTTCTTTACGAACCCTATTTCGACAATCATCTTCAAATTATCATCAGTTTGTCTGGTACAAACTATGCTTGTCTGTTAACTGCTAGACAATATAATTTTCTTCTATTCTGCTCTGACAGTTTGATCGGAGCGTTAATACTCTCTGACAATCACCGCCATTACAACAAATGGCCCGGCACAAGAGATTCCGGTACTTATCGATATTGCAACCTGCGAAGGCTCAGACAATCCTTTGCATTGTCTTGCCAGGGGCATGCGAAAAGGATAAACATTGATCCATATAAGCACAGCTTCTTTTTTGTGAGACATCAGCAAACAGTGCAAAACCAGATCAGACGCCGCATAACGCTGCGTCTGATCAGGTTCTCCACTGTTTGCTTACAGAAGTTTCTTTTGAAATTTGAATAAGATTAAAAAATATCACCAAGCAACCCTAAAATTGCAAACGAACTGGTCCAATTGATACTATCAATGAATGTTTGGAAAATAACATTCGGTATAATTTGGTTAAGGGTTATACCGAAATTAGGTCTCTTTATACCCACAAGATAGCTACGTGTGCATGTTTAGAATACGTATTGGTGCATAAAGATTGGGCCGCGACGAAGAAGTTTCTAACCAAGTAAGACTCATAATAGTCTGCGCAGACTTTTAAATCTTTGCATGTTTAGCTATGATATTTTCCATTGAGCGAATAACAAAGGAGCTGATCAGATTGTGCGGATGCCCAAGCTGGTTTGCGACTTTTGATGTTCGCATTTAATAATATCAGGTTTTTTAGCGTCGAAGCCCAATAATAAGCACCAATAAAACCTCATGAGATGGCCAAAATGTAAATAAATGAACCAATATTGGTGCATCGTCATATCGGTGCAATAATCGTCTCTCCGTGTAGGTGATTGCAGATCACAAAGTTATTACTTGACTTTTCGCTTACTGTAAAGGCGGCAACATCAATATTCATATCTGGGTGTGGTTTGGCTATTTCATCTGCTAAGGAAGGGAAATCAGGCTTATTAATAATTTGGTAAAGAGTAAATAGGCTTTTTGAGCCGCGCAATCGTGCGTGCATTTCATGAAAATCCTAACCGTATACACACTAAACTCACATTTATTAACCCTTAAAGCGCCTTATCACAAAATGTATGTTTTTGTCGTCCACTAAACAATTTGAAGCCTCATAGATAAACAGTGTGAACCCAGATCAGACTGCTCCTGTAGGAGCAGTCTGATCTGGGTCCACAATGTTTGCCTCCCTGCTTATGTTAAATAGACATTTTCAGATGCAACTATTTTTATGGCGTTTTAAGGACTAAATAATGACTGATGTGGTAGCACAAGATGATACAGTTATTTTTGAATAAAACCACGCCTCATTTTCAGCTTTTACCTATGCCTAAGGTTGACTAGTCCTAATTACGCATTCATGAGGCGCCGCCTTTACAGTAAGCGAAAAGTCAAGTAATACAGACTCGAGCATAAGCATCGATGTTACCATAGTTGAGATATACCCAACAAAAACACAACAGGTAAAACCAGTCAATTAAAATTTAAAAAAAAACAAGTGATGGGACGGTTAAAAGCATGCTAGATACTGCTGCATTGCAAATCGTTTGCAACCGGGGATTTGGAACTGTGTTCATTAAACTAGCCCATAAACCAGGTTGGTCAATTGGTAAAATGACATAAAATTTGCGTCTTTATTGTGTTCTCTCGAAGTAGGATGTTTTGATCAATTGACATTGTCTCGGTAGACCTAAAGGTACCCAGACGCTTATTCTTTACGCCTTTTATCTGCATACACTTTTCTTTACCGCGTGGTAGCCTTTGTCGTGTGACTACACTTTGGTTAACATTAGCACACTGGAGATAAACCTTACACAACCTGAAAAAAAATGAACGTAGTTTAATCAATCGTAATGGTCCCATCATACAAAAATTGGTTTAAGAAAAGTGAAAAGCATGTGTAAACTGCAGATATGCTTCAATTAATGAAACAAATGTCGTTTTGCTGTTTGAAATTGTATGCAGACAGTACCACTGAAACATGTTCACCGATTGCAATAAAGTCTTCTGTTTGTGCATGTGATAAAAACAAAAACAACAGATATTCATCTTCATTGAGAGAATACAAAAGCTTATTTCTGATCAATTCTTATTAAAATCCATGTGTGCCACATTATTCTTACTAAAATCCATGTGTGCCACATTATTCTTACTAAAATCCATGTGTGCCACATTATTCTTACTAAAATCCATGTGTGCCACATTATTCTTACTAAAATCCATGTGTGCTACATTATTCTTACTAAAATCCATGTGTGCCACATTATTCTTACTAAAATCCATGTGTGGCGGCGGTAGAAGGTCTCCCTGCCCTTCACTATAGTTTAGATTTTATTTTCTTGTCCTTTCGGATCATGTGCTTCATTGTGGAACTTTGAACTATTAGAGGGTCACTGATGACGCCTAAATGGCAGAAACTAGCTAGTCTGGCCCAGGAAAGATGCACACTCTAGTTTCAGTTCTATGGTGCAGTCTTTGCTTCCAAGGGTTACCCTTTTAAGATCATATTTAGTAAGAATTGATCAGAAATCAGCTTTTTTTCTCAATAAGATGTGAACTAAGTCAACGCGAAAATCATACTGTTACGTTTTGTTCTTCTTTTTTGTTGGGTATACAATACCAATACAAGTTTGTATAACTTTATCCATCATTTCTGCAGGCCTTACGTTGGTAGATGATACAAAAGTTTGAATGCTAAAATTTTCACAATTCGTGTGAGTCACTTAACTTTTTAGGACCCGAAACCACTAAACGGGTACATTGGCAAACAGTGAAGACCCAGATAAAATGTCGCTTTATGTGGCATTTCATTAAGCGGTATTTTTATCAGGGCCTGCGCTGTTTGTTAAGACAAAATCGATCTCCAGAGAAAAACTGCAATATGTTGTGGAAAGTAAATCTATGACCCCTTAACAGGACTTTAGTTAAGAGTGTGTATCGAAAAACTAATTTTCTTATTTCTCGACCAAAACATATGTTGTGTGTACTCAAAAGAACCGTATCAATGAGACGGTTCTTTTGAACACCCAAAAGATATGTTAAAACTGATTTTACAATTTTACGCTCAAACCTTTTGTTTATCTAAACCTGTGCCTTATTATGGACCATCCTGACTTAATCGTATGTAGCTTTATGGAAATATCCATTGGTCCTAAAAGGGTTAAATAAAGCAACAGAT
Source organism: Loripinus fragilis (assembly GCA_964019695.1). Taxonomy (NCBI): domain Eukaryota; kingdom Metazoa; phylum Mollusca; class Bivalvia; order Lucinida; family Lucinidae; genus Loripinus; species Loripinus fragilis. Next base: position 69,869,339 of record OZ026522.1, on the reverse strand, counting down.
CAATCAAGCACAACTTTAGAGAACGAATTACCACATGTATTATTGCCAACTGCACCCTTAAAATGATATACCTTATACATGTAGCCAGATACATTTCATCGAACGTAACGTTATTGTTTTTTCTCAGTCGAGATTAGAAAACAGCAACATTGGAATGCTAGTATGTGTAGGTATCTCGGAAATAGAGGATCTTATATGAGTGCTCATGTTTTATTGAATTTATTAAACGAGTTGGGGAAAAGAGATAAAATGCGAGGCTTGCCGAGCATTTTATCTCTTTTTCGCAACGAGTTTAATAAATTCAATAATACAAGAGCACGAATGTTAGATTCTATTTATCATATGACAGATACTTTAAAATCTCATTTCTGGCGTAAAAAGTTTATACTTTTGTCATTATGTACGCAACGTTGTTTTGGACGTCATAACGTTTCCCGTAAATCGATAAACCACTAGTGGTTTACAGATTTTATTGCATAGCGTTATATCACTCCCAGACGCGACGTCATATGATAATTCCTAATAGACCTAGCCCATAAACTCATCGCCCATCGCCCGTTTGAAGACTGGCTTAACTTCTAAGCTGATGGTAAAGAATCTGCATTTTATTTGTAGCTTTGGGACAACTGAATACCATGCGTTCATTTACCAAATTGCCACCAAATACGTTTAGATGGAGCAATGATACCGGCGAGTAGCTAACTGTCAAATCGAATGAAAACGAGTGTAAGTGTAAGTGATTCTGAATTTAGCTTATAGCAAGAAAATAAACAGAAATATTTAACCCTTGTCAACTTGAATATTTTTAGTTACAACACTCCCTCCAATGTTATCCGTTTAACTTGCAGTATTATGCAATTGATGCATTCTTTTGAGGTTAACATCAGGATTTGTTAACTCGAGAACAGCGAAGTTTACTGAGGCGAAGACGAGGTAAACATCATTTTCGAGGGTTGACTAATCCTGGTGTTAACCGAAAACGAATGCACTAATTGATTTGTTATATGGCACTGTCCTTCTTTTCCGAATTTTATAGCAAGTCTTTTCATATAAATTTTCTCAAGTAAGATGTTCATAGTGTACTGAAAACAAGCTTATTTAAACAATGCATGGCTTTTCAAGTTTCTGAAACGCTTATGAGATGTACAAAATATCTGCATTATTTCAATTGCTGTTCTCATAAGGTGATCAAACTATTAATTCAAAACATTCGACCTATGAAATATACATAAAAAATCATGCTAGTCTATCTTTATCCATCTCTTGAGTGAAATATATGATGGCCGTTTTACCATATTTATTTTCAGCTGCCAGGCAGCAGTGACAAAAGTGATGTCAACCTGTCCTTGGCTAAATTTTATTCATAACTGATGTAAGTGTTTCAATATCTGTTTTAGCTGTCTGGCAGTTTTGGCAAATCAGCGATGTCTACCTGTCCTGGGCTAAATTTAGTTAATCACTGGTAGACAACAAGATCTGTCACAACGTGTGAAAGCTAGTTTAAGCCAATCAGATTAGGTCTTAAATAGGAGTAACATAACAATCAAGTTTGTTTGGAACTGAAAATGTTCTCCGGTATAATCAAACGTGTGCACTCCACAAGCTAGAGGTCAAATCACTTTTAAAGCATTTCGTCATGGAAATGGTCCAAGTTACTGAAATTCTAAGCTTTGAAGACCCCTCCTCCTTTTTAGCTCATCTGGTGAGCTTTTGTGATCGTCCGTCGTCCGTCCGTCGTCTGTTTACAATTGACTTTAACGCCAACTCCTCCTAAACCCTAGTCCAATTTTGAAATAATTTAACCCAAATGATCCTTGGGTGACCCTCTATGGAATTTGTTCAAATGGTTCTGGTCCGTTGCATATCTAGGTCACAGAGGCTAAAATAGATTTTTGAGATGAAAACTTAAAAATCTTCTTGTCTGAAACCAAAAGGCCTAGAGCCTTGATATTTGGTATCTAGCATAACCCAGTAGACCTCTACCAAGTTCGTTCAAATTATAATCCTTTTTGGCCCCGCCCCGGGGGTCACATGTTTTACACAGGCTTATATAGGGAGAATGTGAAAAATCTTCTTGTCTGAAACCATAAGGCCTAGAGCCTTGATATTTGGTACATGTATGTTGCATCACCTGTTCAAATTATACCCCTGGCGCCAAAAATGGCTCCGTTCCGGGGGTCAAGTATTTTACATAGGCTTATATAGGGAAAAGGTGAAACAATCTTCTTGTCTAAAACCACAGGGCCTAGAGCCTTGATATTTGGTATGTAGCATAACCCAGTAGACCTCTTCCAAGTTTGTTCAAACATACCCCTGGGGCCAAAAATGGCCCCATCCCGGGGTTCACATGTTTTACATAGGCTTATATAGGGAAAATGTGAAAAAAGCTTCTTGTCTAAAACCACAGGGCATAGAGCCTTGATATTTGGTATGTTGCATCACCTAGTAGACCTCTACCAAGATTGTTCAAATTGTAACCCTGGGGCCAAAATGACCGCGTCCTGTGGGTCAAATGTTTTACATAGGCTTATACAGGGAAAGCACGAAACAATCTTTTGTCTGAAACCACAGGGCTTAGAGCCTTGATAATTCGTATGTAGCGTCACCTAGTGGACCTCTACCAAGTTTATTCAAATAATGCCCCTGGTGTGAAAATGCTCCGCCCTGGGGTTCACATGTTTACATAGGTTTTATATAGGGAAAACATGAGATAATCTTCTTGTCTGAAACCAGAGGGTCTAGAGCCTTGATAATTGGTATGTAGCATCATCTAGTGAGTCTCTACCAAGTTTATTCAAATAATGCCTCTGGGGTCAAAAATGGGCCTCCGTAGGGGTCGCATAAGCTCACCTGACTCAGACTGGCGCACATAGTACAGACTGGTGAGCGATTCAGTGCCACTATGGCCCTCTTGTTTCGAATTGCAATTTAAGTTTGTTTGAAAATAATGATTAGGTAGAGTGGGTCTCGCATCTTAGCATTAATTCATTCTCGTGTCTGGAAAAAATACAATCATAAACAGCAATTGTTTTTATTCTGCAGCTGGAAACCAATAAACAAGCCTTTGCAAACAGTGAATATCCAGGTGGCATTTAATCAAAACAATATGGCATTTTATCAGGGTATACACTGTGCTGAGATAAAAAGCAATAGCTGCATTCCAAGGACTGAAGTACATCTTAAAGGCAGAAGTTGTCTATGAAAGGCAAAACTTAGCTAGTCTTCATTTACCCAAGAGTACTATGGACCTCTCTCTCTTTCTCTAAATGACTGCAGGCTGCCACTTTACTGGGTATTTTCACATGGGTTCATATAAGGAATTTTAAGTGTAAAATTTATTTATTTTCTTACCCATTAAACATTTACTGTGAGTTTGTCACTTTCTCATTGGTATCCTGGGTCAGGTGTGGAACTTGATTGTATTGATTCCTGATCTTTGCACCCTTACTTACTTTCCTTAGGACGCGGTCTGCGACTCTGAGGTCTACGATCGAAACGGCGAACAATCATATATCTGCTCATACTGCGCAAATGCGAATGTTGATCTATGCAATTGTTGTGTTCCTGTGGCATAAGTTGGACTTCTCCCGAAATGTACAGATGATGCTCGTTGTGAAAAATTTTATTTTATGCTAACAATTTCTCGTTAGCCAAGACGTAGCGCATTCCAAAATGCAGTGTTACGGAATGGGTCATTCCTGAGCTAAGTTAAACGATGATCAATGCAGTGTCACGGAATGGATTAAATTTGGGCTTACGAAGATGAATGCAGTGTAACGGAATGGGTTACGCCTTGGCTAACGAGGATGAATGCAGTGTAACGGAATGGGTTACGCCTGGGCTAACGAGGATGAATGCAGTGTAACGGAATTGGGTTACTCCTGGGCTAACGAGGATGAATGCAGTGTAACGAAATGGGTTACGCCTGGGCTAACGAGGATTAATGAAGTATAACGGAATGAGTTACGCCTGGGGTAACGAGGATAAATGCAGGATAACGGAATGGGGTATGCCTGGGCTAACGAGGATGAATGCAGTGTAACAGAATGGGTTACGCCTGGCCTAACGAGGATTTATGAAGTATAACGGAATGAGTTACGCCTGGGGTAACGAGGATGAATGCAGTGTAACGGAATGGGTTACGCCTGGCCTAACGAGGATGAATGTAGTGTAACAAAATTGGGTTACGCCTGGGCTAATGAGGATGAATGCAATGTAACGGAATTGGTTACGCCTGGGCTAACGAGGATGAATGCAGTGTAACGGAATGGGTTACGCCTGTGCTAACGAGGATTAATGAAGTATAACGGAATGAGTTACGCCTGGGGTAACGAGGATGAATGTAGTGTAACGGAATGGGTTACGCCTGTGCTAACGAGGATTAATGAAGTATAACGGAATGAGTTACGCCTGGGCTAACGAGGATGAATGCAGTGTAACGGAATGGGCTACGCCTGGCCTAATTAGGATGAATGTAGTGTAACGAAATTGGGTTACGCCTGGGCTAAATAGGATGAATGCAGTGTAACGGAATGGGTTATGCCTGGGCTAACGAGGATTAATGCAGTGTAACGGAATGGGTTACGCCTAGGCTAACGAGGATAAATGAAGTATAACGGAATGAGTTACGCCTGGGTTAACGAGGATGAATGCAGTGTAACGGAATGGGTTACGCCTGGCCTAGCGAGGATGAATGTAGTGTAACGAAATTGGGTTACGCCTGGGCTAACGAGGATGAATACAGTGTAACCGCATTGGTTACGCCTGGGCTAACGAGGATGAATGTAGTGTGACGGAATGGGTTACGCCTGGGCTAACGAGGATGGATGAAGTGTAACGGAATAAGTTACGCCGGGGCTAACAAGGATAAATGCAGTGTAACGGAATGGGTTACGTTTGGGCTAAGGAGGCTGAATGCAGTGTAACAGAATGGGTTACACCCTCGGGGGGGATACTACCTATACATGACATAGTACGGATGAGCATGCCGAATAGCCCCCTTTTTCAAGACGGCCAGGCATATGATAAGCCCCCTTTTTCTAAGAAAAAAATATGACTGACACAGTTTTTCATCATTGTTATATGAATTGTCCCGTTTTCAGACACCCCTGTTTAAAAAACTCATATTTTGCTAAGATATTCAGCTCAGAAACCAAAATTGTAATATTTATTTGTAAATTCAGTGTACAGCCAGCAAAGAGGGTAATTAAAATTCAAAGACTATATATGAATATGTAAATATTTTGTTCAATCAAGTATATGAATAGGTCATTTTTTTTCGAAGACCAAGTATATGATTGGGGTAGGTTTCAAAAAACTGGCTCGAACACCCGTACCTAAATTCCCCCCCCCCAAGTTAACCCCCCCCCCCCCACACACACACACACACACACACACACACCGAGGTTACGCCTGGGCTAACCAGGATGATGCTTACAATAAGGGCACAGACCAGAATACTTAAAATATATTGCAAGAATTGTTCAGCGTCCTAGTTATTCAGTTTCTGCAAATCACAACAACTTTACGTGCCTCGGTCATGGTTTCATGGTTAAAGCAAATAATGCCGAAGACAGGAATTCCAGAAAGGTCAAAATAATCTAGGATGAAGGAATTTCAAACCATCGTTCGTATTGATACTACACACGCGCTCTTAAGACTATATGATCGTGAGTGCTCGATCTGGAAAATTTTAGCGTTTACACTTGCTTGAACCCAGTCATAAACAGATTCTATTAGTTCGAAAGTTCTGATCTAAAAGATCATTACCGGCTCTCTGAAATTCATTTTCCCTTTGCTTACAAATAAGGCATTTTATTGGTCTCGACACTAATCCTCCGTAAAAACACTGAATATTACTCTGTCGTTGTCGGAGACATACAGCAATAAAGCATTTGAGCTGTGCCATGTGATTTCCAACAATGTTGCATTTTGACAAGTGTAGACTCAGACGAGCCTGTGCAGCCTAGCTCCTTTTAAGCTTAGAAACTCCAAATGCTGTTTAGTCAGTAGCTTAACAGGCATAGAATATTAAAGCGACTAGCAAATGCTCTGATCAGACTGCGCGTAAGAGCAGGCTGATCTGAGGCTTTGCTGGTCGCACATACCATATTGTTGGAAATCTCATGTTGCGGCTCATTTGCGCTTGAAATGAGCAGGGCCATGCAAAAATGCACCTTAGCCCTTTTAAGATTTAAATCGAACATACTTTTCATTATTTTGAGATTTCATATTACTCATTTCAAAGGTGTTCAATCGCGTGGAATTTACAAAATACTTTGCACCTTTTGCATGTTTGGACATTTTCTGCGACTCTGACAGCATTTTTAAAATCCTTTTCAGATCAATGATTTTCCATACAGCTTCATATAGTCCGCTAGAACCTAGGTAAGACAATTCTGAACGGGGTTACATCAATTGTTCTAGTTTGTTTGAATGCATTTGAAATGGTTATGCTCTGAATGTTGTTGTTGAATGATAGGTTGCTGCTGATTTCCACGCCCAGATACAACTTGGCCATGCAGCAGGTATTGGCTTGGGATTAGAGTTCTAGACCTGGTAACGTGTATTACAACACACTTACCAGGATTGAACTCCATATTCCATTCCAACTTCCATTTATTGAGGTGATCAAAATCCTGCTGCGAAATTTGAGCGTCTTGCAAGCTGGAAACTGCCAAGTAAATGGCCGTGTCGTCAGCAAACAATCGTACCTTAGACTTTGTTGAATCAGGTAGGTCATATATATATATGAGAAATAAAATTGGGCCCAGGACAGAACCCTGAGGAACCCCTGATGTGACAGGTACAATGTTGGATCTTCTCATTTTCTAAGACAACAGTCTGGGTACAATCAGATAGAAATGCTTGAATCCATTTTAAGGGTAGGGCCTCTAATTCCATATCTGTGGAGTTTAGGCAGTAGTTTGTGGTGACTTACCTTGTCAAACGCCTTCGAGAAGTCAAGTAAGACTAGGTCAGTTTGACTACCAGCTGAGCAGTTCCGCATCAAGTCTTCTATGAGAGTAACAAGTTGCGTTTCACATGATCGTTTGCTATGAAAACCGTGCTGAAGGTCATAAAGCAGTTTGTGCTTGTCCATGTGGGATACTACATTCGTAGCAACGATATGTTCTAACACTTTGCATAGAATACTAGTCAATGAAATGGGCCTATAGTTTGAAGCAAGGCTGGCATCTCCCTTTTTGAAAAGGGGACACACAAAAGCTGTACTCCAATCCTTCTGTCCCCTCCCGGTGTCAAGGGACCGTTGAAAAATGACCTGGAGAATAGGAGCTATGACATCACGGAGCCTTTGAAGAACCAGCGGCTTTATCTGATCAGGTCCTGCTGCCTTATGGGGATTAAGGTCCTTCAACAATTTAACAATGCCGTTAAGGGAGACAGAGATGCTTTCCATTTTGGGTGTACTATTAAGAATCTGACATTGTACTTTAGATGGATACATTGCTCCTCTGTCTGAGAGGTCCTGCACAGTCATGTATGCTAATTGGCTCAGTTTCAACGGTGACGTTGGTGTGAACACTGACTGGAATTGGTTATTAAGAATGTTGGTCTTGTCCACAGTGTCTGAGTACAACTTACCATCCTTCTTGAGTTGGGCAATGCCTTTTGAATCCTGTTTTGAATTTTTGAGAAGAGAACAGTTTTTTGGAGGCATAAGTATTTTTGTTATTTTCAGAGCTTGACTGGCAATGTGGCTCAGGCTGTTCGGAGGTATCTGTAAGGCCTAAAATGTCTTCATGCGAGTTGAACATTTCTTGTACTTCAACATCAGCAGAATCTAGGGTGAAGATTTGGTACCAGTAAAATGCATTTAAGCCCCCCGGTGGCTTAGGCTGCTGTCCATTCTAAGGCGGTGGTTCTGCTGTTGTTGACTTTTTGTTTATTGTGACTCCCATTGTGGGAGTCTGTAATTGTTCTATGTTTTGTTGTACGTTACTTTATGTCCAGTCTAGTATTGCAATCATCTTGATGGAGAAGAGAGAGCTGATTGCTTTGCTTAATTTGTCTTCCTGGTGTCTCGTGATGGTTGAGCGGCTCTTCCTCGCGGTGCCATGGGGTTGCCTGCAGTTTGTGATTGTGGTATTTCCTCATCATACTCACATACTATTGTCAATATACATATTATGAGCCTGTTTTAGTTTGTGTTTCACCAGTAGCCTTGCCTCAACAAAAGCATGCCTGTCTGAAGGGCGTCTGAGCCTTTTGTATTTATCATACAGACTGCCTAGCTTCCTGATGGAGCGTTTTAATTCCTAGGTGATCCAAGGTAGTGACGACTTTGTACTTACTATTCAATGTGGGACAAACAGCTCAATTCCTGACTGTAGAGCTCCTTTAAATTGATTCCAGAGTAAGTAAATGGACTTACCTTCAGATGACACTAGGAAGGACTCCTTGTAATAGAGCATATGGTTATCAAAACCTTCCCAGTCAGCTTTTTTGTACATGTACATCAGTCTGGGCTCGTTTAGTTACCTGTGGTTTTATGAAGACCTCAGATAGCACTGCATCATTGTCTGCAATACCTGGTTTAATTACCATAGATTTGACCAAGGTTGGATTGTCTATCAGGAGTATGTCTAAGATGTTAACAACTCGTGTTGGATGGGTCACCAACTGTGTTAGGCTAAATGAAAATTAGTAATTGGGCATGATCAGGAAATACCACAATCACAAACCGCAGCCAACCCCATGGCACCGCGAGGAAGAGCCACTCAACCATCACGAGACACCAGGAAGACAAATTAAGCAAAGCAACCAGCTCTCTTTTCCCTATCAAGATGATTGCAATACTAGAATGGACATAAAGTAACGTACAACAAAACATAGAACAATTACAGACTCCCACAATGGGGGTAACAATAAACAAACGGTCAACAACAACAGAACCACAGCCTTAGAACGGACAGCAGCCTAAGCCACCAGGGGCTTAAATGCATTTTACTGGTACCAAATCTTCGCCCTAGATTCTGCTGTTGTTGAAGTACAAGAAATGTTCAGCTGGCATGGAAGCCTTCTAACTAATGCAATGTATCACCATGGAGAAACACTCTAATCAAATTAACACACCATGATGAAACAAAGACAAGAGCTCATGACTCACAGATAGTCCGAGCTTAAGAAAACCTCAAAGTGGGCCACGGTGGGTCCAGCTACAGATAAGCATCAGGTACCAACCCACCAATTAAAGCTTTACGTCAGAGCCGTCATAGAGTTGAGGCCTGACCCACCGTCGTGCAATTAAAGAGGAAACCATAGATATAAACCGTGATTGGGTTTAAAACCAGGCATGCAGATTGTCGCATGATATTCAAGATATATTCAACCATTATATAACGTAGCTCATACTGGTGTTTGTGCTTACATTCAGCAGATGGTGAGGATATTATCTGTACAGGAAATTTTGGGTAATTTAAGTCAGAAAGAGGGCAAAGATCAGCAATCGATACAATCAAATATCACACCTGACCCAGGATACCAACGGGCTAGTGGCAACGTCACAATTAGACATCACAAACGAGAGCCAAGAGGTCAGCCTTTCCCAGCAGGTGATCTCAAGGCATAACAAACAGACGTGCATGAACGTATAACAAAACAAGACAAATCAAGATAGATATAACATAAATGATCCACAAAAGAAGCACCCCCTTGGAACGGTCAGTAAAAATATTTTACTGGAAGGCTTAAACCGGTTTAACGATGCACCTACCTCACCTTAAATTCAGATGTGGATCAAGACACATATATGTTTGATTTGCATGAAAGACCCCTTACTTATCAATGCGTCATCTCCTAGAACATATAAATCAAGATATAACAAGGAGATAAAGCAAAGATAAGGACTCAAAAGTAAATAAAACTGAAAACTGGAGCAAAAGAAATCCAACAAGTAAACCCAGGTGGGCCTGACAACAGCCAAAGCATCAGGCCCCTACCATCTCATCAATGGATAAAGTCTCCCAATATCCATGTATGTCCCTTAATAGTTGACACCCTCTCGACTGACTTTCTTAACTCTTCGAAGCTCTGTGGCTCAGACTCATCTGGTTTGTAATAAGCAGCAATGTGTCAGGGTACAGACCCTGCAAGTTGTAGCTTGATCCATAATATCTCGCATTTTGTTTCCCAATCCTGTACCCTATTTGCAATATATAAATCTCGAACGAGGCTGAAGACTCCTCCACCCCTAGAACCCCTATCCCGCCTAGACATCGTATAATACAAGCTGTCGGGAATAGCCTACCTTTTGTCTACCTTTTGTCTTCTGGGAAACTTCTTAAGCCCTAATGCTTATAATTCCTCTCAACTAATAATTGACTTGTCGTCACTTCCGGTTAATTGAGAACTACTTAATATATGTTGGTCTGGTCGAACCTTTGAGATCTCCATAATTAATCTAATTTTGTCTTGAATTCCAGACCTGTCTTCGAATTTACGACTTCCAATGGTAAGCTATTCCAAACTGGGATATTTCTCAGTGCAAATGAGTGTAACTTAACTTATTTGTTTGCAGGGGGGTTATTTAATTTCAAGATATGTCCTCTTAGCTGATTATTTTCCGTGAATGTAAAAAATGTACTCATATCAATGTCATCTATTTTATGAACTATCTTGAATACTTGTATATCAAATCTCTTTCTACGGTAGTCCAGTGTAGGAAGATTCAACTCGATTAAACACTCTCTTAGGTTAATCCACGCAATTCAGGAACTAGACGTGTTGCTCTGCGTTGGGCATTTTCCAGGATTTGTTTATATTTCTTGATGGTTTGGTAAAATACTAGGTTTCCATAGTCAAGATGAGATCTGGCTAAAGATTTATAAATTGTCAAAAACAGGTCTTTGTCCATATAAGTAAAGGAGCTCTAGCGATAAGGCGTACATTTTCCCTCGTTGACATGATTACAAAACCTTAATTTTCAAATTGCCCTTATGTTTTTAAAATTGGACTGTTTCGGTAGTTAAATATGCATAGAAAGCATCAAAATAAGTTTCAAAGCGATTCATCATTTACAAAGCCGTGAAAACTTGCGCCTTCTACTCCCACCCCTCATTTTACGTCTTTAGACTGGGTGCCATTTCGACGAGAGTTTTAGTAAATCCTTTGCAGGTTTTCAAAAAGTCAAAGTGCTAAAATATTAAGGATATAAGTGCCCTTCATTTCCAAAAATTTGCGGGATTCCTTCTGCGCATGCGTACGAAATATACCTAAAATTGTGACGTTTGTCATTGAAAAGATGAAACTGGCGTCTTTCAGTTTGTTTTTAGATGCTTTCCCCCCCTAGACCCAAGATGTCATTTGGACAATTAAATGTCGCTATACAAATATATAACATATGTAAAGGGCGTCTTGGGTCTAGGGGGGGGGGAGGGAAGGGGTTGTATAAGCGAAAGAAGACATCAAATGTCTGACAAAAATATACCACTTTGCAAGATGGTCGTTTTTATTGTACATCAACTGTATAAATAGTTTTACTGTACATAGCGTGGTTACTTGTTTAACGGTCTAGTTCCCATACATGTTAACTGAATAACAAGCACAGTTGATGATCGAAATAAATTCTCATTCAATAAGAAGTAGAGTTATTACATGCATGAAGGAAACCCCGTTTTAAATATACAAATTCGGGGGCAATGTTGCATCGACGGCTCTTCTATATATATTTGTTGAATGTGCCTACTTTCTCCAGTCGTTATTTCAACAAAATAAAATTAACGTCTCGTTTAGGGAGATTGCTCGCCTTACCGCTAGAAATTCTTTCCCCTTTATCAAGCTTATGATTCTATTCACTTTCTTAACAGTATTATTAATATGCTCATCAAACTTCAAGTTTTTTTTAAAATAATATGCCAAGATCACTCTTAGAGCCCTCTGTTGAAAGTTCATGCAAGTTATTCTGGGTATCAGACATTCCATATTCATATTCAAATTGTACATTACCAAAAGAGACCATTTTACACGTTTTGATGTTAAAACCCAGCAGCCAATCTTGACTCCACTTACAAAGTCTTTCTATATCCTCTTGCAACTCCTTTTGATCAGCCTCTAATGCTATATTACCATATAGTTTACAATCATCCGCAAACACTTTGCATACACTTCCCATGACTCCTGACAGGTCGTTTATATATAGTTTAAACAAAATCGGTCCTAGAATAGATCCCTGCGGTATACCTGATAATAGATCAGTCCACTTTGAAAGGTTACCATTAATAACTACTCTTTGTTCTCTCTGTTTTAAAAAGTCTTTAAGCTACAATAACAATGACCCTTTTATACAATACCCTTCCAGTTTCTTAACCAATCGCTTATGAGGAACACTACCAAACGCCTTTTTAAAGTCTAAATACACTGTATCAACTTGTAAATTAGTATCTAATGCATCAGTCCAGTCTTCCATCACAGTAAGAAGTTGTAAAATTGTGCTCCTATTCTTTCAAAACCCAAATTGATTGTCAGATAACAAATTGTGTCTGGACAAATGATTCATTACTTCTTCCTTTGATATTACTTTCCAGAAGTTTACATAAAACTGAAGTCAGTGATACAGGTCGGTAGTTTCCTGGTTCTTGTTTGTTGCCTTTCTTGAATATACAAAGTAAGTAAGGGTGCAAAGATCAGGAATCGATACAATCAAGTACCACACCTGACCCAGGATACCAATGGCAATACAAGTTATATTAGTCATTTGGTACACATCCAGTAGATATGGATCTCTGAAAAATCTCAAATTATGGGAGATATATCTCTTCAGCACATTCTCTTAGGAAAAATGGATGGCAGTTATCAGGGCCACAGGATTTCGACATATTAAGGTTCTTTAATTGTTTAAGTAATTTTTCTGGCTTTATATTGATTAAAGCTATATTGTCCTTCTCTTTCACTTTTGGCTCTAAGTCAGGTATTTCGGAACCTCCTTCAACAGTAAAAACTGACGCGAAAAAGTCATTGAAGATTTCAGCTTTATCTTTGTCCTCCGTTTTAATTTCACCATTTGCGTCTTTCAAGTCTCCAATACTGCTTTTACTCTTAGTTTCCTCTTTCACATGGCTCCAAAATGACTTCGGAGATTTTTAACACTTTCTGCAATGCCTTGTTGATACTTCTTTTTAGCGTATGTCACAGCATTTGAAAGTAAGAAAGAGGGCAAAGATCAGGAATCGATAAATAAAGCACCACACCTGACACAGGATACCAATGGGAAAGTGACTAGGTCACAATTAGACATCACAAACGAGAGCCAAGAGGTCAGCCCTTTCCCAGCAGGTGACCACAAGGCATCAACAAACAGACTTGCATCAAAGCATAGCACACCAAGACAGAAATAACATAAATGATCCACAAAAGATGCGCCGCCTTGGAACGAAGCACTATTTTGCAATTTACAATATTCTTCGTAATCTCTATAACAATGACTATGTGTAAAACGTTTTTTAGGCGTGATACTTTTTCTTAACTTTTCTCACACAATATTGGTCCATTCATTTTGGTTTATTAAATTTCTTATTATTACTTTTCACCGGCACATAATTGTCAATACAATATTTCACTTTATTCATAAAGAAATTCCAAGAATTCTCTGTGTCCAAGTCTGACATTTTATTTCACTCATCATTTTGTAAATATTCGGGAATTTTTTATCTGTAGCCTGCCTTATAAAAAATCAGGCATTTGTTGTTGGGTATCATATCTTTCAAATTTACACAATACATCAAAACCTATACTCACATGGTCACTTCCACCTGATTTGTCCCCTATCTTGATACTGTCAATAATCTCCACTTTATCAGTAAATAATAAGTCAAGGCAACTAGGATCCTGGCCCTCCGTAAATTGTGTGAATGAGTCTATGTGTTTACATAAAAAGTTATCTCAGCATTGTAAACTTCAGAAGTTAGTCAGGACTCTGTGCGTACCACTATATAAGTTATAATAAATGCATTTGAAAAAAGTGAGAAATTTCACTTTATACGCGATTTAATTCGCGCTTTCTCTCCCGGAGTGTATATACTGGGATTGGTCCTATGACACAGACAGACAGAGGTCGGTGAGCTGTCTTGTCAGTGAACTGTCTCATAAGAGTATTACTAAACACCGGAAGGAATGGTCCTCCTACAGACAGGTACATTATGGACATTATTTTTTATTGGTAATGACATTACGTTACGATTTTTATCGCAAATTTTCATTTAAACACCTCCACATTTATAGTTTAATCGCAATTATGACCTATCTTGCTAAAAACAACCTGCTTGAAAAACCTTCCTTCCGTTCCGCGGAAGTAACGTTCTTTTCGGTATTTAGCTATACCCAGTATTAAGTCACATGATCTCAAAAATGGCTGCGCCCTGGCGACAAACTGTTGAAATGTCGAGAAGTTACATAAAAGTGTACTGTAAGCACATACAAACAAAATTTTATTCGAAAAAATCATGCGAGAAAAGCAAACATCTTTGCATTAACCCAGTTTTGTGTGACAGAAAATTCATGTCAACTCGTGAACGAAGTGAGAAACGCAGACTTCAAAGTCCATCTAAAAATATCATTGTATTTTCTTGCCCTAGATTATTTAGCACATGCAGTTTAGACGAGAGAAAGTGTTGGCAATGCGGTGCAGAAACAAACAAAAAGGAAGAGCTCTTCTTTTGTAACTGTGGTGTGGTTCAGGAGGTTCCAACCGATCTTAATTATTTTCAGGTAAAGTATGCTTGCTTATTCTCTTAAACAGTGATACGTCACATCCCGCTCTTGATCATCGAGGTGCTTTACGCACTCGGTGAATACACAGGTAATTCTCCGTTATCCCTACGTGTTTTTGTGAATTTATAACTTGCAATATCTTTAAAACTACTTTAAATTTTGTGTTGAAATTTTCAGGACATATTCTAAATATGATTTCCTTTCGATAACTTAAGTGTTTTAAGAGCAATCGGGCATATGTATGGATATATTTTTGGTTAAAATTTCATGATTTTGAACGCTTTTTAATAAGCGTCTCGCATTATTTTCACCGAGTATCTCAGCGGAGCTCTTCAGTGTGAAGTTACATAATGCCTAAATTACCCGGATGACTAAACAATAGAATTGTTAATTTGATCTCCATTCTAATTGTAAGTCATCCTGGCATTTTAGGCTATCTATCTATCTTTTTCTACTGGCACGATTGCATGCGATCATTATGCCAGGGAGTGAGAATTGGAATTTTGAAGAAAAAAACAAAACAAAAACACAAGAAAATTCTTTCGGCTGTGTTATTGACTAAATGAGTTGTGCCCTAAACTCCTCAGTAGTCTGGGAATTGACCACCGAAGGAGAAAGACCATTCCACTGTGTAATGGTTCAGGGAAAAAATGCGTTCTTCAGGACATCACTGTATGTCTGGTATCTACAATAGTGGGCATTGTGTGATGCCCTGGTAGATTTCAAACTGTGAGCAGGGGTCAGATATACTTGTCTTTTTCTATAGACACAGCACCAGAATGTATCTTATGAAAGAGAAGCAGGGAGGACCGATCCCTACGACTCTATGCAACTTCACGCTGAAAAGCTCTGCTGATATACTCGGTGAAAATAATGCCAGACACTTATTAAAAAGCGTTCAAAATCATGAAATTTTAATCAATAGTATCTCCATAAATAGCCCATTATTTTATAAACACTTTCTTTATAGAAAGAAAGTCATATTTGAAATCGGTGCTGAAAATTTTAAGGCAAAACTTTGAAAAGTTTTAACTTTTAAAGATATTGCAAGTTATAAATCCACCAAAATACATATACACGCTAGAGAACCTCTGTACTCGAACAGCGCAGTCGTCGCGTGGTGGTCACAGTCGACGAGTGGAAAATTGGCGCGTTTATGTGCACCTTGCTGTTGAAAAAGGTAAAAAAAAATCTCAATATTTTACTTCTGAGAGTATTTTTTGCTGATTATTGTCACTAATATATCCAGCTTTGTATCTGCGTAACAATACGTGTATGGGTTAAGCGATAGTCTATACAGCGCCTTATATATACAAAGAAGGTGATTTTTCTCCAAAAAAAAGGATTAAAGATTTTTTTGTTTATATTCTGAAATTTATGCTTACTTTAGATAAAATACTAATTACCAAGCCTTTAATGTGCAAAAGTTTGAAATCTGTGGGTAGAGCATTTTGAAAGTTATTCAAGTATTTAATACTGTACGCACAGTTTTCTATATCGGGTGTTCTGGCCCAATGATCAGGTGCTCCTGTACACAGTCGTCTGGATTAGATAAAAGAGAACTGTACGCATATGTCGCGGATTGTCCTTGCTATATTTGAGCCAGCACATGTGTTTTGGGGTACGTATTGCATTTTCGACCAACGAAAACCCAGGCAAGCCTGTGCAGACTCGCATTAGCCTTTGTTACTAATCATACACAAAGTATGGATGAAGAAAAAGACTCGAAGCAAAATTTGGACCTCTAGTCCAACTAGATGCGTCGTAAGTAACGCAACGACACCTTAGCAGGTGGCATGCCCCCATTAACAAATTCAGACGTGTTCAATCTTCCAATCTAATCCATGGCCAATGGATTTAACTCGTTGCATGCTGGGATATTTTCTATGCTTTTTGTCATCTGCTGATTTTACCTGATCTGGGTCCAAACTGTTTACTAAGGTTATCAGCAGGCGGCACTTTATATAAAGAGTGTGGTCAGACGCCCTTATCAACTAGCTCCCCGGGCAGTACACAATCACTTAAATGGTATTGACCAATTCGCGCCGGTTCAAACCGGGGGGGGGGGGGGAGGGGGGGAGTGGTGACAAGTCAAGAGCTCTTTAAAATTGTAGGTATACTTTCCAGTATCTCACTTCTGGAAAACGGAACAAACCTTAGATAGTCCACGCGTCAGGACGCGTTGAACTAAATATTTTTCACGTTTTGGTAAATTTGTTGGCATTCCTTTGCTAATTTACAGCCACAAAGCAATCACGGTCCACCCAGGGG
Source organism: Loripinus fragilis (assembly GCA_964019695.1). Taxonomy (NCBI): domain Eukaryota; kingdom Metazoa; phylum Mollusca; class Bivalvia; order Lucinida; family Lucinidae; genus Loripinus; species Loripinus fragilis. The sequence goes on along the minus strand of OZ026522.1, from coordinate 69,852,341 downwards.
GGGGGGGGGGAGGTACGATAATTTGATACATGCGTAGGCTCGGGGCATTTTTTTTTTGGTTTAAATTTTTTGAATTGAATATACATTATTATTATTATTATTTTTTTTTTTTTTTTTTTTTTTTTTTGGGGGGGGGGGGGGTAGAAATATTAATATTTTGGGGGAATGAAGATTCTGTGGATATTTTTGGGGGGTCGGGACAAAATTGGACTAGTTTTAGGTGTCTCTTCTATGTATTTTAGGGTATTTTCTTGAGGTAAATGTACAGAATGAGAATATGAGAATACCCCCCCCCCCCCCCCACACACACACACACACACTCACCCTGGGTCACAGTCTATGATGAGAAGTTGCTAGCTAGGTGATCTGTGATGGCGGATTGAGATAATTTCTGGCGATTTTATAGAGGATGCTACTTGTTAATCATACATGTATTAAATCTGAACATATGTTGATCTATGCTCTACGGGAGTTCGGCTTATTCTCTATATTCTTGAGCTCCTACTAAATGGTCCGTGATCGTAGTAAAATTATGGTTTAATCTCACAATAGTTTTCAACCCCGTAAGGCCAAGCTACCCACACCATAATCTAATACTGTCACGCAGAACCGGTCTCATCCCAATAATGTTACATGGCAATGTATCAGCGGATGGACAACGCCAAATATCTCCCCAAAATTTTCGGAGGATAAAATAAACAAGAATATTCAACAATGAACTTTAAAACGCATTACATACTTTCCTTTTTAAGTATAAACGGGTTAGCATACGAGATCTTGGCGTGAAGTTATATTTAATGCATGCATGTATAGCTCTCTAATGAGAATAGGCCTGTATTTGGGATAAAAATTGCATCTTCATACCTGTTCAGCGAATGCTCGCATGAGCCTCGGCTGTTTGTCTAAAATCTCCTGTGCTGTCTTAGTTCCAGGAGAATTTGTAATTAGCCTGCGAATACTGAATAAGCACGTAAAATCGGGCCACTATCGGCCCACAAGCAAAACGCCATCCTAACGGCGTTTCGCTGGCGGACCGATAGTGGCGCGAGATTGGATACTGGCTGGGCCTATCATCTGCCGAGGTCGACTGTTAACTAGTTTTGCTGTCAGTAGAGCGGCAAACAGTATTGACCCAGATCAGACTGAGCCTACACTGTTTGCAAAAAATATTTCTAAAATGTTCCAGTAAAGGACAAAACAAGTTTTATTGTGATTAGCGTATTTTCGGCATTTAAAAGAGATTTTGTTTATTTCCAAAATGTAATGCTTTTCTCTGAAAATTGTGCAGACCCTGATGAAAAGTCGCATTATGCTTGCGGCAATTCATCGCGGCCTTCACTGTTTGCCACAGTGCCTCTTTTAGGAGAAAGTACAAGGGGTCAACAGAATTACTTTAGCTTGCTGTAGACTGCAAAAGTGGTCGTAAGCTATTACGTCATACGTATCGTGTTCCAAATATAGCAACGTTTTGGATGTTGAGTAAGATTTTTTTTGTCCTAATCATTTCTTAATCTTACGGACCTTTCTCCTTCGGGTCCTGCCGGACGTTTTGCTGAGCCTGATCTGGGCCTAAACTGTTTGTATGATCAATCTCAAACATTTTCATCTTAAAATGCTTGCAGAAATACACTATTAACGTTTTGCATGCTGATTCTGTTTTACCACATACCATTTTGTCATCATAACCAGATTATAACTATATCGAGCCAAGCCACTATCGGCCCGCCAGCTAAACGCCAGTTGCTTGATTTCTAATATAATAGGTGCTTACTGGGTACAGGCTCAAACCGTTTGGATCCAGATCAGGCTCCAAGTTTTGTCAAAATAGTAAGTGAGTATAACCAGAAAATACCACAATCACAAACCGAAGACAAACCTATGGCACCGCGAGGAAGAGCCACACAACTATCACGAGACACCAGGAAGACAAACTAAGCAAAGCAACCTGCCCCCTCTTCCCCATCAAGATGATTGCAAAACTAGAATGGACATAAAGCCTGGTCGCAAAGCCCCCGGAGCAATCTGATACCAAAATCGACTCTTCCCCGCTAGTGTCAAATAGTTTGATCCAGATCGGGTTGACATTTCAAGCTTTCGTCCAACCATTCGTTTATTCGCAGATCGGCCATCTATTGGCCTCTTTTTTTATTCTACGTGGTAAGCTTGTATGGCTAAATATGATATCCATATAATGGAGTCCCTCCCAGGGGTTTGGGAAACACGGGGAATGACATTTATTCCAGGGGAACATTTAGAGTGGAACAGGGTAGAAAGGCAATATTGGGGTTCATGGAACCTAAGAAAACAATTTTCAATTCTTGGGGAACAGGGAAACAAGCCTATTTATTTCAGGGGAACAAGGGAACCGTTATCCCCCTAGGAGGGTCTCATAAGCGTTCCAATTTTCAAACCACCCACCAATTTGTTTGTCTGTTCACCCGTCTGTCAACCACATATTTTATTGTGTCTCTGAAGCACTCCTTTGCATACTCTTCAAACATACACTGTAATTTGTGACCCCATACCATGATCAACACCACATTTGCAGTAGAGTATGCAGCAGAGATATATGAAGGGCCATTGTTGTCCTGGGCATACTCCTCAAGCACGCACTATGTCATAAATCGCACGTTTCATTGAATTTTATGATTCTGTAAAGCGCATATATATCTTTTTATGAAATCTGTAAAATTTTAACCTTGATCTAAGTATCACCCGGGCGTGTCACTCGCCAGTGACCCTGGTTATTTTATGCACTAAAATGCATGTATTGCCCAGCAGTGATAAATTAAGTAGCAAACCTTGCAATGGTTATAAGAGAGTGTGACACAGCCTGTTTTATGTATTGGCATTGCTTTGAAATTGTTGCCGAGACGTTTTGGCATCGCTGGGGACAAATAAACAGCAATTCAATCGCTCTGGCTTTGTTAATACCGCTCGTGCTCCCATCGACTGCGTCCAGATACAGCTTGACGAATGCGTACAAACTAAATATTTAGTCACTCGACATATGGGACAGTCCACTTGACTACTCAAAATTTGCGTACAGAAGAAAAATGGCTTGCCACTTCGCAAATAATAAACAGAAACAGTTCAAACTTTCTAATCCTCCACTTATACGTATTCTTCATTATTTGATGACATGAACATGATAATTGATGACTTTAATAGCACATTTATTAGTCATCGAACACATTTCGGGCACATAAAATCCAATTGATTAGCCAGAAACTGACTGGTACTCTGCTGGTTTTAAAATTTAAAAGCTCTTATCGGGCCAGAATGTACTACAATACCTAAGCAATAATTCCAAATGCAAAAAACATCGTGAAAATTAAAATCTGTAAAGTACTGGCTCATAGAATGGATCACAGTAAACCAAAATAGTATGTTTTGTGCACCCGTCGACTGCGAACACCACGCGATGACTGCGCTGTTCGAGTACAGAGGTTCTCTAGCGTGATATAGATAACGGAGAATTACCTGTGTATTCAACGAGTGTGTAAAGCACCTCTATGATCCAGAGCGGGATGTGACGTAGCACTGTTTAAGAGAATGGTAAATCAGATTTTTAGCTCGCAACCAGTATTGGAACATCTGAGAAGCCGGTAGAATTAAAATGAATTTTTATAAAAAGAAGAAAACTCGTGAAAAAAAAAACAGCATCACCCACCAAAAATTTCTTTGCCTATTATTAGTATAAAATATTGCAGTAATATAGCGAGATTTTACTTAGATCATCTGTTTAAAGTGTGTTTATGGAGCTATGCAAAATAAGTTCTTCAATCAAACATGTTAAAAGCCAACAATTTAACTGATTTTGGCATCAAACTTGTTCTAAATCATGTTTTCATTAATGTCATTGGTTGAAATTAGCTTAGTTATTGAAATAATCATTTTTAAAGGCCAAACTATTCGATTCATAAAGGGTCCCCCAATAGACATAAAGTGTGTCAATCTGTTGTTTACAATGTGACCTAACTGCTTAAAACGGCAGGGATAAATTGTTTTTGCTCAGATCAGCCGGTTTCAGTTGTTATTTATCTTAATTAGGCCCGGACCTCTAATGTTATTGTTTCCCCAACCCAACCAAAGGGTGGGGGTCTGCATCAGCATAGCTTAGTGAGGCGTCCACATTAGTGTTCTGCACTGTATCTTCTGAACCAGTGGGTGCCATGGATTTTGGCAAAACATATATAGAAGCATTGATGGGGTGGAAGAACGAGGTTGTTAGATTAGTGACCTTGACCTTATTTTCAAGGTAACAATGCTATAAAGACTATAGAAAATCAGTCTTGTCTGCACTCTAAGCCTTAACTGATAGGTGGGTTTAGCAAATTGTACGATGGCAGTAATGGTACATGTACATTGAAAGGAGGCGATTGAATTTTGATCTTTGCCTCAAAAATACCCTGGATAAAGGCCTGCAAAGTATGCCCCTGGAGTAGTTTTTGTAGCTTTGACTGCATATTTAACAAAATTCTTTATTAGCTACCCAGCAGGCACACATTGTTGACTCAACATAGATTCAACGTTGATTCAACACCATGACGTTGAATCAAGGTTGAATCAATGTTGAGTCAACGATGTGTGCCTGCTTGGTAAGTTGACCAACAGCATACACAGTCGGGCACATACTCCAACTCTTGCTTTGCTCTTAATTGTTTGAAAATCATTTGCTCAGCTGGGTAATTTTTCCTGCATTTTTGTCGCCTACTGATTTTTTTCAAAATCATTTTTTTTCCCGAAAAATTCTTTCAGGAATACCATGAGAGTGTCATGTGAGCGAAGCCGAACAGTTTGGTTCCAGAACAGGCCCAACATTTTGTTTGCAAAGGTTATCAGCAGAAAACAAAAGTCACCACTTACAAGGAAGGAGTATTTCTCACTAAGTCAATAGATCTATGTCATTGTTTTGAAAATAAATGTCTGTGTACTGTCGATTCAAAGATACATGAGAATCATTGTAAACAAAAAATATAAACTTATCAAGGTAATGGATACTTTATACAGGTATTATCAAATAGTGCCTCTACCTGCAGTAAAATATGTATTGTTATTTGCCTGTCTCTATGAAAAATGAGCCAGTGCATGAGATTTCCAACAATGTGGTATGTGTGACCAGCAAAGCCTCTGATCAGCCTGGGCATACGCGCAGTCTGATCAGAGCCTTTGCTAGTCACTTGAGTATTCTATGATTGTTAAGCTACTAACTGAACACCATTTGGAGTTTCTAAGCTGAAAAGGAGGCTGCGGAGGCTTGTCCGAGTCTACACTTGTCAAATGTCACATTGTTGGAAACCACATGCACTGACTCAAATTATCATGCATCTTTGAACCGACAGAACCTGGGAATTTGCAGCCTCAGCAGAAGAAACTGTATTGAAATATCAACAATGCAGTCTTCATGAATAACTGGTTAAATCATTTCAGGCAATGGGGTTTGAAGAGAGCTTTGACATTGATGTCGAAAAACTGTCTAGATTTTACAAAGATTTACAGAAAAAACTTCATCCAGACAAGTACAGCCGTAAGTCAGAGGTAATAAAACCTTTAAGTCAAGAAAATGATATGCTTGACAGCAAAACTTGTGTATCAATCAACAATCATTTAACCTTATAACCGTACTAAAATTTTACCACCAAATAATTGAATATTTTTCTGCAAGGCATTTTCACAAATGCAAAAAAAAGACAGTTTTGTACCTTGGTAAAGGCAGGCTTAGATTCTGATTTCGGTGATGTTACCACAGCATAATGAAATACATTGTAAAATGGAATCAATTTCTTAATCTTATTGGTGTAGGAGATATACTGCAGATACACAATTTTTACTCTGATTTTCAGGGTTCAATCTGGGCCCTGACAGTAGGGAGAAGTCACCTTCCAGGAAAATTAGGGTGAAGTGACAGTCAGATAGGGAGAAGTTATAGCGCAAAATTACTGTCTACTTAGAAGCAAATTAGCCATTACACATACTATTGCCATTTATTAGAAGGAGTAACCCGATGCAGTGGTAGTAGATTGTCACCACAGCTTGGGTTTGTATGGTGACAGAATGAAAATGAATCTCCCTATTTTTTTTTTTTTTTTATGGAGACTCCCACTTCTCCATAGGTCCAATTAAGGGCTCAATTTTGGCCCCTAGGGTGACTATTTTGCCCAAGTCGCCCCCTAGCTTATTCCCTGATTTTGAAAATGGCTGGAATTTCTAGTTTTCAATGAAATCTGGTACTTCATTATAACAAGTATCACCAGGTACTGTCCAGTTACTCCAATTATGCATAGACACAGGTTTAGATAAACAAAAATTTTCAGCTTAAAGGTGTAAATATTTTCTTACCCATCAGTTTAAACATATGTTTTGGGTGCTTAAAAGAACCGTCTCATTGCGACGGTTCTTTTGAGTACCCACAACATATGTTTTGGTTGAGAAATAAGAAAATTAAATTTTCGATACGCACTCTTAACTAAAGTCCTGCATAGAGAATCATACATGAGTGCTCATGTTTTATTGAATTTATTAAACAAGTTTGGGAAAAAGCGATAAAATGCAAGGCTTCTCGAACATTTTATCACTTTTTCGCATCAAGTTTAATAAATTCAATAATACAGGAGCTCGCATGTTAGATTATATTTATCATATGACGTTAAAATTATTAAATTGTATTCACGTTTATAGTGTCACAACGCCAACATTTTGCCTAATATACGCGACATTGTTATGAGCATCATTTCATAACCTTACCAAAATGTGTAAACCACTAGTGGTTTATCAATTTTAATACACAGCATTATATCACTCCTAGACGCCACCTGATAAAATCATTTGAAAAGAATTGTTTTGACACAAATCTGCCTGTCTAATACAAAAACCAGTTTATTGTTTGAACGCGTAAACAGAATTCCTGACATTTTAACCATCAAAAGTAGCCTGTATATTATGTGGATTTAAGGATACAGCGTCTCAAAATTCATGTTAATTATGCACTATTTTTAATGCACAGTTATTCCCCTGTATTAGCATTCTCAAATAAGTAAACTGTTTGTGATGCACTGCTCGAACACACTTGAACATATGTTCCATGCCATATTTTTGCCTTATATATCATTAAAATTTAATCATTATTCAATTCCTGATTTGCAAAACATGTTATTCTCTATATGGGCCTCGACACGAGAAAAACTGTTCTGGGGAGTTTGCAAATAACCAAGGCGCAGCCAGCCTGCGTATCCGCGCAGACTGATCAGCACCTCTGTTATTTGCTGTTTGAGAAGTACCACATATAAACTTGCTTCAACCGAAATTTCAATTTACTAGCTAGTCTCTGTGGCTGGCGAGACTGGTTAGAGTCTCGCTTTCATGGAAACCCGGAACACAGGTTTTTTGCGACGAGGTCCATAGAATACATTGTGTTTTCATGATATGAAAATCTGCCATGAAGGCTTGGCTGAATATGCATGAACAACGAGTCTGCCAGGACGAGTTGCTTACACATATTCAACCAAGCCTTCGTGACATATGTTTCATATCATGGAAACGCAATGTATTATTCTGTATATTATACCGTAAAATGAGAAATTTTTGTGTCCTGTTGAACTCTTTTTTCTTATAACAGTATGTATCCTGATCTGTTGGCTTCTGAAGAAGCCAGCTGATCAAGATGAACGCTATTTTATTTAATGGATGATTCCATAGTTATAAATCTAATGAACTTGATTTTATAATGTGAGGTCTGATTGGACATAAAAAATTTGTGACAGTACATTTGTATATCTTGCGATGTACTGTTGGAAATTGTTTGAAGTCATTAATTACGTCACATCTCTTTGGATGGTGTGCAGCTTATAACCCTCCAATTTGAGGCAAAGCTGCAGAACTGCATTAGAATTGGGATAACCATATTCAAAATTTTCATTTGGGAAGGTATATCAATGGATATAAGCTCGGAAATCACATTTTAGGGCTCAGCTTGTGCGTTCAACCATATACCTCCCCAAATTAAAGTTTTGAATACAGTTATCGCCTAAACAATTGTTAAATCTGTTAATCATTAAATTCATACTTTGCAGGAAGAACAGTCAGTCGCTGATAAACAGTCTGCCTACATAAACAAGGCGTACACCACCCTACTCAGGCCGCTATCCCGGGGACTGTATGTGCTAGAATTACGTGGTGATCCTATCGAGGAATCTAACACCTCTGTAGATCCGGAATTCCTTATGTTAATGATGGAGGTCAATGAAGAATTAAGTGAGCACCAGCATGATGTTGACATAGTCAGGAACCTAGAGAAACAGAACCTAGAGTGTTTAAATAAGTGTATTAACAGTATTTCAGATGCATTTAGAGAAAAGAATCTTGCCGAAGCCAAAGAGCATGTCATTAAATTGAAGTATTATACAAACATTGAAGAGAAAATTAAAGAAATACACAGGCACAAGATGGATAGATGGACAATGTAGGATAGTGTTCAAATTATATAAGCCATGACATGAGATTTCCAACAATGTAGTATGTGCGACCAGCAAAGCCTCAGATTAGCATGCGCGCAGTCTGATCAGAGCCTTTGCTTGTTGCTTGGATATTCTATGAGTGTAAGGCTACTGAATGAACACAATTTGGAGTTTCTAAGCCTAACAGGAGACTGCACAGGCTTGTCCGAGTCTGCACTTGTCAAAATGCCACATTGTTGGAAATCTCATGTCGCTGCTCATAGGAAAATCTCACAAGTTGATAGGCCAAAAGAAACGAGAAGTTTTGTCATGAAATAAAGATGATTAACCATTGTCTGATTGTCATGCTGAATATATTTATGCACTACACTCGTCCCCAATTGTTATCCTGTTAACCTGCAGCATTCTGGTTGTGATCATGTGTTTTCAATCAGTGTGGAAAACAATGTGGATCCTGATCAGTCTGGATCTACAGTGTTTTTCAAAACAGATAAATCAAGGATCAGCAAGAAAGGGGTTAAAAATAGATTTTTACAATGCTTTTCAATTGTTTGTGAAGGTGAAGCTTATTTTGTTTTAGCAGTCATCTATTTTTAGATTTTTTCAAGTAAAGCATGTTTGCGTGGATGTTATTATTGTGATTGACCTTAGTCAAAGTGCACGATGTTTCGAATTTATTTGGCCTTTGTTAATGTTTACCCGTAAAGCAACAATAACAACAAATGATATGTTAACAGCATAAAGATATGATGGCTGATATATGAATGATGTCCAGAAAATTTTTTAGTATAAATTTGAAGACAGCTGATATGGGTAAAAAAAACTTTGAAAATTTTGAAAAAAAAAACTGCTCATAATGTGCTTATTTGGACAAATACAGTGTTTAACCATTTCCTAAACAGGTACTTTAGCAAACAGCGCAAAATCGATCTTCAGAGAAAAAAATCTTTTTTTTGCGATACCCTCTGACCTCTCAATATATATGGCCCTCGACACGAGACAACCTGTCTTCAGGGGCTTGCGAACAACAAAGGCGCAGACCAGCCTGCGCATCCGCGCAGACTGATCAGCGTCTTTGTTATTCGCTTTTTGGTAAGTGTCATATCTAAACTTGCTACAAATGAAATTTCAATTTCCTAGCTAGTTCCTTTAGCTGAGGAGACTGGTTTGAGCCTTGCTTTGTCCGAAATCCCGAAGATAGGTTTTCTTGCTACGAGGCCAATATAATGGACAGTTCTGACTTAAATGTATCAAATTTTATGGAAAATTCCATATGTCTACAAATGGTTTAAGAAAAAGAAAGTGATTAAAAAGAGCCAAATGCAGTCTTGGCATTGTGAACAAAGTGATATATTATAAGAATCCATCATGAGTGTGAGGGTGGGATAGAAAAATCTGTCCCGAGGATCACCAATTGGCATCAGGAGGCTTGCCGAGTGATGACAAACAGTGACCACGAGGGACAGATATTTCTATCCCATCCTCACAGGAATAATGGATTCTTTTTCTTGCTTACCACAAAATACCTCATTATATATTGGAAAAAACATGAAAAAGATTTCCAGAAAAAAGCGACATGGTGACGTAATTTTAACATTGCAATGACATCACAGATTTACATGCGGCCAGCATGCTGTCGGCGTGCCACTGTTCGTTTATTCTCTTTCTCATGAGCTGGTACGGGTATGTGAGATAACATTGAGAAAAACAGTGGAAATCCTATCTGGTGTGCAAGAATAAAACATCCTTGAAAATGAAATTGGCAGTTGTAAAAATGCTGGCTGCTAAAGCAAAATATGGACCAGCACAAAATGATATGTATTCCCTGTGCATAGAATATCCTTTGAATATGCAAGTGGTTATTTTGTAGGTTAGGAGCCTCATGTCATCTGCTTTTTTTTATATGTGGGCAGTAAAGGCTCTGCTGAGACTGTGTGACTTGGCAGGTATTGACTGCCTGTACAATAAGTACCAAATTTCAAAAGTATGCTGCCACATATATGTTACATCCTTTTAGAAAACAGTACAGTCAAACCTGTTTTAAGCGGCCACACAAAACGATGACCAAAATTGGTTTAAGACCGATTATCGCTTAATGCAGGCCTGCAGGTCAACAGTATTGCAGTATGCTCCAAAGGGAGCATATATCATTACAGACGTTATTACAAAGCATAACCAAAATCTGTAAACCACTAGTGGTTTATCAATTTTATTGCATGGTGTTAAATCACTCCCAGATGCGATGTCATATGATAATTGTTAGTCTTAATGGTTTTCCATATATATTACTCTGTGAGACATGGGTTTTCACTTCTAAAAACAATGGAAATCCTTGTCTGTTTACAAAAGTTATGATGTGAACGGAAGATAGTGTTGCAGTGATCTCATTATTTATTGTAAGCTATTCAGTGTAGTATTATTGTCCTTGTCGATTATAACCATAACCCATAGGCCCAGATAAGGTTAGTTTGTGCACCTATAATTTCATACCCATCAATTTAAACATGCGTTTTGGGTGCTCAAAAGAACCTTCTCATTGAGATGGTTCTTTTGAGTACCCACAACATATGTTTTGGTTGAGAAATAAGAAAAATAATTTTCCATTACACACTCTTATCTGGGGGCCTGCAACCGCCAAGATTACCACACGTTATGGACCTTGTGATAAAACCTGAGAAGACTCAATCCAGCCTGATCAGCTACAGAGTTGGAATCTAGTCAGAACTTTAGTTGATAGTGCGTACCAAAATATTAATTTTCCCTCCAATAATTCTAAACAGTTAATTTTTAATATAAATGCTGTTGTTTTGGCACTAATAATTTGTTATTACGAAAAAGGTAAAATGTATACCTGAATTTTAGTATTTTTACTGTGTTCTTGAAAAATAGAAACATATTTCTAAAATTAAAAGATCAAAAGTTACAGACTATGCAGCTTTAAGTGAAGGGGTTATAGAATTTATACTTAATTTTTTTGTCATAACATTGCGGCTTTATTCTAAATTTGAACGCAAACTTTAAGTTTGACCACTATAGGCATTATTTACAATAAAATTACTCACCTGGGCTTGAGGAATAGACAGATTGAATGTATTTTAATTGATATAAACACGTCATTAAGAAGCAGAAAAATGCTTGAAAAATGATATAAAATGCGATTACTCTGTAAATAGAGGACGGCGCGCTTTGAAAACTCCCTTATGACATATAAAGCATGTTTTGAGCAAATGCAAAGAAAACGACACAGTGATGTTCATTATTACATCACCAGTAGATATCTCAAAATGACGTTAATCATAAAATTCATGACGTCACAAACGTGCCTGTTTATTCGAGATTAAAGCAGGATTATATAAACGCTTTCCTGCATGCAACTTTTGAATTGTTTCTTATACTTGCATCTAAAATTTGGTGCCATTTTGTCTAAAACTTACAAAGATATGACTTTATATCCGCACATGTACCAAAACGTGTAATTGCAATTTGCTTAAGAAAAACTTCAGTATACAGGAATGGCCTTTATATAAGGGTTCGTAACTCGAGAAAGATAGTGAATGTTTCTTTATGTTTGGTGCCATTTTAAAGGCGGCAAATAGTTCTTTCCAGAAAGGTATGACTTTTTGTCGTAGCATATATGTGAAAAAAGTTATGAAGCTACTTGCATTCATATTTGAACAGCCCTCATAATAAAATCAGATTTTCTCTTGAAGAGGCCAATATGGGCCTCATAGCAAGAAAACCTGACTTTGTTGCATGCAAACAAGAAGTGCACAGACAGTCTTCACAGCTGCCCTGTCTGATCAGTGCCTTTGTTATTCACTATCTAGAAAGTACAACAGCTAATGTTGTCACATGCAGAATTTCAATATTGTAGCTAGTCTCTATAGCTCAGCAGGCTGGTTTGAGCATTAGCAGGTTGGAGACTCGGCGTTTTCTTATGACGAGACCCATATAATAAGTACAGACTCAGAACAGTTAGTATGCTCTTTGAACCGTATTTATGATAGAGTTTTGGCCATTCTATATGTAAAATGATTCACAGCAATGGATCCAATTACTGTATTTACTCTAAATATGCAGACACTTTTTTTAGTATATTCATGCATGAACTTGAAAAAACAACTTTTGACTACCTGATGTAGACTTGCAATTAATGGCAAAAAGTTTTGCAATTTATGGTGAAAAGTGTTAACTCTGATCTGTCAGTCTACTTCTGGGGTAGGCTGATCTGATACTGTTTGCTAACACCTTTTTTGTCAGAATCATTGGAGTGAATATGGTATGGAATAAACTTTTTAAGTTTTCGAGGCAGAGTTGTTGTGATTTTATTGAAATTTCTATGCACACTGTGCACCTATAAAGGCGACTATGGTAGACCAAATGCTCGATAAATTATTTAGCTAAACAGTTAAAATAGAATAAAATATTAATAATCAGGAATAAGAATTAACCCATATAAGCCAAATGGAATTTCCCACTCATCAATTGGACCAGTCCATTTCTATTTTATGGGTGACGTTGGGTTGTATTTTTTTCTTTTTTATTCAATGTTTATAGACCATTTCTTTAAGGAAACAGTGGAGACCCGATCAGATGCCGCACTCTGCGGCATCTGATCTGGGTCTGCACTAGTTGTCTATGTCCCATAAAATGGATGCTAGGCTATATGTGTTGAATATGAACTAACTGATGTTGATTTGTTTAACAAGATTTTGCGATTATACTCAAATTGAAACATTGAAAGTTGGCATTACAGGAGTTCCTGTTTTGCTGTGAAAACCAGGGAATACCCTTATGTCTGTATGCTATTCAAGATAGAAAAATAAACAGAAGTAATTCATTTAGTCAAAATCTACTGTTTTGTTTGTTCAATTTGATTCTTTATGTCCAAGTCAACATTTTTTCAATCATATCGGGACAGGTCTTCCTGGGTTGAACCTGTACTAAGCAGGGATTAATGTGTCTTGCGCAAAGACACAACACAGTGCCGCTGGCTAGGCTCCAACCCCCAACCCTTTGACTTGATTCAAGCACTCTACCACTGAGCCACTGCGATCCCTAGTATTTACAGTAGCCAAGTTGATTGACAAATGTGTAGACCAAGATGGAACATCATGATATCATGGGTGAAAGTTCAAAATTTCCAAAATCCCAAACTTTTTAAAATCAAATCTTAAAACTTACAGTATGCATGCCTACAAATATCAACAATTTCAAGTTTAAATGGTCAATTTTCTATAGATAAACTGAATATAAATCAGAGCCTATTAGAATCTGCTTAATTCAGGATTTTGAGACCGACTTTCTATGGAAAGTCGTCCTCATAATCCTGAAAACTTTCACCTATGTGGTATGCAGCTCATCATGATCTGCTCAGTTTGTGAAGATAAGACTGTCTTTGATATATCTATACAATTAAACTTTTGACAATGTAACATTTGGTCTTTATCCATTTTCATTCTGGTGGATTATCCTATACAAATTGATACAATAAGTATGGAATTTTCCATTCTGAATTTTAATCGATTGCTGGCCAAAATTTCAATAAAAAGATGTATTTCTGTCTCTGAAGATTGTTTTTATGCCCCCAAAGGAACTTTGGGAGGCATATAGTAATCACACTGTCCGTCCGTCCGTCAGTCCGTCCGTCAGTCCGTCCGTCAGTCCGTCCGTCCCGCTTTCGTGTCCGGTCCATATCTCCTATATTCTTTGAGGTAGGAATTCCAAATTTGGTGTGTGGATACATCTTGGGATGGCGGAGTGTCGCGTACCATTTTTCGGGTCACTGTGACCTTGACCTTGACCTCTGACCTAGTTTTTAGAATAATCGTGTCCGGAGCATATCTCTTATATTATTTGAGGTAGGAATCTCAAATTTGGTGTGTGGATGCATCTTGGGATGACGAAGTGTCGCATACCATAATTGGGTCACTGTGACCTTGAACTTGACCTCTGACCTAGTTTCTTGAAAACTGCATTGAGTCTGGTGTATATCTCCTATATTCTTTGAGATAGGAATTCCAAATTTGGTGTGTAAATGCATCTTTGGATGACGGGGTGTCATGTACCATTTTTGGGTCACTGTGACCTTGACCTCTGACCTAGTTTTTAGAATAATCTTGTCCATAGCATATCTCTTATATTATTTGAGGTAGGAATCTCAAATTTAGTGTGTGGATGCATCTTGGGATGACGAAGCGTCGGGTACCATAATTGGGTCACTGTGACCTTGACCTTGACCTCTGACCTAGTTTTTAGAATAATCTTGTCCATAGCATATCTCTTATATTATTTGAGGTAGGAATCTCAAATTTGGTGTGTGGATGCATCTTGGGATGACGAAGTGTCGCGTACCATAATTGGGTCACTGTGACCTTGAACTTGACCTCTGACTTAGTTTCTTGAAAACTACATTGAGTCTGGTGCATATCTCCTATATTCTTTGAGATAGGAACTCCAATTTTGGTGTGTAAATAGATCTTGGGATGACAGGGTGTCACATACCATTTTTGGGTCACTGTGACCTTGACCTCTGACCTAGTTTTAAGAATTATTGTGTCCCGAGCATATCTCATATATTCCTTGAGTTAGGAATTCCAATTTTGGTGTATGGATGCATCTTGGCATAGGGGAGTGTCATGTACCATTTTGGGGTCACTGTGACCTTGACCTCTGACCTAGTTTTTAGAATAATCATGTCCAGAGCGTATCTCTTATATTATTTGATGTAGGAATCTCAAATTTGGTGTGTGGATGCATCTTGGGATGACGAAGTGTCACTTACCATAATTTAGTCACTGTGACTTTGAACTTGACCTCTGACCTAGTTTCTAGAAACTGGTGCATATCTCCTATATTCTTTAAATAGGAATTCCAAATTTGGTATGTAAATGCATCTTGGGATGCCTGAGTGTCACAAACCATTTTTGGGTCACTGTGACCTTGACCTCTGACCTAGTTTTCAAGAATTATTGTGTCCAGAGCATATCTCCTATATTATTTGATGTAGGAATCCCAAATTTGGGGTGGAGATTCCTCTTGGGATGGCGGAGTGGTGCATACAATTTTGAGTCATTTTGACCTTGACATTGACTTCTGGCTTCATTTCTAGGTTTTTCTTGCTATGTTATAGCTATCTTTCCTCAAATGTGTCTTGTGCTAGACCAATTCCTTTGGGGGCATTCGTCACGTGTTTGTGACATTTCTTGTTATCTTAGCAAATAGTGCAGAGCCTGATGAAGTGCAGACTTATGCGGCATTACATCTGTGTCTTCATTGTTTGTCAAAGTGCTTATTATTTTTGTTTGTTTGTATTGATATCTTACATCCCATCAACAATCTTTCAGTTATATAGGGACAGGTCTTCCTCAGGGTTGAACCAGTACTAAACTAGGATAAATGTGTCTTGCTCAAGGACCACAATGCAGTGTCGCCGGTGAGGCTCTAACCTGCGGCCCTTTCGGTCTCGAGTCAAGCATTCTACCACTGAGCCTCTGTGCTCCCCAGGCTACATCATAATTGTATGATCCAAACATTACTGTACATGTACCAGTACTAAGATGGCAGATTTCTATGGACAAAAAGAGTTAAAGACAAGTCAGTCAGCCTCTTTATAATTCTTCTCATTTGACTGTCAATTCTAATAGAATTGTAAAAACACAGTCATCTTGATACCTTAATATAGATTTTTACAAGAAAATTTAGGAAAGTGATCATTGGTCATATTTCTTTTAAAGTTTATCATAGTTCATTTAACTCTTTCCTTACAAGAGGCCATCTGATGATCTCCTATATTTTTTTTGACAAAAGAAATATAGGAAAAAGACCATTATACTCAAAATGGTCAATATCCTATAATTCCTTTGTAAAAATATACCTTATTACATGATTAAGATTTGATCATATAAAGGGGCCGCGTAGCGCAGTCGGTAAAGTGTCTGGCTACAGATGCGTGTCTGACTGCAGATCCAGGGGTCGCAAGTTCGATCCCGGCCCGGTCCCATACTTTCGTGGAGATTGATCATGAAATAATTTCTACGGTCATTCTCCTCCCTTCCGCTGACTCATTCAAGAAGGGTTGTTGTCAGTTACAAGCGAAAGTATGTGCACAAATTACTGGTTAATCGCTTGTTCAAGCCTGCCCAGGAAAAAGTGTGGTTAGGTGAACTGACCGTCCCGCAATGACCATAGCTGTTGACTTGGGACGTAAAGCAACAAAACCAACAATGATCATATAAGGGACATATTTAATATAGTGGACCTATGTGGAATCCTGTCTATAAGAGAATGTTTCCACACAAATGTGGTATCAAAATAAACTTTGACATCTTTTCTACACAGAAAGGCCAATATTAATAGCTATATCCTCTTATAAGGTGAATATCCAGGCATTTAAACTTCATAAGGGTTAACGCCATTTTTCTTCATTACACATCCATGTACATGAGCAAGCCTCTGGGATTATGCACTTTGGAAATCGGTTCTTGAAACGATTGGGCAATGATTATAAATGATACCTATTCCGTGTTTTCTGTGATAAAAAGGTTCTCACTGCATAAAATGCGCAAATCATTCACTCATGTGAATCTTGTTGACAAGTCAGCCATTTTGGTAGAAAAGTAGATATAAAGCGTCTGGATAACACTTGCTATTGCTGCGAACTCCCCTGTAGCTCTCACAAGACTAAAGGATGCCGAGTCATAGACGGGCATCGATAACAGAAAATGCTGTTTATTCCACATAAGTTACATTGACAGAAAAAACACATTTTGATATAAAAAACATTATATTCTTAAGAAATGTGGAAACATTTCTATAAAGAGATGCAACCAGATTTTTGGCAAAGACTGAATAATTGTTTTCTCAAGAAATGTGGATTCATTTCTATCTAGAGATGTTAAACCAGATTTTTGGCCCAGACTGAATAATTGTTTTCTAAGAAGTTACAGACTATGCAGCTTTAAGTGAAGGGGTTATAGAATTTATACTTAATTTTTTTGTCATAACATTGCGGCTTTATTCTAAATTTGAACGCAAACTTTAAGTTTGACCACTATAGGCATTATTTACAATAAAATTACTCACCTGGGTTTGAGGAATAGACAGATTGAATGTATTTTAATTGATATAAACACGTCATTAAGAAGCAGAAAAATGCTTGAAAAATGATATAAAATGCGATTACTCTGTAAATAGAGGACGGCGCGCTTTGAAAACTCACTTATGACATATAAAGCATGTTTTGAGCAAAATGCAAAGAAAACGACACAGCGATGTTCATTATTACATCACCAGTAGATATCTCAAAATGACATTAATCATAAAATTCATGACGTCACAAACGTGCCTGTTTACTCGAGATTAAAGCAGGATTATATAAACGCTTTCCTGCATGCAACTTTTTATGTTTGGTGCCATTTTAAAGGCGGCAAATAGTTCTTTCCAGAAAGGTATGACTTTTTGTCGTAGCATATATGTGAAAAAAGTTATGAAGCTACTTGCATTCATATTTGAACAGCCCTCATAATAAAATCAGATTTTCTCTTGAAGAGGCCAATATGGGCCTCATAGCAAGAAAACCTGACTTTGTTGCATGCAAACAAGAAGTGCACAGACAGTCTTCACAGCTGCCCTGTCTGATCAGTGCCTTTGTTATTCACTATCTAGAAAGTACAACAGCTAATGTTGTCACATGCAGAATTTCAATATTGTAGCTAGTCTCTGTAGCTCAGCAGGCTGGTTTGAGCATTAGCAGGTTGGAGACTCGGCGTTTTCTTATGACGAGACCCATATAATAAGTACAAACTCAGAACAGTTTATATGCTCTTTGAACCGTATTTATGATAGAGTTTTGGCCATTCTATATGTAAAATGATTCACAGCAATGGATCCAATTACTGTATTTACTCTAAATATGCAGACACTTTTTTTAGTATATTCATGCATGAACTTGAAAAAACAACTTTTGACTACCTGATGTAGATTTGCAATTAATGGCAAAAAGTTTTGCAATTTATGGTGAAAAGTGTTAACTCTGATCTGTCAGTCTTCTTCTGGGGTAGGCTGATCTGATACTGTTTGATAACACCTTTTTTGTCAGAATCATTGGAGTGAATATGGTATGGAATAAACTTTTTAAGTTTTCGAGGCAGAGTTGTTGTGATTTTATTGAAATTTCTATGCACACTGTGCACCTATAAAGGCGACTATGGTAGACCAAATGCTCGATAAATTATTTAGCTAAACAGTTAAAATAGAATAAAATATTAATAATCAGGAATAAGAATTAACCCATATAAGCCAAATGGAATTTCCCACTCATCAATTGGACCAGTCCATTTCTATTTTATGGGTGACGTTGGGTTGTATTTTTTTCCTTTTTTATTCAATGTTTATAGACCATTTCTTTAAGGAAACAGTGGAGACCCGATCAGATGCCGCACTCTGCGGCATCTGATCTGGGTCTGCACTAGTTGTCTATGTCCCATAAAATGGATGCTAGGCTATATGTGTTGAATATGAACTAACTGATGTTGATTTGTTTAACAAGATTTTGCGATTATACTCAAATTGAAACATTGAAAGTTGGCATTACAGGAGTTCCTGTTTTGCTGTGAAAACCAGGGAATACCCTTATGTCTGTATGCTATTCAAGATAGAAAAATAAACAGAAGTAATTCATTTAGTCAAAATCTACTGTTTTGTTTGTTCAATTTGATTCTTTATGTCCAAGTCAACATTTTTTCAATCATATCGGGACAGGTCTTCCTGGGTTGAACCTGTACTAAGCAGGGATTAATGTGTCTTGCGCAAAGACACAACACAGTGCCGCTGGCTAGGCTCCAACCCCCAACCCTTTGACTTGAGTCAAGCACTCTACCACTGAGCCACTGCGATCCCTAGTATTTACAGTAGCCAAGTTGATTGACAAATGTGTAGACCAAGATGGAACATCATGATATCATGAGTGAAAGTTCAAAATTTCCAAAATCCCAAACTTTTTAAAATCAAATCTTAAAACTTACAGTATGCATGCCTACAAATATCAACAATTTCAAGTTTAAATGGTCAATTTTCTATAGATAAACTGAATATAAATCAGAGCCTATTAGAATCTGCTTAATTCAGGATTTTGAGACCGACTTTCTATGGAAAGTCGTCCTCATAATCCTGAAAACTTTCACCTATGTGGTATGCAGCTCATCATGATCTGCTCAGTTTGTGAAGATAAGACTGTCTTTGATATATCTATACAATTAAACTTTTGACAATGTAACATTTGGTCTTTATCCATTTTCATTCTGGTGGATTATCCTATACATATTGATACAATAAGTATGGAATTTTCCATTCTGAATTTTAATCGATTGCTGGCCAAAATTTCAATAAAAAGATGTATTTCTGTCTCTGAAGATTGTTTTTATCTTAGCAAATAGTGCAGAACCTGATGAAGTGCAGACTTATGCGGCATTACATCTGTGTCTTCATTGTTTGCCAAAGTGCTTATTATTTTTGTTTGTTTGTATTGATTTCTTACAACCCATCAACAATCTTTCAGTTATATAGGGACAGGTCTTCCTCAGGGTTGAACCAGTACTAAACTAGGATAAATGTGTCTTGCTCAAGGACCACAATGCAGTGTCGCCGGTGAGGCTCTAACCTGCGGCCCTTTCGGTCTCGAGTCAAGCATTCTACCACTGAGCCTCTGTGCTCCCCAGGCTACATCATAATTGTATGATCCAAACATTACTGTACATGTACCAGTACTAAGATGGCAGATTTCTATGGACAAAAAGAGTTAAAGACAAGTCAGTCAGCCTCTTTATAATTCTTCTCATTTGACTGTCAATTCTAATAGAATTGTAAAAACACAGTCATCTTGATACCTTAATATAGATTTTTACAAGAAAATTTAGGAAAGTGATCATTGGTCATATTTCTTTTAAAGTTTATCATAGTTCATTTAACTCTTTCCTTACAAGAGGCCATCTGATGATCTCCTATATTTTTTTTGACAAAAGAAATATAGGAAAAAGACCATTATACTCAAAATGGTCAATATCCTATAATTCCTTTGTAAAAATATACCTTATTACATGATTAAGATTTGATCATATAAAGGGGCCGCGTAGCGCAGTCCGTAAAGTGTCTGGCTACAGATGCGTGTCTGACTGCAGATCCAGGGGTTGCAAGTTAGATCCCGGCCCGGTCCCATACTTTCGTGGAGATTGATCATGAAATAATTTCTACGGTCATTCTCCTCCCTTCCGCTGACTCATTCAAGAAGGGTTGTTGTCAGTTACAAGCGAAAGTATGTGCACAAATTACTGGTTAATCGCTTGTTCAAGCCTGCCCAGGAAAAAGTGTGGTTAGGTGAACTGACCGTCCTGCAATGACCATAGCTGTTGACTTGGGACGTAAAGCAACAAAACCAACAATGATCATATAAGGGACATATTTAATATAGTGGACCTATGTGGAATACTGTCTATAAGAGAATGTTTCCACACAAATGTGGTATCAAAATAAACTTTGACATCTTTTCTACACAGAAAGGCCAATATTAATAGCTATATCCTCTTATAAGGTGAATATCCAGGCATTTAAACTTCATAAGGGTTAACGCCATTTTTCTTCATTGCACATCCATGTACATGAGCAAGCCTCTGGGATTATGCACTTTGGAAATCGGTTCTTGAAACGATTGGGCAATGATTATAAATGATACCTATTCCGTGTTTTCTGTGATAAAAAGGTTCTCACTGCATAAAATGCGCAAATCATTCACTCATGTGAATCTTGTTGACAAGTCAGCCATTTTGGTAGAAAAGTAGATATAAAGCGTCTGGATAACACTTGCTATTGCTGCGAACTCCCCTGTAGCTCTCACAAGACTAAAGGATGCCGAGTCATAGACGGGCATCGATAACAGAAAATGCTGTTTATTCCGCATAAGTTACATTGACAGAAAAAACACATTTTGATATAAAAAACATTATATTCTTAAGAAATGTGGAAACATTTCTATAAAGAGATGCAACCAGATTTTTGGCAAAGACTGAATAATTGTTTTCTCAAGAAATGTGGATTCATTTCTATCTAGAGATGTTAAACCAGATTTTTGGCCCAGACTGAATAATTGTTTTCTAAGAAGTTACAGACTATGCAGCTTTAAGTGAAGGGGTTATAGAATTTATACTTAATTTTTTTGTCATAACATTGCGGCTTTATTCTAAATTTGAACGCAAACTTTAAGTTTGACCACTATAGGCATTATTTACAATAAAATTACTCACCTGGGTTTGAGGAATAGACAGATTGAATGTATTTTAATTGATATAAACACGTCATTAAGAAGCAGAAAAATGCTTGAAAAATGATATAAAATGCGATTACTCTGTAAATAGAGGAAGGCGCGCTTTGAAAACTCCCTTATGACATATAAAGCATGTTTTGAGCAAAATGCAAAGAAAACGACACAGCGATGTTCATTATTACATCACCAGTAGATATCTCAAAATGACGTTAATCATAAAATTCATGACGTCACAAACGTGCCTGTTTACTCGAGATTAAAGCAGGATTATATAAACGCTTTCCTGCATGCAACTTTTTATGTTTGGTGCCATTTTAAAGGCGGCAAATAGTTCTTTCCAGAAAGGTATGACTTTTTGTCGTAGCATATATGTGAAAAAAGTTATGAAGCTACTTGCATTCATATTTGAACAGCCCTCATAATAAAATCAGATTTTCTCTTGAAGAGGCCAATATGGGCCTCATAGCAAGAAAACCTGACTTTGTTGCATGCAAACAAGAAGTGCACAGACAGTCTTCACAGCTGCCCTGTCTGATCAGTGCCTTTGTTATTCACTATCTAGAAAGTACAACAGCTAATGTTGTCACATGCAGAATTTCAATATTGTAGCTAGTCTCTGTAGCTCAGCAGGCTGGTTTGAGCATTAGCAGGTTGGAGACTCGGCGTTTTCTTATGACGAGACCCATATAATAAGTACAAACTCAGAACAGTTTATATGCTCTTTGAACCGTATTTATGATAGAGTTTTGGCCATTCTATATGTAAAATGATTCACAGCAATGGATCCAATTACTGTATTTACTCTAAATATGCAGACACTTTTTTTAGTATATTCATGCATGAACTTGAAAAAACAACTTTTGACTACCTGATGTAGATTTGCAATTAATGGCAAAAAGTTTTGCAATTTATGGTGAAAAGTGTTAACTCTGATCTGTCAGTCTACTTCTGGGGTAGGCTGATCTGATACTGTTTGCTAACACCTTTTTTGTCAGAATCATTGGAGTGAATATGGTATGGAATAAACTTTTTAAGTTTTCGAGGCAGAGTTGTTGTGATTTTATTGAAATTTCTATGCACACTGTGCACCTATAAAGGCGACTATGGTAGACCAAATGCTCGATAAATTATTTAGCTAAACAGTTAAAATAGAATAAAATATTAATAATCAGGAATAAGAATTAACCCATATAAGCCAAATGGAATTTCCCACTCATCAATTGGACCAGTCCATTTCTATTTTATGGGTGACGTTGGGTTGTATTTTTTTTTCTTTTTTATTCAATGTTTATAGACCATTTCTTTAAGGAAACAGTGGAGACCCGATCAGATGCCGCACTCTGCGGCATCTGATCTGGGTCTGCACTAGTTGTCTATGTCCCATAAAATGGATGCTAGGCTATATGTGTTGAATATGAACTAACTGATGTTGATTTGTTTAACAAGATTTTGCGATTATACTCAAATTGAAACATTGAAAGTTGGCATTACAGGAGTTCCTGTTTTGCTGTGAAAACCAGGGAATACCCTTATGTCTGTATGCTATTCAAGATAGAAAAATAAACAGAAGTAATTCATTTAGTCAAAATCTACTGTTTTGTTTGTTCAATTTGATTCTTTATGTCCAAGTCAACATTTTTTCAATCATATCGGGACAGGTCTTCCTGGGTTGAACCTGTACTAAGCAGGGATTAATGTGTCTTGCGCAAAGACACAACACAGTGCCGCTGGCTAGGCTCCAACCCCCAACCCTTTGACTTGAGTCAAGCACTCTACCACTGAGCCACTGCGATCCCTAGTATTTACAGTAGCCAAGTTGATTGACAAATGTGTAGACCAAGATGGAACATCATGATATCATGGGTGAAAGTTCAAAATTTCCAAAATCCCAAACTTTTTAAAATCAAATCTTAAAACTTACAGTATGCATGCCTACAAATATCAACAATTTCAAGTTTAAATGGTCAATTTTCTATAGATAAACTGAATATAAATCAGAGCCTATTAGAATCTGCTTAATTCAGGATTTTGAGACCGACTTTCTATGGAAAGTCGTCCTCATAATCCTGAAAACTTTCACCTATGTGGTATGCAGCTCATCATGATCTGCTCAGTTTGTGAAGATAAGACTGTCTTTGATATATCTATACAATTAAACTTTTGACAATGTAACATTTGGTCTTTATCCATTTTCATTCTGGTGGATTATCCTATACATATTGATACAATAAGTATGGAATTTTCCATTCTGAATTTTAATCGATTGCTGGCCAAAATTTCAATAAAAAGATGTATTTCTGTCTCTGAAGATTGTTTTTATCTTAGCAAATAGTGCAGAACCTGATGAAGTGCAGACTTATGCGGCATTACATCTGTGTCTTCATTGTTTGCCAAAGTGCTTATTATTTTTGTTTGTTTGTATTGATTTCTTACAACCCATCAACAATCTTTCAGTTATATAGGGACAGGTCTTCCTCAGGGTTGAACCAGTACTAAACTAGGATAAATGTGTCTTGCTCAAGGACCACAATGCAGTGTCGCCGGTGAGGCTCTAACCTGCGGCCCTTTCGGTCTCGAGTCAAGCATTCTACCACTGAGCCTCTGTGCTCCCCAGGCTACATCATAATTGTATGATCCAAACATTACTGTACATGTACCAGTACTAAGATGGCAGATTTCTATGGACAAAAAGAGTTAAAGACAAGTCAGTCAGCCTCTTTATAATTCTTCTCATTTGACTGTCAATTCTAATAGAATTGTAAAAACACAGTCATCTTGATACCTTAATATAGATTTTTACAAGAAAATTTAGGAAAGTGATCATTGGTCATATTTCTTTTAAAGTTTATCATAGTTCATTTAACTCTTTCCTTACAAGAGGCCATCTGATGATCTCCTATATTTTTTTTGACAAAAGAAATATAGGAAAAAGACCATTATACTCAAAATGGTCAATATCCTATAATTCCTTTGTAAAAATATACCTTATTACATGATTAAGATTTGATCATATAAAGGGGCCGCGTAGCGCAGTCGGTAAAGTGTCTGGCTACAGATGCGTGTCTGACTGCAGATCCAGGGGTCGCAAGTTCGATCCCGGCCCGGTCCCATACTTTCGTGGAGATTGATCATGAAATAATTTCTACGGTCATTCTCCTCCCTTCCGCTGACTCATTCAAGAAGGGTTGTTGTCAGTTACAAGCGAAAGTATGTGCACAAATTACTGGTTAATCGCTTGTTCAAGCCTGCCCAGGAAAAAGTGTGGTTAGGTGAACTGACCGTCCCGCAATGACCATAGCTGTCGACTTCCCTCATGGAAATTTCATGTCTGAACCTGTATGAATCTCCTTCTGAAATTTCGCTTAAACATTTCTGATTTGGTCTGAATCATTCCATTATCCCCTTTTCTGAATCTTTGCTGCTTTTCGGACCTTTAAGCCATTATTCAGACCATGTCAAGATTGATTCAGATCAGCAATTTATGAAAATCCATTGTGATTCAGATATTATCTGCAATGATTCAGAAGCATTCAGATGTAGTTCAGAAAAATTCAGAAAAGGTTCTGAAGCATTTAGCCATGAATCAGAAATACTCAGAAGCACTCAGACATGATTACGAGGTATTCAGACATATCTAGTAATGATTCAGAAACAGTGCAGCTTGATTCAGAAATATTTAGCTATGATTGAGATATTTAGTCATGATTCGGCAATATTCAAGCACAATTCAGTCAGAATTCAGAAATTTTCAGCTTAAATTCAGAAAGATTCAGCTCAGCTTAAATTCAGAATATTTCAGCACGATCTGACCCCCTCCCTCATGGGCTCCCTCTACTGGCCCCACCTAAGACTTAATATACCCAATGTGTTATCACTTCTACCATCTAATCTGTATATAATCCTTAAGTTTGTAGTTTGATCCTTGTCTACATAGCCTTTCAAAAGAGACTGAGAGGACTATATAAGTAATTTGGAGTGGGTGGGGTAACTGAATTAGCTATGGGGATGAGTTGCAAGAATAACATAAACAAAATGTAAACATACAAACAGTAACTTAATACTTAATGCCTTCAGAACATGCTTCATTCATCTTTCCTCACTGATATTTCTTGAAATTAAGTAAAAACTTACTAAATATTGATTTCTGCTGTGTGTCACTTTTGCTTTCTGCTGCAGACTACATTTAAAAAGGAAGTATCCACTGAGCATGCACCATTTTTTACATGACTTCCTTCTGAATAATTCAGACACATTCAGACCGATTTAGGTCTTTATCATTCGGAAAAGTTCAGCAATGATTCAGAAAGATTCAGACAGACATGTTTCAGTTTGATACCTATCTATCTGTCTGTCTGTCTGTCTGTCTATCTATCTATCTATCTATCTATCTATCTATCTATCTATCTATCTATCTATCTATCTATCTATCTATCTATCTATCTATCTATCTATCTATCCATCCATCCATCCATCCATTCGTCCTTCAATCTATATCCATTCATCGATCCATCCATCAATCTATCCATCCATCCACCCCCCTCTCTCTTTCTCTGTTCCATCCATCCATCCATCCATCCATCCATCCATCCATCCATCCATCCATCTCTATCTATCTATCTATCTATCTATCTATCTATCTATCTATCTATCTATCTATCCACCCATCTTTCCATATTGATCTATCCATCCATTCATCCATCAATCTCCATATCCATCCATCAACCTATCCATCCATCCCCCTCTCTCTTTCTCTGTTCCATCCATCCATCCATCCATCCATCCATCCATCCATCCATCCATCTCTCTATCTATCTATCTATCTATCTATCTATCTATCTATCTATCTATCTATCTATCTATCTATCCACCCATCTTTCCATATTGATCTATCCATCCATTCATCCATCAATCTCCATATCCATCCATCAACCTATACATCCATCCCCCTCTCTCTTTCTCTGTTTCATCCATCCATCCATCCATCCATCCATCCATCCATCCATCTATCTTTCTATCTATCTATCTATCTATCTATCTATCTATCTATCTATCTATCTATCTATCTATCTATCTATCTATCTATCTATCTACCCATCTTTCCATATTGATCTATCCATCCATCCATCCATCCATTCATCCATCAATCTCCATATCCATCCATCCATCAACCTATCCATCCATCCCCCCTCTCTTTCTTGCTTCTCTCTCTCTCTCTGTTCCATCCGTCCATCCATCCATCTATCCCTTCCTCCCTTTATCTCTCTCTCTCTCATTCTCTCTCTCTCTCTACCAACTAAAATAAATATTCTCATTCTGTACATTTACTTTAAAAATCAGACCCTAAAATAACCCTCAAAAGAAGTAGCCCATCTTGCCCCTTTACTGTTAGTTATCAATTTCACAACCAATCATGCAGTTTCATATTGATATAAGTAAATAAATATATAACATGCAACATTTTAATTTAATACTCATAGAAAAAACATCCAATAAGTTTATATTGATAGTTTATTACTCAGGTAGGGAGCGCAGTGGCTCAGTGGTAGAGTGCTTGACTCAAGACTGAAGGGCCCCGGGTTAGAGCCTCGACAGCGTCACTGCGTTGTGGTCCTTGAGCAAGACACATTTATTCTAGCTTACTACTGGTTCAACCTAGGAAGACCTGTCCCTTTATAACTGAAATATTGTTGATGGGACGTAAAGAATCAAATCAATCAATCAATTTATTACTCAGGAAAAAATCTTTTGCTGAATGATTCAGATAATAGACCCATACTAAATTTAGTAGAAACTAAAATCTGTATACTCAATCAGATACCGTTCCAACTTTAAATATTGGTAGAAAATAATTCTGACTCATTCAGATATAATTCAGATAGATTCAGATGGTACATATTGGTAGAAACTAAGTCTAAATCATTAAGATGTGATTCAGATGGATTCTGACTTTAAGGATTAGTAAACAATAAGTCTGAAACATTCAGATGTGTAATTCAGAAAGATTCAGACTTTGAAAAATGGTTACACTCATTCTGAATGATTCAGATGGAATTCAGATAGATTCAGAGTTGGAAAAATTGGTAGAATAAAGTTCTGAATGATTCAGATGTTATTCAGATAGATTCAGACTTTATTTTGTAATGTAGAGTGATTCAGACTTATTCAGTTGTCTGAATTCTTCTGATTCAACAATGGATCAATACTGAATTGGATTCATAAGATTTCAGAAATGATTTAGAATGATTCCAACTGATTCAGAAAGAATTAGAAATCATTTATTTGGATTCATATTGATTCAGACTGCATTCTATGGATTCAGATGAATCCAGCTTTGCTTCAGAAAGGTTCAAACTCATTCAGGACTGATTCAGAAATTAAGGATCATGAGGGTTGGGACGTAAAGCAACAAAACCAACAATGATCATATAAGGGACATATTTAATATAGTGGACCTATGTGGAATCCTGCCTTATAAGAGAATGTTTCCACACAAATGTGGTATCAAAATAAACTTTGACATCTTATCTACACAGAAAGGCCAATATTAATATCTATATCCTCTTATAAGGTGAATATCCAGGCATTTAAACTTCATAAGGGTTAACGCCATTTTTCTTCATTGCACATCCATGTACATGAGCAAGCCTCTGGGATTATGCACTTTGGAAATCGGTTCTTGAAACGATTGGGCAATGATTATAAATGATACCTATTCCGTGTTTTCTCTGATAAAAAGGTTCTCACTGCATAAAATGCGCAAATCATTCACTCATGTGAATCTTGTTGACAAGTCAGCCATTTTGGTAGAAAAGTAGATATAAAGCGTCTGGATAACACTTGCTATTGCTGCGAACTCCCCAGTAGCTCTCACAAGACTAAAGGATGCCGAGTCATAGACGGGCATCGATAACAGAAAATGCTGTTTATTCGGCATAAGTTACATTGACAGAAAAAACACATTTTGATATAAAAAACATTATATTCTTAAGAAATGTGGAAACATTTCTATATAGAGATGCAACCAGATTTTTAGCAAAGACTGAATAATTGTTTTCTCAAGAAATGTGGATTCATTTCTATCTAGAGATGTTAAACCAGATTTTTGGCCCAGACTGAATAATTGTTTTCTAAGAAGTGTGGAATCATATCTATATAGAAATGATTCCATATTTCTTAAAAATACAATTATTCAGTCTGGACCAAAAATCTGGTTGCATCTCTATAAAGAGATGATTCCACATTTTTAAATGCATTTTATTATGTCAAAGTAACCAATACGGAATAAACAGCATTTCTGTTATAGATGCCTCTCTATGGATACATCTTCAAGAAAGTGAGTCTTTATTGCGTCAACTATATTGGACAGGCTGAATAATTGTTGGGGAGTTTTACAGCCAAACTCTCCAAAACATGATCCATATTTGAAAGACGCTTGCATTTTCATTGAGAAATTGAAATAGCTGACATCGACCGTGAAAAAACACTGACCCTTGCCTGATTTAACTGATCATTACAAACGTTATTTGGGCCCATGCATATTGAATGTAGTATAAAAATAGAGATGAGACACAGTATTTTATTATTCAACTACACAAGTGTGAACACATCTTCTTATATGGCAGGATTCCACATAGGTCCACTATATTAAAGTGTTTCCCATATAACACAGTCCATTCGTATGGACCTCAAAACTAACATTATAAAAGGACTGCATTGTACTTGTAAACATTGTGAATTACCGTATTTGACCTTATAAGAGCACTGTGGGCAGAACTTTTTTCAAAATTCTATATTTTGTTTTGTTTGATGCTTTACATCCCAGTCAACAATTTTTCAGTCATCGGGATGATTTCCTGTCTTTCTGTGTTGAGCCAGTACTAAGCAGGAGATTTGCTTGTTTGATTTGATTCTTTTAGTCCCAGTCAACAAACTTTCAGTTACGTTGGGACGGGTCTTCCTGAATTGAACCAGTACTAAGCAAGGATTGCTAAGCAGGGGATAAAGTTCTGCTCTGAGTGAAGGACACAATACAGCGACACTGGTGAGTTTCAATCTAGCAACCATTCAATCCCAATCTAACGCATTACCAACTGAGCCACTGCATTACCAACTGAGCCACTGCATTACCAAGTGAGCCACTGCATTACCAACTGAGCCACTGCACTCCCCTCAAAACTCTATATTCTCTTAGAAAACAGCATAGATTTAGAGAAGCTATGAAGCCAGCTGATCAGGGTCCACAATGTTTTCATCTTCACAATGAATCAAAATTAACCCTTAAAGCAAAAAAAAGCATCTGAAAAATGACGTCGGCTGAAGTCGTCTGCTGCAAAAAATTCCCTAACATTACTAACAAATTTAAGTATAGAAGCAAACAGGGTGGACCCAGATCAGACTGCTCCTTTAGGAGGGGGGTCAGCTCTAACATCCTTTTATATTTATACATGGTAGGTTAAATTTATCCTTGGACTGGGTTCATACCTGTTACAGGACTTTACTAGGTCGTCTTAAAAGGCTCCCTTACAGTTTTCAAAGACTAAACGTTTTAAAAATATGGATTTAAATGACAAGTCTACTTCAAAAATGCTAGACTGATATAATGGAGAAATTAGTACTGGAAATTTGGTATAAATAAAGGCACAACAATTTCATATGCTACACCAAATAAAGGAACAACAATTGTATACCATATCAAGTCTTTGCAACAGTGTTAAGTCCTAAAGAAAATAGTAAAATTTAAGGATTTTTCAAGGCCTTCAAGTTTTGATTGATTGAGTTAAGACTTAAAAAGTCCCAGTCATGTCGGGACTCCTCACAGAAAAAGGGAGAAGGAAAAGAAGAATCGGATAGAATATAAGGCCCCAACCCCACCCAAATTTGTCTCAAGTGAAGCGAATTGCACCCTGCCAACAGGCCAAATATGACAGGGCTATCTCTCTGAAGCTAATGCCCTACCAACCACAAGTGATTTTCCAATACTTTTCAAGGCAGATTTAATTTTAAAGAAAGCCCACTATATAATATTCCAATACTCTGAAGCCTGTGTGAATCCTCTTGGATCTTCATTTTGTAGAATTGTGTGTGTTAAAGTACTCAATAATGTATTTCAAGTTTCAAGGTCATCAAATTAACCTTCATCTTGTCCCTACCAAGGGTTGCGATTTTTTCAAATCTCATTCACATGCCACTTAAATATGAAGGTACATTGCAGACGAACCCTTCTTAACACTATGTTAGGGGTCCATATGATTGCACTGCATTATAAGTTAAGGACAATTTTACAGAGGAATTATACGAAAATGGCCATTTTATGGTAACATTTGTAAAATTTCATGGTAAAAACATTTGGGAGCCACAACCTGGCCCTGTTATATCCAAATACATGTTAAAACAGTTGCGTAGCACCCATTACGCAGGTTATGCACGCGTGTAATAAAAATAGTAATATTCAAGGGAGGTCACTTAATGTGATAAAAGTGATTTTCCACTGCTCATAAAGGAAAGAATTCGCTCCCTCTAGGGGCAAATTCATTCCTTTAAGAGAAATTCTCATTTTGAAAAGGGACGCAATTGAAGAATCATTGATCCAGTAGTCTCCCTTTGATGTGCGAAACTTTTTCAGCATTCTGGCTACGCCATTGTATAAGGAAGTGTGTCATGAAGGGACTGCACTGTAATTAACTCCAGCTGGTATCCTTTAGGGTCTCTTGTCATCAGGGTCTATTCAAGTTGAACTCTTTCTAGAATATTGACCATTACTGTTACTAGGCACATAAAACCCTTTTTTTCAAAAATCACAAGTCGGAACACAGTTGAAGAAATTTTCAAAAGTTTAATAAAATATGGTTTGCGTAAAGAGTTTCCAAAAGTGTATTTATTCAATTTTATTTGAGCTACAACATGAGATTTCCAGCAATGTGGTATGTGTGACCAGCAAAGGCTCAGATCAGACTGCCCATACGGGCAGTCTGATCAGAGCCTTTGCTAGTCGCTTGAATATTCTATGACTATTTATCTACTGACTGAACAGCATTTGGAGATTCTAAGCTTAACAGGAGGTTGCACTGGCTCCTCTGAGTTTACACTTGTCAAAATTCCACATTGTTGGAAATCACGTGTTGCGGTTCATTTGTCTTTTTCATTTTTAGTTCAATAGGAACCATGTGTGGGCATGGCTAACCCTTAAAGCGCCAATCGCAACAAAAGTTGTCTGCTTTATTCGTCTAATGAAATTTTTAAAAAGCCTCTATGACAAACAGTCCACCCTGTTTGCTTCTATACTTAAATTTGTCAGTAACGATAGGCAATTATTTTCAGCAGACGACTTCAGCAGACATCATTTTTCAGATGCACTTTTTCTTAGCGCTTTAAGGGCTAAAAGTTAAATAATACATATTG
Source organism: Loripinus fragilis (assembly GCA_964019695.1). Lineage (NCBI taxonomy): Eukaryota > Metazoa > Mollusca > Bivalvia > Lucinida > Lucinidae > Loripinus > Loripinus fragilis. The sequence goes on along the minus strand of OZ026522.1, from coordinate 69,820,172 downwards.
AAATTTTAGAATATTTAAAGCAATATGGTTCATTTCTAATCAAAAATGATATGGGCCAGGTGACATAAGATTTTGGTACTTTAGCCCCTTTGTAGACCGGAAGCCCCTAAACAGGGTACTATGGCAAACAGTGAAGACCCAGATGAAATGCTGCATTATGCAGCATTTCATCAGAGTCTGCACTGTTTGCTAAAGACCAAATCAATATCTTCAAAGAAAGAAATACAATATTTTTTTAACTTTCAATATACACGGGTAGGAAACTTCGTAAACAGAGCTGTCATTCAGGGCGCTGTCGGCTATGTATATGGAGGTTGAAAAAATCACTTAAAAACAAAAAAACCCATCTTTTATCATGTAAAATAGCCAAAAAAGGAGAATGTGGAGCTCCCCTCTTGTCTTTCAATTTCTAATCCAAGCTGGTGTGAGCTGCAAATTGCGTAGCGTTTTATCTGGATCGATTTTGTCATGAGGTAAACAAACTTCATGTACTACCTCACGACAAAAAGAATTCAGACAAAACCTTACACAATTAGCCACTCGCAACAGCGTAGATAATAAATTAAAAGACCATAGTGCAGCACTACATACTCCATTTTTCGCTTTTTACACCATAAAAGAATGGAAAACTTACAGTTTTTAGACAATTTTTTTTCAGCCTCCATATACAGAACCAGAAAGACCCTCATTAGATTTCCTTTTCAGAGCCAGGGGCTCTGTTTCTGAAGTTTCCTGCCTGTGATATATACAATAAACCATCTTGACTATTGTATGTAGCTTTACGGAAAATTCCATTGGTCTGAAAAGGATTAACCCATAAAGCGCCACCTACAATTTGCAGCAGACGACAATTTCAAATATTGCTGCTTTTTCAATAATAACAAATAAGGTATGATATTTTATAAGAATTGTCTGCGGGCAGACAATTTTCATGAAATATCATACCTTATTTTTTCGAAAATTAGGAAAGATGTTGCAAAGTTTGTCGTCTGCTGCAGTCATGATTGGTACTTTAAGGGTTAACTTCACAACATGCCTCAACTCACTATTTAAACATGCATAGGCAGCTCAAAAAAGACTTAAGGCCTAATTTCTTGTCATCTTCTTTCCAATTTTATGTATGGGAATACTTTGGCAATTATACTTTGCAGATTCACAGTCATGTCTGAACCTTGGATGCCTGCCCTTGCGAAAACTACCAAAATATAATGTGCTGGCCCATATTTTTTTTCTGGCTATAACTCTTAGTCATGCAGTTCTACCAATTTAATTGCCTTTTACACTGCCTTTTAAAAATTATTATATAAAAAGAATAACCATTCAAATAACTTAAGGAAGTTTCAGCATAATGTCTCATTGGCATATTTGTCACACTGTGACATATACTATCAGCTCATACATGAGTCTTCAGCACTGGTAGGCTAAGAAAAAAGACAAGTTATCTTGCTTAATAATTTACCATACTTTTTCATCCTCTGTAGAATTTTTATTTAAACCTTTTTTTACCCTTCAAGTGCCAATAACGACTGCAGCAGATGACAAATTTCGCTACATCTTTCCTAGTTTTAGACAAAAATAATGTTTGATATTTCATGAGAATCGACAATTCTCATGAAATATCATGCCTTATTTGTTATTTTTGAAAAAAAAAAAAACAGCAAAATTTGAAGTTGTTGTCTGTTGCAAATTCTAGGTGGTGCTTTAAGGGTTAAATTTTTTCAGGAAGAGCATCAGAGTGTCAAACAGTTTGGATCCAGGTCTAACTGGGTCCAAATGGTTTGTAAAGTTTATAGACAGGTAAAAATAGAGGGGGAAAAGTTAAACAGTACTAAAAATATTTAACAAATAAATAAATATTATGATAAACTACTCTGTACTTAAATACTACATGAGAAATGTAAAGATTGAGTCACACATATGACCCATATATTATTATACAATTATTGACTTATGTTGAGGTAGACATGGAGTGTTATTGAACAGTAAACATCATATTGACCGATGGAGTGTTATTGAACAGTAAACATCATATTGACCGACACAGAGCAGAGGTCAATATGATTAAGTTTACTGTTCAATAATACTCCAAGTCTACCGAAACATAAGTCAACAATTATTTTATTATATAATACATGTATGTAATGCATTTCCTGCCATAGACCATAAAACGTTGAGGTTACGGATAGATTATGCGAAATTACTTGACGTTCTGACGTCACTCTCCGTAAGCCAGTCAATATTACCTCGTGCCGTGTGCTTTGCAACGTCACGTCCGGCAAACCTTGCAATATGTAGTTTTATTGACTCGAGCAGATATGCATCTGGGCCAATCAGAAGATGTTTATTTATAGATTATATAATAAAACCTTTTATCATGCTAACTTCAACTGAGCATAAAACTTTCTGCTCCTAAATGTTAAAATGCAAGAAAAGTTGGCATTTAAACATTTATCAGCAGGATAAATTCAATATCTGAGTCTTTTAACCCTTTCCTTCATGAATATTCATGCTAGGCTCCACCCACTATGAATAATTATATTTATATACTTTCATGTTGGTACATGGAACAAAGAAATTATTTGTCAGGTCCACTAGTGCAGGATCAGATATATCATATTTTCATAAGCAAACAGAGTAGACCCTGATCAGGCAGCTCTTGTAAGAGCTGCCTGATCTGGGTCTTCTCTGTTTGCAAACGTGTTAAAAGGTGTCTCTATGGAGTCAAGGGTTAAAGGGAAATTTGATTCTTTAGGCCTAAAAATAATCTAGGTTTCATTTCACCAATACAGTAGGTCATCAAATTTTTACCCCAAAATTTTAAGTCGGTAGCAATTAACTTTTTTCCCCTATAATATCCACTGAAATTCAATTGAATTTCTTTTCTAGAGAACTTGTGTTAATTTGTCAACAATTGAAGACAGAAATCAAATTCATAATGAATACAATTGCCAAAAACCTATGTATGGTCCAAGTGTAACCCCAAAAATTTGTTTACCATCATTTTGACAATTCATTTGGCTTGTGGTCAGTTGTTGGTTTATTATTTTATGGTGAAGGGAGCAATGTTGAGAATTTCTTATAGACAAGTGGCTGAAAAAAAGGGACACTTTTCACATCAATTTTGGCTTGTCAGTTGGAATACAGTAAAACCTGTGTAAAATGGCAACACGAAAATAGACAAAAAACAAAGTTCTTAAAGACAAATGGTAGCTTAATGAAGGTCGAAAGTATTGCAGAATGCTCCCCTTGAAGCATTCTGTAATACTTTGACCTGCATTAAGCAATAATTGGTCTTGAAAACCAATTTTCTGTCTTTTTGAGAGTGGCGGTTTTACACAGGTTTTACTATGTTAAAAAAGTTAGGAAACAACTTTTTACACAAAAATTTTGGTCAGGAGTGAAAAGTTGACTCTTTACATGCTGGGTAATTTTTATGGTCTTTTTTGATGTCTGCTAACTTTTTTTTAAAAAAATTCTTTCATGAACACTATCAGAGTGTCAAACCGTTTAGATCCCGATCTGGGTCCAAACTGGCTGCAAGGTTATCAGTAGATGACAAAAGTCACTGCTAGCAAGAAAAATGAGTCGCGACATGAGATTTCCAACAATGTGGTATGTGCGACCAGCAAAAGCTCAGATCAGCCTGCACATACTTGCAATCTGATCAGAACCTTTGCTAGTCGCTTGAACATTGTATCTTACCAAATATCATTTGGAGTGTCTAAACTTAAAAGGGGGCTGCACAGGCTAGTCTATGTCTACGCATGTCAAACTGGCACATTGCTGGAAATCACATGTCACGGCTCAAATCTTAAAATGGGGACGGATAGAAGCCAAGACTAAATCATGAACACTAGTGACTAGTACCTAATGAAAATGCACTAGAAAATAAAATTACACTGTCTGATTAAAAGTGCTCACTTTTAACAGACCCAGTGCCATTAACAATAAACAGTAAATACATACCTATAAAAATTGTAAAATATTATCTAAGAAAATATTTGTGAAAACTATAACATATATATCACATATTATGTAAAACATCACATTGTTGATGTCAATTAGTATAAAATGAGCCGTGCCATGTGATTTCCAACAATTTGACATTTTGACAAGTGTAGACTCAGATGAGCCTGTGCAGCCTTCTTTTAAGCTTAGAAACTCCAAATGGTGTTCAGTCAGTAGATTAACAATCATAGAACACTCAAGCGTCTAGCAAAGGCTCTGATCAGACTGCGCGTATGCGCAGGCTGATCTGAGGCTTTGTTGGTCGCACTTACCACATTGTTGGAAATCTCATGCACTGGCTCAAATGAAAATGCAACAGTAAAAAATGATTAAAGTCGAAAGCAGCCTCTCCTGGCCATATTTGTGTCTATAAAATATAGTCATTGTGCCAGAAGTGCTTAAGCTTTTTTAAATAGAGCCTTGAAACATATAAGTCGATAGCCAGAAATAAGATAAGATTTGAATTTTCCAAAAAATTTAGGATCTTTTTGAAATTGCCTCAGTTTTGTTTGTTTGGTTTGGTTCTTAACGCTATTGTCAGGTCGGGACAGTCAGTTCACCTAGTAGCCACACTTTTTCCCTGGGCAAGCTTGACTAAGCAGTTAACCAGTACTTTGTGCTCATACTTTTGCTTGTAACTGACAACAACCCTTCTTGAACCAGTGGACGGGAGGTGAATAGTCGTAGAAGTTATTGTTATTGCATGATCAATCTCCACAAAAGCATGGGACCGGGCCAGGATCAAACTTGCAACCCCTGGATCTGCAGTCAGACAAGTTACCGACTGCGCTATGTGGCCCGATAAATTGCCTCAGTAAGGCAATTTCAATAAGTTCCACAACATACAACCATATGACAAATGAATCAAAGCATATATCTAGAGAGGCCACCTTTCAGATAAGACATAATTTGAAAATTTTCCTATTTTTACAATCAAATATTGTAGGAATTTAGGCACTTTCTACAAATTCCACAACATATGGGCCTCGTAGCGACAAAACCTGTTTTCGGGGTTTCCAACAAAAGTGAGATTTAAACCAGTCACCTAAGCTATAGAGACTAGCATATGCGATAATTCCGCTTGTAGCATGTCTAGATATACTTTCCAATAAGCGAATAACAAACGTGCTGGTCTGGGCCTTTGTTGTTAGCAAACCCCTGAAGATAGGTTTCTCGCATCTAGGCCCATATCACTAATTAATCAAAGCAGATATCAAGAGAGGACTTCTATAATTAAGAGACATGATTTGGATATATCTTTTTCAAATTTCTCCATAAAATGTTAAGGGAAATTTTAAAATTCCCTCAATGAGTCAATTTCAATGATTTACAAAGTATAATCATTTGGCAAAAACAAAAGCAGATGTCTAGAGTTGTTGTCAAAAAAGATAAAACACAATTTGGAAATATTTTCCAAATTTTTCCAAAAAAAGAGGTAGGATCTATCAAATTTCTTCAGTGAGGCAATTTTTTACAAGTTCGATAACAAAAAAACATCACATGACAATTTTTACACAAATATACCAAAGCAGAAAATATTGAGTCGTGACATGAGATTTCCAACAATGTGGTATGTGTGATCAGCAAAGGCTCAGACCAGGCAGACTGATCTGAGCCTTTGCAAGTCGCTTAAATTTTCTATGACTGTTAAGCTACTGACCCGAGCATCATTTGGAGTTTCTAAGCTTAAAAGGAGTCTGCACAGGCTCGTCTGAGTCTACACTTGTCAAAATGCCACATTGTTGGAAAGTACATGTCGTGGCTCATATCTACAATATAAGACATGATTTGGATTTATTTGGTTCCTTTGTAACATTAGTTTGGTTAACTTCAGGTTCTTTCTCCTTTCTAGGTGTTTTCAGCTGGTTTCCTTTATCTACTTTATCATTATCAGCTATAGTAGTATGAGCTGATGATTCCGATTTGGGAGACACCTCTGTCTTAGCCTTGATATCACCATTTTCACCTTTTTCAGCTGTTTTAGCATTTGGAGAATTCTCACTTGATCCTTTTGTAGCTGTATTTGTAGTAGTAGCATTCGTTTTATTCCCTGAATCCTTCCTGTTACCCTTATCACTACTAGCACTCTTAACCTTCCCTTCATCAAGGGGTACAAATTGACTTAACTTACTCATAAGTTCATCAAATTGTTCTCCCTTCCATGACGACTGCACAGACTCGCCTCGATAAAAGTTAATATACAAGAGCTCTGTGAACACCATGCTCATTGGACCATCTGGTGGCCATTTAATCTGTTCAAGCATCAACGGTATTATGGGTTTCTTCAATGCATCAGCAAGGCTTACCTCCCTTCTACAGTTAGCTGACAGGGAATATTTCTGAGTGATACAGGACACTACAGCCTTGCAGCCCCTCATACCCCTGTCAATTTTGTCATATAGCGAGTCTCCACCACCCATCTGATATATGTCCATCCAGACTGTGTAGCCTAGAGAGGTTAGACGTTGGTATAAGGCTTTGACCTGAGGCTGTTTACCCCACTGATAGGAGAGAAACACCAGGGGAGATTTATCTGCCTCTACAACCTAGAAAGAAGGCAAAAAAAACTCAGTTAACTTTGGAACAGAGAATAAATGAACCACGACTTGTGATTTCCAACAATGTGAAATTTTGACAAGTGTAGACACAGACGAGCCTGTGAAGCCTCCTTAAAAGCTTAGAAACTCCAAATGATGTTCAGTCAGTAGCCTAATTGTCATAGAATATTCAAACGATTAGTAAAGGCTCTAATCAGACTGCGTGTATGCGCAGGCTGGTCTGAGTCTTTGCTGGTCGCACATACCACAATGTTGGAAATCCCATGTTGCCGCTCATTGCAGCCAACAACAGCTTGAGCTTGAGGACCTTGACCTTTTTGAAAGAGAATGCTTCACTGGTTTGGACATATGGAGCATTCTAGTGGTGAAGTTAGAACAGCACGTGATATCATACTTTAGTTAAGAGTGCGAAACAGAAAAATAGTTTAAGTTTCTTATTTCTCAACCAAAACCTTTATGGGTAAAAAAATATTTACATTTTAACGCTGTATTTTTTTGTTTGTCTAAACCTGTGTGATATACAGACTGATGGCAGGTGGGGGCCAGGGAGGACAAAGATTAAACGGAAGGAACTGAGAACAACTGAGTGGAAGCTCAAGACAGTCACAGGGTTCATACAGACAAGATTGTGTAAAAATCAAGGACTTTTCAAGGAATTCTAAAAGACTTTCCTACTGTTTTCAAGGACTGAAAACTTAAGAAAAATACTGATTTACACATTAGAATTCTTCTTCCGAAATGCTAGTGTCCATTACTAAAGATAAATTAGTTTACAATTGTGGTGTCTTTATTTGGTGCAGCATATGCTACACCAAACAAAGGCACCACAATTTGATACTGATTTAAGTATCCAAAACACTGTTGAATCATCTTGTAAACGGTAAAATTCAAGGAGTTTTCAAGGCCTTTGAGTATTTTTCAAGTACTTTGCAAGGCAAATTTAATTTTCAAGGACTTTTCAAGACAGTCCTGTATATTCAAGTACTTTTCAAGCATGTGCGAACCCTGAGTCAACGCTCAAGAAGGAGTTCCTGAAAATCAAGTTGAGATCTGCCAGCTACCTTGAAGGGGTCCCACTGATAAGGATGATGCCACTGTACCTGCACGTTAATCAAGATTACGTTTAGGATTATGATGAATACATTTAAGATCATTTTAAACTCTTTGCATGCTGGGAAATTTTTCAGCATATTTTTGTCGTCTGCTGATTTTTTTCAAAATTAACTTTTTCAAAGAATTTTTTCAGTAATACAATCAGAGTGTCAAACTGTTTTAATTCAAATCAGGCTCAACATTCTGTGGGCCTGGTTTGAGTCTAAACTGTTGGCAAAGGCTACCAGCAGATGACACTGCCAGGAAAAAAGTAAATTTTAATTCCAAGTGGTTTCACCAAGTGGTTTAGAAGGTGACCTAAGGTGACAAAAGCTGACCTAAAACTAGTGTGACAGTGATATAGAATTTTCATTCAAATATTACTCTAAAAAGTCTCAAAACATTTTTCTTTAGACAAAAAATATGAAAATGTAAGAAACTTTGGTGTTCTAAATCACTTTTCGAGTTATGTAGTTCCCTAAAACTGCATGCATTAATTACAAAGAAAGCATTTATAAGTCTATGAGCAAGCACACGAGACTTTAGTACTTATCATATTGGCAAGTAGTGAAGGCTCAGGGGAGTCTTTGCATATGGGCAGACTCACCAGAACCTACACTGCCTGCATACAGAAAGTATGAAGGTAGATGAAGACTCACACCAAAATTTAGGCCTCTAGTACTAAGAAGGATTTTGTGCATATGCATTAAGTATCAAAATCTCATGTACTGATCCATATACTGTACATTAAAACCTGTCTTAAGAGGCCACTCAAAAAGAAGTCCAAGAATTGGTTTTGAATACTGATTTCCGCTTAATGCAGGTCAAAAGAATTGCTGCAATACTTTCAACCTTCATTAAGCTACCATTCCATTAAGACCTTTGTTTTTCTATTTTTAAGTGACTGCTTAAGACGGGTGTTACTGTATAAAGTATCTTAAGTATTTTCAATCCCTTTCATTCTGGGTATCAATAAACAGATACATTGGCACACAGTGAAGACCCAGGTGAAATGCAGCATAAGGTGGCATTTCATCAGGGTCTCCACTGTTTGCTAACGTTGAAGATAATAACAATCTTCAGGGACCAAAGCACAGAAATTTTGACTAAAAACCCTTTAAAATACAAAATGGACGTTTTCATACATATTATCAATATGTATGGGATAAAACATCAGAACGAAATGGGTAAGCATTTTACCTCATGGACACCTTTAATCGCTTTTGAAAATAGAGCAAACCCAGATCACGTAGCTCTTGAAAGAGTTGCCTGATCAGGATCTACTCTGTTTGCTTTTGGAAATATGATACATTTGTATATCTGATCCTAAACTAGTGGACCTGATAAGTAATTTCTCTATTCTATGTACCAACATGAACCTTTATTTATATATTTATTCATAGTGGGTGGAGCCTAGCATGAATATTCATGAAGGAAAGGGTTAAAATACCTGAGAAGCATTTTGCTGAGATTTCTTGGAAGTTGTCTGTTTCTTGCCCTTGTTCTTGTCAATAACAACATCTTCCACTATAGGGGCCCACCAGCTGGCATATTCTGGAGATTAACATTAGAGAAATTAATAAATGGACCAGCTCAATTGACATGAGGCTTTGATATTCATCACATCATGCTCAAAATCCTCCTTCAAACACCCATGTTGATTGGTACTACAGGTCCAAATTGAGCCAGGGCATGAGGTTTCCAACAATGTGGTATGTGCGACCAGCAAAGGCTCAGACCAGCCTGCGCATACGCCCAGTCTGATCAGAGCATTTGCTAGTAGCTAGAATATTCTATGATTGTTAAGCTACTGACCGTACATCATTTGGAGTGTCTAAGCTTAAAAGGAGGCTGGACATGCTTGTCTGAGTTTATTCATGTCAAAATGACACATTGTTGGAAATCTCGTGCCGCGGCTCAATTTTTGTCAGAGTCTTCATCTCTATCCATACTTTGTGTAAGTGAGCAGTGAAGAGGCTTGTATAGGGGGTACCAAATATCCCATATCCCTTGAAGTAAACAGGCAAGTATCCCGTATAAGCTGGCAAATATCCCAATAATTACTGTCCTGCCAGACAAGAGTGACAGTGACATCATATTTTGTTTACAAAGTTATCAAGGACTTTTAACCGCTAGAATATTCTATGATTGTTAAGCTACTGACCGTACATCATTTGGAGTGTCTAAGCTTAAAAGGAGGCTGGACATGCTTGTCTGAGTTTATTCATGTCAAAATGACACATTGTTGGAAATCTCGTGCCGCGGCTCAATTTTTGTCAGAGTCTTCATCTCTATCCATACTTTGTGTAAGTGAGCAGTGAAGAGGCTTGTATAGGGGGTACCAAATATCCCATATCCCTTGAAGTAAACAGGCAAGTATCCCGTATAAGCTGGCAAATATCCCAATAATTACTGTCCTGCCAGACAAGAGTGACAGTGACATCATATTTTGTTTACAAAGTTATCAAGGACTTTTAACCGATACATCACTTGTGTATTAATCCTATCCTTTGGATAGGATTAATACACAAGTGATCTATTCCTAAATTTTCAATATCCCTGAAAGTAAACAAAATACAGTCAATACTCTTTATAATGTCACTCGTTATAACAGAATATTCAATATCCGACATAAAATTGCTGGGAACGGATCTGTTTCCATTGAAATTCCCTCTTTATAACAGAATATTCACTTAACAACACCGGCACCAACTTCTGGGAACAGATATACAATTTTTTATTGAAAATGAATTCATTGTAACAGAATTTTTACCAGGTGTCAGACAATTTTGTGATCAAGACAAGGTCTCTTGCATGAACAGGTCTCTGCCTCACTTGATAAGAGGGAAGCTTTGTGCATTTGGATGCAATATGAAATTGAACTGATGTATACATTTGGAATAATAGCATTTTAATTCATATGTATTGGTACTGGTTATAATTTCTTTATAACAGCAAATTCACTTTAATGTCAAAGATAGCTTGGAACAAACAGTGTCGTTACAAGGAGGGTTGACTGTATTGAACACAGTATCCCATATCCCTGGGAATAAAATGGATAGTATCCCACATCCCTGAAAGTAAAATGGCAAATAGCCTGTATCCCTAAAACCCCTATACAAGCCTCAGTGAAGTCTCTAGCAAGATATACTTCTTAAAAAATGTGAGCAGACGACTATGATGATGACAGACATATGATGTACATCTGACCATTGCCATACATGTACTAATACCTCACTTGAGCCTTCAGCTCAAGTAAACTTCAAAGCACTACTGACATGCAGCAGACGGCATTTTTAAATTTGGTTTCTTGCTCTGTGAAACCAAATAAAACTTGTGATTGCCAGCAGATGATTCACATGAAATATCAAGCCTTATTATACCTGAAAATCAAGAAAGATTTTGTATAACTTGTTGTCTGCTTCAATCATGATTGCTGCCTTAACTCCATGCCTCCTAATGTTATCTTCTGAATACCTATGCAAACAGTTTGGACCAAGATCAGGCCCCAAAAAATGTTGGGCCTGATCTAGATCCAAACCGTTTGACATTCTAATGGTATTCCTGACATGTTTTGAAAAAAGTCATTTTGAAAGAAATCATCAGACGACAAAACGCATGCACAATATCCCAGAAGGCAAAGAGATATTTCTGCCCTTAACCCAATACTCCATAATAATGGCTTTTGACGCCTTTGAAATACCATGAATTTGAAAATATTATGGAAAATGAGCAAATCCTCCATTTTCAATAATATTTACAAAAGTATTCAAACCTTACCTTAAATTTTTCTTCAATTTTTTCAATGTTGTCTAAAAAAAGAAAATTATTGCATGATCTAAAAATAGCCTATGGATTAAAGGGTTAAGCATTAATTTCGCTTGCTTACCTTTCTTAACTATCTTTCGTAACGCCTTTGAAATGTAAGATTTTTGAAAAATATTATGAAAATGGAACCTTTTGCTCCTGAGGAGCAAATGTTCCATTTTCCATAATATTTTCAAAACTATTGAAATGTAAAAATTATTTTTTGGAAAATATTTGAAAATTTGAATTATTTATAGAAAATGATGCAATGTTCTAAAAATAGACTATGGAGTTGCCTGCCTACCTTTCTTAACCATCTTCTGATCAGGTACAGCATAGAAATTGAGCTGCATGAGAAGCTCTTGAAATTTTGGTATCAGCCAATAGCGCTGATCTTTCACTCCAGTTTCCTCCCCACCCCGCTGGAAGAACCTGATGAACAAGTATTCACTGAAGATGGGACCCATTGATCCTTTTGGCGGCCAGTCTGTCTTCTCCATCAGCAGGGGGATGATGGGTTTATTCAAGTTGACAGACAGGTTTACCTTTGAAAATAATAAAAACAATCTTTTATTCAAGTTCTGAATTAATCAAGCTCTGAATTAATCAAGTTTTGAGTTTACCTTAATAGTGCCACCCCTTTTGAACCAGAAACCCTAAACGGGTACTTGAGAAAACAGCGAAGACCCAAATGAAATGCTGCACAAATGTTGAATTAATTCATAATATTATCTGGTGGCATGGAAATATTTCTGTAAAAATATTATTGGCTTAAAGTTAAGCAGATTTTAAAACATCAGTATAATTTTTGCAATACTATCATCAACAAAATAGTTCTATTGCAACATAATGAATAAGTATACCAATGTTTCTGTGTATTACCTCTATTATTTGTGTTGCGTGATGATATGGTAAACTATAATTGCAGAATTTGTTCAAAAGGTGACCTTTTCTTGACATAAACCGGAAGAGCATTATTTAGAAACCACTTTTGTATTATTTCATTAAATCTCAATAATATGCATGCCCGAATAAAAAAAAAGTTTGCCAAGTTTTATCAGAATTACATGATAGAAATAACAAGAAATGTCACAAACATGTGACGAATGCCCCCAAAGGAATTGGTCAAGCATAAGACACATTTGAGGAAAGATAGCTGTAATATAGCATGAAAAACCTAGAAATGAGGCCAGAAGTCAATGTCAAGGTCAAAGTGACTCAAAATGGTATGCACCACTCCGCCGTCCTAAGAGGAATCACCACCCCATATTGGGATTCCAATATCAAATAATATAGGAGATATGCTCTGGACACAATAATTCTTGAAAACTAGGTCAGAGGTCAAGGTCACAGTAACCCAAAAATGGTTTGTGACACTCAGGCATCCCAAGATGCATTTACATACCAAATTTGGAATTCCTATTTCAAAAAATATAGGAGATATGCACCAGTTTCTAGAAACTAGGTCAGAGGTCAAGTTCAAGTTCACAGTGACTAAATTATGGTAAGCGACACTTCGTCATCCCAAGATGCAGTCACACACCAAATTTGAGATTCCTACCTCAAATAATATAAGAGATATGCTCTGGACATGATTATTCTAAAAAAACTAGGTCAGAGGTCAAGGTCACAGTGAACCAAAAATGGTACATGACACTCCGCTATCCCAAAATTGGAATTCCTAACTCAAAGAATATATAAGATATGCTCGGGACACAATAATTCTTAAAACTAGGTCAGAGGTCAAGGTCACAATGACCCGAAAATGGTACATGACACTCCGCTATCCCAAGATGCATCCACACATCAAATTTGGAATTCCTAACTCAAAGAATAAAAGAGATATGCTCCGGACACAATAATTCTTAAAACTAGGTCAAGGTCACAGTGACCCAAAAATGGCATGTGACAGCCCGTCATCCCAAGATGCATTTTCACACCAAATTTGGAATTCCTATCTCAAAGAATATAGGAGATATGCACCAGACTCAACGCAGTTTTCAAGAAACTAGGTCAGAGGTCAAGTTCAAGGTCACAGTGACCCAATTATGGTACACGACACTTTGTCATCCCAAGATGCATCCACACACCAAATTTGAGTTTCCTACCTCAAATAATATAAGAGATATCCTCCGGACACGATTATTCTAAAAACTAGGTCAGAGGTCAAGGTCAAGGTCAAAGTGACCCGAAAATGGTACGCGACACTCCGCTGTCCCAAAATGTATCCACACACCAAATTTGGAATTCCTACCCCAAAGAATATAGGAGATATGGACCGGACACGAAAGCGGGACGGACGGACGGACTATATGCCTCCCAAAGTTCCTTTAGGGGCATAAAAACTTAAATGCAAGTAATCTTGGCCTCCAGTTTTTGTTAGTTTCATAAGTTGTTTTTTTTCTGGTACCTTACTATAAGCATTTGTATTTTCCATGCTCTGAAAATATTTGGCAAAATTTCACTTCAGCTAGTGTATAAATAATATGCAAATATGCTTAACTAAATGCCAATTATATATTCTAATGCACTTGCAAATGCAATGTGACATCTTATTGGATAACGTCATAAATATGCAACAGTATATCCTCCAAAATACTGTTGCAAACCAGACGTCATTATGTAACGTTGCTTTTCATTGGTTGACAAGTGAATATATGTGCAGCTGGCAAGCGGTATTATGCAGCTGGCAGCCACTGAGCGTATAGGTGCAACAAAGTACATTTTCGCCGTCTATTTGAAAGAAAAATGTTTATAGTGCGTTAGAATGGGGATAACCATATTCAAAATTTTCATTTGGGGAGCAATATTGTCCGATATACGTTCGGAAATCACGTTTTCGGCTCCGCTTACACGTCCCTGTAAAAATAAATTTCCCACCGTATATCCCACGATACACCTCCCCACAGTTATCCCCTAATTTATCTAAGAAAGCTCACCTCTCTATTACAGTTTGGTGACTGAGCATATTTCTCAGTCACACAGCAGATTACCACCTTGGCCCCTCGGATTCCATTATCAATCTTAGAAAACAGTTTATCCCCACCACCCATCTGACCAATATCCATCCAGCACTCGTAGCCAGCCATGTTTAGATGCTGTTTCAATAGTTTCACCTCATTCTGAACTCCCCATTGGTAGCTAAGAAAAACAGCGGGAGGACTGGGATATTCAAAGTCTTCATCCTCCACTACTCCCTCTGCAATTAAACACCATTACCGTAAACGAAAATAAAAATCTGAGTAAAATTGTAAATATTTTCTTATCCATCAGTTTTAACATTTGTTTTGGGTGCTCAAAAGAACCGTCTCATTGAGACGGTTCTTTTGAGTACCCACAACATATGTTTTGGTTGAGTAATAAGAAAATTATTTTTTGATTAGTTACCCTTAGCTAGAGGCATGACTACACCCTCTGCCTTAACCGTTTACTCAAAAGGCTATTTTTTAGATCATGACATCATTTTCTATTTTTAGACAACATTGAAAAATTCAAGAAAAATTTAAGTTAAGTTTTGAATTCTTATGAAAATATTATGGAAAATGGAGCATTTGCTCCAAAAGAGAAAATGCTCCATTTTCCATAATATTAATTCAAAGGCATCAAAAGGTGTTATTATAGGGTAAAGGGTTAATATGCATACGCAGGTTATCCCTGTGCTATATCCAGAAGCTTCACAAATATACTCAAGACCTTGAAATACATGATAAAAACTAAAAAAACAGTATGTTCAACAACAACAACAACAACAACAATCAAGATCTTGCTTATAGTTTCTGACATAACTTCCTCATCCATTTCCAGAATTGCATGCAGCACAATGAAAAAACACTTGTATTCTCCATTTGATTTCAGAGCCCAGCTTTCTCCAGGAAAAATCCTACTATAAATCAGAATAATAGTGGGACTGATCTGAATATAAAACAATATTATATTTATTCTGAAAATGTCTAAACTTTTTCATAGTCAGGAAAAAAATCAGTAAAAGACGCTTATTTAAAAAGGTACAGGCATTTTGTGAAGAAAAGGTTTTGAGATGACTATTAGGGGTATATTTGTATGCTGAATCCAAAAACCAATGTTGGCAAGCTGAAAAATGGCGTCTTCACTATCTAATTTGCATATTTCCAAGATGGCCACCAAATTGAAGAAAAATCCATAAAAATCTGTAGAGTAACGTGTTAAGGATGCTAAACTGGTACAAATCAATCCAAAAACATCTTCTCATGATTGGAGGTATTCACTGACATCAATTTATGCAACTAGAACTAAAAATATGACCAAGAGATAATCAGGGGGACAACTTGAGCAAAATTATTTCTTCCGACTTAAGTTAAGATTTTTTCATGATAGTCCATGCATATTATGTGGACGAAATGTATCAGGAATGATTTCATTAAATTGAGAACTTTAAAAAATGCATCGCAATGATATCTCTATTGTTTGCAGGAAAATATGGCAATTTAAACAACATTCTGTAAGTTTCAGCTAGGGGAGGGGGTTAATTCGATTTTAAAGAAAGTGAGCCTGTACCTACAAAATGACTCGTATCTCATCAGCAACTCGCCCTACACTTACTAGACTATTAAACTTGCTAGCAAATTAAAGCTTAGATATAGAACTTTCATCCAATGGAATGGCCTGATATGCAGATTAATTATCTAATTTGCATATTCATCAAAACTGATGAAAATTTCAGAAAATATGGGAAAATTATATATATATATATATATATATATATATATATATATATATATATATATATATATATATATATATATAAAAAGCAAATATAAACTGAATTCTGCCCCAAACTGTCCTTGTTGCATGTTATTATATCATCATTGATACAATTTGACAAGTCCTTTCATACAATAGTCATATATAAAATTATCTCATTTGCATATTCATGAATATTTATGAAACTAAAAATATAGGTAAGATCATGGAATAAATATTTGCCCCCCCCCCCCCCCCCCACACACACACACACCTCGGGAGTGGGCTTATTAGACTTACCTTGCAGCCAAGGACAATTACTCATTGGTGCAAAATTGTTCAGTGGGACCACTCTATACCAAAAATTCTAATTGTCTCCGAAAATAAACCTGTTTGGATTACATTAAATCGCATGATGTCCATGGCAACCCATCGGGCACTGTAACTGGGTCATTTGCAAGTAGACCAAAAATCGACACATACGTGTCGCATATTTTTTCATGGATTTTTTCTCTCTTCCACAAATTCAAGAAAAGCAAGCTGTCAGCTACTGGCGAAACAAAATGGTTGCTAAATAGGAAAGAAAAAAATGGGTCAGGGAGTCGTGCATAGAACAATTTACCCTCCTCCCATATTGTGAAAATCCACAATATGATTCTAAAGAAAGTGTGTGTACCTAAAAAATGATTGCTATCTTAGCAGCAACTCATTCTAGACTACCGATCCTGGTACCAAATTAAAGCCCAGACAAGGTTTTTATTCAATGTGCTGATATTCAAATTTTCGCTTTTGCATATTCATGAGTATTAATAAAAATAGAAATAAAAGAAAATTCATAGAAAAAAAATCAGGTGGTGTACCTATACACATTACACATATGTCCGTTGCTAGTTATCATAGACTATCAAGCTGGGTACCCAATCAAAGCCTAGACAAAGTACTTTTACCCAATGATACGATATGCAAATAATTTAATTTTGAATATTCATGAATAGTTATGAAAACATGAGAAATAAGAGAAAAATGGTAGAAAAATAAGGAGGGTACGTACAACATTACCTAAATGCCAGCTGCTAACTATTCTAGACTACCAAACTTGTAACCAAATAAAAGTGAGAAATTACACTTTAATTCAATAGTATGATATACCAGTTATCTTATTTCCATATTCATGAATATTAATGAAAACATTAGAAATAAGAGAAAAATCTTAGAAAATTTAAAGGGGTGTACGTACAACATAATCCATATGTCAGCTGCTAACTATTCTAGACTTCCAAAATTGGTACCAAATGAAAGGCGAGTCATAGTACTTAAACATTATAGTCTGATATACAAATCTCATTTACATATTTGTGAATATTAAATGAAAACATTTAACAGAGAAAGAAAATTTGTAGAAAAATTAATATGGGAAAACTACAAAATTACCTATATCTCATCTGCTAATTGTCCTAGACTTACAAGCTTGGTACCAAATAAATGCTTAGACATAGCAAATTTTATGCCATGATCAGATATGCAAATCATTTTATGATTATATTCTTGAATATTAATTTATATGTTAGAAATGAGAGAAAAATGGTAATAAAGTTAAGTGGGTGTACCTACAAAATTACTGATATTGTAGCTGCTAATATTCCTAGACTACCACACTTGGTACAGACTTAAAGCTAAGACATTTTACTTTATTCAATAGTCATTATGTGAAATTATCTATTTTTTAAATTTAAGAAATTTTCATGTAAACATTAGAAATGAGAGAAAAAACGTAGAAAAATTAGTGGGGAGATATAGTATTTTATTCCAAAGGTCAGATATACAATCATTTAACAAACACATTCATGAATATTGATGAAAACAATAGAAAACTAAAGAAAAATTGAAAACAAATCAATAAGGTTTTATCTTCAGAAATTCTCATTAATAAATTAAATAATTTGCGTATCAAACAACACTATTATAGAACTCTTTCTGGACTTTAATTTGGGAACAAGTTTAGATAGAGTGAGTATGAAATCTAGGATGAATAGCAGCTGAGATATGAGTAATTTTGCATGCATATTCTATTAATTGTTATCAAATTTGTTCTCATTTCTAGTACTTAATTAATATTCATGAATACAATTTTTAGATAATTTGCATATTGGACCATTAAGTAAACATGCTATGTATTAGCATTAAATTGGTAACAAAGTAAGAAAGAGGGCAAAGATCAGGAATATATACAATCAAGCACCACACCTGACACAGGATACCAATGGGAAAGTGACAACGTCACAATTAGACATCACAAATGAGAGCCATGAGGTCCATAGCTGTTAGTATAGGATAGTAAGCAGCTGAGATGTAGATAAATTTGCATTTACACCTTTATTTTTTAAGATTTTTCTCTTATTTCTAATATTTTCATTAATATTCATTATTATGTGAATTTGATAATTTGCATATCTGAACATTGGATGAAAGTCATATATCTTAACATTCAGTTCATACCAAGTTTAAAAGTTTGGATGAGTTGCTACTGAGATATGAGTACTTTTGTAGGGACATTCCCATTCTTTAGAAGGGCATTATGAGTTGCCATGGAAACCATGCAATTTCACATAGCTCAAATGGGTTTATTCTTTAGGGCAATATTTTCCCCTATTTAAGTGGTCTCCCAAAACAATTTGACACACATTAGAAGTTTTCCTGATGGTGCAAGGTTGGTCTAATTGGACCCTAGGGTACTCAGGAATGTGTATTCATCCACTTTTTATAGATACAAAATGTACCGTATATTTTGGCATGGACATTATGACATATTTATTTTAAAACAAAACAACTTGTTGATTATCAAAGTTTCTTTCTTATTTATTACTTGAAAAGCTGGTAAACTGTCCAAAATCGTGCTATGAATAAAACTAACATTTAAATAGCAGGATACTGAATAAGGCAAGTTTATATCTGATTTTATAGGCTAAACGGACATTTATTACCATGAATACGGTAATATCCTTGAATATTTATGTATATTGCCCACCAAAACCATGTACTCTAATGGTAAAACAATCTTAGGACATAATACAAATGATTTTGGATAAAAAACATTTTCAAAAAATAAAATATTTCAGAAATATGGCAAATTCCATTATTTTTGGCAGCCATTTTGAAAATATGCAAATTAGGTCATTAAGACGTCATTTCTCAGCTTGCCAACATTGGTTTTTGGACTCAGCATACCAAATTAACCCTAATTCAGGTGTCAAACCCTTTTCTTCACAAAATGCCTGAACTTGTGAACTTTTCTGATATTTTTTCCTGACTATCATGATTGAGATTTCATTAATGAATTTAAATCATTTTTTATCACATGACATCACGTCTGGGAATGATATATCGCCATACAATAATGTTTTACAGATTATGTGACATCACAAAATGACGTCCATTATAACGTTGCATAAAATATGCCAAAATCTTTCAAGCAAAAAGTGTGATCTTGGATTAATTTTTATGTTATGAGATAAACAGAATCTAACAATCATGCTCCTGTATTATTCGTAAACTAGTTGCAAAAAGAGATAAAATGCTCTGAAAACCTCACAATTTATCTTTTTCCCCCAACTAGTTTAATTAATTCAATAAAACATGAGTACCCATGTGGAATCCTCTATATTTACATTTTCAAAGCAAGCCTTTAATGAATCTTTAGATTTTTGTAACCATTCATAGCCTCATGAAAGACATAAATTTGATTGACAGCTGCCACGCTCACTTGCCCGTGCAATACACTTCTAACATCGAATTCATTAGCCAGAAGTGACACTGGTGTTTTGATTGACAGCGAGCCACACCTGATTTGCACATGCAAATCAAGCCTCTTGTTTGCTCCATTGGCTGTTCGTGTTCAGACTGGCTGT
This sequence comes from Loripinus fragilis, assembly GCA_964019695.1. Taxonomy (NCBI): domain Eukaryota; kingdom Metazoa; phylum Mollusca; class Bivalvia; order Lucinida; family Lucinidae; genus Loripinus; species Loripinus fragilis. Next base: position 69,800,083 of record OZ026522.1, on the reverse strand, counting down.
TCCACTTTTCCGTTTAACACTCCAACAAAAATGTAAATACGATAAAATATATAATACAAAACTGTTTTGTTTCTTACATCATAAATCATTTCTATATATTAGTTATTTATAATAAAATGTAAATATAAGTAATAAATTCCATTTTTGAAATGTTCATGGAATCATGAATACTTCAGGTCTCTTGCAAAGTTAACGTGAAGCCCAAGGGCTTCACTTTCTTTGCAAGAGACCCAAAGTATTCATGACTACATGATCATTCCAAAACTTGAATTCATTTCCTAAATGTAACAAACATGGGGTGCCATTAAAACATAACTCACCTATTAGGTTGTAAAGGCTGGTCACCATGAAAGGTGTCACTTCATCCACATAACTATGTGTAAGTATGCTCATATTTGCTTGTTCTCATGTTAGTAAATGTCTACTCTATTGAAGTACAGCAAACTATATTATTGATATTGTTTGTTTTTAACCTTAGCATATGCATTATTGTTTTTGTATAAGTACTTAAAAATGTATATAAATTATATTTTAAAATTACAGCAAACCATTTGCTACCCCAATTAATCCTCATTTTACTTTTAAAATGAGAGAAACCTGGAGTCCATAACTGTTATACATGTATGATCCTAGCAATGATAAAAATTATTATTTTTATTTTCAAAAATCTATTTAGTACAAGTTTATAAATTAAGGCTTTAAGTCTGTTATAAAAAGACAACAATTAAGCTTTCTAAATCATTTTAACATCCCCAAATAGCACACTTAACTGTATGAATTAAAATCATAAGCTATCATGGGAGATCATTCACAAACACAATATGTTTAAAAAAATAATTCCTTATAACTTTTGAACATATAGAAAATTGCTTCTGTTTCTTTTTTTTCAACAAACTGAATGACCTAATGGTTACTCATTACCATTTCAATAATCAATTTACTTGTCGAATGATGTTATGCCATATACGCCTAGCATCCTTTTTGTGGGACATTGGCACACAGTGCAGACCCAGACCAGACGCCGCAGAATGCGGCCTCTGATCAGGGTCTCCACTGTTTGCTCACAGAATATTCTATCAAAATTTGAATAAAAATGAAAAATACAACCCTTCACCCTTAAAATGGAAACGGACTTGTCCAATTGATAAGAACGAGAAATTCCATTCAGCTTAAATGGGTTAACTGCCTATTCTGTTTGTTTTCTGGATGGATATCCAGAAGTTTCATTTATATCTAATTTCAACTTATCAATAGTTGCTTGTTTAGCATCCAATTCCTTGTTAAGAGACACATTAATATCTGATAGAACTTTACATTTTTCATTGATAGATCTTGTCTCTGTTTCTATTGCGTCAGTGGTATTGTTTATTTTATGTAGTATTTGATCAGTAACGTTTCCTTTTAACTTGACTTTGCAAAGTAGACCTAGTATTAGTAGATTGTAGTTGTTTATTTTTTCTAATGATGTTTTAACAGCCAGCTGTACAGCCTCTGATGAAACTGCAATTAAAAAAATAAGGCAGGGATTTACTACCTTTTTCATATGGTGCAAGTGCCCTTAACCATTTGCAGATTGGAAACCCCAAAACAGGTACTTAGACAAACAGGGAAGGTCCAGATGAAATGTTGCATCATGCGGCATTTCATCAGGGGCTGCACTGTTTTCTAAGACAAAATCAATATTTAGAGAAAGAAATACAATATCATGTTTTATAACCTGTGGACCCTTAATACACAAGTTGGCTTCTTTTAAAAAGCCGCCAATAGTTTAGGTTTGGCAAATAGGTTGTTTTTATGACAGCATTCCTTTACTTTTATTATTATTATAATAGGTATTGTTTAACAAATCTTAGAGTCAGCAGAATCTCGGACCCAATTATACTGGGTCCGAGGCAGAATAGGTGTTTGAAAAGGTTATTTGTACAGATTGTATTATCGAGCATGAGCTCTTGCGAATGAACCTTCGCTACTACATGTAGAAAATGTCAGACCAAAATCTAGACCTTTAAGCCGCTGGGTAGGTTTTATAGGGTTTTACCAAACAATAAAGTACCACAATTTTGTGTACTCCCTAAAAATATTGATGTTTTTGTTTTCAATAAACCACACATCAATTTTTCATGTTTTGATTTTACCTATTGAATTTTCTCGGATGGTACAGAGGTCCAGATAAGCTTTCAGTTCAATTGGGTATTTACCCCAATTGCTTTTTTCCAAAAACAATTGCTTAAAATATTTTTTACCCCACATAGATTTTTGAAATTGCTTATTTATAAGTTATAATTAAAGTACCTAATAATCTTAGTTAATAATTTAAATAATAATCTTAGTTTTCGTAATGGAAGAAACATACAGATTGGGTGACTTTAAGTACTTTGTGCAAATACTTTAGCCAGTAACTGACAAATGACTTGCTTAATGTATCAAACTTCAAAGGAGACTTAGTAACATCACAACAAAAGAAAGGCTTGAACTGGCTACCACATTAAGTGTGCTAACATGGGATATATTCATATTTAGATCAGTTTGTTTTTTCTTTTGCTTTTCCAAAAATTTAATTGCTTTTCGCTACCCCTTCATTTATAAAACCATTGCTTTTTCCAAAATTTAATTCCTTATGTTACCCCTTTATTTGAAAACAATTTTTTTTTCACAAATTTAATTGCTTAAATACCCCCAAAAAGCGGCTTATCTGTTCCTCTGCGGTACATTTTGAGGTACAACATTAACATGCATTTAAAAGTAAAAAATAATAAAAATTTACATTTATTACCTAATGTATAAACATTGATGTGACATGGCTTTGAATTTTACCTATAGCGTTTCTTTTGTCAGTCAGTATATATTGATGACACTGATGATGAACAGACGCATAAAGGAAGTCCTAACCTAGGTTAGCTAAAAGAGGATTATCTTTTGTTTTAAAATAACTTCAGAGAAATATATTAGGATCCTCAAAATGCCTGTTACCAAAATTATACAAACTGTTCCATTCCACTGAACAAATTAGTCATTATAATTGTATCTGTTAGCACACTCAAAAGGTTGCAATCATTTAGTAAGAGTGCTTGAATGGAAAATTGGGATTTTTCTGTCTTGACTGGGGCCAGTCTAATACCTCCAACTAAAAATAAAAGATACTCTTATTTTTTCTGGTGTATCAATTTGTTTACAGGACTGATGCCAGTACCACCCAATACCATAAGTATGTCGAACAGTTTGGATTTGGATGACAACCAACATTTTGCTAGTCTGATTAGGGCCTGAAAGGTTAATAGTAGGACTAGCATGCAAAGGGTACATACATTTCATCTGGTACATGACCTTAGAGATGTCAGACTTTATGCATTTATGCATTCGCAAATCATCTCTGGGTAAGGCACCACATAAAGAATCTACTTGACTATTTGCCTCTTCAAAATCCATGCATCGTGTAACTTATATAATTTCATGTTATCTGTGCTTTAATAAGCTCCCTTTTTACTTTGGATTTCTGACTGCCCAACTGTCTTATTATTCTCTTCAGCAGAACAGTGGCTAAATGTCATACCAGGTCGGCCTAGGTCAATCTTTGAAGAACATGATGCAATCAGAATTTCAAGATAGACTGGGAAACCAGAAAATGACTATTCTATATTTACAAATGACATCAGTTTAATCTTAGACAGAGGTCCCATGATTGGTTACATTTGGTCACATGCTCCTCCATGGTACAGCTCTAATTCTCACCTTATATATTGTGTTTAGGTGCTCATGCACCTAAACAATAATTATATAATGGACCATGCTGACCTAACTGTATCAAACTTTAAAGAAAATTCCTTGGCCAAAACAGTTAATTTTAGCAAGACTTCTGTTCGATAATTGAAAGCAACTATTTTTACCAATAAACTCTTAGTATTTTAACATTAGAATAAATCGGTATTCACAGACCCGCAGAAAAGAGTAAGTAATGAAAAAAATTTTAGTTCTCAACCAAAACATATGTTGTGGATACTACATAAAATAAATAACTTAAACTGATATTTGAGAAACTATTCAAACTTTTCCACTCAACTTTTTAGTTTATCTGGATTTATGGTAAATAGTATTCTCACTTCTCTAAAATGCAGTCTTTTTCAATTTTCAATTGTACGTCCCAGTCAACATTATTTTAGTCGTGTCGCAATGTTTTCCTGTCTTCCTGAGTTGAACCAGTACTAAGCAGAGGATAAAGTGTCTTACTTAAGGACACAACTTGTGTCCTTGAGTAAGACACTTTATCCTCTGCAACATAGTGCCTCCATTTGAATAAATGTTGATGGATATAAGCTATGGTTGGATCCTAAGAAAATCTACTAATTTTCACTGTCAGCCCTGATATTGATGCCACAAGCAGCATAACCAGTGATATATGTGTTATAATTATTTTCAGTTAAAAGTATTATTTGGGGTTGCATTTTTACAGAATATTTTTTTTAAGAAGAACTATCCTATAATTTTGCAGGAATGTTTGGGTACCCCCTCGTAAAGCAAAATTTGACCCAGTGGTTAGATATCAAGGGGTGCTGTCTTTTCCATTTGAAAGAATGAAACATTGAAAGACTAATTGCTTCAAACACTCATATATAGACCCTAGAAAGACTGATACTTGTTGCTAAGTTTCCATGCGGATTTATTCAATAATTAAGATTTTTGGGTCAGGGATACAAATATCCCACCCACCCCTAATATGACAGTGATTGAATTAAGAAGATGTGAACACATGATCTTGTTCACAGCTCAGATTATAACATATTAGCACCTTTGTCACCAAAAATAAACAGAAAATAAGCAATATCTTTAGTCATATAAGAACGTAAGAAGTTTAGGACCCAAATCAGATTTTCAAAGTGTTTCAGAAATCAAAGGTGGTTGAAATGAATAACACCCACAACCTCTAGATGATGTTATTTCTATAATTATCAAGCAATCTTAAGTTGATAAATAGCAAATTGTGATATGTTCTAAATTTCAGATAATTTGCACTCCTCATTTACAAATTATCCAAATTTTTAAATGTACTTAATTTTTTACAAATGAAACAACGTTTGCCATTTTGGGAACTCCCCAATGGCCACATGTTTGATGGTTTGAAGATGCAAAGGGCCACAAGAAGCACAAAATAACCAAACCCTATGACTAAATCACACTTTCTTATACTATTACTTTTAATATTCTTTAATTCATCTATTTCTTACAAAACATCACACTTCTTTTTGTCTGAATCTATAATATTGATATGAAACATGTAAATTAACTGTTGAAATACAATTTATCTGAAATGAGGTACAATAAAATATTTGTGAAAGCAAGCATCAAAGTTATAAGTTTTTCAAGACCAGCATACATGTCTGACAGTTAATATATTGATATGAAATTCAAATAATTCTTAGATGACTAACACCTGACCAGCAGATGAAAGCACCTGGCATGAAAATATTGGTGATTTCCAACAAAAGAAATAAATGCTTGATTGCTAAGTTAATGAAAAAAAATGATAAATACCATTAACTTCATGAACCATCATGTCTAATTGTTAAGTTTTCGCTTTCCCGTTGGTGTCCTTGGTCGGTGTGGTGCTTGATTGTATCAATTCCTGATGCTTGCCCCTTGTTCTTACTTTGTCTAAATTCAATTGCAGACACTTTAAAAGTTAATAAAGCCCGTTTTTCATCGCAAATATTTCTTGTTTTGCATCCTATCTTCACTAAATATTTAAGCTAATATTATCCTTGCCATAGTTATGCTCAAATTTGAGCAAGTCTATTAATTTACCAAGTGAAGTAAAAAAAAATATTGAGAAGTAATGGAAAACAGTAGAGATCCAGATCAGACTGCTCTTAAGGAGCAGTCTGATCTGGTTTTACACTTATTACTCAGTCTAGTTCGGTAGAAAACCAGATGGACTGGGCTGTCCAGATAAATAAGATAAAATTGAGCCGTGACATGAGATTTCCAACAATGTGGTATGTGCGACCAGCAAAGCCTCAGATCAGCCTGCGCATATGCGCAGTCTGATCAGAGCCTTTGCTAGCCGATTGAGTATTCTATGATTGTTAAGCTACTGACTGAACACCATTTGGAGTTTCTAAGCTTAAAAGGAGGCTGCCACAGGCTTGTCTGAGCCTACACTTGTCAAAATACCACATTGATGGAAATCACATGTTGCGGCTCATTTAACAGTTCACCAACCTGCTGATTTCATAGCATTCTCCACTATAGCAACACCATCCATCCTGTTCATCTCTGTGAGGGCAGTCAGAACACCAAAGGAAGCCTCACTTGTTTTATGTGTAGCGTACCATTCACTCAGTAACGCCATACATGGATCATGCTGTGTAGCCCAGCCTCGAATATCATCATTACTGTAACCAAGGCGGCTAGCTAGTAGCCTCCAGTCATTCTTTGCACTGGGATTCATTAGTTTGGTGAGATCTCTAGACCATTTAGGAGCATTAGTCATAGTCTGGAGTAAAATATTGATATGAGTGCCAAAATTATTCTAACACACATCCCAGGGTGTTCAAATTAACAAATTAAAGTATTTGGGGGGGGGGGGGGGGATGGGCTCATTAGATTGTTACTTTTCTAAATGAAGGTAAAAGTTTGTTTGTGAAGGCTGCAACTTGAAATCCTCCAAGAAATGTTTTCACTAATAAGACAAGAGCTATATAGAATTAGATTTACACGAGTTAAAATACTGAATACAGGTATCCCCTAAACCATAAAACCTCACCCAAACCCTCATTTATAATAGAGATGCACCATGGGAAAACTTGTATGTTTTTTTGACCAGGTATAACTCAATCTAGCCTACCAAGTAACAGAGACTAGCTAAAATACTGAAACTTTAAATGTAGCATGCTTTGCTCCAGTAAAGCCTGTCTTAGGCGGCCACTCAAAAAATAGACCAAAAATTGATTTTCAAGACCGATTATCGCTTAATGCAGGTCAAAAGTATTGCAGAATGCTCCAGGAGAGCATTCTGCAATACTTTCAGCCTTCATTTTAAAAGCGTAACCATTTTTCTTAAAGACCTATATTTTGTCTATTTTTGAGTGGCCGCTTAAGACAGATTTTACTGTATTTAACATTCCTGACAGCAAGCAGTGAAGGTGCTGACCACATTTAGAGCATGTGCAGGCTGGTCTACACCCGTTTTCAAAGTGATCAAAGTCCTCTTCCAAATTTGCAAAGGCTTTATCAGGTTAAGAACCCGGTCATCAATTGTGTGAACAGTAAGTTAAATGCGCAAAAATTTCAAACTCTAGTTGCTTGACAGAACGGTACAAACAAAAAGCGCAGACCAAGATCAGACTGCTTCAGAAGAAATAGTCTGACTAAAGTCTTCCCAGTTTTCTATTCAGACAAGCATTTCATAAATTCCAGCCCTGAAAACAAACATCTTATTGAGAATATAAAGAGAAAAATATTTGAAATTTTAGAAAAGGGGTACATGCATTAAGAGGCTATTTTGGCCCCCATATTAGGTCAAAAAATAAAAGTTGCTCTTCACAAGTTTCTTCTTATTAGTTTATTAGAACAAAGGCCAAAGTGTAAAGGTCCGGTATTGATTCGACTTTTACGCTTGCTATGGTGACAAAAATGGCCACCAAAATAGGCTGAAAATAGGAAAATGACCATTTTGGAGCAAATTGGAGACATGTAACTGAGGAATTAATATAGAGCACAAGCAAATACCAAAAAATACTTAAACAGATGATGAGAATTATCACGGCACACACTATATTAAAAGGTTTTTTTTGGTATTCGCTTGTGCTGATATCTAATTCTTAAAAGATCGGTCTCCAAAAGCCTCAAATTTGGCCTAAAATGGCAATTTCTTTATTTTAAGCCTATTTTGTTGGCCATTTTGGTTACCATAGCAACCGGTAAAAGTAAAATAAATGCCAGAATTTTATACTTGGGCTATTCTTCTAATTAACCAATAAGATGAAATTGGTGAAAAGCAACTTTCAGGTTTTCGCTCTATAGGGGGCCAAAATAGCCCTTTAATGCACATACCCCTTTACTGTACATATGATAACATCACGAGGTCCAAAATTCTCCTACCTTATTATCAACTTCTTCAACTTTAAGTTTAGTTTCACCGAGGTCTTCCTCTACATCATCAACTCGCTCATCAACCCTTTCCAATCCTTCCTCCAGTTTTCCTATGTCTTTATCATGCTTAACTACGGTGTCACCGATGGTGATAACGGTATCTATGGTAGTGTCAACCTTTGTATCAAGTTCTGCTATAACTTCCTGTTGTTGCTGCATGCCTTCCATAATGTTTTCAGCACTGAAATATTACCATAACTTAGGAATGTATTGAGTGTATTATACTAAGCTGTCTTCCGAGCAAGTATATGTGGTCTTTGGAGGCCTAACTGCATTATAATGCATTTAGGCCTCCAAATAACACATATACTTGCGTGGAATACATGCAGTTATGCCTCCAAAGACCACACATACTTGCTTGGAAGACAGCTTGGTATAATACACTCAATACATATATAATATTTATGCAGCTAGGCTTCAATATTGCAGTTCTAAAGGCCTACGAAGACCACATATACTTGCTTGGAAGACAGCTAATAAGTAGCACCTGCCTAAAAGGCAAACAATCTGAGCTAAAATTTGAACATCTTTCCTTTAAATCACTGCTTAGAAATGGTTGTGGGCCGATACCTAAAATTTTAAATACCCATAACATATACTTTGGTAAGGAAATACGAAAAGTCTATCATTTTACCAACTAAGCCACTTTGGTCTTAAACCGGAAAGCTAGAAATGTATGATTAGAGAATATCTTCAGGCATATACATGTGATAAATCCCATGGGCATGGTCAGAAAGAATAAATATTTATGCATATCAAACAGAGACAATTAAAGCAAGCAAGGAGTATCTTCAATAGAGACCCTTTTCAAAATTGGACTACTCTTAATAGAAAGAATTATATGGAAAAAAATATCTCTACATGAGGTGATATCCTTTGAGTTTTCATTATGTGCATGCTAACTGCCGGTCATGGGCACTATGCAAGCCTCTCACAGTGATTTGGAAAGTGGTCTTGCAGAGGATGGCAGTGAGTGCTGGAGAGGGAATTATACTCCTCTTGTTATAAGGGAAGGGTATGGTTCAGGAGACCTCCATGAAAAAACAGTATTGGCATACGTTTGTGTTTAATACATTTTTGTTGCCCTTGGGGCCAGTTGTTTTGGTCACGAAGTCTTGCTAGTTAACCCTTTGTATACAGGAACCCCCTAAAATGGTACTTTGGCAAACAGTAAAGACCAAGATGTAATGCTGCATAACAAGGCATTTCATCAGGGTCTATACTGTTTGCTAAGACTATAATGATCTTCAAGAAAAGAAGTTCAATTTTAGTTGGAAATATTATTACCTGTGACCCCTAAATATATTCAATGAACCATCCCAAGTTTATTGTATCATACCAGGTGGAAGAACCCATCAGAACACAAAGGGTTAAATACGAAAAAGAATAAACATGGGCTGTTTCAATTACCTCTTTCCCTCAAGTACAAGAATCATATCATGAGCCAAATCTTTAACTTGAGGATTTGTAGACGTTGTTTCTATTTTCTCCAACTTTGGCTTGTGCTTCTGCATATAATCTTTGTGCTGTCTCACCAGAGAACTCAGAGTTCCCATCACAATATGTGATGTTGTGGGGTTGGAATTGTCAGCATACTTCATCAGGTAGTCCACTGTCTTCTGTCCAAGTTTCTAGGAAACAAGAAAGATTTTCATTGATTAAGCTACTGCTTGCATATGATCAACTCCTTTCACAGAATTGGATAACCTGATTGACAATGGTACAGAAAAAGCATGGTTTTCTATCTGTTGACCTGCCATCCTTTGCTTGGTCTTGTGACAAACCTTTCAGACAGAAACTGAAAAAAAAATTATACACAGACAAACCAATATCCACTTGGAAGTATGCAGCTTTAAAAATACAGCCTTTTTTTAAAACTTAAATTTAAATTTGTAAAACTTTGTTTTGGTTTACAGACAATACAAGTAAATAAAAAACAACCAAAATTATCAATAACCTGCATTAGGGTACTCAATGAGACATAGGTTTAAGCTGATGGATTAGAAAATGATAACATGAGTTTACACAAAATGCTTGGCTGTCTGGATTTTGATGTAAAAAGTTTTATCAGTTACCCGATACCTCTAATATTAACTGCATTGTTGCACATTGACCTGGTAAACCTTGTCTATATCACTGCAGTAATCTTTATCAGGTCATCATGACTTTGCACTTTAAGAATAAGTTAATGACATTGAATCATTGCAGAAATCAACAATTAGGTCATAATTGCAAGTGAAGAGTGAACCAATGGGTAAACTGATAAATAAAATACTAGGTTCACGACTTTTGATATCAAGTATACAAGAATCGGCTTCAAGAATGCATGTTGAATTGCTAGGCTCTGGCAGAGCCTAGCAATTCACCAAGCGTTCTAGAAGCCTTGCCTAGTAAAACTTCATATCAAAGGTCGCTCACCTAGTATTCTCTATATATTAACCCTTAAAGCGCCAATCCCAACAAAAGTCGTCTGCTTTTCTCGTCTGCTGAAATGTTTAAGAAGCCTCTATGGCAAACAGTGTGGACCCAGATCAGGCTGCTCCTATAGGAGCAGTCTGTTCTGGGTCCACCCTGTTTGCTTCTATACTTGATTTGTCAGTAATGTTAGGCAATTATTTGCAGCAGACGACTTCAGTAGACGTCATTTTTCAGATGCATTTTTTCTTGGCGTTTTAAAGGTAAAAAAAAAAATACCTCATTTACTCCTCCTACACAACAAAGGATACCACTTCGTAAATTCAAGGAGTCTGGCTTGAAGAGGGAGGCATCACACAGCTGAGGGAAGAAATCTGCTAGATTCTCTGGATGTTTCTCTCCAATGGATCGGATAATAATGAGGAGCAGCTGCCTTGAGGAATCATTTCCGTCCTTGTAGAGCTCAAACATCTTTGATATCTGAATTTTAGTGAAAGCCTGTAAGAGCAATATCAGTATTTAAGTTATTGAGGAGCAGCAGAGGCCTGGAGGAATCATTCCCTTCTTTGTAGAGCTCAAACAACCGTGATATCTGAGGTTCAGTGAAAGCCAGAAAGAGCAATATCAGTATTTAATCTATTGAAAAGCAGCAGCAACCTTGAGGAATCATTCCTGTCCTTGTAGAGCTCAAACAACCATGATATCTGAGGTTTTAGGTCACTGGCTGGATATGTTACCCCCCCCCCCCCCCCCGCCCCCCCAGGGGGAATTTTGTAGACCATATTTTCCTTGAAGACCAATGTCTTGCAAGGATTTTGCAACATGTTAGCCCTCTGACAATGGCAGCGATAAGCTGTAACAGCCTGTTACATATGTTACCATACAAAATATTTGATAATGAACATTCTTTTGAACACTTCAGAAAAGTGCAAAAGATAAGGTAAGATTTCCAAAGGACCTCGAACAGTCTTAATGAAGGATTGCCCATAAAAATGGCCAAATAGGGAAAGATGTCAAAATGCTCAAAAACAATTTCTTATAAAAACTTATTAGGAACTTATTTTGTACAAACTTGTAGGTAAATATCATTTTACAATGGCATGTATTAGGGCTTTAGTTATGAGTGTGTACCAATTAACTAATTGTCTTATTTCTCAACCAAAACATATGTTGTGGGTACTCATAAGAACCATTGCAATGAGATGGTTCTTTTGAACATCAAATTAAATGTAAAATCTGATGAGTAAAAAAATCTTTACAATTTTACATTAAAAAACTGTGCTTATCTAGAGTATGTTGTATACAGTATGTAGGTATGTTACACCTCAGTGAACAGATCATCTGAGTGCACTTGAAATATTACAGGTTATAGTCAAAAGTTATGGACAGCATATTTATTTGGAGGAAAAGATGAAATCTTCAAAACCTCAATTTTATGCGAACTTATCACTTTCGTCTCAAGTTTTATGCCGCAAACACTATATTTCCGTGTATTTAGGTGAGTACCTGGCAAAATCTTGACTTTCTGTGAAATAAAATTTGGTCGCAAAAAATACCCCCACCCCCTTCACCATGAAGTCCTGGCATTAATATGCAATATTTGCCAAATACTTTTATTTTGCTAGGTGCACAAAATGTAAACGTCTGGTTTAAGCACAAAAAATTAGTTGTAAATAATGTATTATCCTAGCCACGGTGTTTCATATGTTATTTCCAAGTATCAGTATGGCAGTTATTGACTATACATGTATTACACCCGTCAGTGAATATAGCAAATATATATAAGGCTGCTATTCAAATGGATTTAAGTTTCTTATTATGGTGTCTTACACTATTTTACAGCCCAGGTTACATACGTTACTCTCTGAATACCATTAAACGTTCAAGATATGGTCTCAAACACGACCTGCTTGTACTTATTTGCATGCTGGCACAGGTCCATGTACTTCCTTTGACTCTGGCTCATTTGCTGAGGAAGTAACTCAAAACATAAACTACCATAATCCCTCTTTTCTTTTATATAGACATCAAATTTAGTTAACATAATACTCATGGAAAGTTTGTAACATACAGTGCAATGTGCGAGTAATAACTTAAAAGATCAAAGAAAACCCATCAGGTAGAAGTTATAGAGCTGTTTCTGACCAAGCTAGCAACTCTTTGTATATCATCCAAGGGTTTAAAGAATTTTCCTATTCAGCTTATTAATCGACTATCAGATTCATCTTGCAAGGATTTTGCAAAATGCTAGCACTCTGGTAATGGCACCATTACCTTGTAACAGCTAATTTCATATATTACCCATCAACATCTTTGATAATTTTAGTAAATGACATGACTTCTGAAAAGTGCAAATCATCCAAGTCAACTATTTTTGCATCACAGATATCGACCTTTGAAAACAAATATGAACCCCTAAGAGCTACGTATGTTACATTTTTTTTCATTATTCATATATATAAATGATTTATGAAACTAATATAGTTTGATATTTTATAAAATGTGAATGTGCTTACTAATTCATTTTGTATTAAAGAATGTTTATGTATCTTTTGGAAACTGCAAATATTATGTTTCTATCTTTTATAAGATTTGAGTTATTGAGTTTTGAAAATGGTAACCCCACATCACACAAATGTACAATATAACTCTGTGGCTCTTTTGTTAGGATACAATCAAGATTTCTTTCACCCAGAGGTACTCGATTTCCTTCCAATTTAATTTCCACACAGTTTGTCCATATCTGGAAAGCCTCACTTATTTTCATGTGAAAGACTTGTTAGTTCAATCTTTGTATGTACATCTTAAGGACAGCAAAGCAGGGTGGGGTAAGCTCATGTTCATGTCATTTGAAATAGTCAGTATATGTGTATGACTTTGGTACTTTTTTCAGAAACGTATTGTACTGCAGCTTATTCACATTTTCATAAATAGCACATGTAAGGGCTTCATGTCACTGATGAGTGCCTCGAGCAATTCTTTGTTTGTTTTCCTACCCTGCTTAGAATGTTGATGAACTAGTGGCGGAGGGGTTCTCTATCAGTTTGATAGGAACAACCTTTCCGTGGTACTAACACATCGGCGCATTGGTAGTGTCACAATCTGTTAAACAGTGTATTACTGTAGGTCTCTTCCCCCATTTTCTGGCCAATGTTGTTGTCATTCAGAAGGTGCACCTTTTGTTGCATACACCATTGTTGAATAAAACACCCAGCTTATCCATTTTGAGAACGTCTGTAAGACTTTATAGACGGCTGCTTATACACTGTATATATGTATCAGTGACAAAACCAACATGCCCTGCCTTTAGTGCCTGGTTGAATACTGGTGCTATCAGATCCTTGAAAAGCAGGAAAACTATTATGCTCTGCAGTTACTGCATTACCATCAAAGTTATGTGCAGCACTACTAAACCAATCTAATGTTGGTTCAATGTGTGGGTGCAAGCCATGCGGAAGTTTGACTTGTCAGTTTTGGTGGGAATTCTATCAGGAATTGACTGAGACCATGGTACAGGTCCCAGAAGGAAAGGCAGTGTCAACTCAAGGTCAACATTGTGTCCAATAGAAAGAAGGTCATGCTGACCAAAGACGCTCTTTTAAGCTCTCATCTGGCTGTTTACGTTTTGTAAATTGGACAATTTTTTCTTGCTTGACCTCGAAAGCCTCAAAACTTTAGTAGCTTGTAGCGTTTACGGGGTTGTGAAAGACAGATTTTTAAACTAAAAGTGAGTCAATGAAGTCTGCAACAGCCTTCCTGCCAATGTCATCAGCCTCAATAAGATCCTTAGATAGGTCAGGCTTAGCAGGAACACAGGAAGACAAAAAGTACAGTTCATTGTCTTCAAAACTAGAACTAAAAGGATTGGTGAAGCCTGAAACTGCCTCTAGTACTCGTTCTACTTTGCATCTGAGCAGATTGAATATTTCATTTCAGTGCATTGAAGAGTTGTTTCAATATATTGAGCTCTGATGTGATGAGTAATACACCATTCCATCTGAAGTACAAAGCGTATTTCTAGTTGCTGAAGCCTATAATACGTCTTTACTGTTTACCCGATAGTTATGTCAAAATCATTTCTCAAGCAAAGAACCAATGGTTGTGACACACTTAAACCATTTTGTTCGAGAAGTTCTTTGCATCTGCGATTTGTATCAGACAAATTTATGAGTGTAATCAGTTACACAGGTACATATTGTGCGTAGTTGTTGTGATCGTTTGCAATGAACATTGGGAACAAGGCATACAGATAGAGCTGTCGTGCAATTCAAAATTGTTTTCCTTGTAGCCCTAATCAGTGTCAACACCATCTGAAATATATCCATATACCTTGCGCAGAACTGAGCTGTTTCACAGTGACTGTCTTTCAGAACTTCCACTTTGAATGCATGGTAGCTACTGTTTATGTAAGCAAACAACAAAGGTTGATAGATCACATTATAATATTAGTTTAAATCGCCATAAATTAATAGGGAACTTCAATTTATTTCAGCCTTATAAATTTTCTAAATTCTCTGGCAGACTTAATACATGTATAGTCAACAACTGCTATACAGATACTCAGAATAACTTATGTATCTTTTGGTAACACACATAACAGTTAAAGCTCAGGGCATTTATTAAATGAATACTTAAATAGGTAAACCTTGTTAAAAGAAGTACATAAACCTGTGCCAGTATGCAAATAAGTATGAACAGGGCTTGTTAGAGACATTAACTTGAATGTTTAATGCTATACTCGGAAATAACGCATGAAACACTAAGTAACGTATACAACGGTAATAACTCAAGACATTTATAAAATTAATACTAAAAATATGTAACTGTGTTATAAGAAGTTCATAAACCTGTGTTAGCATGCAAATATGTACGAACATGTCATGGTTGAGACATTATCAGGGATGTTTAATGCTATTTTTGGGGGTAACATATATAACTTGATTACACGTTAACGCTGCCACTCTCAGAGGGCTAACTTCTTTTATTTTGTGTCTTATATAATGTAGTTTCAGAAAATCATAGTATACAAAATTCCCCCTTGGGGGGAAGGGGGGGTCTATAGCCAGCTCAAGGCCTATTTAGTGAAAGCGTGAAAAGCAATATCAGTATTTAACCCTTTACTTCATAGACAGGCCTTTTGATGATTTTGCAAACAGAGCAGACCTAGATCAGGGTCTGATGATATAATTAAAAGATTTTCCTATTCCATTTATGCTCAGGCCTTAAGTTAAGAGTGTTTAACAATAAATTATTTTTTTTATTTCTGAACCAAAACATATTTTGTGGGTACTCAAAAGAAACATCTCATTGAGATGCTTCTCTTGATCACCCAAAACATTTGTTCAAAACAATGGGTAAGGAAATTTTTACAATTGTACGCTGAAAATATTTGTTTATCCAAACCTGTGAATGCTGTTGGCAATTAAGTTCAGTGGAGCAGAAAATTGTGACAATTTTGGTAGAGGACACTCTGGTAAATTAATGTCTGCAATTAGGCCAGCTGTAGATGCAATAGAGGCTTTCTTTTTTTTAGCGCGCATGGCCTTTATTTTGTCATCAGAACAGCATAATATTGACATTTTTATTAGAGGAGGGTCACAAAAGAACTACTCCTTAGGGAGTAGTCCAAAACTGTGTCCATATTGTTTGCAAAAAAGGCTACCAAAGTATACAAGTAGTTGAAAAAGCAGACAACATTTGTCTTGAATATTGGGAAATTGGCTGTGGAACAGATCTGAAATGGTTTTGCTCGTCCACTTGGGGAATTTCACGGAATATGATTTCCATAAAGCCTTAAAGGTTAAGAGCTATAATTTGATAGATAACAGGGTTCATACAGGCAAGTATGAGTAAAATTCAAGGACTATTCAAGGACTTCTAAAAGCCTTTCCAAGAGTTTTCAAGGCCTTAAAGTTAATGAAAAATACTGATCTAAGTGTTAAAATTCTACTTCAGAAATACTGACCTGAGATAATGGAGACATTAGTACTGGAAAATTACTATAAAATTGTTGTGCCTATATTTGGTGCAGCATATGCTGCACCAAATAAAGGCACAACAATTTTATACTGATTTAGGCCTCTATCAACAGCGCTAAGTCCTACAGAAAATAGTAGAATTCAAGGACGTTTCAAGACATTTGAGTAATTTTCCAGTACTTTTCAATGCATATTTACTTTTCAAGGACTTTTCTAAATTCAAGTACTTTTCAAGCCTGTGTGAACCCTTGATAAGAAATTACCTCTGGATGGCTTTGTCCAACAGTATGGAACAGTGACATGACAATATGGCGCTGACTGTCCTTTAAGTCATCAAGACTGTCAAACATATCTTGAAGCCTGTTATGTACTGCTGTTGGATTATGTGGGTATAGGGCATTCACAAGGGCTGAAAATATACAAGACAAACATCAGGCCTCCTGATAAATGTGCGTAACTGAAAATCATATTTCTTATTTCTCAACTAAAAGATATGTTGTGGGTACTCAAAAGAACCGTCTCAATGAGACGGTTCTTTTGAGCACCCAAAATATAAGTTTCGATTGCTGTGTAAGAAAATAATTGCATTTTTACCCGCAGAAGCACAGAACCTGCTGGAGAAATTCGGGGGTGTCTACAGGAACAACATTCCCATAGTGATGTAGGGCCTATAATGATATATAAAAGCAAAACCTGTGAAAAACCGTCACAGCAGAATTTCTGAACAGAGTTTAGCTGTAATCGTTTTAAAATATCTTGATTACAAAATTTCAATATAGCCCTTTAAAGGGGCATAACTCCACAAAGAGAGATAATCCAGGCTTTAAAAATATGAGTCAGTTTTTTTATGAAAAATCCATCTATGAAATTTCAAAAACCCTATCTTAAATTTTGAACAAATGTATGGACGAACCGACAATCCCAAATCAATATGCCCCAAAGCAATATGCCCCTTCAACTTTTGCAAAGTTGGGGGCAATAAAATTATATGCATACCTCCAAATGATGGGAGCCTTTTTATATTGTGCTGTAACGCTTATACTGGCTCCAGTCCTTAAACAATTTTTCATCAATGTGTCATATCATATACTTCTAGCCAGTCTAACTCTGATGGCTCTGTTTTGAAACTCTGTTTTAAAGAGACTAAGTCTGCAACTATGAACATTTTTCGAAAAAAATCTTTTCTTTTTAAATCATTTGTAAAAGCAGAATGAATTTATGTTTTCACAATAAATCTGTTCACTGTAGCTGAAACTGCATGGAAAAGTGAATTATCTTATAAAAACAGGTGTTTTTTCTCTTGTTGGAAATTATATGCGCCCCTCCAATAATTATAGACAGTCAATTTTTTACATAAATGCTGTTGTTTTGAAACTGATAATTTGTAAAGATTTACGAAATTGGTAAAATGTATACCTTAAATGTTAGTTTTTTACTGTGTTCTTGAAAAATAGAAACATTATTTCAAAAATTAAAAGATCAAAAATTACAGACTATGCAGCTTTAAGTTTGTTTTGTCCATTTTTTGACTGGTCGCTTAAGACAGGTTTCACTAAACTTACAATAAAGATCTTGACATTTTTCTGACACCAACATGATGTCCACGAATTCTGCAAGACTATCCTTGAACTCGACAGGTGCAGCGATTCCCACCCAGCTCAGTATTCCAAAGGTCACATTAATCATCTGCTCATGGTCTTCTTTCAGTGCTATCTTTGACCAGCGTAGAACTTCAGGCATAATTGCCGCTATTCTTCCCAGTGTCCTGCTCTCTTGATGCTGGTAAAAAATAAATGAGCCACGACATACAGGGCTTTTCCAGCAATTTTTGGAAAAGGCCCCTGGCCAAAATTGGGAAAAAATGATCGACTTAACAGCAAAATTGGGAGAAATTAATAACATAGAACATAACAAGGGTAACAAAATATATCTTTAAAATCAAGTTATTTTAGATTGTATAATGCCAACTATTCCACTTAAGTGTTTACTTATCATTCTGATATGGGTCATTGTTTCTCATAAGTAGTAGTGGTCTCTAAAAAAAGTAATAAAAAAAAAAGTAAGAAAAAATAAAAAAAAGTAAAAAAAAAAACTTTTTTTTTTCTTACTTTTCTTAATTCGGAAAAACAGACATGGTATTGGGGAAAAAAAAGATGGCTATTTTCGATTGGGAAAAGGGCCCCGATTCGGCCCATAGAAAAGGGCAGAAATCCCCCTGACATGTTATTTCCAACTATGGCATTTTGACATGTGTAGACTAAGACGAGCCTGTGCAGTCTCCTATTAAGCTAAGAAACTCCAAATGGTGTCCAGTCAGTAGCTTAACAGTCATATATGAGTGGCGACATGTAATTTCCAACAATGTGGCATTTTGAAAAGTGTAGATTCAGACAAGCCTGGGCAGCCTCCTGTTAAGCTTAGAAACTCCAAATGAAGTTCGGTCAGTAGCTTAACAGTCATTTAATATTCAAGCGACAAGCAAAGGCTCTGATCAGACTGCAGGTATGCGCAAGCCGGTCTGAGCATTTGCTGGTTGCACATAACACATTGCTGGAAATCTCATGTCAGGGCTCATATAATATTCTAGTGACTGGCAAAGGCTCTGATCAGACTGCGCTTATGTGCAGGCTGATCTGAGGCTTTGTTTATCGCACAATTACAGCATTGTTGGAAAACTCATGTCCCGGCTCAAATGAGCCACCACATAACAAATTTGATACTTATCACACAAGTGCAAAAAACATCTTTAACCCTATGGTTACATGAACCCCCTAAACAGGTACTTTTTCAAAACAGTGAAGACCCATATGAAATGCCACATAAGGCAAAATCCACCTTCAATAAAAGAAATACAATAAATCTTGGAATTGTAGACTGTGACAACTATATGTACAATGAATCATGATATCCTGACTTTATTGTATGTGGTTTATGGAAAATTCCATTGGTCTGAAAAGGGTTAAGAGCGATTCTCTGTAAATATGGAGCAAAGTTTTTCACGCATAGTCTCAGATTTCAACGAAACTTTCTGTACTTGTTTGTTTTCACCAAAAACGAAATCATTCATGCTTAATTCTGTAATTTTTACTTCCGTTGCCATGGTAACCGAATCCAAAGTTTTTGGCCATAAATTGCCCAAAAATCACTGAAAATAGACAAAAATTGCACAGTTGCAACTTCTTGAATAAATACGTTTTGAACTTGTGACAACTTGTACTCCACAGTATTGCTTTATGTAAATTTAAGGAGGGTCTTGGAATTAAATTTGGTATTTCTGTCTTTTAGCAATTGTGTCAGAAAAGTGGGTGGGGTAACAAGTTACTCAAATTTGTCGTTTTTCGACATTTTTGAACTCATATTGTTGCAAGCCGCGGTTACTCGGAAAAGTGTACATGCTTTAGTAAGACAAAGCTAGATATGATATATAATGAATTAGAAAAAAATGTTTGGGAAGTTACAGTCTTCTTATTGTAACCATGGCAACTATGATGCTACCGTCTTGAAAAACTAAAATGTGCAAATGCAGCTTGTAAGGCGTTTTTGTATTGCAAAACATGAAGGCATCTGACAAAATCAACAATTAAATGTTTAAATAATACTTATATTTTGCTTTTTTGGCAAAATAGTGGTGAAAGGCCCTGAAAGGGACCTGATAATAGCCCTTATAGAGGTCTACATAGGATAATAAACACTATTTTTTAAATAAAAAATGCAAAACTCATGTATAAGTAGTGTAGAAATAACATAATAATATTTTGAAGTCATTGATCTTACAGCTAGCATTTTATTAAAGAAAATATTGGGTGTAATCTCAATATAGGGGTCCAAAAGGGGGTTCAACAGGGGGTAAATAAGGGATCAACTTTTTTGACCAAATAGTGCCCGAAAATCAGTAAAAATAGGCATACATTGTGCTAATGCAACTTTTAGAATGAGAAACTTTTGACCTTGTGATTACTTGTACTTAGCAGTATTGCACAATAGGAACACATGGAGTGTATGGTTAATAATTTTGGTAATTCTGTCATATAACAATGGTTGCAAAATAGTGGGTGGGGTATTAATGTACTAAAATATGGTAGTTTTTGACATTTTTGAAACCATATTGTTGCAAGTTGGGGCTACTTGGAAAGGTTTGCACACATTTAGAAAGACCAAGCTAAATATGGTCTGTAATAAACTGAAAAAATATTTTGAGGAAGTTACCACCTTCTTATTGTCACTATGGCAACTCTGATGCCACCGTCTCAAAAAGTCAAAATGGACAAATGCAGCTTCTAAGGCGTTTTTGTATTGCAGAACATGAAGACATCTGACACAATGAACAATTAAATGTTGAAATAATACTTATATTTTGCTTTTTGATATATAATTGGTGCAAGGCCTAAAAGGGACATGATAATAGCCCTCTTAGACGTCTCTGTAGGCAAAAAAAACACAACTATTTTGTAAAAAAAATGCCAACTCATACATGTATAAGTGGCGTAGAAATTACATTAAAATATTTTCAAGTCATTGATCTTACAGCTAGCTTTTTATGAAAAATAAATATAGGGCGTTGTCTTAATTGAGGGGTCAAAAAGGGGCTCAAAGGGGAGTAAATGAGGTGTCAAACTTTTTGACAAATAGTGCCGGAAAATCAGTAAAAATACAAAACATAGACATACATTGCCAAATGCAACTTTTAGAATGAAAAATTTTGACCTTAGGTTAACTTGTACTAGGCAGTATTGCTCCATGTGAATACAAGGATGGTATGGTTAATAATTTTGGTAATTCTGTCATATAGCAATGTTGTAAAAAAGTGGCTGGGGTAACAATGTACTAAAATATGGCAGTTTTCGACATTCTTGAAAGCATATTGTTGCAAGTGGAAGTTACTTGGAAAGGTTAATAGTCAGGAAAAAATATCAGAAAAGTTCACAAGTTCAGGCATTATGTGAAGAAAAGGGTTTGACACCTGAATTAGGGTTAATTTGGTATGCTGAGTCCAAAAACCAATGTTGGCAAGCTGAGAAATGACGTCTTAATGACCTAATTTGCATATTTTCAAAATGGCTGCCAAAAATAATGGAATTTGCCATATTTCTGAAATATTTTATTTTTTGAAAATGTTTTTTATCCAAAATCATTTGAGCCACAATCTGTGAAAACCAGCTTTAATGACGAAGTCGTCAAATCTGAGTTAATTGTACACACTTAATCTTTGAAGTGTAAAGAAGCTATCCTGCAAATTTTATGAAGTTATCTCCATTATTTATGGAAATATGGTCTTTTGAAACTATACACTGTCTTAACTTTAACATGCAACGTTAGAAACGTCATGACGTTACTAATGACGTCAAAGTTAACTTCCTGATTTTGGGGGTTCATCGGGTGCATGAAAAACATGCTATTACTTGCTAACCTACTTTTTTATTATCCTTAGCATATGTGCAAAAGAATTCGCAGAAAAGTTGACACTGATTCATTTTTGCCTTAAGTTTGCATGATCTGAAAACGACTGACCATACTTAAAAATTCTGACAGTTGCTAAGGTAAAGTTGTTGACATGGAAACATATGGCATGAAAACGAAGAAATTTAATCAGAAATATTTGCCAATTATATTCTACTATCCATCTGAATAGGTTTTAAGACAATATTGGAACATGTCAAATTTCTTATTTTTTGGTGTTTTTCAAATGATTTTCACATAAAAAGTCCTAAATGTCATTAAGGCAGGTTTTCACAGATCGTGGCTCATTTGTATTATGTCCTAAGATTGTTTTACCATTAGAGTACATGGTTTTGGCGGGCAATATACATAAATATTCAAGGATATTACCGTATTCATGGTAATAAATGTCCGTTTAGCCTATAAAATCAGATATAAACTTGCCTTATTCAGTATCCTGCTATTTAAATGTTAGTTTTATTCATAGCACGATTTTGGACAGTTTACCAGCTTTTCAAGTAATAAATAAGAAAGAAACTTTGATAATCAACAAGTTGTTTTGTTTTAAAATAAATATGTCATAATGACTATGCCAAAATATACGGTACATTTTGTATCTATAAAAAGTGGATGAATACACATTCCTGAGTACCCTAGGGTCCAATTAGACCAACCTTGCACCATCAGGAAAACTTCTAATGTGTGTCAAATTGTTTTGGGAGACCACTTAAATGGGGGAAAATATTGCCCTAAAGAATAAACCCATTTGAGCTATGTGAAATTGCATGGTTTCCATGGCAACTCATAATGCCCTTCTAAAGAATGGGAATGTCCCTACAAAAGTACTCATATCTCAGTAGCAACTCATCCAAACTTTTAAACTTGGTATGAACTGAATGTTAAGATATATGACTTTCATCCAATGTTCAGATATGCAAATTATCAAATTCACATAATAATGAATATTAATGAAAATATTAGAAATAAGAGAAAAATCTTAAAAAATAAAGGTGTACATGCAAATTTATCTACATCTCAGCTGCTTACTATCCTATACTAACAGCTATGGACCTCATAGCTCTCATTTGTGATGTCTAATTGTGACGTTGTCACTTTCCCATTGGTATCCTGTGTCAGGTGTGGTGCTTGATTGTATATATTCCTGATCTTTGCCCTCTTTCTTACTTTGTTACCAATTTAATGCTAATACATAGCATGTTTACTTAATGGTCCAATATGCAAATTATCTAAAAATTGTATTCATGAATATTAATTAAGTACTAGAAATGAGAACAAATTTGATAACAATTAATAGAATATGCATGCAAAATTACTCATATCTCAGCTGCTATTCATCCTAGATTTCATACTCACTCTATCTAAACTTGTTCCCAAATTAAAGTCCAGAAAGAGTTCTATAATAGTGTTGTTTGATACGCAAATTATTTAATTTATTAATGAGAATTTCTGAAGATAAAACCTTATTGATTTGTTTTCAATTTTTCTTTAGTTTTCTATTGTTTTCATCAATATTCATGAATGTGTTTGTTAAATGATTGTATATCTGACCTTTGGAATAAAATACTATATCTCCCCACTAATTTTTCTACGTTTTTTCTCTCATTTCTAATGTTTACATGAAAATTTCTTAAATTTAAAAAATAGATAATTTCACATAATGACTATTGAGTAAAGTAAAATGTCTTAGCTTTAAGTCTGTACCAAGTGTGGTAGTCTAGGAATATTAGCAGCTACAATATCAGTAATTTTGTAGGTACACCCACTTAACTTTATTACCATTTTTCTCTCATTTCTAACATATAAATTAATATTCAAGAATATAATCATAAAATGATTTGCATATCTGATCATGGCATAAAATTTGCTATGTCTAAGCATTTATTTGGTACCAAGCTTGTAAGTCTAGGACAATTAGCAGATGAGATATAGGTAATTTTGTAGTTTGCCCATATTAATTTTTCTACAAATTTTCTTTCTCTGTTAAATGTTTTCATTTAATATTCACAAATATGTAAATGAGATTTGTATATCAGACTATAATGTTTAAGTACTATGACTCGCCTTTCATTTGGTACCAATTTTGGAAGTCTAGAATAGTTAGCAGCTGACATATGGATTATGTTGTACGTACACCCCTTTAAATTTTCTAAGATTTTTCTCTTATTTCTAATGTTTTCATTAATATTCATGAATATGGAAATAAGATATATCATACTATTGAATTAAAGTGTAATTTCTCACTTTTATTTGGTTACAAGTTTGGTAGTCTAGAATAGTTAGCAGCTGGCATTTAGGTAATGTTGTACGTACCCTCCTTATTTTTCTACCATTTTTCTCTTATTTCTCATGTTTTCATAACTATTCATGAATATTCAAAATTAAATTATTTGCATATCGTATCATTGGGTAAAAGTACTTTGTCTAGGCTTTGATTGGGTACCCAGCTTGATAGTCTATGATAACTAGCAACGGACATATGTGTAATGTGTATAGGTACACCACCTGATTTTTTTTCTATGAATTTTCTTTTATTTCTATTTTTATTAATACTCATGAATATGCAAAAGCGAAAATTTGAATATCAGCACATTGAATAAAAACCTTGTCTGGGCTTTAATTTGGTACCAGGATCGGTAGTCTAGAATGAGTTGCTGCTTAGATAGCAATCATTTTTTAGGTACACACACTTTCTTTAGAATCATATTGTGGATTTTCACAATATGGGAGGAGGGTAAATTGTTCTATGCACGACTCCCTGACCCATTTTTTTCTTTCCTATTTAGCAACCATTTTGTTTCGCCAGTAGCTGACAGCTTGCTTTTCTTGAATTTGTGGAAGAGAGAAAAAATCCATGAAAAAATATGCGACACGCATGTGTCGATTTTTGGTCTACTTGCAAATGACCCAGTTACAGTGCCCGATGGGTTGCCATGGACATCATGCGATTTAATGTAATCCAAACAGGTTTATTTTCGGAGACAATTAGAATTTTTGGTATAGAGTGGTCCCACTGAACAATTTTGCACCAATGAGTAATTGTCCTTGGCTGCAAGGTAAGTCTAATAAGCCCACTCCCGAGGTGTGTGTGTGTGGGGGGGGGGGGCAAATATTTATTCCATGATCTTACCTATATTTTTAGTTTCATAAATATTCATGAATATGCAAATGAGATAATTTTATATATGACTATTGTATGAAAGGACTTGTCAAATTGTATCAATGATGATATAATAACATGCAACAAGGACAGTTTGGGGCAGAATTCAGTTTATATTTGCTTTTTATATATATATATATATAATTTTCCCATATTTTCTGAAATTTTCATCAGTTTTGATGAATATGCAAATTAGATAATTAATCTGCATATCAGGCCATTCCATTGGATGAAAGTTCTATATCTAAGCTTTAATTTGCTAGCAAGTTTAATAGTCTAGTAAGTGTAGGGCGAGTTGCTGATGAGATACGAGTCATTTTGTAGGTACAGGCTCACTTTCTTTAAAATCGAATTAACCCCCTCCCCTAGCTGAAACTTACAGAATGTTGTTTAAATTGCCATATTTTCCTGCAAACAATAGAGATATCATTGCGATGCATTTTTTAAAGTTCTCAATTTAATGAAATCATTCCTGATACATTTCGTCCACATAATATGCATGGACTATCATGAAAAAATCTTAACTTAAGTCGGAAGAAATAATTTTGCTCAAGTTGTCCCCCTGATTATCTCTTGGTCATATTTTTAGTTCTAGTTGCATAAATTGATGTCAGTGAATACCTCCAATCATGAGAAGATGTTTTTGGATTGATTTGTACCAGTTTAGCATCCTTAACACGTTACTCTACAGATTTTTATGGATTTTTCTTCAATTTGGTGGCCATCTTGGAAATATGCAAATTAGATAGTGAAGACGCCATTTTTCAGCTTGCCAACATTGGTTTTTGGATTCAGCATACAAATATACCCCTAATAATCATCTCAAAACCTTTTCTTCACAAAATGCCTGTACCTCTTTAAATAAGCGTCTTTTTCTGATTTTTTTCCTGACTATAACAAACTTTATTAAGACCGAGCTAAATATGGTATATAATACATCGAAAAAACTATTTTTAGGAAGTAACCATCTTCTTACCATAAACATGGCAACTATGAATGCATCCATTTCAAAAAGCCAAAATTGACAACAACAGTATGAATATCTTTTTTGTATTAAAAAACCTAAAAAAGCTGACACAATAAAAAAGTAAAATGTTAAAACGATACATGCATGTTACTTTGCTGACAAATCTGTGATGAGGTGTATATAGGTAAAATGCTAATTTTTAATCGTAAATGCCTAACTTGTATATGTGTAGCATACAAATGTAATCAAAATAAATTTTGGGCATTGGACTAATAGCTAGCAGTTTAGAAAATAGATATGTGGGGTTGATTCAATCTAGGGTTTAGGGAAGGGGCTCAGAAGGGGGTAAATGAGGTATGTTTTATCAAAACATATGTTTTAGGACACTTGAATCAATTTCATTGTGAAAACCTGACTACTACTGCTACATTTATCAAGTAAAGAAAGGAAGAAAGCCTTTTGACCAATTAAGTCCAAACAAATGTTAACAACCCCACGATTGAGGAAATTAGTGGACGTCTCAAATGTACCATAAGAAAAGCATATTTTAAACATTTAGGTCAATGGAAAAGACGAAATTATTGACAAAAAAATCAGGAAATTTTAGACATATAAACCCTAGATAAATGAATGAATGTTAGATTTTTATGAAACTTCTCATTTTCAGCTAAAATATAAAATTAAAAGTCCCTATAGTACATGTATGTATATAAGGGATTATCTAAAAAGTAGTATTTTTACTATGAAATCAGCACCTTTGATGCATTTTATGTACCAGTAAGATTGACTTATCCAATATATGTAATTATACACTGTGTTAGTGAGGACTTCTTAATCTTGAAAGATTAAAAGACATCTGAAATAAAATCGTTATCAGATGAAAGGGGTATTTTATAAGTAGCTATTTCTGAAAATCTTTAGAATAATAGAAAACCAGTAAAATTTGACACAAAAATGAAATGAATAAAATTAACCTGCTATAGAGAAATTATTAACTTTCAGTTGATTTTTTTTGTAGATGGTCATCTTCTGGGGGAATAGCGAATAAATATCGAAAGTGTATTTCGTGTACCAGTAAGATTGACTTAACCAATACGTTTTATCTGTAATTATATACTGTGTTAGTGAGGTTTTCTTAATCATGAAAGATTAAAAGGCATCTGAAATAAAATCCCTATCAGATGAAAGGGGTCTTTTATAAGTAGCTATTTCTGAAAATATTTTGAATAATAGAAAACCAGTAAAATTTGATACCAAAAATGAAATGAATAAAAAATTAACCTGCCATAGAGAAATTATTGACTTTCAGTTTTTGTTTTTTTGTATATGATCATCTTCTGGGGGAATAGCGAATAAAATTTGGAAGTGACCATAGTATGAAAATGGTGAGGATGTTTCAAAAGTTGAAATTTAGTTTAAAATCTCAGGTTTATAAAGGATTCAGTAAACACTAGAGTAACACAGTGTATGATCATTTACTTATCAAAATCTTTACTAGATGGTCATAACAATCAATTAAAAATCAATAGAAATTTAAAGGGGTGGTTGCAAAAGTTATTTTGTTTTTCGATCTATTACCCGGATAATAACCAAAAACTGATAATCTAGTCAAATTAAAAAAAAAACTTCTATAGAGAGATATAAAAAGATAAGCTATAAGGCCTACAGTTACATACGCTACTAAAATATTACATTTTAATACAGGATGGCCTTTGTGCCCTGGGAGCTTTCCTTAGAATGACTGTTTATAGAGGGAAAGCAAAGCACCTACCCAAATCCAGCTTGTATGTTGGCTAAAGTAACAGAATGTAAAACTTAAGATGTGTCATATAAACCAAGATTGAATCAAACTTGATCAATAACAGTTGCAGTTACTGACTCACAGAAAAACAGATGAATAGACATGCAAATGACCCTGGTGGCCATTTTTGATAGATTTACATAGTTTGAACAATCATGGTAGAGGAGCACTAAGGATCATATGTGCTGATTTTTTTTCAAATGGCCCAGAAATTTTTGACATGATCTTTTAACTCTTGCTAGTGTCTTTTCTACTGATAACATTTGCAAACAGTTTGGACCAAAACTGTTTGGATCTAAGCTGTTTGATACTTTGATTATATTCCTGAAACAATTTGACCAAGTAGTATTTTGACAAAATCAGAGTCCACCCCTGGCAGTCATGTTTTTCAACCGTTAAAAATGTGAACAATCTTGGTAGATGGTCACTCAATGGCCATAAGTGTTGAATTATTTTCAATCGAACAAGTTGATTTTGACAAGAAGATTTTTTAAAGTTATCCCTATATTTACATAGAAAAAAACTGGTCTCAGCCACTGGCGGCCATGTTTTTCAACCTAGCAAAAATATTTGGACATTTTGGCAGTGCTTCGCCAATGATCATTTATGCCAAGTTATTTTCAAATTCTTCTGTAAGTATTTCTGACGATGCCATGGGTTTGTCTGCAGTTTGTGATTGTGGTATTTCCTGATCATACTCACTTACTATTTTTGACAAGAAGACTTGTTTGAAGTTTTCCTATACATTAATAGGAAAAACAGTCCTACCCCCATGGCGGCCAGGTTTTTTCATCATTTTAAATAATATGAACAACCTTGGACGAGAGCCAGCAAATGACCATTTGTGCCAAATTATTTTCAAATCTGACCAGTAGTTTTGGACAAGATTTTTAATCTTTTTTCCTTTTGGTTGCTATGGCAACCAGCTTTCTGCCTGGAGTAGAATTTTTTGAAAAACTTAAAAAGAAGACCACCAAAGATTATTCATGTGTAGCTTGGCGACGTTCCACCCAGAGGTTTAAGAGATGTGATTTAAAGCAAATGTTGACTGAAGACGACGGATATCCTATAATCACAACAGTTCATTTTAGCCGCTAAAAAGGGTCGTCTCAGAAGTAGTTTTTTCACTATAAAACCAATAACTCTGGTGGATTTTCGAGTAATTCTGAATAGTTCGAGTTTGATTAACTCAACCAATAACTATAATTGTACATTATTATATTTGTGTTGGTCGGATTATAAGAGACTAAAAGGCTGTTTCAAACTAAAAAATGGATCATTTCAAATACTTAATAGGGATTTTTAACTTTTTGCTAGCTGGTCATAATCAAAGTTATTATACCTTCCTCATAGTTATAATTATTGCATGATATGAGAGGGCAGATTGCTCTCTCTCTCTCTCTCTCTCTCTCTCTCTCTCTCTCTCTCTCTCTCTCTCTCTCTCTCTCTCTCTCTCTCTCTCTCTCTCTCTCTCTCTCTCTCTCTCTCTCTCTCTCTCTCTCTCTCTCTCTCTCTCTCTCTCTCTCTCTTCTCCTCTCTCTCTCTCTCTCTCTCTCTCTCTCTCTCTCTCTCTCTCTCTCTCTCTCTCTCTCTCTCTCTCTCTCTCTCTCCTCTCTCTCTCTCTCTCTCTCTCTCTCTCTCTCTCTCTCTCTCTCTCGATCGACTTGGCTTTACTGAAATACTGTTGTATTTGCATTTAAAACTACATTTTGAAAGACTGTTTGTAAACAAAACAATACTGATACAAGCTTGACAATATAATATTTATATTTTATTCCATTTTCAGACTGGAATCTAAAGACTTTCCATAATATTTGGTCTTTCTAGTACTTTTATAAGTATGATGATACGTTTTAGAATGAAAAGGGTTAGCAGAAAAGGTATTTATGGTATTAGCTGCATGCAGAACCAACTGTCAGTTACCATTTAAACGTGTATGATAATATGCAAAATACTGAGAAAAGTAGATCTATCAGGTTCTGCATGCATAGATGTATGTATTATTAAGTCACAAAGAGCATGAGGGTATTTAACTTTTGTTTAACCATAGACTCAGTGTTAAGAGTACCTTATAGTATCCATATTTTTCTGTTTTAAAGCAAAGAAATCAATTTTATTGGTAATTGGGTAGTTATTTAAATAGAGGGGTTGTAAGGTTTTTTTTTTCTATTTATAGCTTTGGACCTGGTAGAATGTATAATATCTAAATTTAAAGGAATTTAGATTGATTTTATGCTAAAATATTTGAAAGCTGTCGCCATGAAAACCGAAAAATCAACAGCTGAATATACATAAATGTGGTTGATTTTACCAAAATACTTTAATTGTCATTATTTTCTTACAAAATTCGAGATCATGTGTGAAACACTCCTGTGGGAGATTGCTGCATGATTAAGAGAATTTGAGGGTCCTACTTACCCCACCCACTTCTCATGCAAGATAAGTATATTGTAGCAATTTCATAAGGCTGCTGTATTGAATTATTTCCATCTACTGAAATAAAAATTTGCATTTTCTGATGCAAACCATGTTAAATATGATGACGATGGGTGATTTCAATACAAGTGAGAAGGCAAGTTTGCCTAACTTTTGAGTCAGAATTTTTAACACTAAAATTACATTAAAAATTCAAAGGCAGCTTTCCTATTGGCTATTTTATTGTTATTTGTAAGAAATGTGATTAAGTAATTATATAAAGTGATTTATAATAGATACTATCATTTCGTTTAACAATAAATTAATACCATTCTGCCATAAAGTCATTTTACAGTTATCCTTATGTTGCCATGGTTACGAACAGAAGCTGATTACTTTTGAAACATGTTTTTCATAATATAAAAACTATATATCCTGCTCTAATATGTATAACCATGTATATATGTTTAAATGCATGATTTAGGTTGTTGACTGTGTTTAAAAATGCCTAAAAGGCATGTTTTTCAGGTCCTACTTACCCCACCCACTTTTTCCTTATAAATAAGCATGTTTAGATAATTAAATGAGAATGCATTGATCTTACTTCTTTAATTTAAGTCTACATTTTCACAAATATTGCACATTTGTGATAAATAATAGCAATTTTGAGGGTATTGGAAGGGCAAATTAGCCAAATGTGTTGGTTTTTATTTTAAAATTCATAATTTTTACCCCTTATGATACCCCTAAAAGTCTAAAATTAGCTTATCTGTAGCAGACTTTAATGTCATATATAAAAGAGATGTATGAGTAATGAAAATATTTTATTTACAATAGACTATATTACTGTAATATAGCAATAAATGAATTGTTTATGCAATAATTATCTTTTTTAGTTTTTCTACAGGGAAACATTTGTTACCATGGTAACGACAAGAAGACGGTAACTTCCCAAACATTTTCTCCCATATTATTAAATTTCATACCCTGGCCTATTATATATTAACATGAGTGTATGTGAAAGTAGTCGCGTAAAGTTGTCGTGTTTGTGCGAAAATGCCCCAAAAGCGTAATTTTCCGTTCCTACTTACCCCACCCACTTTCAGTGAAAGATAAGTATATCTAAGATCTTTCGTATGGCTGCTGCTACCATTAGCTAATTCAGTCATATTTAGTCTGTTTGTTCAAAAAAATTCCATGTTTGTGATTGGTACAATCTATTTTTAGAGTAGTTTAATGGTAAAAATGTCATTTTTCATGTGTTTTTTGCTTCTTTTTTGGCCCAAATCTTTGGATGCTGTTGCCATGGCAACTGAGGTTGAATTGGATGAACTAACAATTTCTTGTTTTTACATGACCACTAACACTGTCAGCAAGTTTCATCAAAATCCGAGTCGGAGCGTGAAATGGTTCCTATATAACTCGCTCCATATTTACAGAGAATTGCTCTTAAATGCTGATGTATCCTGAGACAGGCCCCCAGATAAATGTGTATACCTTAAATTATTTTTTTTATTTCTCAACCAAAACATATGTTGTGGGTACTCAAAAGAACTATCTCAATGAGACCCAAAAACATATGTTAAAAGTCCTGGGTAAGAAAATAATTGCAATTTTACGCTTACTATTTTTGCTTTAAATTACTGAACCTATGTATCCCGGAGAGCTAGGCTGAAATTTTAAGTCCAGGTCATCATCAACATCAATACTAAGTGTAAGTGACATCAGACAATTTAAGCAAAATTTTTGAGTGTAAAGTTGTTATTATTTTCTGATCCATCAGTTTAAACATTTGTTTTGGGTTCTCAAAGGAACCGTCTCATTGAGACGGTCCTTTTGAGTACAATATATGTTTTGGTTGAGAAATAAGAAAACAAGAAATGTCACAAACACGTGACGAATGCCCCCAAAGGAATTCGTCTAGCATAAGACACATTTGAGGAGAGTTAGCTGTAATATAGCTAGAAAAACCTAGAAATGAGGCCAGAAGTCAATGTCAAGGTCAAAGTGACTCAAAATGGTATGCACCACCCTGCCATCCCAAGAAGAATCACAGCCCAAAATTTGGGATTCCTACATCAAATAATATAGGAGATATGCTCTGGACACAATAATTCTTAAAACTAGGTCAGAGGTCAAGGTCACAGTGACCCAAAAATGGTTCGTGACACTCAGGCATACCAAGATGCATTTACATAGCAAATTTGGAATTCCTATTTCAAAGAATATAGGAGATATGCACCAGTTTCTAGAAACTAGGTCAGAGGTCAAGTTCAAAGACACAGTGACTTAATTATGGTATGCGACACTTCGTCATCCCAAGATGCATCCACACACCAAATTTGAGATTCCTACCTCAAATAATATAAGAGAAATGCTTTGGACATGATTTTTCTAAAAAACTAGGTCAGAGGTCAAAGTAATTGTGACCCGAAAATGGTACATGACACTCCTCTATCCCAAGTTGCATCCACACACCAAATTTGGAATTCCTAACTCAAAGAATATAAGAGATATGCTCCGGACACAATAATTCTTTAAACTAGGTCAGAGGTCAAGGTCACAGTGACCCAAAAATGGTATGTGACACCCCGTCATCCCAAGATGCATATACACACCAGATTTGGAATTCCTATCTCAAAGAATATAGGAGATATGCACCAGACTCAATGCAGTTTCTAGAAACTAGGTCAGAGGTCAAGTGCAAGGTCACAGTGACCTAGTAATGGTATGCGACACTTTGTCATCCCAAGATGCATCCACACACCAAATTTGAGATTCCTACCTCAAATAATATAAGAGATATGCTCCTGACATAGTTATTCTAAAAACTAGGTCAGAGGTCAAAGTCACAGTTACCTGAAAATGGTACATGACACTCCGCTATCCCAAGATGCATCCACACACCAAATTTGGAATTCCTAACTCAACATATATAAGAGATATTCTCCGGACGCAATAATTCTTAAAACTAGGTCAGAGGTCAAGGTCACAGTGACCTAAAAATAGCATGTGACACCCTGTCATCTCAAGATGCATTTACACACCAAATTTGGAATTCCTATCTCAAAGAATATAGGAGATATGCACTAGACTCAATGCAGTTTCTAGAAACTAGGTCAGAGGTCAAGTTCAAGGTCACAGTGACCCAATTATGGTACGCGACACTTCGTCATCCCAAGATGCATCCACACACTAAATTTGAGATTCCTACCTTATGTAATATAAGAGATATGCTCCGGACACGATTATTCTAAAAACTAGGTCAAGGTCACAGTGACCCGAAAATGGTACGCGACACTCCGCCATCCCAAGATGTATCAACACACCAAATTTGGAATTCCTACCTCAAAGAATGTAGGAGATATGGACCGGACACAAAAGCGGGACGGACTGACGGACGGACTGTCGGACGGACAGACAGTGTGATTACTATATGCCTCCCAAAGTTCCTTTGGGGGCATAAAAAATTTCAGCTATGCACTCTTATATGGGGGCCTGGAGTGAGCAGCAAACCTTCTTGCAGCTTGACAAACTTGTGCAGTCATGCCTGAGCCTTTGTTGTTTTACTATGCAGTAAGTAGTGCCGAAATCTCATGAGGTGGCACATATGAATAATTTCAGATGGACCACGACGTGACAAAACCTATCTTCGCGGTTCCCGAGAAAGTGAGATTCAAAACAGCCTGTTTAGCTACAAAGACTAGCTTGAAAATTAAAATTTCCCTTGTGGCAAGTCTAGATATGATAAATTTCAATAAGTGAATAACAAAGGCGCTGATCAGACTGCGCAGATGCGCATGCTGGTCTGCACCTTTGTTGTTCGAAAACCACTGAAGACAGGTTTTCTCCCCTTGAGGCCCAGATTGTATGAGGTTTTGATTATTATAGAGACAGTAATATCCCACATGTTATTATAATATTTACACTCATCATTTTTTATGTTAATATTACAATTATAATTATCACAATTATAATTGGATAGTGACATAATTTCAGAATAAAATTTAACTCAAACAGTCTCTGTGACAATTTGATTAAGAATTGTCATACTCGGACAGAGAACCTCACATATTGGCCAATGTTGCAAAAGGCAATAATTCATTTTTGCTATTCTCCTAATGCCAATTTCTGCCTATCCCTTGCCAAAATTAAACGCAGCTCTGCGTAAAAGCTTCGTAAAAGCCTGCTTTTCTGCAGCTTTTTTGAAAAAGCTGCGTAAAAGCTGCGTTTTTTTCAGACCTGCGTTAAAGCTGTAGAAATGCTGCGTTTTTTTTTTCAGACCTGCGTATAAGCTGCGTAAAAGCTGTACTTTTTTGTGTGGGCTGCGCAGAAGCTGCGTATTTAAGTTGGTTTGTCTGAGAAAGCTGCGTATTTAATTCTGAAAGCTGTAGAAAAGGTGAATATTCTGTTTTATTAAACAAATGAATCATTAAGGTAAAATCTGCAGCTCCTGAGAGCTGCAGAAAAGCTGCGTATTACTTATATTTAAGTCCAAACAGTCTAAAAACATAAAGACGCAGCTTTTCTACAGATATTTAAAGCTGCGTAATTAACTTTTTTAACTGTCCTGCTTCACCTGAGATTGCTTTGTTTCAGTAATCTAGCTAGTCTCTGTAGCTAAGCAGACTGGTTTGTGTTTCACTAGGTAAGAAACCTGGAAGAGATGGTTTCTCGTGATGAGACCCATAAATTGACTTGTTCCCCAAGCCAAGACTGATCAGCCTGGGCAGCCAAATTAATATCCAACTTGGCAAATTCTTCTATTTGACTAAATTACCAACAAGCAAGGGCCAACCTATGCAATGCATCAGCACAGGGAAACAGCCAAATTAGTTAACAAACTGTAATGAAATAAAAGAAAATGGCTGTCAACTCAGGCTGTCAATACTTAAGAAAATCCCCAGAAAACTCTACTACCCAACTGACCATATAGACCTCCACCCACATCCCCACCCACCTAAAATGCCCCCAACCCTACCCCCTCCTCACCTCTACCACAAACTTACCTACCAATGCTTACTTAAACCTACCTGTATCTATCCACCCACCCAGGACCCCAACAGCCATACTACCCAGTCCCACCAAGAATCCCTCCCTCAATGCTACTTATCCTACCCTACCCTAACCTAACCTCCCTCCCTCCCACCGCCCTCCTCTCACCCACCCACCTCCCTCCCTCTCGCCCACCCATCTATCCACCTCCGTTCCTCTTACCCACCTCCCTCCCACCCACCCACCCACCCACCCACCCACCCACCTACCTACCTACCTACCTACCTACCTACCTACCTACCTACCTACCTACCTACCTACCTACCTTCCTACCTACCTACATACCTACCTACCTACCTACCTACCTACCTACCTACCTACCCTCACCCCTCCCCATACCTACCTGCCAATAGTTACCTATATATATCTACCTATACCTACCCACCCACCCATCCTGACCCCACCCCCTCTCCATACACACAACCTACCTACCTACCTACCCAACCTTCCCACCCACCCACCCACCCACCCACCTACCTACCTACCTACCTACCTACCTACCTACCTACCTACCTACCTACCTACCTACCTACCTACCTACCTACCTACCTACCTACCTGGTAAACATATATTCAGCATTGCAGCTAAAATACAGATTTTTAAAGGGTGTAATCTATTTGGAGTCAAACTCCCCAACAGTGGCAACTTCCTTTCAGTAGAAATAGTTTTTAAAGGTTCCTGAACCAGTGGGGAGTTTGATTTGGAGTGATACACCACTGGGGAGTTGATTTCAAGTAGTTGGAGTTTATCCCTTAGTTGGAAAAATTTGAATTTCTAATATGAATAAGAATAGCAAGCCTTAATCGTCAAATTTCATAGTGCTAATAATTACCAGCTTTTGTGCCTGCGGAATAATGTGTTAAACCTGTAAATACACAGACTGTATATACATTTCACCTCACCAGTTTAAAACTAATACGAGCTCACTGAACCTTTACACCTTATGGTGGTGCCTCGATAAGCCAACGGGGGAACTCTAAGAAGAATAGAATAGAATATGGCTGTACAACAACAGATTAAACCAAAACAACAATTGAACCTTCACCTGCTGACCAATCTACACATGCTTTCTTTGAAGGACACAATAAAATCCAGTTTCTAGAAAAAGTGAGTGTAAAAAAAAGTGTGACTAGTTAGTTAATAAATGGATAAAAAAAATATTTTCTAATCAAGCTAGATTCAGTGGGTGGGGTATGCATGTATATTTCCCTTAAACAACAATAGTAAGTTATCTAATGCTATGATATAAAGGATTAGTAACATTAATATATTCATAAGCACAATGAGTTATATTTCTATGAGAAAATTAAATGTTTACAGACAGATGTTCTTTTAGAAACAAGTATTGTCTTTTATAAAAAAAAGTAAGCAGGTATTTCAACATCCCTCAAAATTTGCTAGATTATTATGCTGTTATCATTTGCTTACATGCTAGATTTGTCTTTGGGTCCTGCTAATGCAGATTGAGACAGGTTAGCATTGGGAACAATTGGAGAAAGACTTCTTGTCTGCTTGAAAGATGGAAACAAAGGCGGGCTATAGGAGGTTTTAGGAATTCCCAAAGTGACGTCATTTTCGCACATGCGCATATCCGTGGCCGTCAACGGTAGGGCCAGCTCTATGGAATCTGTGTTAAATGTGGGTTTATATTTTGAGAAAATGGGCTTTTATAGCCAATGTCATATCAAAACGTGTTTGTATTCTTTGATATACACTCAAAATACATCTTACCGATAAATAAAGGTTCCGAAAAACAAACATTTATTCATTTAAAAGGCAAAATATGAGGCTGTGGGAGTCCAGAAGTGTCAAGCAGAACTCTGATATTTTCTTCCAATAAACCCCATATAAACTTTAAACATGTAAAATTTTGGTTTGTTTATGCATTTTTATGATGAGCAGAGTAAATCCACCTGCTTGTTTGTCAGTTTTTACTCTCTCTCTCTCTCTCTCTCTCTCACACACACACACACACACACACACACACACACACACACACACACACACACACACTTACACACACACACACACATCCGTGATATCATCTCAAAACCAGTGATTATTGACAGTCCAAAATGTAGCTTAAATAGGCTAATTAAAAACAGTTAACTTACGTATAATTTGTCCCAAAGAAATAACTAAAATTCCATGTTAAATATTTGATTTTCACGGTTGACACCGTAACAGATCCGTGTTTAATAAATGAACAACACGCCCCGCGGACTGGCGCAATCAGAGTGTTTTCACAAGTAATAAAAGAGGGGGTCATAAAAGATCAATAAGTATGCCGTCATGCTGGACCCAAACTTACTGGGTCCGAGATTAAAGTCTGACATATTGATGCAACGACACTGGATTCGTTCTCTATCAGTTACATTTTAATTCGTTACCGTGTTTTTGTTAAAAAAAACTCGCTAATATATATTGTCTGTCTGTCAGGACATGTATATTTATGTTTCTATCCGTCTGACTGTCTTAACATTCACACGGAAAGAAACATACATGTGCATGTTCAGACAGACAGACGGATACATGTGCATGTTCAGACAGACAGACGGATAGATACAAAAATACACCTGTCCTTGCAGACAGACATACATACATCATATATTAGCTAGTACTTTTCCAAAAACAGGCAATGAATTAAGATGAACTTGGCCTGTCTGTAAATGCGCATATATGTAGGTTTATCAGTCTGTACGCATATGCACACTTATGTTTCTATTAGTTTTTCTGTCTCTCCATGCTCTCTGTACATGCGCATGTATGCACAAAAGCCCCAGTTAACGCATATTTTGTCGTATATAGAGGTCCACTTCTTCTGAATATCCATCTTCATCTTACTTATGATCCCACGAATCTGCGCAGGCTCACCTCGGGCAATGCAACAAGTTGACATTGTGCAGTCTCGAATGAGCTTTCGCTGTTCGAGAGGAAAATTTTATTATATTATAGCGCCAAGATCTGTCCAATCGTGTGCGCATTCGCTACTCGAGAAGAAAGTCAAAATTATAATTTTTCTTTTTTCAGCCCCTAGTTTATGTCCACAATCAAATGTTCAATTGTCGACTGCTGATAACCTTTGAAAACAGTTCAGGCCCGACAAAATGTTCTCGCGAGAATGCCTGCTTTTGCAGACTCGTATCAGCCTTCGCTGCTCGAGAAATTTTTTTCAGCGCCCATTTCTGTCCTTTATCATCTGCTACTAGTGTCGTCCGCTGATAATCTTTTCAAACAGCTTGAACCCAGGTCAGACTATGCAAAACTTTCTTGTGAAAATGGCTTGCATGTGAAGTCCCCTATGAGCCTTCGCTGCTGGAGAGGAAAGTTTTTTTTATTTTTAAGCGCACATTTCTGTTGTTCAAATTCCTTAGTTATTTTTATAGAACTGAGTTTTCTTGCAGGAATATGCTTAGGCTATGTGCAGTCTCATGTTAGCATTCCCTGCTCGAGGGGAAAGTGTTGTTTTTTCAGCAACCATCTCATTCTGTCCGTTTTTTTTAGTTCCTTTCTTTCCACAATCATCTGTTCAGTTTTGTTGAAATAGCTGTTTTAGCAGTGTGTGTTCTTGCGAGAATGCGCACATGAGCCTTTGCTGCTCGAGAGGATTTTTTTATATTTTTTGGGGCCAAGTTGTCCTGCACCCAAGATGAATTCCTACACGATGCGACATGGGGAAATTAAATAATGCAACATACATTTCAAATAAAAACAAAATAAACGTCCGCCTTGTTTATTGTTAGCAAACACTTTTTAAAGAAAATAAATGAAGTTTGTCATTGACAAAAGTTCGTAAATTATCAAAATAGTTGCCTTAAAGATAATAAATTCTTTAATTGAAAAGTTTAACGGCTCTCGTTTTATTCACATTTCAAACACATCGACAGACAAATTATCTCAATAAATGTTAATATTATCTGACGAAGTATTTCTAGATGCATTCAAGATGCATTTACAATTCGCATTTATATAAATTATATAGCACATTGTAACACGGGAACTTAATTAAAATCGATGGAAAATGTTGAAAATTCTACTGCTTTCCCTACTTAGACAATACACAGTTGACGGCCAGTATATCCCAAATCTATTTATAGAACCGGAAGTACGTCACGATAAAACCTCCTATAGGATCGACATATGTGCATCCCGTCTTAGAGGAACCAGTAGCAATGCTATCTTTTGTAATGACTGCTTCCTGTGGATTCACAAGAAATGAAGTGGTACTCCCTTCGTTCAAATATGTTCTTTGGGTCGTATAGTGTATTTGGTTTTGTTTGGTTTGGCTCTTTATGTCCCAGTCAACAGCTATGGTCATGTCGGGATGATCAGTTAACCTAACCACACCTTATTTACTGAGCAAGCTTGGCTTAGCAGTTAACCAGTACTTCCTGCACATACTCTTTAGCTTGAAACTGACAACAAACCCTTCTTAAATCAGTGGAAGGGAGAGAATGGTCGTAGAAATTAATATTCCATGTTCTGCAATCTCCCTGAAAGTATGGGACCGGGCTGGGATCAAACTCGCGAACTCTGGATCTGCAGTCAGACACATATCTGCTACCAGATATTTTAACGACTTTGCTGTGCGTCCCAGTATGTTACCAGACATTTTAACGACTGCTGTGTGTCCCAGTATGCAAGTCTGACTGGCGGTCCAGGGGTCGCAAGTACGACCCCTGCCTGGTGCCATACTTCCGTGGAGATTGATTGTGAAATAAATTCTACTGTTATTCTCTTTCCTCTGCTGATTCATGAAGGGTTGTTGTCAGTTATAAGGGAAAGTAATTGCACGAAGTACTGGTTGACCAATTTAAGTCAAGCTTGCCCAGGAAAAAAGTGTGGTTACAATGTAGTGAACTGACTGCCTCGACATCATTGACATGATCATAGCTGTTGACTAGGACATAAACATCAAAACAACCAACAATTGCTGGACCCAGAGCGTAATTTTTAGGGATTCAGATCGCTGATCTAGGGGTTGCGAGTTCAATCCTCGTCTCGATCCATACTTTGGTGGTGTTTGATCATGAAATATTTTCATAGGACAGGTCATTCTCCTCCCGCTGATTCAAGAAGGGCTATTGTCATAAGCCAAAGTATGTGCACACGAGTACTGGTTTAAGTCCCTTATTCTAAGCTTGTACAGGAAAACAGGTGTGGTTATACATGTACTAGGTTAATTGACCATCAGTGAGATTCACGGCATGTCCATAGCTATTGTATGTGACCACAAACCAAAGCAAAACTTTGAGTTGCAACCAATAAAAGGTAAGGAAGGTGTCAAACTTGAAGTACCAGAGTGCAAGGAACTGCTGCCAGGTGACAGTATAATCACATGATGCACCTTAGTGACCTAGTTGAGCTATTACGGGCCATGATGAAACACCTTGAACCTCCTACGGTACAATGATCCATTGGAAAATATGTTTCGAACTTACAAAGACACAGAGCAGATTATACGTCTAAGAGTTGCTAATGATTTTTCAACCTTCGGTAATTTGGACATGTGATGCTGTTTAACATTACAGGCTTTACTGTTATGAACAATGTATTTTTCATATCTTGGCCTTACTCATTTACACAAGACCAGTGCATATTTATGATATTCATAAAGTAAAGACCAGGAGTCATTAGACTACTATATGCTTATAAGCCTTTGTTTTGACCAATTTTTTGGCCACATCCAGAACTTTTTAAAGACGCAGGTTTCTGGCAGATACGCAGCTTTTACGCAGGTTTGTTTATCAAGCATTAGAAACGCAGCTTTAACGCAGCTTTAAATAAAAGCTGCGTTTCTGCAGCTTTTACGCAGCTTTGATGGAAGCTGCAGAAACGCAGCTTTTACGCAGCTTTCATTTGAAGCTGCAGAAACGCATCTTTTACGCAGCTTTTTGATAAAAGCTGCAGAAAAGCTGCGTTAGAGCTTCGTAAAAGCTAGCGGTATTGGCATCTGCGTAAAAACTGGGTAAACGCAGCTTTTACGCAGCTTTCACTTGAAGCTGCGTAAAACGCAGCTTTTACGCAGCTTTCAATTGAAGCTGCGTAAAAGCTGCGCTAGAGCTTCGTAAAAGCTAGTGGTATTGGCACCTGCGTAAAAGCTGCGTTTACGCAGCTTTTGCGAAGCTTTAACGCAGCTTTTAGTGAGTCTAGGCTAAAGCTGCGTTAAAGCTTCGCAAAAGCTGCGTAAAAGCCGGCTTTTCTACAGCTCTTCGTTAAAGCTGCGTTAAAGCCGGCTTTTCTTCAGCTCTGCGTAAAAGCTGCGTTTCTGCAGCTAAATACGCAGGTGCCAATACCGCTAGCTTTTTCGAAGCTTCTGCGAAGCTTTGAAAGCTGCGCAGAAGCTGTAGAAAAGCTGGTTATTTTTCGCAAGGGAACCCCTTCAACACTACTGACCTTTATTAATTTTGGGCAAACAATGTAGATTCAGATAAGATGGCTCATATGAGCCATCTGATCTGGATCTGCACTGTTTGCTTACTCATTTTGGTTATTTCTTAATCTCATCTTAATTAAATGTATTTTTTTCAGAATTTTTCCAACATCTTTATTTTTACATAGTAGACTCTTTTACAATTTAAAATGGAAGAGTTTACCATATGGAAAGTTAAGCAAAAATAATTTGAGTAAAATTGCAATTACTTTCTTAACCATCAGTTT
Source organism: Loripinus fragilis (assembly GCA_964019695.1). Lineage (NCBI taxonomy): Eukaryota > Metazoa > Mollusca > Bivalvia > Lucinida > Lucinidae > Loripinus > Loripinus fragilis. Next base: position 69,758,033 of record OZ026522.1, on the reverse strand, counting down.
AAACATGTTTTTTGGGTGCTCAAAAGGACCCTCTAATTGAGATGGTTCTTTTGAGTACCCACAACATATGTTTGGGTTGAGAAATAAGAAAAATAATTTTCAGCTACACACTCTTATCTTGGGGCCTGGATTAGCCCAGAAACTTAGGGGATAAAGCGCTACTTATTTTCAATACTGACCATTGGTTTAGAGAAAATTGCTAAAATTTCTTAATATTAATGAATGTAAGGGAAACCGAACATGCCATCTTAGGCCTAAATGAAATATATGTGTGGTTCCTGTTGCATACCAACAAAATTTAGGGTAGGTAGGTAGGGAAATTATTAAATTTTGTTATAACGTTTAACAAAGAAAATAGCGACAAAATCTGAAAAAGTGCCCGTTTTAGGTATTTTTTCTCCAAGACAATTTTAATGTTTAGGGTAGGGTTAGAAAAAATAGGGTAGGTAGGCAATAGGAACCACACATATATTTCATTTAAGCCTTATAGCCATATTGTAGACAACTCAAAACAAAATGCTTCCATTATATGTGAAGAAGACCATCTAGTGACCAAAACGTTTCTGCCAATTTCATCAGTGGTTTCAGGAGATTCTTTTATTTAGCCACAAAAAGCTGTATCCCGGCATCTATATGTTTGAGGGATTTCAGTTTTCAGTTTAGCTACATTGCTATAGAGTCAATCACCGATCATTCCTGCGAAAATTGTTTAAAAATTGGTCACGTCGAGTTGATATTTAAAGCAAGTGATGATGACAATACAGAAGACAAATGGCAGATACTAACTACGGCCATGCCAAATAATTTTTTAGATTCTCATCCCGACCCGCCCCTATGAAATATAAGCAAATAAAAAAAAAATGGGGTGGAAGGTTTTTTGAAAAAAAAGGCAAAAATGTTTGAATTAGTAGAAATTTCAAATGGCCCATTAAAATTTGGAAATTTGCATGTAATTGAATGGGATGTGGGCCAATGGCCCATTTTAAGAGCCCATCATCATTTTGGGCTAGGATTATCCCTGTATGGATCAAGTTTGATTACTATATGCAACATATAGTGAATAACAAAGTTGCTGATCAGACTGTGCAGATGCACAGGCTGGTCTGCGCTTTTGCTGTTCACAAACCGCAGGGACAGGTTTTAATTGTGCCAAGGCCCATTTATAAAAAGGCTCAATGTATATATGCATTGATATTGCCAATTTTTCTTAAATATTCCCATGAAAAAGTAAAATAATTTGGCCTTAAAACGGAGTTTCAAGCAAACCCCCTGAACTCTTCTCTGGATCTGCAACTGGCCTCGAGGTTATAAAACTTTTTTTCATACTCAACTCAGCTGAGCACAAAATTTATCCTGCTCAAAAATGTTAAAATGCCAACAATTGTTGGCATTTTTACATTTATTAGCATGATAAATACAGCATCTGAGAGACTTAAAGCAAGAAACTTCTTTATTTGTTGGTATTTTAGTTTTTATGAGCAGTTGAAATTTCGTGCTCATTTGAGCTGAGCACCAAAAAAGTTTTATAACCTCGGGGCCGGTCTAGGCCTTTTTGCAAGGCAACTAGTGTCCAAAATTTTAGACCATCTACCATACCTACCAAGCGAACATAGTTCATTAGGACATCAGTCCAGATGTTAAAGCGCATGTTAGGTATTTCATTGTCTTCTTCCTCGTAAAACTGTTCTTCCACTGAGTCACTTCCCTGACCAGCATATTTAAAGATGGACATGAAGTGCTCATTCTCTACCACTGTAACGTTCTTACCATTCCTGCAATTATACAGCATAGGTTTACATAAACAAAATTTTTGAGCATAAAATTGTAAGTATTTTCTTACCCATCAGTTTTAAAATATGTTTTGGGTGCTCAAAAGAACCGTCTCATTGAGACGATTCTTTTGAGTACCCACAACATATGTTTTGGTCGAGAAATAAGAAAAATATTTTTGGGGTATGCACTCTTATCTAATGTCCTGTATACGGCAATTTTTATTTTTGCTTACAATGTTAAAAGACATGTTTTTCGATGTTAAAATTATATCTATCATTAAAGGGATCAAACATGTTTTTCTATGCATTAACATCTGCTGGACCCCTAGGTTGGTGTTGAAACCCGAGCCTGAAAGTCGAGGGTTTTAACGACCCCAGAGGGGTCTAGCAGATCTTAGTGTATCAGAAAACCATGTTTGATCATTATTATTGCATAAAGTCATTTTGTCACTTGAAAACTTTGGAAAAACCCATCAAAAAATTCATTTTTGTATTACCATAATGGTACGCAAAAGCATGAAGGATTCGTAGGTTTTGAAAAAGCATGTTCCAATACAAAGATTTAAGTCATCTTAACGTCACTAAATTGTGTTCATTTCTATGCCTGCTACTGTTGATGACCTCAATTTTTGTGATGGCCTAGAATGGGCATATATAAAGTACAAAAGCCGTACATCAACAGCCCGTGAATTGCCTGATTAATACATGGGTTTTTGCCGGTTAAAACATGGCTGTTAATAGCGTGAGACACTGCTTTTTATGCAATGAAAGTATAGAATATAATATGAAATAGGCACACCTAAATGGGCAACCAACGAAGATAGCACAATCATACGGTATTCCTGTGAGTCAATACTCAGTCTCTAGTGAGTAAAAGCCGACTTTAAACCTCACTATGGGTATAAAGCTTTTCTTCGAAAGGGGGGGGGGGGGGGGACAATTACTACTGTATATCCATAAATTAGTACAATGGACTATCCCAACTGCATTGTATTAAACCAGAAGGAAGAATTAATTAATATACAATGGGTTAAGTTATAAAACTTCATGAACAGCTAACTTGATCATTTACAGCAAAATAAAGGGCATTTTGGGCTGACACTAAGTTAAATTAGGCCAAATAAAAAATACAAGTAACCCGACCTTACCTTAATTTAATGGTAAAATATAGGATTTTTTTCAAGTTTCCTGGGAAAAAATAGGCAGAATATGCCTTCCAAAAAGCATCAAATTATATTCTTTCCAGAAAAAAAATGATTAAAAAATATATGTGTGCCAACCCTACCTAAAATTTTCCGACCCGTTACCCGAAACACACTTATTTTTTTATTTGGCCTAAGTGCCTTACTCATCATATGAATCGACAACAATCCTCAGAACTTTAGATACAGATCGTGCCAAGTCTCTGTTGTCCCATGGCAGATGATCTTGCTTCACAAGCTCGTGAATTTTCTTGAGGACTTCTTGTCTTAATTGTTTGTCTTTCTGTAAGTAAAATACAATTAATTGGGCCTCAACCCGAGAAAACCTGTCTTCAGGGCAGGCGCAGACCAGTCTGTGCAGATGGGCAGACTGTTCAGCGCCTTTGCTATTCCCTTACTGGAAAGTATCATATCTAAACTTGCTTCAAGCAAAATTTCAATATTCCAGCTAGTCATTGTAGCTGAGGAGACTGGTTTGAATCTAGCTTGTCAGAAACCCCAAAGGCAGGTTTTCTCAGGACAAGGCCCAATTAATCAGTGCAATGATAGCAATTATAAATTCAAGGACTTCTAGAAGACTTTCCTACTGTTTTCAAGGACTGAAAATTTAAGAAAAATACTGATTTACACTTTAAAATTCTACTTCCGAAATGCTAGAGTGCATTTCTAAATATATTAGTTTAAGAAAATTAGTAAAAATTGTGGTGCCTTTATTTGGTGCAGCATATGCTGCACCAAATAACAGCACCACAATTTGATACTGATTTAGGTCTCCAAAAACTTTGGCAAATTTAATTTTCAATGACTTTTCAAGACAGTCCTGTATATTCGAGCACTTTTCAAGCCTGTGCGGACCCTGTATAACTGAATATAATACCATAAAAATATGTGTGAAATATTGTCCAAATTGGACCAGGAGTTTCAAGATAATGATATTAGGAAAACACCAAAACGCTGCTGAAGGACACACAGTGTATGTGAACTCTGCCCCCAGCAGTGACCTTGACCTTAATTTTGGCCAGCTGAAACATTTGCTACTCCTGCTGCCTCCTTAAGGTAAATGTGTGTTAAATATTATCCAAATTGAACTAGGAGTTTAAAAGATATCAGGGAAAAAACAAAACTTTGAAAATATGTGTCCTTTGATATCCAGCAGTTACCTTGACTTTGAAGTGGGGCAGCTCAAACCTTCCCTATCCAATTTGTCTCATTAAGGCAAAATTACATACAAAATTAATTCCAAACTGGATTAGGGGTTTTCAAGATATTAGGAAAACTAATATGTGGCTGATTATGAACGCTCTGAAGTACAGAAAAAACATTGTGAAAACAGTGTAACCCATGATAATTTGCTGCACATAATAGGTGGGGCTTTAGGGCTACAATTATCCACTTACCGTATTCAATCAAATAAATGAACATTCTCCTACAAACAAGGCTATGGAAAAAACCATGCTCAACTTGTCTGACCTGGCCCTGTTTCCTTTAGTTTCTATTTACTTGTGATGCGACAAGTTTAAATGAATTTGATAGAAGTCTGTATTTCATATTTGATAATAAAGATGAACTCATGTGTTGCGGGGGAAAACAGTGTGAATCATGATCAACTGGCTTCTTCAGATACCATCTGATCTGGATCTTCATTGTTTTCAACAGTGTTACGGGCCAGGCACTCTCACCTATATATCTAAATAAGGTAGACTTTGCTTAGCTTCTTGTATATAATCAATCTCTGACAACTGTGTCAGAGTCGACTCTTTGGCTCAGTGGTTAGAGCATTGGTCTTGTACCGCAGTGACCGGGGATCGATTCCTAGCGAAAGCACAGGAAAATTTTCAGCTATGCTTTACTTTGTTACGGCTATCATGTCGTAAGATGGGGGCTCATATCCGGGATTGGACATTTGTTCGCCTAAAAAGGCTTTCGTCATCATAAATGATGACTTCTTTGAAGAGGGGGAGTGTTACGGGCCAGGCACTCTCACCTATATATCTAAATAAGGTAGACTTTGCATAGCTTCTTGTTTATAATCAATCTCTGACAAATGTGTCAGAGAGTCGACTCTTTGGCTCAGTGGTAAGAGCATTGGTCTTGTACCGGGACGACCCGGGATCGATTCCAGCAAAGGCACGGGAAAATTTTCAGCTATGCTTTACTTTGTTACGGCTATCATGTCAAAGAACAGAATTAAAATCTGCTCTCAGGCTGTTTTTAAAAAGAGCTTATACATATTTATAGTTTAAACACATTCAGTGTTGGAATTTGTTCTTTTGTGCATTTAATCTTTGAGACAAATAAAACTTAATTTGACAAGTATCTTATGGCGATTTATCAGTTACCCCGCATATTAACTGAATTGTTGCACGTTGCCTGATAAACATTGTCTATCTCACGGCATGTGCCTTTATCAGATCATGATGATGTTGCACTTTTTGAATGATGTCGCTAATGACGCTGAATCAACACAAAATTGAAAATTACGTCATTATCGCTTGTTTGAAGAGTGAAACAATGGGTAAACTGATAAATAGAATACCATTATTCACAAATAAAAAAAACAACATAATGTGCTTATAGGAGGGGCCTGGAAATAGTAAAAATTGATATAGTTGCCCAGAGACACGTAAATAGAGAATACTAGGTTTGTGTCTTTTGGTATCAAGTTTACTACCAGACTCGTCTTTGAGAACGCATTTTGAATCACTCGGCAAGCCTCGTGATGTCAACCAGCTTTCTCAAAGCCTTGCCAGTAAAACTTGATATCAAAAGTCACTCACCTAGTATTCTGACCGGGCCGCGTAGCGCAGTCGGTAACGTGTCTGGCTACAGATGCGTGTCTGACTGCAGATCCAGGGGTCGCGAGTTCGATCCCGGCCCGGTACCATACTTTCGTGGAAATTGATCATGAAATAATTTCTACGGTCATTCTCCTCCTTCCGCTGATTTATTCAAGAAGGGTTGTTGTCAGTTACAAGCGAAAGTATGTGCACAAATTACTGGTTAACCGCTTGCTCAAGCCTGCCCAGGAAAAGTGTGGTTAAGTGAACTGACCGTCCCGCAATGACCATAGCTGTTGACATGGGACGTAAAGCAACAAAAACAAACAAAACAAACCTAGTATTCTCTATTTACGTGTCTCATGGCAACTTTATCAATTTTTACTATTTCCAGGCCCCTCCTATAAGCACATTATGTTGTTTTTTTATTTGTGAATGCTATCTCAAACTCAAGATTTTTAGCCAGTCCAGTTGTGCAATTTCATTAACCAATAAACAAAGATTTAGATAAACAATTATTTTGAGCATAAATTTGTAAATGTTTTCTTACCCATCATTTTTAACATTAATTTTAGGTGCTCAAAAGAACCGTTACATTGAGAATGATCTTTTGAGTACCCAAAACATATGTTTTAGATGAGAACTAAAAAATAATTGGTTGGTATGCACTCTTAACTAAAGACCTGAACAAAGTCTTTGTGGGTATCCTGAATGACTGACAGTTGATCTGGGTCTAGAGTATTATCAAAGCATGGTATAAACTCTAGAAAAAGTTCAGCACACTGCATGACATTGTTTAATAGGTTGAATAAGGTACCTCCACTTACAGAAAAGTCCATGTAATCACTGCTGGACCAATCTTCTGCTAGCTCCGCCTTCACAGGTGTACTGACCAATAAACAGTTAAAGAAGAATGAGGTTATGTTGGACTGTAATTTCTCTAGAATTTTTGCCCTCCTGAAACATAGTAAACAAACAATCACCTCATTTGACAGTAGAAGAATCTCCCCAATTGCCAATAAATTATCTTGGTAAAATTGACATGTAAATGTAGTATGGTTACAAAGGTCCAGACAGTGACCTTTATAAGAGTGACTAGAAATTCCAATGAAATACCGATACTCAACTCAAATAACTCTGTCGGGCATCTTACACAGGTAAATCGATATCATTTATCGACACGATTTGCTTTTACCGCAGTTTTGGAATACACAGCGTTATATTTCTATTGTTTACCAAAACTTTTAACACCTTTACAAACACCAAAATAGTATAATAACAAAAATTATGAATCATAGGACATCTTTGTTAACGAATATTGATAAATCGAGACACAGACATAGCCATGTTTGAAGCTTTTTTCGTCGCAGTGAAAGAGGTATTGTTGAAGCCATTTTTGAAGATTTCAGCAACTTTCATAAAATTGGTCGATATTTACACGGTCATTACTCAATAGGATTAATTTTAACATTGCAGAAACATAGCATTTAGCAATATTTCATATATGTTTGTTCGATTGTTGTTAACATGATGTACCAATAACCAATATTTACAACAAAGTACGCTCTTCAAGATACCTATAAATGCAGCGGTTTCTCAAGCTGTGTCGCCATTTTGTTTGTGTACGATGAAAGGTGCACCAGGTGTAAGTCACGTGACACATGCCACGACATACCTATATGGCTGATAAATGAAGTGTCCTGTCACTCTTATATAGGTCACTTGTCCAGATAAGGATAGTTTGTGCACCTAAAATAGCAATTATCTCCTTACCAATCCTTTTCAAACATATGTTTTGGGTGCTCAAAAGAACCATCTCATTGAGACATTTCTTTTGAGTACTCACAACATGTTTTTGTTGAGAAATAAGAAGAAAAAATTCCAGTACACACTCTTGTCTGGAGGCCTGGCACTAAGTTGTTGCTATTTTGGTCATTTTCATACTACCTTCAGAAAAGTATAAATGTGTCACAGTTTCCATTTAACCCTTAAAACACCAAGAAAAAAATACATCTGAAAATGTTGTCTGCTGAAGTCGTCTGCTGCAAATAATTGCCTAACATTACTGACAAAATAAGTATAGAAGCAAAAAGCTTGGACCCAGAACAGACTGCTCCTATAGGAACAGTCTGATCTGGGTCCACACTGTTTGCCATAGTGGCTTCTTAAACATTTCAGCAGACAAGAAAGCAGAGGACTTTTGTTGCAATTGGCACATTAAGGGTTAATCTGGATAAAACAGCCACATGAAAGATGAATAATAAATCTAGATTTCTAAGGAGAAGAATTTTTCTTAAATTCCCTAATTTAAAAGTTATCAAAGGACCTCAGATAGTCCAAGGTCGGATCTGGCCAAATTTCGCACCCATCCAAGAATTTATGGGTGTCCTTGTTGCCTGCAAGAATGAAGAAGATCCAATCAAAAATGAAGGCAATGGAGTGGTCACAACTTTTCTCCCATTATAAGTCTATGGGGATTTTTCCAGATGCTCAAGGGCAGCTAACTCATAAATCCCTGGTCAGATCCTGCAGAATTTCAAACTTATCCAAGCTTTTATGGTTGTCCTTGTTACATGAAAGAATGAAGAAGATCCCATCAAAAATGTAAACGCTAGAGTGGTCACAACATTATCCATCAATTTTTTAGATGCTTAAAGGGAGCTAACTCCATAATTAGTGATGGGATCTTGGCGAAATTCAAACTCATCCAAGCTATTATAGCTGCCCTTCTAATCTGCAAGAATGAAGAAGATCCATTCAAATTGAAAGCACTAGAGTGGTCACAACATTTCTTCCATTATAAGTCTATGGGGATTTTTCCAGACGCTCAAGGGCAGGTAACTGATAAGTCCCTGGTTGGATCCTGCCGAATTTTGAACCCATCAGAGATTTATGGGTGTCCTTGTTGCCTGCAAGAATAAAGAAGATTCAATCAAAAATGAAGGCGCTAGAGCGGTCACAACATTATTCCTTGATTTTTCAGCATCTCAAGGGCAGCTTTTTTCCTGATACACATTCCTGTAAAGTTTCATAAAGATATATAGAACAGTTACTGTATTATGGCATGTAAAAGAATTTTTTAACCATTTTCAAAGGGGCATTACTCAGTACCAAAGAAAGGGGGAACAATCATTCTTGTGTGGGACACTTTGATTTCACCTAATATTCATTTCCATAAAATATCATGAAGATATCTTGAAGATCGTTTACCGACGGACGGGCAGACAGACAGACAGCGCCATGCCGTAATATGTTCCATTTTTAAAAAATGGGCATATAAAAATAGACAAAACAAAAGTCTTAAACCATGTAGTAGCTGAATGTAGGTCAAAAAGACTGCAGAATGCTCCACGGGAGCATTCTGCAGTCTTTTTTGGCCTGTTTTAAGTGATTATTGGTCTTGGAAGCCTACTTTTTGGTCTTGTTTGAGTTGCCCCTTCAGACAGGTTTTGCTGTAAGCAGAATTATTATTCCCTATTAGAATGCTATTAGAAAGTAGCGCAGTGGTTCAGTGGTAGAGTGCTTGACTCGAGACCGAGGGGCCGCAGGTTCTAGCCTCACCGGCGTCACTGTGTAGGTGTCCTTGAGCAAGACACATTTATCCTAGCTTAGTACTGGTTCAACCCAGGAAGACCCTTACCTGTTTAACTGAAATATTGTTGATGGGACTTAAAGAATCAAATCAAACAAACAAACAAACAAATGCTATTAGAATACTCACTTGAGCTGATCTTTCATGTCTCTCATAAAATCTTTATACTCTCTGACAGTAGGATCCACCTTCCCTTCCTTGTTGGTGTCCATTCTCTCCTTCGGTATTTCACCTACCACCTCCATTATCTTCTTGGCTTCATCTACATGTTTCTGAAGAGAAAGCAGGGCTATTCTATAAGTTATGGGTCTTTCATGCAAACAGAATATCTATGTGTCTTGATCCACATCTGAACTAAGGGTGAGGTTGGCGCCGTTAAACCGGTTTAAGCCCTACAGTAAATTATTTTACTGACCATTCCAAGGTGGTACTTCTTTTGTGGATCCTTTATGTTTTTTCTGTCTTGTGTTTGCTAGGCTTTTGTGAGCGTCTGTTTATATGTGCCTTGTGGTCACCTGCTGGGAAAGGGCTGACCTCTTGTCTCTCGTTTGTGGTGTCTATCTGTGATTTTGTCACTTTCCCATTGGTATTCGGGTTTAGGTGTGGTACTTGATTGTATCGATTCCTGATCTTTGCACACTTACTTACTTCGTACAGGCAAGTATGAGTAAAATTCAAGGACTTTTCAAGGACTTCTAAAAGCCTATTCAGCAGTTTTTTTCAAGGACTTAATATTAATGACAAATACTGATCAAAGTGTACTTCAGAAATGCTAGACTTGTTTTTTTGTGTGTTTTTTTTATTCTTTACGTCCCATCAACAATCTTACAGTTAAACAGGGACGGGTCTTCCTGGGTTGAACCAGTACTAAGCTAGGATAAATGTGTCTTGCTCAAGGACCACAACGCAGTGACGCCGGTGAGGCTCGAACCCACTCCCCCTCAGTCTCAAGTCAAACACTCTACCACTGAGCAACTGCGCTCCCTAGAAATGCTAGACTGAGAAAATGCCCTAGAAATGCTAGACTGAGATAATGGAGACATTAGTATCTGAAAATTAGTATAAAATTATTGTGCCTACATTTGGTGCAGCATATGCTGCACCAAATAAAGGCACAACAATTTTATACTGATTTAGGTCTCTATAAACAGTGCTAAGTCCTACAGTAAATAGTAGAATTCAAGGACTTTTCAAGACTTTTGAGTGATTTTCCAGTACTTTTCATGGCAGATTTATTTTTCAAGGACTTTTCGAAAAAGCCCTCTAAATTGAAGTGCTTTTCAAGCCTGTGTGAACCCTAGTAAGGAATGGCACACCTACCAAATGATTGAATTCTTAACTGCTGGTTAAATAACGAAAACAATTGGAGCAACATCCGGTTTGGTATAGGAGTTTGTAAAAAGGTAAACAAACTTTGCACTTTCTTCCATTTTGGATTCATTTAAATATTATGAGGCAGTTATCCGAAAATTGGAGAATGTCATGCAACTGCCCAAGGATATCTACATTTCCTAAGTAACTTTCAGGCCACATACTTTGTGTATAATGCGGAATCACTTTTGGAGTGTTGAAGGGGTGTCAGCAGCTGCCCAAAACACAGAGAAATTGAGGCAAAAATTGTGATTTACTCTGGGTTGGTATGAAGTGGTGGGGGTCTAGGGGCAAAATATTTTGCAAAGATTTAAGTAAAAAAAGAGCCATACTCAGTCAAAACTTGTGGATGACCTCCCTTTTTGAACTTGACCTTATTTAATGATGCTTTACCCTTTTGTAAACTTCGAAATTGATGTACCCCTTCAAAAGTTATTGATTGGAAACCAAAAGTGTGTCACCTGGAGGATGTCGATGACAATTCACATGACAGAGTCATAATCCCTATGTGTCAACCATGCTTCACATGCAACAAAAAAATATATATATTTGAAAAAGTTAAAAAGATGTCCTTTGCTTTCCCCATTGACTTCCTTTAGTCCACTTCAGATTTTCAAACCCCTATATCTTTCTTAATTCTGTAAATTCGGAAATATTCGCAAGGGTTTTATTTTCGCGAAACTTCACATATGTGATGTTTCGTGAAAATAAAATCCTCGCGAAATGGCAAAATTACTGTCATTTACTGATGACGGTAAATCATGTCATAGTCGCAAATTTCTATGGCGCAAATATGTGTTTTAACACTATTCCCGAAAATAAAATTCAAGCAAAAATTTCGAAATTTACAATAAGAGGACAAAAACAAAGTGTGATTATACATTTTCTTAATTAGATTGCAAGAAAACTTTCGGTAATAAAATTGTCAGGATTTGCTGAAATTTTCACTTTATCTATTATGCTCTTGTGGTTTCAGTTTAGGCCTACATAATAATAATAATAATAATAATAATAATAATAATAATAATAATAATAATAAAATAATAATAATAATAATGATAATAATAATGATAATAATAGTCTTTATTTTCAGAGGGTAACGCATTTAGCGGAAAAAAAGCTTATCTTCCATAAGGCCCTCTAAGAACTACCACCAAAAAATAATACAATTATAAGATACAAAGATGATTTACATGTATACAAGATACAGGCACATTATACATTGTCATCATTGATATGACTTAATGGGCAATCCTGCATGACGCCATATAGTACAAAAAATATATCACACTTAAATTTGTATATGATAAAAAGAAATTCAAATTTTGTCATGATTTTGCCATTTATTTAATCTCATGAAGCACGAAATAGTATATGGGTATTTCATTTGTGGCACCCTACTCATGAAATATACATTCCTTGCTTCACTCATTAATATAAATGTCATATTTACAGGACTTTAGTTAAAGTTGCATAGTCTGTAACTTTTGATCTTCTAATTTGGAAATAAAGTTTCTATTTTTCAAGAATACATTAAAAATACTCAAATTCAGGTAAACATTTTACCATTTTCATAAATCTTAACTAATTATCACTATCAAAACAACAGCATTTATGAGTAAAATCAACTGTCTAGAATTATTGGAGGGACGTAAATAATTCCAAACAAGAGAAAAATCACCTGTTTTTACGAGATAATTCACTTTTCCATGCAGTTTTCAGCTGTACTGTACATATTTATTGTGTAAACATAACCTTATTCTATTTTTACAAATAATTTAATAAATATAAAATATTTTTTTCGAAAAATGTTCATAGTTACAGACCTAGTCTCTTTAAGAGTGCGTAACGAAAATTTAATTTTTCTAGTTCTCAACCAAAACATATGTTGTGGGAACTCAAAAGAACCGTCTCAATGATACGGTTCTTTAGAGCACCCAAAACATATGTTAAAGTTGATAGGTAAGAAAATATTTTATAATTTTACGCTGTAAATTTTTGTTTATCTAAACCTGCGTATTAAGCACAAAGATTTGAATATCCTCTATGTACTATACCTTCCAGTCTAATGATTTAGACTTTTTCATTGCTTCAATAGTACGTCTGGCTTCATTAACTAGATCTTTCTTTCCTGAGTTTAACATTGAAATCACCATAGTTAACACCAGCTTCATATCCTCAGCTGATCTGTCAATATAGTTTAACCTCGAAAATTTGAACGTCAATTTTTCTAAATACTCACTAATTCGAAATAAGTTTGGGACACACTGAATTCAGAGAATAGGACCTATTCATGATCTATCTTAATAAATGCCTATAATAAAATATGTTTTGGGTGCGTAAGAGAAACGTCTCCATGAGACGTTTCTTTTACACATCCAATAATTATGTTTGATAGAAAAAAACTCTGATAGTAATCATTGTTGGGGGTTTATATTTTATGTCTACCTTTCTGTTATTGGAAATACTTTTATTCGAAATAAAAACTCTAGTCCCAAGGACTTCAAATTATTGAGGTTTTACTGTATACTGTTTTACTGATCTTTGCACCCTTACTTACTTTTACTGTATAGTTTAACTCTATACAGACCAATGGAACATTCAATAAATAGAGGATCTAACATGAGTGCTCTCATGTTTTATTGAATTTATTAAACAAGATGGGGAAAAGAGATAAAATGCAACCCTTGTCAAGCATCTCTTTTTGCAGTGAGTTTAATAAATTCAATAATACAGGAGCATGAATGTTAGATTCTATTTATCATATGACATTAAATTATTTTGAATTCATAGTGTGGACGCATGGACGCACGGACGGACACCAGCTCGAGCCCCATCCTATTAGCTTACCGGGAGCCTTCGGCTCAGGTGAGCTAAAAATGTTAAATGGTCAAACCAAACAATTTGCATGCTAATAAATCTTCATTCTGGCAAACTATTTTTAATTCTGATCATTATCTAATATTCATGGCCTCCACGGCACCAAGTTCTCAGTTGAAGCAGTTCTCATTTGTAGATGGCCATCTTACTGGTAAGTCTGGCCACTGGTTTAAGAGATGTTTAAAGTTTCTTACATGTACCTTCAAACATATCTTAACTTTTAAACTCTTTTCATTTAAATGGATTTTCCCATACATAATGATACAATAAGCACTTTGTATCTAAAGCGGTCACAGATCAACATTTCTAAAATTTCAATAATTTCTGTTTCTGAACATTGTTTTTATCTTAGCAAACAGTGCAGACCCTAGTGAAATTCCGTCTTTAAATGGGTCTTAACCCTTAAAGCCCCAAGAAAAAAATGCATCTGAAAATGTCGTCTGTTGAAGTCGTCTGTTGCAAATAATTGCTTAACATTACTGACGAATTAAGTATAGAAGCAAACAGTCTGATCTGGGTCAACACTGTTTGCTACAGAGGCTTCTTAAACATTTCAGCAGACGAGAAAAGCAGACAACTTTTGTTGCAATTTGCGCATTAAGGACTAATTGTTTGACAAAATACCTGTTTATCGGTGGGTTAAAAACAGTTCACATATAAAGTGCCTATGTTTGCAAAATTGCTTTCAATTCTGACTTCTGGTGTCAGAGGAGATGTTAACCGTTAAAGTGCCACCTACATTTTGCAGCAGAAGACCATTTCAAATTTTGCTGCTTTTTCAAAAATAGCAAATAAGGCATGATATTTCATGAGAATTGTCTGCTGGCAGACAATTCTCATGAAATATCATACCTTATTTTTTCGAAAATTAGGAAAGAAATAGCAAAATTTGTCTGTTTGGCGCTTTTAGAGTTAAAATACTTTTACAGGGGTATTGAAGGGAAACAGGCCAAATTCCTGGCAGTCATATTTTTTACTGATCAATTTTGCTGTAGCTATTTTTGCAAAAGGTTTATACATACACGGACTTGACTTTAGTTATGACGTCAGAAACAACATACTCCAACAGAGATGTTAATGCATTGAAGGCTAATGATCAAAATGACTCTTTGAGTCAGGACAATACATGGTATTAGCATTTCAAGTCTTTTGATCTTTGTATACTATGTTACACAGGGTTCCCACAAAAATTCAAAAACACAATTTCATGATTTTTCCATGATTTTTTATGATGAACAATGTAATTTCCATGACTATTAGTATGTATAATGCATGGCATCCAACCTCCCCTTTTAGCAACATCTTCACCATGCTGAGCATAAATGCAGCAACAGCAATGTATTTAAATACGCATGCTTCTAGACCATGCATGCATTTTGAAATAATTTAAAACTTAAAGCCACCAGTAGCCAGAAAACTAGCTGTCAGAAACCACCAGTAGCCAGAAAATTAGCTGGTGGTGGTTTCGTAAAATTATTTCACAAAATTCCATGATTTTTCCATGATTATTCAGGTTTTTTCAAATTCCGTGATTTTTCCATGCATGGAACTTTTTTGGTGATTTACAGGTTTTCCATGATTTCCAGAGCTTGTGGGAACCCTGAATGAATAATCTTTCTGGTCTGATACAGTTATCTTTGGTTTGTTTGATTTGATTCTTTACTCCCATCAACAATATTTCAGTTAAACAGGGATGGGTCTTCCTGGGTTGAACCAGTACTAAGCTAGGATAAATGTGTCTTGCTCAAGGACCACAACGCAGTGACAACTGTGAGGCTCGAACCGGCTGCCCCTCGGTCTTCAGTCAAGCACTCTACCACTGAGCCAATGTGCTCCCTGTAAAATTATCTTTGGGTACTCCATGGTGTCTGGTTATAATTAAAAACAAATATTGTAATTTTTTGTCTGAAATTTTTTTACAATTACAAACAGTGTAGACCCTGATGAAATGCAGCATTATGCTGCATTTCATCTGGGTCTTCACTGTCTGCAAAAGTACTCATTTAAAGGTTTCCAGAACACAAAGGGTTATTTAAAAAATTAATATGATTTTTGGACGGTTCATGGAATCATGAATACTTCGGGTCTCTGGCAAAGTAAGTGAAGCCCGGAGGGCTTCACGTTAACTTTTCAAGAGACCCAAAGTATTCATGATTCCATGAACCTTCCAAAAATTGAATTTATTTCTTATATTTACATTTTATCATAAATAACTTATATATAGAAATTGTTTATAATTTAGGAGATATTACAATTTTGTATTTAATATTTAATCATTTTAACGGTTTTGTTGGAGTGCAAAACGGAAAAGCTGAACAGCCAGTGTGAACACCGACAGCCCATGGAACAAACAAGAAGCTTGTTTTGCACATGCAACTCAGGTATGACTCGCTGTCAATCACAACACCAGTGTCACATCTGGCGAATGAATTTGATGTTCGAAGCGAATTGCACAGGCAAGTAAGCTTCGCAGCTGTCAATCTCATTTTCTGTGGTTCATGAGGCTATGAACGGTTGCAAATTCTAAAGATTCATTAAAGGCTTGCTTTGAAAATGTAAATATTAATACATACACAGTCTTGACCTTAGCTATGATGTCAGAAACCACATCCTCCAACAAAGACGTTGATGCAACTGTAAGACCTTTCTCTAGAGCAAGAATTCCTGTGACCAGATTCAAACTACTTTTAAATATCTTTGCAACTGGAAACTAGAAAAGATACAAAAGAATCATGAAGGCCTAGGATTGCTCACCTGAAATCTTAGCCCTGAAGACACTTTAATTCACTCTAGGTAGTTATTTAGGTTTGCTACTTTTTCAAAGTTGTTTTTGTTTATTCAAAAAAAATTACTCAGGATCACTATCAGTGTGACAAACAGTTTTGATCCTTATCAGGACCGACTATCTGCGGTCTTGACCCGGGTCCAAACTGGTTGTTAAGATAAGATGACAAATTTGCTGCTGGTAGGCAAAGCATTAAGCATCGTTTTTTAGTCCACACTGTTTGTCTGTATGTCAAAATTAGTCCTTGACCAAAGCATCAATACAGAGAAAAGGTCAAATCAGATGATAATTGACCCGCCAAAAATGCAAAAATAAAAATTAGTTTTGTTGCTAAATGCCATATATATTTAATCTCATGAGGGGAAAATATCAACTCTTCACTTGTGTGTTTTTTTTTATTCTCCTACAAAAATTGCATTTTGAGTATCCTCATATATCATCATATCATAATCTGATTTTTTATTAACGTGCAGGTGCAGGGGCATTATCCCCATCAGCAGGCCCCTTTACAGGTAACTGGCTAGCTGCACGCATAGCAGATCTCACACCTGATCTCCAGGTGCACCTTTCTTGAGGGTCAACTGTGACTCTCCGTCAGTTTCTTCCAGGTTAGCTTGGGCCTCCCTGCCCCCTGCCTGCCATCTATCTGTATATCACATGCTGTTCTGATTGCACCACTAGAACGCTCCACATGCCCAAACCAGCGAAGCCTTCTCTCTCTCAAAATGAAGTCGAGGTCCTCAAGCTCAAGCTTTGCCAGTAATTCACTTGACCTTACCGTGGCCACGTCCTCTGGCTTGATACTGCAGATCTGTCTGATCATGGCCCAATCATTGCGCTGCAAGCGCTGCAGGTTTGTCTTGGTCAGTGGCCAAGTTTCACTTGCATGGAGCACGGCGCTCCGCACGCAAGAGCTGTATACATGGCCACATCTTTTGCAAGATAGGTGGTGGGATGTGAGAACTGGTTGTAGCTCCCTGAACTTCTTCCAGGCTATTTTCACGCAAGTAGTGACGGCTAATTCACGGCCTCCACCAGCAGAAAGCATGTCACCCAGGTAGCAGAAGGAAGCTACCACCTCCAGCTTATCAGGTCCGACCTGGACTTCATTCTGTGGCCTGCTGTCAATAGGGCGGGCATTTCCCATGCACCGTGCACACCTGTAATCAGAATTTGGTGTCAGTCGTTGAAGCCCACTGCATTTCTTATGCACCCAAAGTTTGCAGCCATTGCAGTAGATGCTGTTGTTGCCTACTCCTGTACGACAGACAGTGTATGGGTATTCCCCTGAACTCTGCAAGAGGTCCAGGCCTGTACCACAGATCATGACCTTTGTTTTTCCTGCATTTACCCTCAACCCCTTCTTCTCCATGGCTTCTTTCCATATCAAGAGCCTCTGACACTTTCCTCTAGGGAGTCAGTAATGATGACAAGATCATCTGCATATAGGTCCTCCCAGGGAACACCAGCCCGAAACTCATGTGACAAGGCCTCCAGCACAATAATGAAGAGCAAGGGACTGAGTACGGATCCCTAGTGGACTCCGACCTTCACCTCAAACTCTTTGCTGAAACCCTCGCCAACACAAACCCGGCTTCGTGCATCAGCGTACATTCCCTGGACTTACCGCACAATCTATTCCTCAACACCTAGCTTTCTACGAGCCCACCAGATAACCTTCAGAGGGACACGATAAAATGCTTTCTCTAGGTCCACGAAGGCCATATAAAGCCTCTTGTTCACTGCTAGGTATTTCTCTTGCAGCTGTCGGACCACAAAGATTGCATCTGTAGTGCCTCTTCCTGGGACAAAGCCAAACTGGGAGTCGTCAATAGACACCACTGTCTTATGAGACCATCGACAATCCTCTCTAGGATCTTCATGGCCTGCTCAGTCAGCTTGAGGCCTCGATAGTTGCCTCTGTCCAAAGCATCACCCTTGCCCTTGTAAAGGCAGACAATGAAACTTTGCTCCCAGTCAGTTGGGACCTTGCCATCACGGATAATCGCAGTAGCAAGATCACATATCATGGTGGCACCTGTATCACCTGCTGCCTTGATCATCTCCACCACTATGCCTGAAGGACCTGCAGCTTTGCCGTCTTCATCTTTGAGATGGCCTTCTTCACCATGCCAATAGTGATTGGGATAGGAGGGATTCTAACGGCACTTCGTTGGACAGGTGATCAGGGTCCCAGTCAAATTCAATGTTGAGAAGCCTTTTAGACCTAAATCTAATGACAAGTTATCTGGTCCAAGCTGAAAGCTACCTTTGATTTACTTGCTGTTCCTTACACAGGCCTCCAGATAGAGTGCGTATTGGAAAATTATTTTCTCTATTTCTCATCCAAAACATATGTTGTGGGTACTCAAAGGAACCATCTCAATGAGATGGTTCTTTTTAGCACCCAAAACATCATATTGGAAAGTGACAAAAACACAAGAAAACATTACAGACCAGAGCCAAGTCATCAGCCCTATCTTAGAAGGTGATCACAAGGTATAAAGGAACAGACAAGACAGTATAGTGATAGTGATAGAGGCAAATATGAAACATAAACAGCAAAATGATCCACAAAAGAAGCACCACCTTGGAACATAATTGAGTTATTGTTCATGCACATAGTTAATCTGTCATTTAGCTGTATATAAACAGCATACTGAAAGATAGGACTTAATGCTTATAAAGTAATGTGTTATCCATAGATCAGTAGAAGAGTTGGACTTATATACTGACCCACACTTCCTATGCAAAATGTTTCAGGAATGTAACTTCAATTTATATACGAGGTCTTGCTGAAATCATTGTACCGGTCAGGGGTTATGGCAATCATTCACCCAATCAGGTTATGATTTAAAGGGAATATTTGACTGATGAAGTTCTACTTTCATTTTCATAAATAAGTATTTTAATTTTTGATAAAATGGCATTACAATGGATGAAAAAATATATGAGCCGCGCCATGCGAAAATGTGTCTTCGTGATAAATCTGGCCATTTTGAGATTTTTAGACAGGTCATTATATGACGAGTAAACTCGTTTTTGTTTGATCAAAATATTCCAATTATTAGAAAAGATATTGGAATTTGAACATTGGACGGCTTGACGTTGATTTTAGAACTAATGTTGCGTGACGTCACGACGAGTCATTCACAACGCTGCGAAAGTTTTAACCTTTAGACATTCGACCATCACTGTTACTAACATGAAACTGGGTAGCGACGTAGATTACCCCTACTGATGCTGGTATAACAAAATAATAGAATTTAATCGTAAGCCAAACGTACTTCATTTCTTGTGTATTCTTCAATTTTGACCTATAAATGATTCCTTGAGGTGCCATGCCATGTCAGCCTTCGTTTGAAAATGTGCACTAAATGGCTGTAGCCGTCGCCTGGTGCGATATTTTCCTGCACCAATATTTTGCCAGCACAAAAATGGGTCATCACGGACACATCTCCGAATAAAATTGGGCACAAATATGCACATTGACTTTTGAAATTCAGAAAAACCTGGCCGCGACATTATATGTTCAACTGCCCATGAAAACTAAAATGTTAACTTGAACGTAAATGTTTTCTTGTTTACATGGAGAAACTCTCCGATTTTAAATACACTGTTTAAATGCCAACATTTCTTTACATTTATGAACAGTATAAATTCCATGCTCAGTTGAGTTGAGCACTTAAAGATGTTATAACTTCGGGACCTGGAGCAGGTTTTGATACTTTGTATACTATGTACGCCCTCTCGGGCATTTGGCAGGGCCTGTCACGTTGTAACAGCAGAATCGGGGGAGCGCAGTGGCTCAGTGGTAGAGAGCTTGACTCGAGACGGAGGGGCCACAGGTTCGAGCTTTACCAGCATCACTGCGTTGTGTCCTTGAGCAAGACACATTCATCCTAGCTTAGTACTGGTTCAACCCAGAACGACCTGTCCCCACATACCTGACAGATTGTTGATGGGACGTAAAAAATCAAGCAAACAAACAGCAGAATCAGCATGATAATTGTTCTGTGGAAAAGGTAGATCAAAATTTAATTAAATAGGTTGCGACTTAAAAACAGATGGCATTTTCTTCTCAAAGAAGCGGTTGCCTTTCAGCTCACTGGAAATGCCGCAAATGACGATTTAGATGAGTACATAAACATGAAGTAATAAAGAAAAAAATAAAAGTATTAGCCAACTAAGTGTGACATTACATATCGAGGATTTTCGCAATGATTTCTCATTTGTTCAACCGATGCTCAAAATGTTGCACTAGTAGAAAATCAGTTCCTAAACCCCTATTACGTTGTTATTTGATGGCCTGTATGATGAAGGCAAAACCGTCTAACTGTTTCTACAAAATGATATGCTCTGAGTTACACATGCCCTATAGGGTCAGTTAGCTACATCTGAGGAGGAGCACTGACGTTTCCAAATTAAGAAAGAGGGCAAAGATCAGGAATCGATACAATCAAGTACCACACGTGACGCAAAATATTACAAGCGTTCGCAAGCGTATTTCCTTTGTTTTAGGGTAATCTTTTTTTCTACCATCGCGTTAAAATTCAACCATAATGCAGCAGCGAATATTTAGTCCGGCATGATGCAAAATTGTTGACTTGGTTATTAAAAATTCAACACAAAACTCGATCTGAAAAATAAAATCGCAAAAATGCGTTCTTGCAAAGTTGTATTGCAACCTTGATAACTACATGTAGTTTAGATGGGTATATTCTTTTATTCATTGTTGTTGTTGTTGTTTTGTGTTTCGGCTAAACCCATACATGCCCAATGGAACTTCTCAACACTGCCAAAAGGATGGATCCATTTCTGATTCAAGGGTTGTTGGGTAGTAATTTACAATTTCGTTCTAATGTGCTAAGCAAACAGTGCGGCGTCTGATCTGGTTCTACACTGTTTGCCCATGTCACATAAAAAGGGCGCTAGGCTAATATAAATTGGTTAACATAATTTCAAAACATTATCAGTCAGCATATCACGGCGACCAGTTCATAGTGTATGCATATTTCGCCAGTAACTGACAACTACCTTACTTGAACCGGGGAAATGATTGAGGACAATAATCTTGATGAAATGTTTGACCAGACAGTGGCTCGAGCTCACAATCTCAGCCTACAGAAGCAGTATTGCTTATTGGAATCACTGTACCCGACTTTGTTATCCGGAGCGAAATGCCTCATCATTCCTTAATCATATGTGCAGAAAATACTTCTCACTAAAAAAAAAGGATTTCAGTCTACCAAAAAAATCAAGACAAATAAATCTGGTTGCTATGACAGTCCGGTACTCATTCCTATTCCTTTCGATTTTGTAGTTTTATGTCGGCGTAGTGTGTCCTTGCCTCTTGAAACATGTGTATAGAGTGTGCACATTACCTCTAGTTTTATGCACCCACGTAGGCTTTAAGAAAGGGGTTCTGGCTGTATAAAAAGTGAGGCATTTGAATACATGTAGTTTGAATTGTGTAATTCTAAATCAGGCCCAACCGCACAGGTCTTGACTTGACAATTCCGTATGTACACTGCCTAAGTTTGTTATAGTTCGCCGCTCTTAAATTGTTACACTGTACGCTGATTTTGAAAACAAAGTAACATCACACTGCGTTTCATTCCGCATCTCCGTCTTTGTCGACAATAATCATGCGCCTGGGTTACAGCTGTTACTGGGAAAGAGGACTTCAACTTCTAGTGGGAACCTTTAGGGAAAATGTTACTGTCTCTCCAATTATTTAGTTCCATTACACTGAAATTTCGTGTAGTAGGGGAGTACTACTCTCCCCCACTCAAAGAAATTTCAATTAATTTTATCAGTGATGTCGCCATTTCAAACAGTGCTCTTGAAGATTTTTTTTGGTATAAACTACCATGATAAAATTAATGGATGCAATTTTACAAAACTTACAGGTATGAAGAGCGAACAGAAAAAAGCAATATTCAAGAAACATGAAAATAATTACATTCAAAAGTAGAAAAAAAAACGTTTTATAGATAATGATTTTTATCACGATTCTCATTGAATAACGTCACCGAAAAATGACATTTTTAAGGACCTCGGACAGTTTCCTATTCAATCTGCCCAAATTTTGACAGCCTGTGGCTAGGATAATGCATAACTGACAACTATAGTTTTGTGCTTAAATCAAACCCTTACATTTTGTGAACCTAGCAATATAAAAATATTTGGAAAATATTGCATAAATATGCAAGAAATTTAGGGTTTAGGGGGTGGGGGTAATCTTTGTGACCAAATTTCATTTCACAGAAAGTCAAAGATTCGTCGAGTATTCACCTAAATACATGTAAATATTATGTTTGCGGCATAAAGATTGAGACGAAAGTGATGCATTTGCATAAAATTCCGGTTGAGAAGATTACATTGTTTCATCTAAAGAAGTGTGCTGTCAATGACTTTTGACTATTACCTGTAATGTTTCAAGTTCATCCAGTTGACTTGTGCACTGAGGTGTATCATATCTGCATACTGTATAAATCATAGTCTAGATAAGCACAGATGTTGAGCGTAAAATCGTTAATATTATCTTACACATCAAATTTTATCTATAATTTGGTGCTTAAAAGAACCGTCTCATTGCGACGTTTTTTTTGAGTACCCACAACATATGTTTTGGTTGAGAAATGAGACAATTAATTACTTTGTAAGACACTCATAACTAAAGCTCTGATACATGCCATTTACCTACAGGTCTTTACAAAATAAGTTTCTAATAAGGTTTTATAATAAAGCGTTTTTGAGCATTTTGACATCGTTCCCCCCCGTGACCAATCATGCCGTTTTTATATGATGTGTGAAATGTAAAACTACAACTGTATTCAAAAGGATTCGTTTGGTCACGGGGGGGAAAGCACTTCAGTAAAACTTTTTCTATTTTCTATATGTTGAATAGCAAAAACAGAGTTTTCAGCCCGTATTTTTCAATAGGTACTTGTCCAATGAGAAAACGGCTTTTGTGGATAAGTCGAGGATTGAACCTACTATCTTTCTCATAGAAAAAATATCAATTTCTTTGAAACTTTTCTCTGGTCATTTTTATGGGCAATCCTTCATTAAAACTGTCCGAGGTCCTTTGTCTGTATGTTTAAATGACTGCCATAAGAAATCAACAGGCACAAGGAAACTACAATAAATATGTTTATTGCGTATATCAATTTGCTTTCATTTGATGCTTGTTTCATCATTGTAGCTTCAATAGTTTGCGACAACTATTTTTTGCAAGAAATCTGGAAATACATTGATTTAAACGGCAACGTAATACGGTGGCAAATAATAACTATTGTTTCTCGTGTGAAACTTAATTATGTATTATAGGCCTACAACTACCTCGTGAGATTTTAAGTTTAATTCACACACGGTCACTCAGCGAAGGCTCAAACAAGTCTGCGCATCTAGCAGTCTCGTTGGATCCTTTGCCCAATCGTAAATGCGGCTTTGTGTACCGGTAACTGCTTTCATTCAGAATTGCTGTCCACGCGGCTCGGATGTGAATGCGAAAGGTTCAGACACACTGGCTGGCCGACTAAGGAAAGCTGGGATGTATCCGGCGTTTATTTATTTATTTATTTATTTTTAAATTTTATTTTATTTTATTTTTTTTTGTTAGAGTGTCATTGGAGTGCAAAGATGTTGAAGATTGAGGGTCAATTAGCGTTTACAAGCCGCATCTTTTTGGACAGTTTATTTTTCACCAGGAACCCGTGCTGGAGCAGACCATGATTAATTTACAACAGAATACAATCGGCCTAAAAATACTTGATTTAAATCCCATTTTATTCTAAACATAACTTGACTAAATTGTCGTAATCTTTGATGACGCTCTCTTTAATTACGCGTGGCGCAAAATAATTACGTCAGACTTTACGACGTCATATCTCATGACATAATTAATCTCCCGAAGACACATTATCGCATGGTGCGGCTCATATGTAATATTCAAGGTTCAGTTTGATTTTGTGTTGGAAGGGTGATTCAGTATACTCCATTACAACTTTTAACACCTTTAAAATATCAAGTTTTTGAAAATATTAAGCAAAATGGAGCATTTGCTCCAAATGAGCAAATGCTCCATTTTCCATAAAATTTTCAAAATTATTAAGATCTTTACTTAATTTTTTCATAATTTTTTTCAATGTTGTCTAAAATAGAAAATGATGTTATGATCTAAAAATAGCCTGTGGAGTAAAGGGTTAAGGCATTCTATGTTTTGAGCTTACCTTATGATCTTCTAGCTGTTTGTAGAAATGACGCCTGTACATGTCATATATTCTAGATCCTGCCTCTCTTGCCCTATCATCCTTTGTCATATCTATTATAACAGTCACCATGTGGTCATATACATCAACTACAAGATTATCACTCCTGCAAAAAGTTATCCATCCTATCAAACACTTATCAACCTAGAACCCGGGATTCCTGTAAATCTTGTATTAGTTTGTTACAAAAAACACTGTGTATCATTAAACTTTAGGCCACTGTATAGCCATGCTCCCAACTGGTTCCTATCTCCATTAGCTTTACAAGTGACTGGGACATTGCATATAATAACCTGAAAATATAGTGCCCTAATAGTCAATTGCATGTAATATGAACTTAAGTTTTTGAAAAATGACTTAAAAATATCACTGAAAATGATCATTATTGGTTGAGAAGGGAGAAATTTCAGTGTTTGCAGGGGACAAAAATATTTCAATATTGCACTTGACCTGCAGGACGAGTGACTTACAATTTTCACTTGTCCTGCAAACACATGCACTTGTCCTTTAAAAGCGTATGCAATAAAGAACATAAGGGAGTAATTAGAGATTATCTCACGGCGTTTTGATTACTGCTCGAAGTATCAACCGGAGACCCTATTATCCACCCGAGAGCTTTAGCTCTAGGGCTGATAATGGTCGAGGGTTGATACTCGGGAGATAACCAAAACCTCGTGAGATAATCCGTTAATCACATGTTCCAATTCACTGTTTTAACAGGTTTGACTTATAAAACGTAAGTAAAACATAGGATTGACGTAAACTTTGTGTTACGTCACGCCACTTGTTTACATCTGATGTCATCTAATGATCAACATCTCATGCCAGCCATGATAACCTCTCTCCGTTCAAAATACATGACTTCCGGTTATCAGTCATGGCAGGCTGACCAGTGGGCGGGAAAGAGTTTATCGCATATGCAGACTTTGGGTTATCGCAGCAAATAGTGTCCCGAAGATGTGATAATATGTAATATGACTCCCTTGAGTAATTCTTCCCAAAGAACTCGTCCTACAGGACAAGTGCTTTGGGAAGAATTACTTGTCCTTTCTAGATTTCTCTCATAATTACGAGCGGACCAGTAGAATGTTTGACCCCTGGTATGTTTTAAGGCTTGTTACAGGCAAAATAATACAGTATGTAATTATATTTAGTACATGTATTTGCAATTAAACTGTCATATTCATTTTCATTTCTTAAAAACATTTCTTATGTTTTCTCACTGGAAGTGTCTACCTGAGAGGCTTCTAATAAGCACACACAACAAATGTTTTTTGGTGGATCAATATAAAATGGGCCTGGACGTGAGAAAACCTGTCTTCGGGGGTTTGCGAACAACAAAGGCGCAGACCAGCCTGCGCATCCACGCAGACTGATCATCCCCTTTCTTATTCGCTTATTGCAAAGTATCATATCTAGACTTGCTACTGACGAAATTTCAATTTTCTAGCTAGTCTGTGTAGCTAAGCAGGCTGGTTTGAATCTCACCTTGTCGGATACCCCAAAGACAGGTTTTCTCGCCACGAGGCCCAAATAATAAACCAGACACCTCTTCAATCTATAAAATATAGTGCTCTGAATTTTATGATAGGATGAATAGCATGGATTCCCTTCAAAGTGAATGACACCCGATGCATGTCACATTATCTTTGCACTGGACACTTGGGGCTTGATCATTTCTTTCATGAGTTTCTGAATAACGAAATTCATCTATTTTATTTGCATTTTCAGAATGAATAAATATTATGAGTTTATTTGTACTTTAGTATATTATAATGCTACTATATTTGATAATTAATTATATTGAAAATTTTGTTGGATTTTAACCCAGCAGACAATATTCTCATGAAATATTATGCCTTATTTATTATTTTTGAAAAGCAGCAAATTTGAAATTGTCGTCTGCTGCAAATTATAGGTGGCGCTTTAAGGGTTAAAACGGGAAAGCTGAACAGCTAACGCTCAGTAAAGATACTACTTCTCAATTTTCACATTTTTTAATACTCACAATACTGCTTTCATAATGTTTTTCAATGTCATTGCAACAGCATCTTCTGGGCCTCCTTTACCAAAACCTTCACTACCGACCATGTCCTTTAAAATGCTCAAATGTTTCTTGATGATCCCTGGATCTTTCAAATGCTGAAATCAAAAATTAAATTTTTACCTACTAGCGTCATCTGCTGATAACCTTAGCAAACAGTTTGGACCCAGATCAGGCCCGAAAAAATGTCGGTCCTGATCTGGATCCAAACTGTTTGACATTC
This sequence comes from Loripinus fragilis, assembly GCA_964019695.1. Lineage (NCBI taxonomy): Eukaryota > Metazoa > Mollusca > Bivalvia > Lucinida > Lucinidae > Loripinus > Loripinus fragilis. The sequence goes on along the minus strand of OZ026522.1, from coordinate 69,731,111 downwards.
TGATGGTATTCATATTCTTTTCTTTAAAAAAAGCATGCAAAATTACCCTGAGGCAAAGGGTTAAGAATGTCATGAGATAAATAAGAACCTGTTATGGGTGAATGGGACATGGGGCCGATTATATGAATCTATCACGAGTGTGCTGGTGGGCCCTGGCACGCTCACCTGAGTTCTTGTCAGAAGGATAGGATATTAAAGATAAAATTCTCAGTGTAGCTGCCTTAGATGAAACCAACATTTCTGTCTGCTTGCATTTCTTGATGCGAAACATTGAAATGTCATATGATCAAGACCACGCCCCTAGGTGGAGTAACGTCAAAAACAGCCAATAATGTTCTTTGTTTATCGACATTTGCGTGACCTCATTCACTTATCGCCACAACGTTATGTTCACAAGTTTCGCTCCCTGGCTGTTCCAACACCTCCGTTACAAATGAAATATTTCATTTTATAAGTATAACTGACGGGGGTGGGTGGAAGATAATTCAGTATTTATGATTAACAATATAGAATGTAAATATAAGGATTGAGAGTCATATTTCAAGCTTGCACTGGATGACGAAAAACATTAGCCATTTTAATATTTCCAAGAAGCCCTTTGGGCTTCACAGACATTAAAATAGCTAATGTTTTTTATCATCCAGTGCAAGCTTAAAATATAAATTTCAAGCCTTAATAAATCACATTTCTCCAACACAGATGTCCATCTTGGGTATCACTCAGATAATAACCTAAGACTATCAACTCATTAAGTACAATCAAAATAAACTTGCACAATTTCAACGTCTGACTTTCAGGGCCTTGCATAAGGTCAAACTTGCCTAAATCTCTTCACTTCTTTTACTTTAATACAACATGAAAAAATTGTTTTGACCTTTAAACCTCATCTGGGGGTTATGGGTGTACAATATTGGCTTGCTTCATTCTCCTTAATTTGACATGCAACATGACTACTCTCAGAAAAAAAACTTTTTGACCGTTAACTGTTGATTTTCAGCACTTTAAAGATCCAGGTATTATCAAGAAACATTTGAGCATTTTAAAGGATATGATGCTACATACCACTTAAGGGGTCAAAGGTGAGTGTAAGGGCAAACAAATTTAACATGTTACTGTATTGTTATTGCTCTTCATTCCCTTATTTTGATATGCAACATGACCATATTGTGAAAAAGTTGATCCCCTGACCTAGATATGCAATGGACCAGAACCATTTGAACAATAATTGAGGAGGGTTATATAAGGATCATTTTTGCGAATGTCAAAATCAAGCCAGTAATTTAGGAAGAGATGTCATTTAAAAGTTGTTAAGAAGGCAAAGATCAGGAATCGATACAACCAAGCACCACACCTGACCAAGGACACCACATGGAAAAGTGCAAAAAGCAAGAGAACTTCAAATACAAGTGAGGCAAGAGGTCAGCCCTTTCTTAAAGTAAGTAGGGTGCAAAGATCAGGAATCGATACAATCAAGTACCACACCTGACCCAGGATACCAATGGGAAAGTGACAAACTTTGACTTTAAGTCAATTAATAATGGCCGACAGATGAAGACCAATCAGAAAAGCTCACCTTGTCACCATTGGAGAATCATGAGACATGCTGAGTGATAAACAGTATTTTTTTTCGGGCCTGATTTGAGTCCAAACTGTTTGCTAAGGTTATACAGGTTGACACTGATAGGTAAAGAGTTATGCGCAATGTCTAACTCAAACAGCAATAGTAGAATGATAATAATGGGACGGATGAAGCTACAAGCCTATATTTAGTGTTTTTAGGCATAAACTGTTCTTTGAGTAACAATTATTGCAATGCTCACTGCAAAAAAACTTTGTTCAGAGACCATTTTTTATTCAACTTTCATATCATGGATAAAATGTGTGAAAATGGAAGCAGGTCGACTAAATAAAAAGTTCACACAGGCTGTCACAGTTTTCTTTGTGTGACCCACCTTCTTTACAAATATTGCAATCAATATCTTCCAATAGGGGGCATGCATATCGCATACTGACCTATCCAATTAGAGCATTGTGGGTACATGTGACATACTTGTTTACCAAATGCATCAGTCATGTGATTTGCCCCATTGGTTGATTCAATCTTATTATCAGTCTACATCATCATATCATCATGCCTCACTGAAACCGCTTCTATGACCTGGTCATGCGCAAAATGTTTTCAAAAATGTTTGAGAGTAGAAAATATTATCATTTTATCGCTAAATACTGTAATACCATTCATTGATATGGTTTGGCTATCAAAGGTGACTGGATGTCTCCAATGATGGATTATTTATAGCCATTCCCCGCTTGCTACTTTTTATGTGTTTTGAGTAATACATACCCCAAATTAACACAAAACCCACTTTTCAGCAATGATGTGCCATAGCCGACAGGTCGATCCTTTAATGTTGACGCATGCGCAGACAATGATATTGCAATATTTCTCTAGGTATGTTCATAAGTTCGGTTGTTGGTACTTATTAGAAGTATCTTGATGAATTCTGGTCTTGAGGTGCTTGTTCTGAGCATAAAACTTGAACTGTTTATAAAAACTGAAATACTGGAAAATATTTTTTTTTCTTGCTTGAAAATACTCAACTGATAAACTTATCCTGCTCATAAATGTAAAAAAGCCAACAATTGTTGGCGTTTTAACATTTATGAGCACGATAAACTTCATACTCAGTTGAGTTGAGCATGAATAGTATAAACTAGAGGATTGGTTACCTACCAAATATGGGTTTTCATCTTCAAAATTTCCTACTATTCCCCTGACCATGTAGTAAATCTGCTGGGCATATGTTTCTGTCAGTCCTGGTATCTGGCTATGGTAGTGAATATAGGTATCAAGGAACTCCTTCTGAACCAGTCTATACTGCTCTGTACTGCAAATAGTGTAAACAATATTTTATTCAAATATAAAGTACATCGAGATTCAACAGATACACCATATATACAGTACAATACATTTGAAAGGGATACAGAAATAAGTCTAAGACTTGTTTGAATCTGCTTCCCTGATTGAATCATCTAAATAACATAATTTGATTAGCCGTTGATTTCTGGATGATGTTTCTAATTGAATTATATATGATTACATTTTTATGCAGATAGTAAATGATACTGCAAATAGAATTTGTTCCATAATTTAGCCCACACAATGCTAAACCAGGCGAAAATTGCACTAGGAGAGATTTTCATTTGGCGTTATGTAGCGCTTTCTTAACATTATGCAATAACTACACCTACTGCATTTTGTCGGGCCTTATCTGGGTCTACACTGTTTGCCACGGTAATTAGCAGACAACTCTAGTAGGCAAAGTTAACTGGGGTTTTAATTTTTAGTAGCTCATTTACCAGAGCACTCTTAACATATCTTCTAGTGTTACTAATAAAGATTTTGTTATTTAAAAAGTGGCAAAAGAATGACTATTTAACTATTTAAAATAAATAAGTATTAAATTGTGATTAAATTTCTATACATCAGTTAAACTTATGTTTTGGGTGCTCAAGAGAACTGTCTCTCAGAGAAAGTTCTTTTGAGAACCCAAAACATATGTTATGTTGATAAATAAGAAAATAAAGTTTTGATCAATATACAATGCTATCTGGAAGTTCATGCATGTAAATATCTTAGAGCAGGGCTCCAGATAAGAGTGTGTATTGGAAAACTATTTCCTTTATTTCTCATCCAAAACATATGTTGTGGGTACTAAAAAGAACCGTCTCAATGAGACGGATCTTTTCAGCACCCAAAACACATGTTTAAATTGATGGGTAAGAAAATAATTACAATTTTACGCTCATAAAATTTCCACATCTGGACCTATTTTAGAGACTAAACTTTGTATTATGACACGGGTCTTGACGTGAGAAAACCCTGTCTTTCGGGGTTTGCGAACAACAAAGGCACAGACCAGCCTGGGCAGCCACCCTGACTGGTCAGAGCCTTTGTTATTTGCTTATTGCAAAGTATAATATCTAAACTTGCTTCAAGCGAGTATTCAATTTTTTGGTTTGAATCTTGCTTTGTCGGAAACCTCAAAGACAGGTTTTCTCGAGTTGAGGCCCACTATATTACCTGAACATAAGAAAATATCTTTCCAGAGCATCATTTTGCAAGCTTCCATAAGTATGCTCACTAGGGTCCTCGGCTGGTGTGTATTTAAACCTCACTTTAGCTGCTGCCATAATAGGAATCAAATCTTTCTGGCCCAAACTCTGTAAAAAACTAAACTCATTAATTTGAATTTTTCATCTGACCTTGCGTCTGGCAGTGAAATAATGCCAAGCAATAAAATTGATAAACCACTGATGGTTTACAGATTTTTGGGACACACATTACAATGTCCGTAATAGTGTTGCGTACGTAATGACAAAATTATAACGTTTTTACTCCAGAAATGATAATTCAAAGTAATCTTAATGTCATATGATAAATAGGACATTCATGCTCTTGTTTTATTGAATTTATTAAGCTTGATGCGAAAAAGAGATAAAATGCTCGGCAAGCCTCGCATTTTATCTCTTTACCCTAACTCATTTAATAAACTCATTTAAACATGAGCACTCATGTAAGATCCTCAATGTCCTTTAGTTTGAATTAAAAAAGAGTTTCCTTGTTGGTGGCAACTTTCGTTATTTGCTGATTATACCTTCATAAACAGCCTGCATGCAGATAAGAACCAACACAACATTCCTGAGTCAAAGCATTTGACAAACTGGACGCTTCTTGAAAGAATATATAATATACTTTGAAAAAGTTGATTTTGAAAAAAGTCAGCAGATGACAACAAAAGCATTGAAAAAAGAGTTAAGTAATATACATCCGCAAAATGAATGCTTTCAGCATTTTCTATCAAAATATATATGCACTGGGTTCATAAAAAATACCTCTCACTGAGACGTTTCTTTCAAGCACCCATAACAGAGGGCCCCTTTTATCCTTATTAATTTTTTGGCAGAAAATCATAATTTTTTTTACTAAAAATAGCTGAACATTATTTTTGCTTACTAAAAATCACAAATCAATATAAAATATGGACAAATATCGCTAACTGATATACCCCATCCAGGCCCTCATAGATTATGTATTAAAATGATATGAATAATTGAAATACACTAACACAGGGTTTATTTTAAGAAACTGAAAATTTAGGGGGGATTTCCCCCCTCCATCTACAAAATAGGGGGGATTTTCAAAATATAGGGGTGACCAGTTTGGAAAATGAAAACACTGCTTACAGCACATAAGAATCTTTATTTGTGCCTATTAACCCTTTTACTGTTATGCAATCTTGAACAGTATGAACTGAACCCGGAAGCAGTCTGATCAGGGTTCATATAATTGTTTGATTTTTGAATTGTGCATTTTCAGTGTTGTCCCCAGACCAGAAATTTTGAGAGCCATGTTTGGCCCCCTTCAGCATTTTCAAGGGGCTGTTTGAATTTTTTGAGGGCCATATAATACCATCAGTGAACACACAACCCTAAATGTAACACTTCTTTTACAAAAGCTGAACTTGACAGTTCAAGTGTCAGTTACTGTGTGCATCATGAATGCGCATAAATAATATCAATGCAGCCAATCAAAGAAGCCATTTAGGGCATTGAAATTCTACAAACCCTTATCTTTGGAATAGCGGACATGCGCAGAGTATACTGTTTTTCAATAATAAGCAGACGTGAGAGAAAACATGGTATTTTTACAGCTTTTTCAAGGCCGATGTTTTTGAGGTGAAACATCGAAAGATTGTTTCTTTTTCAATGAAAACATGGGTATTTATAGCATTCAAAGGATAAGCATGAGTTTCAGATATTTCATTTATGAATTTCGGATGTCGGGATGTCTCGCATCGGGTCAGAATTTGTGCAGGATCTGGAAAAAATAGCGTGGATTCCGCAACAGCGCTTCCTAGAATAAACCCTGCTAATATGTAGTTAATAAATATGCCCTATTTGCTGAAAAAATTAATTTCCCCAAATTAGTCCGTACTTTGAACTATCAGAGTTTGACTTATAAAGCTTTTACTGTAACACTACAAAAACAATCCAGAATGGATGGATTTTTATTGTGTAAAATTCAAAGTGATAGTAAAACATTGCAAAAACAACTCAAAGATATGACAAATTTAGCCAAAGGCAGTAAATATTATCACATATTTGGAACACTATTTGCCAGGATAATCCAAAAATAGTTAGTGAGTATGATCAGGAAATACCATAATCACAAACCGCAGACAACCCCATGGCACCGCGAGGAAGAGCCACTCTACCATCACGAGACACCAAGAAGACAAATAAGTCTGCATAAGCACTTTCCCACCTCCTGGTTATCTGCCACGACAACAACCAGAAGTCATGTATTTTTAACAGAGAGCAGTAAAAATTATCATGCCAGGCATGAGACCTTCATTAGATAACGTTAGATGTAAACAAGAGGCGGGACATAACCCAATGGCAGTCTTCTATTTAACTTCTATTTTTATATATCAAATGCGTTAAAATAGTGAATTGGAATATGTGATAAACAGACTATTTATTACACAAGGTTTTGGTTATAGCCCTCAGTATCCAGGAGCTAAAGCTCTCAGGCTGATAATGAGCTATTTGAGAAATCAGGATTTGGGTTATCAGGCCTTTAGTTAAGAGTGTGTACCAGAAATATTATTTTCTTATTTCTCAACCGAAACATATGTTGTGGGTACTCAAAAGAACCGTCTCGATGAGACGGTTCTTTTGAGCACCCAAAACATATGCTAAAAATTATAGGTAAGAAAATATTGACAATTTTACGCTGAAAATTTTTGTTTATCTAAACCTCTGGTTATACAGAGCACACTGTAGATACCTGAGCATATTCCTCAACCTCTGATGTCTTGAATTTCTCTAGCAGTTCACAGTGGGTAGAATTAGGACCAGCCTTTACAAGAGCCATGATAGCATGTAGAAAGACAGAGGATACCCTCCTTGTCATCTCTGGGTCGTCATCTGTTACATATCTGTGAAAATAGGATTACGTCAGATTAATCATCAAAGCGCCAATCGTAACAAAAGTCGTCTGCTTTTCTCGTCTGCTAAAATGTTTAAGAAGCCTCTATGGTAAACAGTGTGGACCCAGATCAGACTGCTCCTATAGGAGCAGTCTGTTCTGGGTCCACCCTGTTTGCTTCTATACTTAATTTGTCTACCAATGAGCCACTGCAAGTATTTCAGCTTAAACAGTTATAGAAAAATGAACATCTCAAGATTTTTCCAATATTAGGAATCAAATTTGGCTTTGTGGTAAAAAGAGATCAAGGTCAACCCAAATTCATCATTTGTGCAAACCTGGTAGGGTCCACATCCCCAATGCTACATACCAAGTCCCAAGGCCATTGGCCTTTTGATTCCAGAGTAGAAGATATTTAAAGGGTTTTTACCTTATATGGGCATGGCTGCCATCTTGGTCATGTGACCATTTGGTACAAATTTACTCCCCACAACTTAAGGATTCTCCATATGAGATTTGAGCTCAAGTGGTTTCAGAGAAAAATATGTTTTAATATTTTGATGAGTCTCCAAAATGAGAGGTCAAAAATCAACCTTGACCTTTTAAGCTTATTTATAGCCATTGCTAATTAACATATCAAGTGAGAACAATGACTTTGGCTTCAACAGTATTCAAAAAATCAACTTTTCAAAAAATGTCTAATTTAATGCATTAGGAAGCAAATTTGACCTTGCTGTTTAGTAGGTCAAGATCAAACTAGGATCATCATTTGAACAAACTTAGAACAAACTTGGTATGCCCAACATCCAAAATGTTACATACCAAGTCCCAAGGTCATCAGCCTTCTGGTTCTGGAGAAGATTCTTTAAAGGGTTTTTACCATATATGGGCATGTTGGCCATCTTGGTAATGTGACCAAAACAATTTGTAAAAAAACTTGGCTAACTTATTGTAAAGAGTCTTCATATGAAATTTGAGTTCAATTGGCCTAATGGTTTCCGAGAAAGCTATGTGTTAATATGTTGATGGGACTCCAATATGAGCGGCTTGGCTAAAAAGTCAAAGGTCAACCTTGACCTTTGGAACTTATTTATAGCCATTGTCACATTAGATTAAACATTTCAAGTGAGAATAATGACATTGGCTTCAGTAGTTTTCAAAAAATCAACTTTTCAAAAATTTTCACATTTAAATGCATTAGGAAGCAAATTTGACCTTGACGTTAAGTAGGTCTAGATCAACTTAGGATCATCATTTGAAAAAACTTGGTAGGCCCCACATCCCCAATGCTAGATACAAAGTCCAAAGGTCATCGGCCATCGGGTTCTGGAGAAGAAGATTTTTAAATGTTTTTTACCATATATGGGCATGGTGGCCATCTTGGTCATGTGACCAGAACCATTTGAACAAACTTTCGTTCCCTTATCCTACGGAGTCTCCATATGAAATTTGAGTTCAATTTGCCCAGTGGTTTCAGAGAAGATGTTTGAAAATGTTGACGGACAGACAACGGACGCCGGAGTCACTTGTTAACTAATAGCTCACCTCGGAGCCTTCGGCTCAGGTGAGCTAAAAATAAAAATAAAAACCAGCCTGTCTCATCTGTTTTTAAAAAAAGTGGCCCGAGAAACACTAATTTATTTTCTTTTAGCCTAACCCTTTCCTTTATGATTATTCATGCTAGGCTCAACCCACGATGAATAATTATACATATATACTTTTATGCTGGTACATAGAACAAAGAAATTACTTGTCAGGTCCACTAGCATAGGATCAGATTATATCATATTCCCACAAGCAAACCCAGTAGACCCTGATCAGGCAGCTCATATAAGAGCTGCCAGATCTGGGCCTGCTCTGTTTGCAAAAGCATTACAAGGTGTCTCTATGAGGTAATGGGTTAAAGGCAGGGCTTCAGACTTTTTTCAAGATTGGTGGGCCAAAGTGACCCATGAAGCAAAAAATGGTGAATCATTTTCTGAAGTGATGGACCCGGCCATATCAAGCTGTCCACAGTAGCACTTGGGTAGTATACTTTACCTACACACTGACACAGACTTATGTAAGCATAAATGTATATTGACTTCTGATTATACAGAAAAACCTGTCACTTAAAGTGGCCACTCAAAAAGAAGACCAATTATCACTTAATGCAGCTCAAAAGGATTGCAGAATGCTCCCCTTGGAGCATTCTGCAATCCTTTTGACCTTCATTAAGCTACAATTTGTTATTAAGATCTTTGTTTTGTCTTTTTTAGTGGCTGCTTAAGACATGTTTTACTGTATTGACAACATACATGTACTTTCTGTTTTGTGGAGTTCGTAGACTCGCTTTAAGATGATTTTTTTTTATAAAAGTGAGATTTTTTCCCAACTAAAAAAGGATGGGTCCACTGGGCCCACTGCCTTGGAAAGTGATGGGCAATATTTTGAAATCATGGGACAATGACCCGGGCCAACCATAAATCTGAAGGCTTGTAAAGACAATTCAATATTATTACCCTGAAAGTCTGTCAAGTACACATGCAGTAGTATAAGCAACCCAGTATGCAGGTGTATGCCTCTCGGGAAATCCCTTGATACATATCTTCTCCTCAAAAGCTGCTAGGGCATCCTAAAAAGAGATAGAAAAAAGAATGACCTTGTAGATTATAAGGATCTATCATGAGTGTAAGGGTAGGATAGAAAAATCCGTCCCAAGGATCACCGTTAAGCATCACAAGGCTTCCTATTTTTCTATCCAACCCTCACAAGAATAATGGATTCTTTTTCTTGCTCACCACTGTTTTTTTTTTATTATTTTAAAATAAGCTTCCAGAAGTCCCTGAATATGCTAAGATGCAATTTCCTATGATGACATCACTTAAACATAACAATGACGTCACTTGACGATCATGTGTGTGAGTTCCAATACAACCAATGTATGTAGCCCGCACATGACAGCCTGGGTAAGATAGCATGGGTAAGATAAAATTTTCTATCCCAGGGTTAAATCTCAGATATCCTTATCCGGTGTGCAAGAAAATTTGGGCCAATATGAGATATTGATTATAGCAGGAGTGACCAGCAAAGGCTCAGACGAGCCTGGGCAATGTTGTTAGAGCCGTGTCTGCTTGCACACACAAAGTAGGCACACAGAATCAGGCCTAGCATGTACTGATCCAGAGGGGGGAACAGGGGGCCGGACCATCCCTGAAAAATCACAAATTTATAGGGCTTCCTAGTAATACTGGTCCAGATCCCCTTAAATTCACAAAGCTACCAAGCCAGTATTCAATGTTGGGCCATCATCGGTATTTAATGGTGTTTCACTGGCGGGTCGATGATGGCCCGCTAATAGTGGTATTTGGATCCTCCCTCCCCTCATCAACTAAAAAAAAAGCGTTGTCAAAATTTGACCCCCTCTGACAAAACTTTCTGGATCTGTGTATGCCTAGGCTATTAGATCAATCTCTGACTTTTTAAAGTATAAGGGAAAAACAAAAATGTTGGGAAAAACAAAAATGTTACCAACAGACCTGAAAACAACATGCATTTTTTTAGAACAGAAAGAGAAAAGTGTTAATTTTTTTAGATCCTTCACCTTACCTTAAAATTTATCTTAAAGTCATCAAATGACATATTAATTAATGACATATTTTTAATGGCAATTCAACTTAAAGTTATCAAATGACATATTTTCAATGGTAATTCACCTTATAGTTATCAAATGACATATTTTTAATAATGTATTTACCTTAAAGTCATCAAATGACACACATTTGTATTTTAATAGCATTTTTACCTCTAAGTCATCAAATGACATGTATTTTCAATGACACATATTTACCTTAAGTAATCAAATTATAATTTTTTCAATGACATCAGGACTTTAGTTAAGAAAGCGTAACAGAAAATTAATTTTCTTATTTCTCAATCAAGACATATGTTGTGGGTACTCAAAAGAACCGTCTCAATGAGACAGTTCTTTTGAGCACCCAAAACATATGCTAAAAATCATGGGCAAGGAAATACTTACAATTTTACAATGAAATTTTTTGCTTATCTAAACCTGTGGACATATTTACCTTAAAGTCATCAAATGACATATCTTCATACTGCCTCTCCATATTTGTCAGCTGGTTGCTGGGATTGTTGTCGCTATCCTCATAGTCACCACTATCTTTGGCTTTCAAGAAGTCAATCTTACGAATAAAGTCACCCAAACTTTGTTTGCCTGAAAATGAATAGCAAAGCTAAATTACCAAATAAAGTCGCCCAACCTTCCCCCTTTGTTTGCTTCAAAATGAATATATAACAAAGCTAAATTTCAACAAAACATTCGCCCAACCTTTGTTTGCCTGAAAAAGCCTATAGAAAAGCTAAATTTCCAAACAAATTCACCCAACCTTTGTTTGCCTGAAAAGAATAGCAAAGCTAAATTTCCAAATAAATTCACCCAACCTTTGTTTGCCTGAAAAAGAATAGCAAAGCTTAATTTCTAAATAAATTCACACAACCTTTGTTTGCTTGAAAATGAAAATAGCACAAAGCTAAATTTCAACAAAAATTTGCACAACCTTTGTTTGCCTGAAAAGAATAGCAAAGCTAAATTTCCAAATAAATTCACCAGACCTATGTTTGCCTGAAAAAGAATAACAAAGCTAAATTTCCAAATAAATTCACACAACCTTTGTTTGCTTGAAAATGAATATAACAGAGCTAAATTTCAACAAAAATTCACTCAACCTTTGTTTGCCTGAAAAAGAATAGCAAATAAAGTTGCCCAACCTTTGTTTGCTTGAAAATGAACATAATAAAGCTAAATTTCAACAAAAATTAACCCAACCTTTGTTTGCCTGAAAAAGAATAGCAAAGCTAAATTTCCGAATAAACTCACACAACCTTTATTTGCTTGAAAATTCACAAAGGTTGGATGTATTCATTTGGAAATTTAGCTTTGCTATTATTAATAGCAAATCTAAATTTCCAAATAAATTAACCCAGCCTTTGTTTGCCTTAAAATCAAAAGCAGAGCTAAACTTCCAAATAAATTAACCCAGCTGTAGTTTTCCTGAAAATCAATAGCAAATATGAATTTCTAAATAAATAAATACATCTCATTCTGACGAAAATTTCTAGATCCGCATATGGTATCAAGCTGGATGAAATACTCCAACAGACAAGAAAAGTTAAATATGGGTCCTGACATGAGAAAACCCATCTTTGGGGTTTGCAAACAAACATGCAGAATAGCTTGCTCATCCGGGCAGTTTGATCAGTGCCTTTGTTATTTGCTTACTGAAAAGTATCATATCTAAACTTGTCACAAGCCAAATGTCATAATTCTAGTTTGTCTCTGCAGCTGAGCAGGCCAGGGGAGTAGCCAGGCTTTATCATTTTGAAGCCCACCAAATAAAATCTAGAATTAAGAGATATCAGACCTAGTTACTTTACTTTAAATATAGCAAATAACAAAGGCACTGATCAGACTGCGCGGACACGCGCAGGCTGGTCTGCGCCTTTGTTGTTTGCAAGCAACAAAGTCAGGATTTCTGTATCGAGGCTTATAATGATGTTGAAGCACAGGCTTCCTGGCCTCCGCCTGGCTATGAGTGTCAGACTGGGTCGGAAACCCTGAAGACAGCTACTTTTCTAGAATTGAGGCCCATATGGGCCCTGTCGCGAGAAAGCCTGTCTTCGGGGGTTTGCGAACAACACAGACGCAGACCAGCCTGCGCATCCGCGCAGTCTGATCAGCGCCTTTGTTATTCACTTGTAGGAAAGTTCCATATGTAGACTAGCTACAGATGAAATGTCAATTTTCTAGCTAGTCTCTGTAGCTGAGGAGACTGTTTTGAAACTCGCTTTGTACGAAACCCCGAAGACAGCTAGTTTTCTTGAATTGAGGCCCATATAATAGCTACTTACCCATGTCTGCACCAATAACTGATCTAACTGCTTATTTATGTCTCCCTCATCATCTTCATATGTACACTGCAACAAATCAAAAAATATATATGAGCCGCCAAATGTGATTTCCAGCAATGTGGCATTTTGACAAGTATAAACTCAGACAAGCCTGTGCCGCCTCCTTTTAAGCTTAGAAACTCCAAATGGTGCTCAGTCAGTAGCTGAACAGTCATAGAAATATTTAAGCCACTAGCAAAGGCTCTGATCAGTCTGCGCGTATGGGCAGGCTGGTCTGAGCCTTTACTGGTCGCACATACCACATTGTTGGAAATCTCATGTCACGGCTCATATATCAAATTATATCACTCCCTGGCCTCTAAAAAAATATTGTTTTTTTTTCTATTTATTCTCTTCTTAGTTCAAATCAGTTTTCTAGCCAGTGCAAAGCAGATTTCCATTTATTAACACTTAATATCCCACCATTATTTTTTTGTCTAGAAAATGTTGTCTGATTTTTACATCTGCTGCATATCATTCCAGTGCACTTAAGACTAGATTTTTTGGACGCACACTATGAACCCTTCAGAGCAGTCTGATCTAGGTCCATATTGTTTGTTATATGCTAGCTACCTAAGAATATAAGCTGACAAGTGAGCAGATGACACAAGTCATTGAAGTCATGAGGTGGGAATTATTATGGCCAGGGCTGTGGAAATACCATGCCCGACTTGTCCGACCTGGTCTCATTTCATTCAGGACAAGTTGAAAATTTCTAGTTACTTGTCCTCGGACAAGTACAAATGGGTAAAATTAGTACAATTCTGTATATCATATTTTGATTAATTATTATGAGTTCCCATGTTGCATTGAAAACACTGTAGATCCTGATCAGCTGGCTCCTTCAGAAGCCAGCTGATCTGAATTTACACTGTTTACAAGAGAGTTGATATCTAGTTTCATACTGTTTTTTGACAGAGTAAATTGTTAAAGCACAGAAAGGTATAAGCTATTCTTAATCTGTTCTTTCGGACAAGTAGAATTTTCTTTGGACAAGTACATTATGGCCAATTACTTGTCCTTGGACAAGTAGAAAATTTTACTATTTCCACACCCCTGATTATGGCTAAGTACTGTAATAACAGATTCCATTGGAAACAAAGACAGCCTGCAGACTGCAGTATGGCTTAATTAATATCACTTTATTTTTCAAACTAGAATTCCGAGAATCCGATGTGTTCCTGGCCAAACAGAAGTCATAAAAGGCAAATTTGTCGAATTTATATCCCGGACAAAGGGTTATTTTAGAGAAACTTATAAATCACAAAACATAAATCCCATTTCTCCGACCCCTCAGGGGTGTGTGTAAGGTCAAAGTGTTTGCTTCTATGTTAGTCCATACTTCTTTCCCGTTTTAAATTATATATGCAACATGACCACATTCAGAATTTTTTTTTTACCTTGTAAGAAGAGAACATGTGCTTGCATGGTGCTCTATGCACCATTCCCTTTAATTTGTTAAGCAACATGACCATGTTCCGAAAAAGTTGAATTTTGACCTTTTGACCCCCTAGGAGGGGGGTCTGCGGGCTAAATATTTGCTACCAAAGTGCTGCATTTGTGGTTCCCTTTAATTTGATACGCAACATGACCATGTTCTGAAAAAGTTGAATTTTGACCCCATCCCCTATGGTCATGGGGGTAGGGGGTATGCATGAAAAATAATTGCTATCATGTTGCTGAATTCATGATTCCTTTTATTTTGATATGCTACATCACCATGTTCTGAAAAAGTTGACTTTTGACCTATTGACCCCATCCCGCTAGGGTCAGGGGGGAGGGGGGGGGGTCTGTGGGCAAAATATTTGCTACCATGTTGCTGCATTTCATGATTCCATTTAATTTGATATGCAACATGACCATGTTCTGAAAAAGTTGAATTTGACCTACTGACCCCATCCTTAGGGTCATTTTGTTTTGTTTGATTTGATTCTTTATGTCCCACCAACAATCTTTCAGTTATAAAGGAACGGGTCTTCCTCACCGGTGTTGAACCAGTACTGAGCTAGGATTAATGATCTTGCTCAAAGACACAACACAGTGACGCCAATGAGGCTCGAACCCGCGGCTCCTCTGTCTAGAGTCAAGCACTCTACCACTGTGCCACTGCGCTCCCTTCCTTAGGGTCGTGGGGAAGGGATCTGCGGGCAAAATATTTGCTACATTGTCAATGCATTCATGATTCCCTTTAATTTGATATGCGACATGACTGTGTTCTGATAAAGTTGAGTTTTGACCTTTTGACCCCAGGGTCAAGGGTGGGGGTGGTCTGCAGGCAAAATATTTGCGACCATGTTGCTGCATTCGTGATTCCCTTTAATGAAATTGTCCTGAAAAAGTTGAATTTTGACCTTTTGACCCCTAGGGTCGGGGAGGGGGGGGGGGGGGGTTGCGAGCAAAATATTTGCTACCATGTTGCTACATTTCTGCGCGGATGCATCTATTCCATGACAAGCTGTTCAAATCTGAAATATTGCAAACATTGCAGTCTAAGTTGAGAAGCCTGTTAATATATCATTTCATTAGGGTCTACCAATTTATGATGACCTAAGCAGAAAGAATGTGACAAAAGTCCTCGGCCTGGTGGACTAATGTTTTTTACAAATAAACGTGTGCCAATATCAAATTAAAGGCTCTAGATGTGCAGTCGCACCTAAGCATTCTTTGGTTGCATACATCTAAATCTCATGTGATTGCTCGAATAAAAGGTATGGAATGCTAGGCTAATATTTGTTTAACAGATCACAATTGCGTCCTTAAAATTTGGGGAAACCACATTCTTCAGGGTATCCTTTTATGCCTGGTTTCTATCATATTGGGTACTGTGTGGTGGCCTAGTGAGTTTCGAAATGTGAGCAAGTTTCAACTACTTTTTTTCAACATAAACAGCATCACAATAAATCTTGTGAAAGAAGCAAAATGGACCAATCCCTTAGGGCAGCAAGATATGTGTCTGACTGCAGATCCAAGGGTCACGAGTTTGCCCCGTCCCATACTTTCTTGGAGATTGATCGTGAAATAATTTCCAAGGCCATTTTCCTCCCTTCCGCTGATTCAAGAAGGGCTGTTGTCAGTTACAAGCAAAAGCATGTGCACAAAGTAATTGATAACCACTTTGTCAAGCTTGCCTAGGAAAACAAGTGTGGTTAGGTGAACTGACCGTCCCCACATGACTATAACTGTTAACTGGGATGTTAAGAACCAAACCAAACAAAAAATCACGCTCATCAAATGTATTGCTGACACTGGTGAAGTCCTGTATCCTTGTGTTTTGCCATTTTCTGCAGGTCCAGCGGGCTCAAAATATCCTTAACAATTGTCTGCCAACAGAGATTCTGACATTATAAAGTATATATTACTATGTAAATAAAGTGACTATATCAGGTTAAATTCTATTAAATATATATGTATTCTGTTGTTGTTTTTTTTAATAAATTGGAATATTATCACAGGGATTTCCTACATAAATTTTGCTTTAATGATTTTAATACTTCTTTAATTTTGTCACTGATAAAAATTAGCACTTTAAAGATTGTACAGCTTTTAATGTATTCTCAAGGAAATACACAATCTATATTCTACGTAATAATTTCAAACCTGTTATTTCTATTTCCTCAATAAAAATAAATTTAGTAAGATTTGAAAGATACTAGCTCAGAGCAAATTGCATGATTGACTGATCTGTTAAACATGAATTGGCTCTGAGAAAGAAGGCAGAATAACTTTGACTTTTGAACAGAGAACATCGAAAATTAAATATTAGTGACTGTGCAGAAATGTAATATGTAAAGTTAAAGTACTTTCCAGTGTGCAGGGGGCTGCGCCCCCTGGCGTTTATTAACTTGTAAATAAAAATGGATGAATAGAAGAAGACTTGCTGTTTCTATGTAGATAGTTTACTTATGGAATACACAAACAATAGAAGAATCTGTATCTACAAAACCTACAGAAATTCCCTTGTCATAATTGGTGGATGAATTCGCGGCAGAAAAACCTTTTGGCTTTTTCGCGGTCCTAGAATTGGAGAAGATCAATATGGAACCAGACAATGGAATCAATTTATAGCTTTGGAACAATTGAATGTGTCTTAGAGGATCAATTTCAAACTACCCGTCCCTGGTGGATCAGATGTAACCGTAATAACTTTTAACAGATGACGTGGACCTAAAATGAACAAGATTTTGGAATTGGAACTGGCGGAAATGTTTAAATTTTGGAACTTATTAACTTGAAGATTAAAGTGTTTCATCATGGGACTCAAACCCAAGGATTATTACCTACGAATTACATAAACTTTAATTTTCGGAATTATCACCTGGTTTTTCTATTGTTTTGCTTGTATTGTTTATTATGTATGTATTTATGTTTCTTGTTAAAATACAAAGCATTTCTATACAGTCACCAAAACAGAAATTTGATTATTTAAATGATTGAGTGAAATATAACTTTATTCTTGTTCAAACAAAAAATAATATTTGGTACAAGAAATCCTAAAATATGGAAATTAAAGGAATATCTAAAATAGTATTTTTCTTAAATCTAAGTTCTTAATAAATCATAATGTTAAACTTTTAATCAAAAATTTGAAATTAATTGTCAATATTGTACCTCTCTAATTAAGCGAGTTTCCCAATATAATATTAAAAAGGCATTTAAAACTTAATTATTGAACACCAGTTAATTTGCATGTGTATCCATTTATAGTACATTACCTTACCAAGAATAATTTTTAAGAAAATTTATGTTTTATATAAAATAATAATAAATGGCAATCCAAAATGTATTTTCTTAATGCTAATTTTGCAATGCCAGTAAAATAGTACAGAGGTTTTGTAATTAAATACAAGGGATCATAATCCTGGGACTGTAAAGACAACTTTTTTGTGAGAAAGAAGGGTGTGAGTGAAAAGAGCGAAAGGCAATCAAAAACTTAATTATTGAAATAAATAAAGTCTATTACAGTCTTCCAGGGTTATGCGTGTTCAGGTTTCCTGCAGCGTTCCTGGATCATCTTTTGATTTACTTGCATCCTGGTTTCTTGCTAGCGTCAGGCTTAATTTTTAGTTAATGTGTGATGACTTGATAGATAATAATTAAAAGCATATTATCTGATTATTATTGAAGATAAAAGAATCTGGCTGATCTATTATGTATATATTTATGTATAAAATAACTGCTTGTCAATCAAAAATATAAAATGGTGCCTGAATTACGCATCTGCTGATAAAATCACTAAAAGAAAAGAAGAAATGTGAATCAGACAGATGGTAAGAGGGAGGCATTCATTGGATATAACACTGGAAGGTGTTAATATAGAAATAAAATAAAATAGTGTAATGACACAATAAAATACTTAGTATTATGATTGAAAGCGAAAATGTTATCATAAGATGTGTCATATTAGCTGAGCCAGAATCTTTGTAGAGATAAAAGTTCATTATAAGTAAATGAAAAATTTGACCTAGTATATTTCAATATTAAGAACTGTTTACATTTTAATAATAATAAATGTAATTAAACTTCTGAATAAAGTTTGTGATGGGGACATCACAATTTAAATGTGGGGGGAATATTATCACAGGGATTTCCTACATAAATTTTGCTTTAATGATTTTAATACTTCTTTAATTTTGTCACTGATAAAAATTAGCACTTTAAAGATTGTACAGCTTTTAATGTATTCTCAAGGAAATACACAATCTATATTCTACGTAATAATTTCAAACCTGTTAATTTCTATTTCCTCAATAAAAATAAATTTAGTAAGATTTGAAAGATACTAGCTCAGAGCAAATTGCATGATTGACTGATCTGTTAAACATGAATTGGCTCTGAGAAAGAAGGCAGAATAACTTTGACTTTTGAACAGAGAACATCGAAAATTAAATATTAGTGACTGTGCAGAAATGTAATATGTAAAGTTAAAGTACTTTCCAGTGTGCAGGGGGCTGCGCCCCCTGGCGTTTATTAACTTGTAAATAAAAATGGATGAATAGAAGAAGACTTGCTGTTTCTATGTAGATAGTTTACTTATGGAATACACAAACAATAGAAGAAACTTATACCTACTAAATTACTACAAAAATTCCCTTGTCATAATATACTGTGCCCCTCAGGTAGTTTAAGTAGCATTTTTATTAACATTGCTATAAGCATTGCTAATAAAAATAGAAAGGCTACTAGCAGCGTAAATAAAAATGCTACTCAAACTACCTGAGGGGCACAGTATATTCCAAAAACCCCAGAATACATAATTATATATTTTAATATTAATAATTTAGACTTGAAGATTAGGCTATAATAAATGCTAATAGATCTGTTTGTCTAAGTTCATTTTATAACATAATAATGGGCCTCGACATGAGAAAATCTGATGTGTTGCATGCGAACAATAAAAGCGCAGACCAACCTGTCTTCAATGATATCTATATAAGCAACAAAAAGATTTTGAGTTACATGTGTATCATACACATCTAAGACCGAAGTGGTGACTTCTATCACCTGATTCAAAAGACCAATGAACCATTTGAAATCACATTTACCCATATCACATGTAATTCTTAGGGTAATTAATACCGGATAAATTATTTGGTAGTTAACAACATAAACACCTTGCAATTTGGAACCAATTTTCGCAAAGCTTTCCCTCCTATTGTTAAAAGATACAATCTCTTTTACAATGGAAGACTTTCATCATGTCGAAAATAAGCCGATACGATGATTCCAATAGTATTCGTCGTTCTAAGACTATTTAAAATCCAAATATATCTCAGAACTTACGACAACGTTGTCCAGCAGCCATTTGTAAACATTAACCGGTGTTCATGCAAATTCTATTGATTTCCGGTGTAAACATGCGATTTTCCCCTCAGATGAAATCGTGTTTTCTTATCATTTTTAGATGAAAATATCATTATTGTCCGCAGCAAAATCAAGATCTGTCTTCATTTTGATCAGAAGTATCAGAAAAATTGAGAGACACTCTAAACCAAGGAGAAATATTTGTACTTCAAGCAGACAGTATTTTCTCTTTGATAAAATGACTTCTCATGAAAGAATTCTGGTTCATTTCATTGATAGTGGCCAGACATTGAGGAAGGCTGATTTTATTGAGGTATTGTATGTATGTATGTAGTGAGAGTTCCACCGTTCACTATCGGGAACCAATTCAAGACAAAACATTAAGGGTAGTTTTACAACGCACATACCTCACTGTAGTCATACCACTACGGCAATTTGGGTCTCGTCAATTATTCCGGTGTTAAGGTAACTTTCTCATCATGTTCAATTTCTTCATTTAATCACAGATAAACGCCCTAAAATAGTTGGGTTCTGATTTATTTTTGTTCATCAAATTCACATTGTATCTTTTAGCTTTAAAATGATATGAAAACTTTAACGTATGAAATAACTAATTACGGTCTTGTCATCGTGGACAATTAATCAATGATGAAACTGTATAATTATGACTAAACCGTTATTGACATTTTATTTGAATATAACTGTAAAAAAAAACATTTAAAACTGATTTTATCTCCGTTTTGGCAAAACTACACAGAGGTTGTTAACTAGACGATGCAATCTCGAAGCAAACATATTCGAAAGTTCTCATTTTTGTCAGCCTTTATTTGAAGGTAATTTTACTATAACACCGGAGTAGGTGACGAGACCCAAATTGCCGTAGTAGAATGTCTACAGTGTACCTGCATACCCTGGAGATGCTTGATTGTAAAAAAATGTTATCAAAAAGGACTTAATTATACTTAATATTTACAACAACCAGCGTGCTTGCACAATACCAATAGAAGGGTTTTCCCTTGTTCGGGAAAGCCAGAGTACCCAGTGGGACTGCATGGCTCTCAAAAAATAAAACGGGTTAAGGGTGTAGTGACAGTTCCATTCCTATCAGCCTCGCTGTTGGCCTAACTCTTTAGGGACGTGGTTTGAGTGGTCAACTGTCACCCAGGAGAACTGGGTTCAAATCCTGGTGGACCCAAAAGATTTTTCCCTTGGAATTGCTTTACCAGAGAAAAAACACTGCAAGCTTATGTACATCAGGCAATTTGAACTGTATAGACATACCTGTATATTTGCATATTAAAGTGCAAAGACAAATTCCACAAGTAGAGATGGGGATCTCAAAAAGACAAGCTGCCAGAGGTAGAAGGTCTTTCAAAGGTGTTATTTTGTACATTTCCTGCCATTATGATAGAAAAATAGAACAATCAAATGCATTTTAAGAAGTGTATTTCAATAAATATGATGACGGCTCATTCTTTGAAGTATCGGTAAAGCACATCTGGATCTCAACAGCATAATTGTACGTATGATGGCACATCTACCAATATAACTGGTACTGAACAAATGTATTTTTTGGGGCCCACATTGCAAATCTTTTCAACACTATGTTTAAGGACAGTGTGACAATGCTGGATTCACCGGTTTTGCACTTAAACATGAAGAAGAAGAGGACAGGGTCTCACAAACAGTTATATCTTTACCTCTTCAATGCTATTTAAAAAAAATTAATTTGCTTTGCTAGCTATGACAATTAAGTGATAAAAGTCATCATATATTCACATTGTACACATCTTTAAGACATGTCCCTGCTCAATTATATAGACAATTAAATGAATATACATTCATGATCAACCTCATCATAATTGAGCCGCGACATGATATTTCCAACAGTGTGGTATTTGCGACCAGCAAAGGCTCAGATCAGCCTGCGCATATGCGCAGTCTGATCAGAACCTTTGCTAGTCGCTTGAATATTCTATGAGTGTTAAGCTACTGACTGAAAATCATTTGGAGTTTCTAAGCTTAAAAGAAGGCTGCACAGGCTGGTCTGAGTCTACACTTGTCAAAATGCCACATTGTTGAAAATCCAATGTCGCGGCTCATATATAGCAGTGATTTTGTTACCTTCGCATCCTGCATCTTTTGCGCATAATTTTGTCTCTGGGATGCAAATTATTTGATTCAGCGAGTCCCAGGAATGGAAAGTGATATAGATGTTACTGTTTTAAATCATGTTATAAAGGGACATTTTTCCAAAGGAATTATAGGAAAATGACCATACCATAGTCATTTTCCTATAATTCCTTTGATCATGGGAGTCACACACTGACCCTCTCATATCTGGTTACTTGTTATAACAAGGTGTGTTATAAAGGAGCTGCTCTGTATTCTTTCTTCAGAGTATTTTTGACAGATTTTCCTCCAGTAAAGAAGAGCTAACAACAGATATTCAGTTGAAGTTACAGGATAAGAAGCTTATTATAACAAAACCAAGAGACAGACATGATGCAATTAAACTTAAGGTAAGAGTATGATCAAGAATATGGTTTGACAATATTCAACCCAATAAGCACAAATGCTGCCCTCACTTTATGAGCTTTTAACCCTTGTCCTGCTGATTATTTTATGCATTACGCTCTTACCAATTTTTATCCCATTAACCTGCAATATTCCAGTTGTAAACATGCAGGGTACGCACAGGCTTGAAAAGTACTTGAATATACTGGATGGTCTTGAAAAGTCCTCGAAAATTAAATTTGCCTTGAAAAGTACTTGAAAAACACTCAAAGGCCTTGAAAAGTCCTTGATTATTACCATTTACAGGAGTATTCAGCAGTGTTTTGGGGACCTAAATCAGTATAAAATTGATCATGATGATGATAAAAGATGATGATGGTGATGATGATGATGATGATGATGGCACTAGCGGCCTTAGGTTATTTACATGTGTATCTTTATTTATATAGTTATTGTCACATCTTTATATTTTCTTTTCAAAACAACAATTTATATAAGTATCTAGTGCTGATAAAATATTCTATATATTAAATAGAGGATCTTACATGAGTGCTAATGTTTATTGAATTTATTAAACAAGTTAGATAAAAGCGATAAAAAGTGAGGCTTGCCGAGCATTTTATCTCTTTTTCGCAAAATGTTTAATAAATTCAATAATACAAGAGCACAAATGCTAGATTCTATATAAGTATCTAGTGCTAATAAAATATTCT
Source organism: Loripinus fragilis (assembly GCA_964019695.1). Classification (NCBI taxonomy): domain Eukaryota; kingdom Metazoa; phylum Mollusca; class Bivalvia; order Lucinida; family Lucinidae; genus Loripinus; species Loripinus fragilis. The sequence goes on along the minus strand of OZ026522.1, from coordinate 69,708,137 downwards.
ATATATTAAATAGAGGATCTTACATGAGTGCTAATGTTTATTGAATTTATTAAACAAGTTGGATAACTCTTTTTTTTTGCAAAAAGTTTAATAAATTCAATAATAAAAGAGCGCAAATGTTAGATTCTATTTTTCAAATGACAAATTGTTTATTTTGAAGCCTCATTTCAGCCGTAAATTCAGTATAATTTTGTCATTATGCAGGGCTTATTTTTGGCCGATTTTATAGCCGTTATTGGGTTATATTCCCAATGCCAAAAAGTATCTTTTTTTCCCAATTTTTGGAGGAAAATTCCCAATTTCAAATCAGAAAAAAAAATTGAAGATAAATCATCATTTTTATCATGGTAAAAGATGGCTTAAAAGTTGAATATTCAACATTGCACAGTCTCATATATTACATCATGCAATGGTGATTATAATTTAACACTACAGCTAAATTCAGATTAATATAAATTATATGATGTATTATATGATTTGACAATACAGCTAAAAGCACTCAAAAAATTCCCAATTTTTGGCATTTTTGCGCTAAAATTCCCAAACCCAGGGGTATGGGTCATTGTCCCAAAAAGGTGAAAAAAGCCCTGTTATGTATGCAACGTTGTCAATGATATAGCATTTCGAGAAAATCTGTAAACCGCTAGTGGTTTATCGATTTTATTGCATGGTGTTATTTCACTCCCAGATGCAACGTCATATGATAATTTCTATTATTAATACAGTACAGGTCTCTTGATAATTATTTAAGTGTGTGTAATTAAAAAAGAAGTTTCCTATTTCTCAACCAAAAAATCTAGAGTGTGTAATTAAAATTTAATTTTCTTATTTTTCAACCAAAACAGGTGTTGTGGGTACTCAAATGAACAGTGTCGACGAGGTGATTCTCTTTAGAACCCACAACAAATGTTTAAACTGATGGATAAGAAAATTTTCACAATTTTACGCTTAGATTTTTGCTTATCTATATAGCGGCCAGGATTCTGTCCTATACACAACATTACTCCAGTTATTGCGGAGGGGCTTCCTGAAGTGACCCTTTCAAGAGGGATAGATGTTGGAGCAGCAGTGATCCTTGAGTCTGGTGATAGAAAAGTATTTCTCACTAGAAGGGGAGATCATTTGCATACATTTCCTGGAATTTGGGTACCCCCAGGTAAGCAAATATGATCATGGTATAAACATATTTTCAACTGTTTATTCTTAAGACCTCTTGTCTATCATCTGGATTTTTAGACATTAAGTATTTGCATGCTTGTTAGGTGTTAATGCTTTTTTGTCGTCTGCTTTTTTTGTTTTGTTTTTTTTTTTCAAAAAATTCTTTCAGGTATACCATAAGAGTGTCAAACTGTTTGGATTCAGATTAAGCCTCATCATTGGTTACCAGCAGATGACACTAGGCACTCAGTTAAATTGTTACATGCAGCATGCTGGGAAATTTCGTATGCTTTGCTTTTTCGTCATCTGCATATATTTATTTAATTTTTCAACAAATATCTCTCAGGAATTTATATCACCAAAGTGTCAAACAGTTTGGATCAAGATCAGTGCCGACATTTTGCCTGTCATGGGTTTAAACTGTTTAGGCCAGAATTTTTTATTAGTTGCATGATTTACTGGAATGTTTTTTCAGATTTAGGGTTGGGGGGACGAAAAGAAAAGAAAAAAGCTTCGAAGATGACTGGTCCTTTTCATAGCTTTTCTTTGTTTTTAAATATCTCCAGAACAAACAGTAAAACTAGTAAGGTAAACCAACAGTCTGTATTAAATCTTTAAATATTTCATCATTTGTCTAAAAGTCTGGATAGGACAATCACTGTTCTCAGTGTAACTCAAAAATACACAGTCAGAACCTCAAAAATATTTTTTTTCAACGAAACAAATAGTTTTTAGAGTCAGCGGATAAAATTAAAAGATCGTTTTAGAAAAAAAAATCTACCTTCCAGAAAATTACAGAAGGAGGGTTTGTAAATCATTTAATAAAAAAATTCTGGCCTTATAGACTAATGGCGAAAGAGTTAGTGCCATTTTTCACCACTGCATGCATGCAGATGGCATTTATATTATATTTATCTTCATTTTTGGAGGATAATTATAGCTTGACGTATAACCAGGCCCCCAAATAAGAGCTTTATACAAATATATGACCCATTCAAAATAGTTATAGTGTTTTCAATGTCCAGTAGGGCAGAATTACACTGACAAGTCTTGCCTGATGGCCCTGGTATAGGTATTGAACTATCTGACCTGCTTTATGTATGCATTCCGACATAGCTTATCAATATAATCTACGCTGAGGGTCAAGCTGTGAGATGGCCAATCTTTGCCTCGAATTTTTGCTTAGGGTCTTATAGTGTTCTTTGATAGCCGTTAGAGCGAATAGTAAGGATCCGGATCAGACTGCTCTTTAGGAGCGCTGTCTGACCCGGGCTCATAATGCTCGCCTTAGTGCAGTTGAGGAGTGCCAGCCTACATTGTCAGAAAAATGCAATGATCATTTCATACAGTGACGCATAAACAATGGGAACGGTGAATCAACGCTAATCCAGAGTATTGACGCTGAATTGACGTTAATTCATCGTTATCCCGATAAGCTTCATTTTAGGTTGTTTGCGGACTGTTAGGTATTTTAGTATCATCCAATTTCATGTACAATTTTCACACAGACTTGTTGCTATAACGTATACTAGACTGAAGATTGAAAGCTGCTCATTCAACCAGGATTGACCCTACTGGGGTATCACAGGAGTTGGGACCTCTTCATGGTCTTCATCTTTGCCGAGCTTTATACAAATATATGACCCACTAAAATAGTTATAGTACTTTCAATGTTCAGTAGGGCAGAATTATACTGACAAGTCTTGTCTGACGGCCCTGGGTAGGTATTGACCTATCTGACCTGCTATATGTATGCATTCCGACATAGCTTATCAATATGATCTACGCTGAGGGCCAAGCTGTGAGACGGCCAACCTTTGCCTCGGATTCTTGTTTTCTGTATTGTTGTTACTTTTAATACAAAGCCTACTCATCCTAACTTGGATCACATAGTCAACATGAGCTGGAATGGCAATTTCGATTCAATAGCTTTGCTATGGGACTGAATCGGTTGTGGATTTATATACGTTTAATTATATAAATTACAATGTATCTTGTCTTGTTTCCATGCATAGGTAAGCATGCACTCATAGACATCAAAATAAAACTTACACGTAACTACAAGCATATACAAAGGATGAATTCAAAATTCATGCATATGGAGCGATGCATGCCAGATGTACATTTTACAATTAATCAAATCTGAAAATAACGGATGGAATTCTCCGTGTATGTTTGCATGCATATCTATGGAAGGGACATATTTTTTTTGTATATACTGATTAGTTTTATAATTATAGTATCTCTGATCTTTTTCTAGCAACACTAAATTTGAACTTAACTAGACACCATTAGTTGCGAAAAACGACTTATTTCTCTTCATTTATTCTCACCATTATTATGTTCATATTGCTTATCTTCTTTTCTTTCTTACTTTCTTCGTACCCTTGGGAGAGGGACAACTTACATCTATTGAGGCGTCATTATGTGGACAAAGTCGACTATCTATTAGTTCGTATGGCAGCACTTACTCTGTTCCTGATGTTTCTCTCAACAATAACATGACAATAGGACCTAGGCGACTGAGTAGTGCTGTCGTACCAACTTATCAACTATCATTCATGTTTTCAGGACTGCTACATATAATCGTCGTGATGACCCTACACACAGATATTACCTACAGCTTCTCTGTCACGAACTGCCTAAGTGTCAATTCGCAACTAGCAACGCAGATCAGCCTTATTAACTTTTGCAAACGTATTCCAATGGCCAAAAAATTTCAAGATAATATCGCTTTTACTTTTAACTTCACATTCTGTCTCTCTCTCCTTGTTCTGAGAACATGGTTGTTTGTATTATTGATGTCATCTGGAGATATTCACCCTAACCCAGGACCAATGTCCTCTGTTTCATCTATTAGTTCATCTACTTCATCTACAAGCCTATCAGCCTCGGTCTTTGATTCTTTAAGTCTTTCTCACCATCTCTCATTTGTACATTATAATGTCCAGAGTATACTATCCAAACTTGACATTCTTCATGCAGAGCTCATTGACTTCGATATACTAGCGTTCACAGAGACTTGGCTAAGTCAGTCAACATCCACAGAAGATCTTCATCTCGACACTTACTGTAAGCCAGAACGAAAAGATCGTCCCACAGACGCTCATGGTGGTATTCTGGTATATATCAAGGAGAATATACATTTCAGAAGAAGACACGACCTTGAACCTCAGGGTATTGAATGTTTGTGGATTGAGGTTGAAAATAAGTCAAAACATATCTTGTTTGGTGTATTTTACAGACCACCAAATTCAGATAGTATCTATTATGGGACTATCGAAGATTCCATTCATTTAGCAGTCGACACAGGAATAAATGATATAATCATAACTGGGGACTTTAATCTGAATGTCCTAAACAATCCATCCTTCCAAAAAGTTCAAACTCTTTGTAATCAGTTTGCTCTTCACCAGTCTATAAATGAGCCCACTCACTTTACTGAACACTCTTCCTCTAGCATCGATTTAATACTTGTTAGTAACAAAGATCATCTAGTTCTTAGTGGAGTAGGGGATCCATTTCTTAATCAAGAGGTTCGATATCACTGTCCCATTTACGGCGTATTCAAATTTTCTAAACCCAAACATAATACTTATACACGACATATTTGGAGCTACGATCGAGGCAACTATGAACTTTTAAGACAAAAAGCAACTAACACCGATTGGAACTCATTACACGACACTAACATACATCTTTACTCACAAAACATAACTAACTGTATAATTTCTCTTGCTAAAGAATGTATCCCCAATAAAACAATACGAATTAGGCCATCTGATCCGCCTTGGATAACTACACATCTAAAACAATACATCAGGAAACGTAAAAGAGCTTACAAACAAGCCAAACGAACCAATTTACCGGCACACTGGTCTAAATTCAAAAAACTGAGAAATAAGACAATAGCTGTTCTTCGAAACTCTAAGAAGGCATTCTTTGACAAACTCTCTGAAAAACTTAAATCTGAAACACTTTCCTCTCGAGATTGGTGGGCTACACTCAAGCATATCATTAATCAGAACTCAAGATCTCAAATACCACCGTTGGAGAGTAATGGTCATATCTTCACTGATGATAAAGACAAGGCAAACCTATTAAACACTTTCTTCCAAAATCAAACTATTTTGAACGACCAGCATGCAACACTTCCTCCACTTATTCACATTACTGATTCAAGACTTAGTAGTATCATACTCAGTCCCATTGAAGTTAAATCTGTCTTAAAATCACTGGCGACTGGCAAAGCATCAGGACCAAACGGACTCAACAATCGTATTCTCAAAGAACTAGCTACTGAAATCTCTGTACCTCTTTGCAACCTCTTTAACTTATCTCTCCAGGAAGGCATAGTACCTGACTCCTACAAAGAAGGCAACGTTTGTTCTATATTAAAGAAAGATGACCCTTCACAACCAAGTAATTATCGACCAGTAACATTACTAAATTCGGAAGATAAAGTTTTTGAAAGACTTGTCTTCAAATACTTATACAATCACCTTATTGATAACAATATACTTACATCTCTTCAGTCTGGTTTTATGCCTGGAGATTCGACTGTCAACCAATTAACATATCTTTATAATACTATTTGTCAGGCACTTGATCAAGGCAAAGAAGTTCGTGCTGTATTCTGCGACATAAGCAAAGCCTTTGACCGTGTATGGCATGCTGGACTTATCCACAAATTGCAGGCAGCTGGAGTTTGTGGCTCAGTTCTTAACTGGTTCAAAAATTATCTCTCAAACAGAAAGCAAAGAGTTGTACTTCCAGGCATAACATCAGACTGGGTCTATATCCTTGCAGGTGTTCCTCAAGGATCAATTCTTGGTCCTTTACTTTTCCTTCTCTACATCAACGACATAGTCAATGACATAGGTGCTAATATCAGACTTTTTGCTGATGACACCAGTCTCTCTATTATTGTTGAGAACCCTGTAATGGCTGCAGCCTGTCTTAATACTGATTTACTTAAACTATCACACTGGGCAGCAACCTGGTTGGTACTGTTCAACCCTACGAAAACAGAATCATTAATATTCTCTCGTAAACTAAACAAACCTTTACATCCTCCTCTTTTTATGGAGAACCAACAGATTGTGGAGGTAGAATCTCACAAACACCTTGGTGTTATCTTATCAGCTGACTGTACATGGCATAAACACATAAAATACATAACTGACAAAGCATGGGTACGAATCAATATAATGCGAAGACTTAAATTCAAACTTGACAGGAAATCTCTAGAGATTATATACACTACTTTCATTAGACCTCTTCTGGAATACTCCGATGTCATCTGGGACAACTGTACTCGATATGAAAAACAAGAACTTGACAAAATACAAAACGAAGCAGCACGAATAGCTACAGGTGCTACAAAACTTATTTCCCTTGAAAATCTACAAGACGAAGTCAAGTGGCAGCCCTTACAAAAGCGCAGAGACAACCACAAACTTACCCTGTTCTACAAAATGAATAACAATATAACACCATCTTATCTCTCCGACCTAGTACCAGGAACAGTCAGCACTGCCACAAGGTATAACTTAAGGAACTCTAATAATATCATGACAATCAGAGGTAGAACAAATTCCTACCTAAGCTCATTTCTACCATCAACTGTTAGGGATTGGAATAACCTTCCTCCTGAGATTGCTCAGTCTGACTCAGTTGCTTCATTCAAGTATAATCTTAATAGAGATCGAACCCATGTCCCAAAATACTTTTACAGCGGTAATAGACATGTACAAGTCCTTCACACACGTTTAAGAACCCAATGCAGTGCACTGAATCATGATCTGTTTAAGAAGAATATTTCAGATACTCCACTCTGTCGCTGTGGCAGTATTGAGAATACACATCACTTCTTTTTCAAATGCCCCTTCTACAATATTGTAAGAAATGATCTTTTACACGAAGTGTCAACTTTACATGATGTTTCTCTTAAACTTCTACTCTATGGTAATCCGAACCTTTCAAATGACTTAAACACAAGGGTATTTGAATCAGTACACAAATACATATTAAAGACAAAACGTTTTAGTTCTATCTAATTTGAACAATATGTTAGCAGTTTCATTAATATGAAAGATGCTGTTCCACCTTAGAGCCTGCCTCAAGGCCATATAGGGTCTCCCTCTCCCATCCTCCTATTTACATATGTTTTCTTTGCTTTTTCTCATGATTTTGCACATTTTTCTTCTTTTTTCTCTTGATAATGTACATTTCACCAATTATACAGCTCTGCCAATTACTTGCAACTAAATTGAAATATTGCTTAGTATGTACAACACCTCATGAATAGTCTGCGATCAATTATCTCTATACTTTCACTTAATGGCTATAATGGGAGTTAACTGGCTTCTCATGAATTTACTAACAAACCTATACTATAATTGGCAGAGCTGAACCTGCTTGCTTCCAGAGAGTTGAATTACCTTGTTAAATCTGCCTACGTTTCACAATATGTAGCATCTAGGAGAAGAACTATATAAGTAGTATTACTTTCGTTCTAATCCTATACATTGTATTTACAGATGATGTATAATTGTACAATTATCTTTCTGAAATAAAATATGTTTAAACTAAATAAGAGTGTGTAGCTGAAATTATTTTTTGAATTCTCAACCAACACATGTGTTGTGGCTACTCAAAAGATCCATCTCAATGAGATCCAAAGCACATGTTTAAACTGATGGATAAGAAAATACTTGCAATTTTAAGCTGAAAATTTGGCTTAACAGGCCCTATGTATAATATGATAGCAGAGGTTTCTAAATTGCCAGAACACTATAGTAAGTATGACCAGGAAATGCCACAATCACAGACCATAGACAAATCCATGGCACAGTGATGAATTAAGAATTGGAACATACAGTAGAACCTGTCTTAAGGGACTACTCAAAAATTGACAAAACAAAGATTTTAATGACAAATGATAGCTTAATGAAGGTTGAAAGTATTGCAGATTCTCTCATTGGAGAATTCTGCAATATAAGCGATAATCTGTCTTTAAAACAGGAGCACAGTGGGTCAGTGGTAGAGTGCCTGATTGAGTCTGAGAGGTCGCGGGTAGGAGCCTCACCAGTGTCACAGCATTGTTCCCTTGAACAAGAACCATTAATCCTTGCTCAGTACTGGCTCAACACGGGAAGACCTGTCCTGACATAACTGAAAAATTATTGACTGGGACATTAAGAATGAAATAAAACAAAATCAAAAGTCTTTACAACATTGTTTAGTCTTCTTTAGAGTGACAGCTCAATTAAGACAGGTTTTACTGTAAACGAAGCAAGAACTTAAATGCAACTGACAAGTATGAAAAAGTAAGTGAGTATGACCAGGCAATTTAAAGGTATTTTTCCGGACCGAACCAGCCCAGAAAAGCCTATAAAGTCATGTCATATGTCAACTGGAAGCAAGAAAGTTTCATAACCTATTTTGATTTGGTATTACAGGTGGCCATCTAGAAGCCAATGAAACAGTAAGTAAAATTAATAAACCAACAGCATATTGGAAAAAAACGGGCCCTTTTACCATGCTCAACTCAGCTGAGCATGAAATTTATCCTACTCAAAAATGTAAAAATCCCAACATTGTTGGCATTATAACATTTATTAGCATGATAAATACAACATCTGAGAGACTTAAAGCAGGAAACTTCGTCATATGTCGGTATCTTTATTTTAAGAGCAGTTGGAATTTCATGCGCAGTTGGTGAGCATGGAAAAAGTTGTAAAACCTCGGTACCTGTTTTTATTGTGTACAAATAATAAAGGTACAGATTAACCTGTGCTGTCTGGCCTAGCTGGACTTGAGGTTATAAAGATTTTCATGCTCACCACTACTGAGCATGATGGGATGTTTGCGAGATATTTTGCTGAACCCATGTTTTTATAGGCTTGGGCAATGTTGCAGAGCAAATAATTTTCGTCAAGATATCCTGCACTAAGCTTTAATTAACAGTTATTTTGGCATGTGTGACCTTTTTATGCCATGATGCCAGAAAGCCCAAGTTTAAAGGTTATAAAATTCTTTACATGCTCAACTCCACAGAGCCAAGAGCATGCGATTTGACTGCTCTTACAAAACTTAAACTCTGAATCTTGACTATAAGAATCCATCATGAGTGTGAGGGTAGGATAGAAAAATCCGTCCCGAGGATTGCGGTTTGGCATTTCAAGGCTTGCCGAGTGATGACAAACCCTGATCCCAAGGGACCGATTTTTCTTTCCTACCCTCACAGGAATAATGGATTCTTTTTCTTGCTCACCATTGTTTTTATTTATTTTTTATTTATTTTAAAATCAGCTACCAGAAGTCCCTGAATATGCTAAGATGCAACTTCACATGATGACGTTACTTGACGTCCTGGGTAAGATATCATGGGTAATATAAGATTTTCTATCCCAGGATAAAATCTCAGATATCCTAAACCGATGTGCAAGAAAAACCTTAGTATCTTCAGGGTTTTTGGCCAAGTTAAACCAAAACCAGCCTGCTGAGCTACCAAGACCAGCAAGAATACTGATTCAGAAATGTTGTGTGTATTGCAAACACTTAAATTTGGAAGGAATTTCTTTTGAGTGCTATTGGCGATGACAACAAAATTCACCAAAAATTGAAGCCGAGATTCGAATGCAGGTATTGTAATAAGCAATGAATGGATACACATGATTAGTATGTTGGTATCTGGTTGGTCAAAAATCAGCTTTTGAATGGTGAAGTATGTTTCTCTGTAGAGGAAACTACCCCTTTAAAGGGGCTACTATTTAAGGAAAGAATATGCTCCCCATAGGGAGCATAATTATTCTTTCCTTTATAAGTAGCCCTATGAGAATAGATTAAACAGTAAACCCTCTTATAACGACTGTGTTTGTTCCAAGCTATCTTTGACGTTAAAGTGAGTTTGCTGTTATAACGAAATGCCGACCAGTACCAGGTTTCCACATCATAATCATTTGGTGAAAGAAAATAGTATACAAATGAATTTAAAGGCTATTATACCAAATGTATACATCAGTTCAATTTCATATTGTATCAAAATTCACACAGCTTCCCTCTTATCAAATGTGACAGATACCTGTTCATGGAAAAGTCTTTGTCCGGATCACCAAATTGACTGACACATGGTAAAAATTCTGTTATAATGAATTTATTTTCAATAGAAAATGCATATCTTTTCCCAGAACTTGCTGTCGGTGTCGTTAAGTGAATATTCTTTTATAAAGAGTGACGTTATAAAGAGGTTTGACTGTAACATTAAATGAAATTAAATTGAGGGACTGCCAAAATTAAACAACTCCAATATGCCAGTCTTTTAAAATCACAAAATTTTGATGCTTCAAATATTAAGTCAAGGTTTACGGTTTAAAGTTTCTAGATAGTGAATAAGAAAGGTACTGATCAGACTGCATGGATGCACAGGCTGGTCTGCACCTTTATATCTTGATTTATAAGTTCTAGGAGATGATGCTTTGATAAGTCAGGGGTCTTTCATGCAAACCAAATAGCTATATGCCTTGATCCACATCTGAATTAAGGGTGAGGTTGGCGCAGTGAGACCGGTTTAAGCCCTTCAGTAAAATATTTTACTGACTTTCCAAGGCGGTACTTCTTTTGTGGATCTTTTATGTTTTTTCTGTCTTGTATTTGCTATGCCTTTGTGCGCGTCTGTTTATATGTGCCTTGTGGTCACCTGCTGGGATAGGGCTGACCTCTTGGCTCTCGTTTAAGATGTCTAACTGTTAGTTTGTCACTTTCCCATTGGTGTCCTGGGTCAGGTGTGGTACTTCATGTATCAATTCCTGATCTTTGCACCCTTACTTACTTTCTAACATCAAGACCCATATGATGAATGCTTGTTTCTTTTGAACAGGTCTTTAGTTAAGAGTGGGTAACAGAAAATTAGTTTTCTTATTTCTCTACCAAAACATGTTGTGGGTACTCAAAAGAACCGTCTCAATGAGACGGTTCTTTTGAGCACCCCAAACATATGCTAAAAGCTATGGGTAAGAAAATATTAACAATTTTATGCTGAAAATGTTTTATTTTTTTGTTAATCTAAACCTGTGTTTGAATGAATGATTTCAGCTTGCAGAAGCCGGACTCAGGGAGCTTGAGGAAGAAACAGGACTTCACCTTACAGTGGATATGTTTGAAGGAAATCAGGTCACACCTTTAGCAGCATGGGAGGTAGGTTATTGCCAAATTTGATTCTTTGTGGTTTAGTCCAAATAAAAAAAAAAAATAAGTGTGTAACAATGTTTCGGGTCATGGGTCTGAAAATTTCAGGTAGGGATGCCACACATAACCTTTTAAATCACTTTTTTCTGGACAAAAATATAATTTTATGCATTTTGAAAGGCATTTTGCCTTTCAAAATACATTTAAAAAAATTGCCAGAGAACCTAAAAAAATTCTAGGGTTCAACAGTAAATTTAGGTAGGATTGGGTTACCATAAACAAAGGTATTTTTTATTTGGCCTCATCAAAGGTATGCAATGATTTTCGTAATTCTTTAATGAATGCTAATTTGCTTTGAAATTACAATACAAACAAAACCAGGGGGCCAGTATCCATGGACTTATCTAAATTGTTGTTTGTAATGAAACTATATGCACATGCCCCAGTGCCCTAGATAAGCTTTTGGGTCAATTGGGTATTTACGCAACATGGTTATCCTCAATTGCGTACTTGCAAAAACAATTGCGTATTTTCATATTTTTTGACGCCACGTTTTTCTCTTCTGTGATAACATGTTTTCTTATTGCATGAAGCCATCGGGAATGTGCTTGCATATTTATTCAGTCCCATCATCTGTCTTTCTAAAGTATCAAACTAGCGGATTATATTGTACCTGAAGCAAATCTCATCCCCTTGTTGACATCGAGCGTGTACATTTTGCAAAAGCTTCACTTTCATCATAGTGTTTTTCAGCGAAATACTGGACTGGGAACCAATATTTTCATAAAACTGGAGTTATATTGAGTGCTTGCTGGTAAAAAAATCAATACCCGATTTTTTTATTTATATTCTTTTGTTTATTACACAAATGGAAACGAAATGGACCAAATGGTACGCAATGACATCGCATGTAATTGCATACCGATCGTTAGAATTGCTTATCTGTACGCACACATTTCATTTTAATTGCTTTTGTTTAGGATTTTAATTGCGTATTTACGCAAATACACTGCTTATCTAGGGTGCTGTGCCCAGTATCTATTTATAACATAAAGCAAACCCCTTCTGAAGATGCAGCCAATGTTTTTACTCCCATGTTTACTGGTTTACAGTTCGTTTGTCATATTTTCTGTAACTGTAATAATATGATATTTTTTGTTTGCTGGCCTTAGCAAAAGCACAGAACAGCCTCAATATGTATTCTAGATGTCTTATATACTGAGGGAAAAAAGTTTAGCAATTATTTATAATGGGGTTTCCCATATGCGATCCTTGAAGCATTAGATCTTTTTATTTGGCAGGTTCGCAAACATGTCAATTGCTTGAAAATAACTAATGGCTGCCCGCAAGTGGTCAAAAGAAACAAAATCAGACTTGATAGTGAGGATTTGATCTGCTGAGCATTTTGATTTCAAACTTTATTCAATTGAAAGGGAGGTAATTTGGATAATAAGATTTTCAACTTAATACTGTACGAAAAGGGTGAACATAACATTAAGTTTTAAACCGTTTTTCACTTTCTTACTTTTGGATCTAAACATTTGACAGAAAAATGAAACTTTTAGTCGGAAACTATTCGCTCTATTGCCAGATAAGCTGTTTTAGCAAGGGAGCATAAAATCAGACTTTACATTATGTGAAATTTCAACCTGTTTATGCCATCGTACTTGTGAACGTTTGTCAACATATATTTTGGACATTATGAAATTAAAAGTCCTATTTCTTCTAAACTGTAAATACCCAAAGTAGATTGCTAAACTTTTTTCCCTCAGTATATATACTAGTATGTGTTCCTGTGAGACAAAAATGGCCAATTAATGAGGCGATGCTGCTTTGACCCAACCAGTGTAAAGTAAGTAAGAGGGCAAAGATCAGGAATAGATACAATCAAGCACCACACCTGACCCAGGATACCAATGGGAATGTTACAACATTACAATTAGACATCACAAACGAGAGCCAAGAGGTCAGCCCTTTCCCAGCAGGTGACCACAAGGCATCAACAAACAGACGTGCATGAAAGCATAACAAAACAAGACAGAAATAACATAAATGATCCACAAAAGAAGCACCGCCTTGGAACGGTCAGTAAAAATATTTTACTGGAGAACTTAAACCGGTTTAACGGTGCACCAACCTCACCCTTAGTTCAGATGTGGATCAAGACACATACCGGTAGATGTTTGATTTGCATGAAAGACCCCTAACTTATCAAAGCATCATCTCCTAGAACTTATAAATCAAGATATAAAAAGGAGATAAAGCAAAGATAAGGACTCAAGACTCAACAGTAAATAAAACTGAATACCGGAGCAAAAGAAATCCAACAGGTAAACCCCGGTGGGCCTGACAACAGCCAAAGCATCAGGCCCCTACCATCTTATCAATCGATAAATTTTTAAGTCGGAACCGTCATAGAGTCTGAAGTCCGACCCACCGGCGTGCAATTAAAGAGGAAAGCCAAGCCTGATCAGACTACTATTTACACCCAGCAAGCATGTTTTAAAACAGCTCCAAGCTGAATTATCTTTTTATGGAGAAATGTTCTGCTTCTAAAATTGTGTGTGTTTTATACATGCAGCTATGGTTTTGATGAGATCCGTGAGCCTTTGCTGATCACCTTTGCAATGAATATCCAAAGTACCTCTGATTATTTGATAGTGTATCTGCTTCTCAAAACTTTCCTTTGCTTAAGATATCACTAAAGTAATAATATTTAACCATTAAAGCACCTGCAAAAATGCATCTGAAAATGTAATCTGCTCAAGTTGTCTGCTGTTATTATATTTGCTAACATTAATGACTAACATAACTGTAAAGGCAAACTGACTTAGGTCAGACTGTTCCTGCAGGAGCAGTCTGGTCCAGTGTTTTTCCTAGGATTTGAAAACTAGGAGGGATTTTTAATGAAAAGCCAGCATTGTATTGAAATTTTAATATTTTCTCTTCATTGTCTATATAAAAAAATATCCTCCCTCCTTTTTAAAATTAGGGGGACTCTTTCAACAATTGGGGGAGTCCCACTTCTCCCAGCCTAAAATAAACACTGCTTGCCTATGTCTACACTGTTTGACCAAGAAGCTCCTAAAACATTTCAGCAGGCAACAAAAGCAGATTACTTTTGTTTTGATAAGCACTTTAAGGGTTAAAAATATATAATTCTAGTCTTCTATATTATTAATGTGAAAAGTAGCCATTTTAGCTTGAAAATAAAATTGTACATTTACTGAAATAGGAACCTAAATGTAATATTGTAAAATAGGTACTATGGTAACACTGAACTTAAATATGAAGATTAACCCTTTACCCCATGTGCTATATTTAGACCATTGCATCATTTTCTAAAAATAATTCAAATTTTCAAATATTTTCCAAAAAAATTTTTTTTACATTTCAATAGTTTTGAAAGTATTATGGAAAATGGAACATTTTTAGCTCACCAGAGCCCAAGGCTCAGGGTGAGCTTATAGTATGGGACTCCAGCCGGCGTCCGTCCATCCGTGCCTGCATGTGTGCGTCCGTCCATGCATCCACACTTTCAAACATGAATATCTCTGAGACCAGCTGGCTGATCTTTATCAAATTTCATCTGGAGCATCATTGGGTGGGGGATTGACTGCATTAGGTTTTGAGCTAGATCGGATCAGAACATTGGTTTCCATGGCAACAGATAACTCCCATAGGGTTATAATGGGGAAAACCTTGTGACCACTCTAGCTCCTTCATTTTTGATTGGTTCTTCTTTATTCTTGCAGGTAACAAGGACAACCATAATGACTGGAATTGGTTTGAAATTCGGCAAGATTGGACCAGGGACTTATGATTTAGCAGCCCTTGAGCGTCTGGAAAAATCTCCATAGACTTATAATGGGAGAAATGTTGTGACCACTCTAGTACTTTCATTTTTGGATGGATCTTCTTCATTCTTGCAGATTACAAGACAAACCATAAAAGCTCGGATGGGTTTGAATTTAGGCAAGATTCCATCGCTGACTTCGGAGTTAGCTGCCCTTGAGCTTCAGAAAAAGTTATGAATAATGTTGTGACCACTCTAGCTCCTTCATTTTTGACTGGATCTTCTTCATTCTTGGAGGCAACAAGAAAAACCCATAATATCTCGAATGGGTTCAAAAATTCGGCAAGATTGGACCAGGGACTTATGAGTTACTTGAGGGTCTGGAAAATTCCCCATAGACTTATAATGGGAGAAATGTTGTGACCACTCTAGTACCTTCATTTTTCAATGGATCTTCTTCATTCTTTTAGACAACAAGACCAACCATAAAAGCTCGAATGAGTTTGAATTTCGGCAAGATTCCATAACTGACTTCGGAGTTAGCTGCTCGAGCGTCAGAAAAAGTAATGAATAACATTGTTACCACTCTAGCTCCTTCATTTTTGATTGGATCTTCTTCATTCTTGCAGGCAACAAGTAAACCCGTAATATCTCAGATTGGTTCGAAATTCAGCAGGATCTGACCAGGGACTTATAAATTACCTGCTCTTGAGCGTTCGGAAAAATCCCCATAGACTTATAATGGAAGAAATGTTGTGACCACTCTAGTGCTTCCAATTTTAAATGGATCTTCTTCATTCTTGCTTACAATAAGGACAGCTATTAAAGATTGGATGAGTTTGAATTTCATTTAAGATCCCATCACCTATTATGGAGTTAGCTCCCCTTGAGCATCTAAAAAAATGATGGATAATGTTGTGACCGCTCTAGCGTCTACATTTTTGATTGGAACTTCTTCACTCTCTCATTTAACATGGACAAACATAAAAGCTTGGATGAGTTTGAAATTCTGCAGGATCCGACTAAGGACTTATGAGTTAGCTGCCCTTGAGCATCTGGAAAAATCCCCATAGACTTATAATGGGAGAAATGTTGTGACCAGTCTAGTGCTTTCAATTTTTAATGGATCTTCTTTATTCTTGCAGGTAAGAAGGACAACTATAAAAGCTTGGATGAGTATGAATTTCGTCAAGATCACTTCACCTATTATGGAGTTAGCTCCCCTTGATCCTCTTAAAAATTAATGGATAATGTTGTGACCACTCTACTAGCGCCTTCATTTTTGATTGGATCTTCTTCATTCTCTCAGGTAACAAGGATAACCATATAAACTTGGATGATTTTGAGCTTTAAGTAGAACTAACCTCAGACTGTTGAGTTAACTGCCCTTGAGTGTTATAAAAAATTCTGCATGGACTTACAATGGGAGATCTTTTGTGACCACTCTAGCATCCTCATTTTTGAATGGATCTGCCTCAGTCTTGCAGGTAACAATGACACTCATAAAAGCTTCAATGAGTTAGATTATCCACCCCACCAGACCACCAATTACAGAGTTAGCTGCACTCGAGCGTCTAAAATATAGCTGTATAATGTTGTGACCACTCTAGCGCCTTCCTTTTTCGTTTGATTTTTTTCATCATCGTAGGTTATCAGGACATACATTAAAGATTGGATTGGTCAGATCCCATCACTGACTACAGAGTTAGCTGTCCTTGAGCATCTGAAAATACACTTTCACCATTTTTATTCAGATCTTTTTAATACTTGCAGATAAAAAGGAGCGCAGTGGCTCAGTGGTAGAGTGCTTGACTCGAGACCCAGGGGCTGCGGGTTCGAGCCTCACTGCCTTGTGGTCCTTGAGCAAGACACATTTATTTTTGCTTAGTACTGGTTCAACCCAGGAAGACCAGTCACTGTTTAACTGAAAGATTGTTGATGGGACGTAAAGAATCAAATCAAACAAAACTTGCAGATAACCAGGACTGGCATAATATCTCATGTTTTTAATTAGTTCCTAGTCACTGTTTCAAGTTCAGAGTTACCTGCCTTTGAGCATCATCAATTATGGTATCACCAAACGTTATGCTGGCTCCTAGGTGAGCGATAGTTGCCCATTGGGCTACTTGTTTCATAATATTTTAGAAAATCTTACATTTCAAAGGCATCCAAAGGCGCTTGTGTGGAGTAAAGGGTTAAAGCATTTGACCAATTTTGATTTTTTTTTTCAAATCATGAAGTAGCAAAACATTGTGGCTCCTATTACTCCTGTCAGCGGTCCTTTCATGACCTGCTTCATTTATTTCAGTCTGTGTATCCACCAAAGCTTAGCCTGGGACACCCAAAAAGACACCATGCTGTTGTATATCTACATGCAAAACTTCAAAAACATATAACCTCTGATTCATTGACTCCAAAGGTGAAAATTGATCCGGGAGAAGTTGGTGCATGTGCTTGGTTTGACATCGAGAAGGTCAAGGCCATTGTTTCTGTTACTGAAGGTCAGGGTCAAGGCTTACAACAAAATTTGGAAAAATACATTGATCAGAAAATAAGGTAATTGATGTTAATGGTAATTTAAATGCTCTAAAATATCAAACATTTTTACTTTTTCTGTTCTCAACAAAATGTTTATTATCATAGCTCTAATTCACCAGATGCTTAACAGAATAGCAAACAAGGAAGAACCTGATCAGACTGTTTCTTCGGAAGCAGTCTGATCTGGGTCTGTGCTGTTTGTCTAGGTATTCTTAGAACATTTCCCATATCATAAACATCTTGTTTGTTTGGTTTGACTCTTTGCATGTCATTCAACAGCTTGTGTCAGTTCACCTAACCACACTTTTTCCTGGGCAAGCTTGACAAAGTGTTTAATAGTCAGGAAAAAAAATCAGAAAAATTAACAAGTACAGGCATTTTGTGAAGAAAAGGGTTTGACACCTTGATTAGGGGTAATTTGGTATGCTGAATCCAAAAACCAATGTTGGCAAGCTGAGAAATGACGTCTTAATGGCCTATTTGCATATTTTCAAAATGGCCACCAAAAATCATGGAATTAGACATATAACTGAAATATTTTATTTTTTGACAATGTTTTTGTATCCAAAATCATTTGTTTTATGTCCTAAGATCGTTTTACCATTAGAGTACATGGTTTTGGCGGCAATTTACATAATTATTTCAGGATATTACCGTATTCATGCTAATAGATGTCCATTTAGTCTATAAAATCATTGTATAAACTTGCCTTATTCAGTATCCTGCATTTTAAATTTTAGTTTTATTCATAGCACTATATTGGACTGTTTACCAGCTTTTCAAGTAATAAATTAGAAAGAAATTTTGATAATCAACAAGTTGTTTTGTTTTAAAATAAATATGTCATAATGTCCATGCCCAAATATATGGTACATTTAGTATCTATAAAAAGTAACAGCATGCTCATTCCTTAGTACCCTAGGGTCTAATTAGTCTAACCTTGCACGATCAGGAAAATTTTTAATGTGTGTCAAATTGTTTTGGGAGACCACCTAAATGGGGAAAATATTGCCCTAAAGAATAAACCTATTTGAGCTATGTTAAATTGCATGGTTTCCATGGCAACGCATAATGCGCTTCTTAAGAATGGGGATGTCCCTACAAAAGTACTCATATCTCAGCAGCAACTCATCCGAAACTTTTAAACTTGGTACCAACTGAATATTAAGACATTGGACATTCATTCAGTGTTCAGATATGCATATTATCAAATTTGCATATTCATGAATATTAATGAAAATATCAGAAATTAGAGAAAAATCGTGAAAATTAAGGGGGTGTATATGCAAATTTATCCACATCTCAGCTGCTTACAATTCTATACTACAAGCCTTGGTACCAATTTAATGCTAATACATATCATGTTTACCTTAATGGACCAATATGCAAATCATCTAAAAATTGTATTTATGAATATTAATTAAATATTAGAAATGAGAATAAATTAGAGAACAATTAATAAAATGTACATGCAAAATTACTCATAACTTAGCTGCTATATATCCTAGATTTCATAGTATACCCACTTACTTTCTAAACATGTTCCCACATTAAAGTCCAGAAAAAGTTCTATAATAGTGTTGTTTGATATGCAAATTATTTAATTTGTTTATTAATGAGTATTTGTTCGAAGATTGATTCATTTGCAATTTTCTTTAGTTTTCTATAGTCTTCATCAATATTCATGAATATGTTTGTTAATTGATTGTATATCTGACCATTGAAATAAAATACTATGTTCAGCCTTAATTTGATACTAAGATTAATTGTCTAGAACAATTTTAAGATGAGATAGGAGTAATTTTAGAAGTAGACCCCCCTAATTTTTCTACGTTTTTTTCTCTCATTTCTAATGTTTAAATTAATATTAATGAATCTAAAAAATGGAGAATTTCACATTATGGCTATTGAGTAAAGTAAAATGTCTTAGCTTTAAGTCGGTACCAAGTGTGGTAGTCTAGGAATATTAGCAGCTACGATATGAGTAATTTTGTAGGTACACCCCCTTAATTTTATTACCATTTTCCTCTTCTTTCTAACATTTAAATTAATATTCAAGAATATAATCATTAAATGATTAGCATATCCGATCATGGCATAAAATGTGCTATGTCTTTGCGTTTTTTTGCTACCAAGCTTGTTAGTCTATGACACTCAGCAGATGAGATATTGGTGGTTTTGTAGATATACCCATTTTAATTTTTCTGCATTTTTTCTTTCTTTGTTTAATGTTTTCATAAATATTGACAAATATGTAAATAAGATTTGCATAATAGACTATTGTATTAAAGTACTATGACTCACAGTGATTCATTTACAATTTTTGGCTTATGGGTCCTGGGACTCGCTGTTTACAATATCACTGAGTCCCAACTGTAAACTTATGAGTCCAAAACACTATTTTCAATGACAAGTCTGCAATACTATTGCATCCTGGGACTTGCCGGGACTCGCTGAAATAAAAACTTATGCGCAAAAGATGCAGATTGCGCAGGTAACAAAATCACTGGACTCACCTTTCATTTGGTACCAATGTTGGAAGTTTAGAATAGTTAGCAGCTGGCATATGGGTTATGTTGTACGTACACCCGTTAAAATTTTCTAACATTTTTCTCTTATTTCTAATATTTTCATTAATATTCATGAATATGCAAATTAGATAATGTGTAGATCATACTATTGGGTTAAAGTGTAATGTTTCAACTTTAATTTGGTAACAAGTTTGGTAGTCTAGAAAAGTTAGCAGCTGACATTTAGTTAATATTGTACACACGCTCCTTATTTTTTTCTACCATTTTTCTCTTATTTCTCATGTTTTCATAAATATTCATGGCTATTCAAATTAGATTATTTGCATTTCGAACCATTGGATAAAAGTACTTTGTCTAGGCTTTGATTTGGTACCCAGTTTGATAGTCTATGATAACTAGCAAATGACATATGGGTAATGTGTATAGGTACAGCTCCTTATTTTTTCTACGAATTTTCTTTTATCTTTATTTCTTATTAATACTCATGAATATGCAAAAGCGAAAATTTGCATATTAGCATATTGAATAAAAACTATGTCTGGGCCTCTATTCGGTACCAGAGTCGGTAGTCTAGGATGAGTTGTTGCTTTGATACGAATCATTTTGTAGGTACACCCACTTTCTTTAGAATCATATTGTGTATTTTCACATTATGGGGGAAGGGTAAATTGTTCTAGCCAGTTTTTTTCTTTGCTATTTAGCGACCATTTTGTTTCACCAGTAACTGACAGCTTGTTTTCCTTGAATTAGTGGAAGAGAGAGTAAATCTATGAAAGTATGTGCAGCACGCAAGTGTCAATCTTGGGTCT
Source organism: Loripinus fragilis (assembly GCA_964019695.1). Classification (NCBI taxonomy): domain Eukaryota; kingdom Metazoa; phylum Mollusca; class Bivalvia; order Lucinida; family Lucinidae; genus Loripinus; species Loripinus fragilis. Next base: position 69,687,114 of record OZ026522.1, on the reverse strand, counting down.
GCTTGCAAATGACCCAGCTACAGCGCCCGATGGGTTGCCATGGACACCATGCAATTTTATTTAATCGAAATAGGTTTATTTTCGGAGAATATAAGAATTTTTGGTATTTAGTGGTCCAACTGAACAATTTCACATCCATGAAAAATTGTCCTTTGGTGCAACTTAAGTCGAATAAGCCCCCTCCCCCCTCCCGAGGTGTGTGTGTTGGAGGGAGGAATAGTTATTCCATGATTTACCTCTATTTTTACTTTCATACTCATGGATATGGAAATGATATAATTTTATTATATGACTATTGGATGAAAGGACTTGTCAAATTGTATCACTGATGATATATTAGCATGAAACAAGGACAGTTTGGGGGCAGAATTCAGTTTATATTTGCTTTTTTATAATTTTCCCTTATTTTCTGAAATTTTCATCAGTATTGATGAATATGCAAATTAGATAACTAATCTGCATAACAGACAATTCTATCAGATGAAAGTACTATATCTAAGCTATAATTTGCTAACAAGTTTAATAGTGTAGGGTGAATTGCTGATGAGATACGAGTCATTTTATAGGTGCAGGCTCACTTTCTTTAAAATCGCATCAACCCCCTCCCCTAGCCGAACCTTACAGAATTTTGCTTAAATCGCTATATTTTCCTGCAAACAATAGTGATATCATTGTGATGCATTTTTTAAGTTCTCATTTTAATGAATTTATTTTTGACATATTTGGGCCAGATAATATGCATGGACTATCATGAAAAAACCTTAACTAGGTCGAAAGCAAGATTTTTGCTCAAATTGTCTCCCCTGATTACCTCTTGGTCATATTTTTAATTCTAAATGCATAAATTGATGTCAGTGAAGATCCCCAATCATGAGAAGATGCTTTTGGATTGATTTGTACCAGTTTGGTATCCATAACCTGTTACTCTACAGATTTTTATGGATTTTTCTTCAATTTTGGGGCCATCTTGGAAATATGTAAATTAGATAGTGAAGACGCCATTTTTCAGCTTGCCAACATTGGTTTTTGGATTCAGCATACCAAAATACCCCTAATAGACATCTCAAAACCTTTTCTTCACAAAATGCATGTACCTTCTTAAATAAGTGTCTTTTTCTGATTTTTTTCCTGACTATAACCAGTGTTTTGTACAAATACTTTCACTTGTAACTGACAACAACCATTTTTGAATCAGTGAAAGGAGGAGAATTTCCATAGAAATCATGTATTTAGGCTGTGTCTACCTAATAGATGCACTATGTGCAAAACTTTTTCAAGTGTCATACTATGTAAGAAAGAGGGCAAAGAACAGGAATCAATACAATCAAGAACCACACCTGACCCAAGATACCAATGGGAAAGTGACAACTTCACAATATGTTTGAAAATGATGTTGACCCAAACCAGCTGCATCTGATCAGGCGGGATCCACTTGATGAATCCATATTAATTTTGCACTACTGTTTGGTAATGATGGGTAAGAAAATATTTATAATCTAACGCTCAAAATATTTGTTCATCTTGATGCATGGCAAAATTTATGCACTAAATAAAAATGGCACTTCTCAGTCTTTGTGGCTGCGCTTCATCTTTTAACATAGACAAGCAGAGTGTCTCATGCATGGATCCAGAGGGGGAGACAGGGGGTCTGGACCTACCCCCCCCCCTCCTCCTCCTCTGAAAAATCACAAAAAGTATGGTTTCTCAGCAATACTGGTCTGGATCCCCTGAAAAATCACAAAGCTACCAAGCCAGTTTTCAATGGTTGGCCATCATCCATATAAATGGCGTTTTGCTGGCGGGTCGATAAGGGCCTGCTTTTTGTGATATTTGGATCCTCTCCCTCATAAAAAAAACAACAACAACATTGCCAGAGTGCGACCCCTGCTGACAAAACTTTCTGAATCCATGCATGTGTCTCATTACTCATTATGCAGCACTCATTGTGTTCATTTAAAACAATTAAATGTTTTTAGAAATGTGCAGTTACAGAATTTTTCCTGCATAAAATTGTAAATATTTTCTTACCCATCAATTAACACATGTTTTGGGTGGTTCTTTTGAGTACCATAAACATATGAGGCTTATATAGGGGGCTACCAAATATCCCATATCCCTTGAAGCTAACAGGCAAGTATCCCTTATAAACTGGCAAATATCCCAATAGTTAATTTTCAAAAATATTCAATATCCCTGAAAGTAACGTATAAATTGACCAAAGTATTCCATATCCCTGGAAGTAAAATGGATAGTATCCTAAATCCCTGTAAGTAAAATGGCAAATATCCTGTATCCCTAAAACCCCTATACAAGCCTCACATATTAAGAAATAAGAAGAGTAATTTTTGATTATGCACTGGTTAAGAAAAATAGTTTTTAATCATGCACTTATCAGGTGGTTTGTTAGAGTCAAATTTAAGCATGCATGGAATAGCTGCATAACTCCCAGGAAGATTACTAAAACTCTGTTTATTACATTGCAGTGCTTTGGTCCTGACAGACAAGAAAGAACAAGTTCAGAGTGATCTCCCTTTTAGTGATCTTCTTAAAGCATCTGGAGATATAAAAGATCAAAAAGGAAGGGTCAGCACAGGAACTAAATTTGCACTTGAGGAGTGGCTAAGTGCAACAGCTGATCTTAGTTGATAGCTTATTAGTATACATTTAGGCCAGAATTATTTTATTTCTTGATTTACGAACCCTCCTACTGTAATTTTCAAGAAAGTAGAAAAAAAACATTAATTTGTAAAAAAAAAATTTTTACTTTTTACTTTATCTGCCGAATCTAAATATTATTTGTTTTGTTGAAAAAAAAATATATAATTTTGAGGTTCTGTTTGTGTATTTTTGAGAGTGACACCGTTAAAAGTGATTGTCCTATGCAGGAAAATTATGTAAGATTTAATACAGACTGAGATTGTTTGTTTACTTTACTAGTTTAATTGTTTGTTCTGGAGATATTAAAAAAAAGCTCTGAAAATGAAAAAAAGCTCTGAAAATGACCACTCAACTGGTCATTTTCAGAGCTTATTTTCTTTTTTTTCTGTTCCCCGACCCTAAATCTGAAAAAAATTCCCATAAATTAACTAATAAAAAGAATCTGGCCTTATTATAAATGTAATTTAATGCAATAGACAGAAAAGAGCTACATTGTCACTCTAATGAATAATAGCATCTTAACAGTACAGTAGATGGGCTAAAATTTAAAGCTCTAGTTGCCTAAAAAAAGCCTATAAAACAGAGCAGACCCAGATCAGGCTGCTTCTGAAGAAGCAGCCTGATCAGGGGCTTTCTCTGTTTGCTAATTGGACATGCATTTTGTTAATTCAACCCTGATAACTAACATTTTATTTAGGAAATGAAAGAGAAAAGTGTTTGAAATTTGAGAGCACTTACCGTACTTGTACATGGGGCTATCCCACAGGTGTTATTTATAAAATAAACTTCTTATATGTACCACTCCTTGCATGACAATTTTAGTAAATTTGGGATATATTTGACATTATACCACCCTTACCAACTCTAGCACAAAATATCTCATGATTCGCAAGGTCTTCACTGATGTAGGTGGTATAAAATAGCTATACCATGTTTGTCCACCTGTACGTAAGATAATCCACTTGCTAAAGCTTGTGGATTGTCTACACCTACAGGCGAACAACCTATGAGGGTCTGGATGGGGTATAATGATTAGTGAGTAATTGCCCTTTTTATAATGAATAGCGAATAATGAGCAAAAAAAATAATGAATAGTTAATAATGAGGGCCTAATAATTAATGAATAATCCTATTTTTTTAATGAATTGAAGAAAAAATTAATGAATAGAGAATAATCAGATTTCTTTGCCATCTTTCTTGCTTTTAATGAATAATTGGTCTTATTTTGATGAATCACCGAAAATTTTAATGAGATGAATAATGGGCTAAATTTTTAATGAATAGTGAATACCAGACCCCCCCATCCAGACCCTCACCTATGGTATAACTATTACGTGTATTAACCTTAGCTGTGGAAGTAGCCCAAATGTTGGCCTTTATTGCATGAGTTATTCATGAAATTAAGTGAAATAGCTATATTCTGCAGTTAAATAGCCTGCTCTTCCGCACCAAGTAGCAGGTAAAATCATGGGCTGCATCCAGGCACTTGTGAAAACCACTGAATAGATTCAGAATTATAAGGTAGTTGTATCGATGAACTATTTAACGCAATAATGCCTTATGGCATTTCCAGCTTGTATCCATTGAACAAATCCATTTCAATTTTAAGGGTTAATGGGTGGTATAATTTACAATTTCATTCAAATTCTAAAGGTACATTTGGTTGTCACATGGTGAAGAACCTGATCAGACACCACATTAAGCTATGTCTGATTTGATTTGACACTGTTTACCCAATACCAATGATCCATAAAATGGACACCAGTCTTACGTGAGTTGATATTTCTCTATCAAAATATAGGGAGTGCAGTGGCTCAGTGATAGAGTGCTTGACTTGAGACGGAGAGGCCGTGGGTTCAGGCCTCACCCGCGTCACTGCCTTGTGGTCCTTGAGCAAGACACATTTATCCTAGCTTAGTACTGGTACAACCCAGGAAGACCCGTGACCCGTCCCTATTTAACTGAAAGATTGTTGATGTGACGTAAAGAGACAAACAAATCTATCAAAATATGTGTTTTGGATGCTTTTAAGAACCATCTCATTGGGATGTTTCTTTAACCATTTCTTTCATAAATATTCATGCTAAGCTCCACCTACTATGAATAATGATATAAATAAACTTTCATGTTTGTACAAAGAACAAAGAAATTACTTGTCAGGCTCACTAATGTAGGATCATATATATCTCAATAAACAGAGTTAATCCTGATCAGGCAGCTCTTACAAGAGCTGCCTGATCTGGGTCTGCTCTGTTTGCAAAAGTGTTAAAAGGCGTCTCTATGAGGTAAAGTGTTAAAGCATTAATAACACATGCTTTGATTGGAAGTACTGAATAAAACATGCTTTGGGTTATATATGGGCTGCAATGCGACAAAACTGGTCTTTGGAGTTTCTGACAATGTGAGACTATGTCAAGTCTGCTCATGTACAGAGACTAGCTAGAAAATTTGAATTTTTCTCTTAGTAAGTTTAGATATTATACTTTCCAATAAGGGGGTAACAAAGGTGCTGATCGGACTGCCTGGACGTGTAGGCTGGTCTATTTTTTGCAAACCCCAAAGACAGGTTTTCTTGGATTGAGGCCCATATTTTCTATTAACTAAATCCCTGGACATTCTATTAATTGTAAGTAAAATTTATTGGATGGGGGACTTGGAATGAGATACAACTGTAAGTAAAACCTGAAATGCTTTACATAAACTTTGCTCTTGAACCAAGCTGGTTCAAGAGCAAAGGTAACCCTTTACCCCAATGAGATGCCTTGTAAGAGCTGCCTGATCAGGATCTACTCTATTTGCTTATGGAAAAAATGATAAGATATGATCATACTATAGTGGACCTGATGTTTTTTGTACAAATGTGAAGTTTATTTTAATGATTATTCATAGTGGAGGGATCTTAGCATGAATGTTCATGAAGGAAAGGGCTAATAAAATAAAAGCTGTTCATTATAAATGGTACAAAAATGAAAAGCTTTTTTTTAATATTTTTGTTCTTTTTTATTATTTATTTTACTGTAAATGGTACTATTAAAGAATTGTTTCATATTGTCTTTTCTAATCTTTGTTAATATGACCTTTGCCCATTTCAATCACTTTTTTCACAGCTGGTGTTGCACTTGTTATGCATTTTAAGCATACAACTATATATGAGCCATGGCATGAGATTTCCAACAATGTGGTATGTGCGACAGCAAAGCCTCAGATCAGCCTGCGCATATGTGCAGTCTGATCAGAGCCTTTTGCTAGTAGCTTTAGTAGCTTGCATATTTAATGAGTGTTTAGCTACTTACTGAATAATATTAGGAGATTCTAAGCTTAAAAGGAGGCTGAACAGGCTCGTCCGAGTCTACACTAGTCAAAATACCACATTGTTGGAAATCACATGTCATGGCTTAATTATTTCTTGATATCCTACAAAGCAAATGGTTGTATGGAGAACATTTTATGTGTAAACAAATAGAACAAGAAATGTCACAGTAATGTGACGAATGCCCCCAAAAGGGAATTGTCTAGCAGAAGACGCATTTGAGGAAAGTTAGCTGTAATATAGGAGATAAGCTCCAGACACGAAAAACCTAGAAATGAGGCCAGAAGTCAATGTCGAGGTCAAAGTGACCCAAAATGCTATGCACCACTCCGCCATCGGCAGAGGAATCAAAACACCAAATCTGGGATTCCTATATCAAATAATATAGGAGATATGCTCCAGACACGATTATTCTAGAAACCAGGTCATAGGTCAAGATCACAGTGACCTAAAATGGTATGTGACACATCAGTATCCAAAGATGTATCCATACAGCAAATTTTGGATTCCTCCCTCAAATAATATATGAGATATGCTCCGTATAAGATTATTGTAGAAATTAGGTCAAGGTCACAAAACAGATGCATGACACTCTGCCATCCCAAGATGCAACCACACACCAAATTTGGGATTCCTAGCTCAAATAATATAGAAAAAAATGCTCCAAACATTATTTTCTAAAAACTAGGACAATCCGCCATCCCAAGATGCATTCACACACCAAATTTGGGATTCCCATCTCAAACAATATAAAGATGTGTTCTGGACACAAATATTTTACAAACTAGGTCAGAGGTCAAGGTCAAAGTGACCCGAAAATGGTACGTGACACTCTATCATTCAAAGATGCATCCACACACCAAATTTGGGATTTCTATCTCAAATAATACAAGAGATATACTCCGGACACAAAAAATCTTAAAACTAGATCAGAGGTCAAAGTCACAGTGACCCGAAAATGGTATGTGAGACTCCATCATCCCAAAATGCATATACACACCAAATTTGGAATTCCTACCTCAAAGAATATAAGAGATATTCTCAGGAAACAATAATTCTTAAAACCAGGTCAAGGTCACAGTGACCCGAAAATGGTATGTGAGACTGTCATCCCAAGATGCATAAACACACCAAATTTGGAATTCCCGCCTCAAAGAATATAAAAGATATTCATTGGAAACAATAATTCTTAAAACCAGGTCAAAGTTCAAGGTCACAGTGACCCAAAAATGGTATGTGGCACTCTGTCATCCCAAGATGCATTTACACACCAAATTTGAAATTCCCATCTGAAAGAATATAGGAGATATGCACCAGGCTATGCAGTTACTAGAAACTAGGTCAGAGGCAAAGTTCAAGGCCACAGTAACCCAACTATGGTATGCGACACTTTGTCATCCCTAGATGCATCTACACACCAAATTTGAGATTCCTACCTCAAATAACATAAGAGATATGCTCCGGACATGATTACTCTAAAAACTAGGTCAGGTCAAGGTCTCAATGACCCGAAAATGGTATGTGTTACTCCGCCATCCCAAGATGCATCCATGCACCAAATTTGGAATTCCTACCTCAAAGAATATAAGAGATATGATCCGGACACAAAAATTCTTAAACAAGGTCAGAGGTCAAGGCCATAGTGACCGGAAAATGGTATGTGACACTACGTCATCCCAAGATGCGTTTCCACACTTAATTTGGAATTCCTATCTCAAAGAATACAGGTGATATGCACCAGACTCAATGCAGTTTCTAGAAAGTTGGTCAGAGGTCAAGTTCAGTGTCACAGTGACCCAATTATGATACGCGACACTTCCCCATAGTTAGATTAAAATTTAACATGCTTCCTAATGCCAACATTATAGCAATAGTATCAGCTGGCGTTTACTGCTATTACTACTAGCACAACAGTAGCTAGCTAGTAGACTGTTATACTGCCAGAAGCACAGTAGCTACTGCTACTGACAACAGTACAACCTCACTATTCAGCAGTTGGGGTTGAATTTTCATTTCGTCTACGAAGATGTTAGCATACACACCCTGTCCAACCCTGCGGTCGACGAAACGGTCCTAACACCGGTAAAATGGTGTTGAAACACCGGATAAGTCCCGATTCGGATAAAAAAAAAATGATGGACGCGCAGACATCTGGTAAAAAAATACTATTTTCTTTGATGTTATATAAACGTTTGCAATAAAAGCATAAGTGCATTCGGTGGAGAATTGGCGTACCTTTACAACTGTATTTAAATGGTTTCGATTTAGGCACAAGTTCTCTCTTATGGTAGTTGGTCCCAGTATGTGTGGGAAAAGCTATTTTGTCAAGCAAATGCTGGAAGGGGACCATATAGAGTATGACGATCCACGGAAGCAACAGCGTATACATTAGTTTTATCGCCAATACCAAGACATGTTTAAAGATACGAGAAGAAATATGGCGAGAGACATTTACTTTTAGCAAGGTCTACCCGAATTCGAGCTCGATCTCAGTGATATTGATCCATGTTACAACAACATAGTTGTTCTGGACGAACTCATGGATATGGCCATGAACAGTCCAATTATTTCTAAACTATTCACCCAGGGGAGGCATAGAAACGCAAGCGCCATACTGCTGTTACAAAATGCATTTCTGAAAGGAAAGAAAAATACCAGTATCAGCCGTAATGCTCAGTATATGGCTCTTTTCAGATGTCCAGCTGACAAAAGGCAAATAGGAATCGTAACGAATGGAATTTTTGACAAGAGCAAACCAGCCTTTATGGAAATTTACAACAACATTACATCTAAGTAAGTAAGCGTGCAAAGATCAGGAATCGATGCAATCAATAACCACATCTGAGCCAAGATACCAATGGGAAAGTGACAAACTCACAGTTAGACACCACAAACGAGAGCCAAGAGGTCAGCCCTTTCCCAGCAGGTGACCCCAGGCACATGTTAACAGACACACACAAAGGCATAGCAAACACAAGACCAAAAAAACATAAAAGATCCACAAAAGAAGTACCACCTTGGAACGGTCAATAAAATATTTTACTGGAGGGCTTAAACTAGCTTCACGGCACTCACCTCCCCCTTAATTTAGATGTGGATCAAGACACATAGATATTTGGTTTGCATGGAAGACCCCTAACACATCAATGCATCATCTCCTAGAACATATAAATCAAGATATAACAAGGAGATAAAGCAAAGATAATGACTCAACAGTAACAAATAAGTAAATTAAACTGAATACCGGAGCAAATGAAATCCAACAGTTAAACCTTATTCCTATGTTATAGTGGACAACAAAGCCAATACACCATCTAGGATGCAAGTCATGACAGAGGTATTCAGAAACTGCATAACAAATAATATTACGGGGGTAGATAGTGCAATGTCTATCGAAAACAAGTGACAAAAGCTATTGATTTAACAGAAGACAGTGCGAGATGTTACAAAACTGACCTTTCCAAAATATTAAAACGAATGATCAAAAAGGTCCCATCATCATTCACCTGGACAAACACGGGTTGGCTACTGTCCAAGATAAATTTCGAGAAGCAGGGTGTGGTGGAAATCCTCCAGTTGGCTGGGTATTGTGGCGTGTATATTCTGTAAGCATTCCAGGCTACTACAAACCAGTGCTTATTAAAAAGTTGGACTCAGAAGAGACTAAATGTTATCAAGTAAATGATGGATGGTTGTTTGCCTTTTGTTCACAATATCGTACTCTTTTGTAAAATGATGGTATAGGAATAAGTACTGGAGGAGGCCCAGTCTACCAGAGGCTCCACACCAACTACTCTTAAAAGAAAGACCACCCCGTAAAGGTGATATGCCGAAAAAGGAGGGTCATTTATTATACGGCCTCATTGTGTAGAATATGATTCGCCCTATGTACAAAAGACCCATAAAGAATAATGGGTCATGTACGCTACCTTCCTAAGCCCCAAAGAAGAAGGACACCTTGCTCTAGGACATGCCGCTACCTTCTCATGGTCTAGGGCACTGACTCACCCTCCGAGGGGTTACAGAACACGTGACAGGGAGGTCTGGGGCATAACTGCGCCATCTTGGATCGGACGTCGTGACGTCATTGGCTCCAAAGGGGCCCCTATACTACTCGCCGCCCTCTTGAATAGGCTGTCAGAATTTCCTGCAACTCTTGTTTAGACTGAAACGCGTATTTTTACGTACACTTTGATCGTCAAGTAGTTGTAAAAACGACGTTACGCCATCTATTGTCAACGTTACAAAGCCGTATGTGTTAGATGACGCCATAAAAATCGAACTGGCGACCGGATGATGTCATGCCGGTCCGTGCCCAGTCCGTGCAATGATTTATCAACCAATAAATCACTGAGTTTAACCATTGGCTATATAGGCGAGATGTGTTAGAATTCCTAACTGAATATTTGTTCCCAGTACATTAACGAGTATGAGACGGTTCCTTGAAGTACCCACAAGCTTTATAAAATGGAAAATTATTCAAAAACTATGCTCACTGACCTTGATGCAAGTGTTCGAGCAGTCAGGCGGTTAGAATCATAGAGGTTTTACAGTGCGTAGCTTCTCTAATTGTGACAGATATACTGTAAAAAGGGTCACTTTATACCAAATTATATTGCAGCTGAACAGCCAATGATTTAATGTGTAACTTTTCAACTACCATGAAAACTGTTCTGTTCAATTGAACCGGAGAATGGCTATAACACAGGTAGAAATGTGTTAACATTTATCACTGGAGTAAAGTTGGCCTAAAATGTTTGAGTAGAAACGTAATTGTACACCTAAAGTTCAGCTGCCACCTCTTTTGGTGTTACATTGCACTTATTTTACAGTACATTGAGTTAAAACTGAATCGAAAGTTAGAAAGTGGATATGCACATGTCCCACAAATGTATTGGTTCAAATATTGACTATATTTATGAGGGTCTAGATGGGGTATAATGATTAGTGAATAATGGCACTTTTTTATAATGAATAGTGAATAATGAGCCAAAAAAATAATGAATAGTGAATAATGAGATCCTAAAAAATAATGAATAATCCTATTTTTTTAATGAATTGAAGAAAAAATTAATGAATAGTGAATAATCAGATTTCTTTGCCACCTTTCTTACCTATAATGAATAATTGGTCTTATTTTAATGAATAACCCAAAATTTTAATGAGATGAATAATGAGCTAAATTTTTAATGAATAGTGAATACCAGACCCCCCCATCCAGACCCTCATTTATTAACTTAAACATATCGATTTCCACACTTAATCTTCAATCTTTCAAATATATATTTTTGAACCTCTCTGTAGTGGTGTTTATACGAGCCATGCCATGAGAAAATCTATATCATTTCATACGATACGAACAAAAATGAGCGTATCCATGCAATCTGATCTTCATCTATAATAACTTAACATGCTACATACAAGGTTTCCGTAGCTGGACAGATCATTTCAAGCCTTACCGCGTTTCTTGCGTCGAGTTCCAATGTTATGTTAAGATTTTGTTTGAAGAACGTTAAATATCATTGAGTCATGCCAAGTAAAATCTGTTTATCCCCTAGTAGGCTGTAATCAGTATACGCATATGTGCAAACTGAGCATCGCCTTTATTGATCAATGTCCAGAGAATTAAATCGTTTTTCATGGTAAACCCACAGTTTTCATATTTCAAAGTTTTCCCCCGTTAGTGACAACTTTTGTTGTATGCGGATACCTAAAGCAAACAGTTTGGACCAAGATCAGGCCCAACAAAACTGTTTGACACTATGAGGGTATTCTTGACGGACTCTTTGTTGTTGAAAAGTTGCTTTGAAAAGCAGCAGAAGAAAAGGGTATACAAAATTACCCAGCATGCAAAGAGGGTAACTGATTGTAAACTTCAAAGACTGGATTTCCCTTGGCGAGGACCATGTAGTAAAACAATAATACACACAAAACTTACTTTGTTTAAGTTGGGCAGTTTTTACACCCATACACACTGGGTTAACGGGTATTTATTGACGGGCAATCCAGTTTCTGAAAAGTCCTGGTGAAGCGTAGTTTGATCCGGGTGTTTGCTTTCAAAATACAGGCTCCAAGGTTATAAAACTTTTTCATGCTCAGCTCAACTGAACACAAATTTTCAACTGCTCATAAAAACTAAAATACCGACAAATGAAGACGTTTCTTGCTTTAAGTCTCTCAGATGTTGTATTTATCCTGCTAATAAATGTTAAAATGCCAACAATTGTTGGCATTTTAACATTTACGAGCAGGATAAATTTCATGCTCAGCCTCGTTGAGCATGGAAAAAAGTTTTATAACTTCGGGGCAAGATCTCTTTTCTTTCGTAAAAAGTAGATCGCTGATCATGAAATATACTTCAACGAGTTTTCGCACATCCTTACACAAATTAATGAAATTGCTGTGGACATGTATATTCTCTGTGTGAGTGTACACGTGTAAAACAATGGAAAAATATTTACAAATGTGAATTATTATTTTTCGTAAAATGGATAAATCAAAAATTTGTGAACTCAGCTGGAGGAGAATGGCCGTGTGCTCTGAATGCAAAGCAGGTACGTTTGACAGACAGACAGACAGACAAAAACGTTTATTCTCTTAGTCTGCAACATTTGCAAACGATTCGGACACAGATCAAGCCCCACAACACAATACGTCGGACCTGGTGTGGGTCCAAATCGTTAGTCACTCTGTCGGTACTACTGAAAACATGCGCGGATCCAGAAAGTTTTTTCAGAGGGGGTCCCTTTTTTTTTTATTTTACTTGATGAGGGCGTCCAAATACAACTATAAGTGGGCCACATCGACCCGCCAGCGAAATGCCATTTATATGGCGTTTCGCTGGCGTGCCAATGGTGGCCAAAATTTGAATCCTGGCGTGGTAGCTTTCTTTGTGATTTTTCAGGATCTGAACCAGTATTGCTAAGAAACCCTATATTTTTGTGACTTTCCAGGGGGGGGGGGGGGGGCTCCGGACCCCCGGTCCTCCCTTCTGGATCCACACATGGAAAAAAATGTTTGAAAAAGTATAATCTTAAAAACCTCCACAGACGACAAAAAATCATGAAAAGTATAAGTTGGATTCCCAGCATGTACAGACAGCATTCGGACAAGCTTCTGGAAAGTGGTACTAAAGCCACGAAGGGGCGTAGTGCCTCATCGGTACTGCTCGTCCTTAGGGTGCACTGTGTTGTATCTTAGATTCACACTTTATTCTCACAGCACTTCCTGACATGTGACTTTAGGCTTCAACGTAAACATACAGAACTATATGTATGAAGTATTAAATGACCACAGATCTACAATTTGGTTTGAGCATTTCTGAGCGTAGTGGCTCGCACCGAATTTTCACATGTAACTATTTTTATTACGCACGTGCGTAACTGCGTAATGGGAGCTACGCAATTGTTCTGTGGCAGCTGAACTGCCATTAGTTGTGGTGTAGCCTTTCTTCTGCTTTGAAAACTAGAGATACCCACTGGCGTAGCTCCCATTACGCAGTATATGCATATGCGTAAGAAAAATAGTAACATTCAAGGGAGCTCACTTATGTGGTAAAAGTGATTTTCATACTCTTAAAGGAAAGAATTCGCTCCGTCCCATTTTGAAAAGGGACGTTATTGTAGAGAATCATTACTTGATACTGTAGTCTCCCTTTGATGTGCGTAACTTTTTTTACCATTGATACCATCGGGATATGGAGTTGCCCAATTTATATTAAATGGGGTTTGCCAGTGGAAATTAATAATGATGTATGTACAGCAAAACCTGTGTAAAACGGCCACTCAAAATCGACAAAACAAAGATCTTAATGACAAATGGTAGCTTAATGAAGGTCAAAAGTATTGCAGAATGCCCTCTTTGGAACATTCTGCAATACGTTTAAAGGGAGCATTCTGCAATACTTTTGACCTGCATTAAGCGATAACTGGTCTCGAAAAACAATCTTTGGTCTTCTTGAGAGTGGCTGTTTTACACAGGTTTTACTGTATTTCAGTCTCTGAAGATTGTTTTTCAGGAAACAGTGTAGACCATGTTGAAATGCCACCTTATTCATCTGGGTCTTCAATGTTTGCCAAAATACCTGTTTACCAAAGAGCTGTTCCAACATTTCGTATTATAATAATTAAAATTTTTCTTCAATCGTTAATCAATTCGCCGCCTGTGAAATGCAGAGCTCTACCTTAGTCCACCTAGTTCATGTTGAACCTAGATTTATCCTGTTTGGAAAACAGTGTAGATCCAGATCAGCTGACTTATGGGAGCATGCTTTTACCTTTTTCAGCTTTTCTCGTAAATGTAAGTTAATCCCAGGGGGTTTCTCTGATATTTTATACTTACGTAGGCTCGGACCATATTTTGGGGTTCAAAATTTTGAATTTCAATACTTTTGGGGGTTTTCAGAAAAATGAATATTTTTTTGGGTATGACGATTTTGCGGATATTTTCTTGGGGTCATCACAAGATTGGACTAGTTTTAGGTGTTATTTCTATGTATTTTAGGGTCCTTTTTTGAGGTAAATGTATAGAATGGGGATATTTTTGGAGTTGCAAAAATTCCAAATATTTTTGGGGGTGCTTGATATTCCTGATATTTTTTGGGGGGAGGGGTAAACGGTAGATGCTGGGTCCAAGCAACGTATGAAGAAAAAATGAGAGTACCCCTCCTAGGAAGCTAATACATGTAATTGAAATGCTGTATGCAGTGCACAGACTACTGTAAATTCGGAAATTTTCGCGAGAATTTTATTTTCGCGAGTAGCGTTAAAATACATATTTGCGACCCTCAAAGTTCGCGACTTAGGCATGATTTACATGTATCAGTAAACGACGGAGTGAATTTGCTTTTTCGCGAGGGTTTTATTTCCACGAAACTTCGCATATGCGAAGTTTCGCGAAAATAAAACCTCGCGAAAATTTCCGAATTTACAGTATCTAGCACAATGTTACTAGACTATTAAGAGCGATTCTCTGTAAATATGGAGCAAAGTTTTTCACGCATAGTCTCAGATTTCAACGAAACTTTCTGTATTTGTTTGTTTTCATCCAAAACCAAATCATTCATGCTTAATTCTTTAATTTTTACTTCCGTTGCCATGGTAACCAAATCCAAAGTTTTTGACCAAAAAGTGCCCAAAAATCACTGAAAATAGACATAAATTGCACAGTTGCAACTTCTAGAATAAGTAAGTCTTGAACTTGTGACCACTTGTACTCCATAGTATTGCTTTATGTTAAATCAAGGAGGGTCTGGTACTTAAATTTGGTATTTCTGTCTTGTAGCAATTGTATCAGAAAAGTGGGTGGGGTAACAAGGTACTCAAATTTGTCATTTTTCGACATTTTTGAACTAATTTTGTTGCAAGCCGCGGTTACCAGGAATTATGTACATGCTTTAGTAAGACAAACGTAGATATGATATGTAATGAATTGGAAAAAAATGTTTGGGAAGTTACCGTCTTCTTATCGTAACCATGGCAACTATGATGCCAACGTCTCAAAAAGCCAAAATAGACAAATGCAGCTTATAGGGCGTTTTACTATTGCAGAACATGAAGTCATCTGGCACAATCAACAATTAAATGTTGAAATAATGCTTATATTTTGCTTTTGTGACAAATTAGTGGTGCAAGGCCCTAAAGGGGACCAGATAATAGCCCTTTTAGAGGTCTACATAGGGAAAAAAAGCCTTTTTTAAAATAAAACATGAAAAACTCATGTATAAGAAGTGTAGAAATAACATTAAAATATGTATAAGTCATTGATCTTATAGCTAGCATTTTATAAAAAAAAATATAGGGTGTTGTACCAATATATGAAGTCCAAAAGGGTTTCAAAAGGGGGTAAATGAGGCGTCAAATTTTTTGACCAAATAGTGCCCGAAAATCTGAAAAATAGACATATATTGTGCTTATGCAACTTTTAGAATGAGAAACTTTTGACCTTGTGATTACTTGTACTTGGCAGTATTGCTCAATGTGAATACATGGAGTGTATGGTTTATAATTTTGGTAATTCTGTCATAAAGCAATGGTTGCAAAAGTGTGGGTGGGGTAACAATGTACATAAATATGGTAATTTTCGACATTTTTGAAACCATATGGTTGCAAGTCGGGGTTACTTGGTAAGGTTTGCACACTTTAGTAAGACCAAGCTATATAAGGTCTGTAATTAACTGAAAAAAAATTGAGGAAGTTACCACCTTCTTATCGTTACTATGGCAACTCTGATGCCACCGTCTAAAAAAGCCAAAATGGACAATTGCAGCTTATTAGGCGATTTTGTATTGCAGAACGTGAAGACATCTGACACAATCAACAATAAAATGTTGAAATAATACTTATATTTTGCTTTTTGACAAGTAAGTGGTGCAAGGCCCTAAAAGGGACCTCATAATAGCCCTTTTAGAGGTCTCTGTAGGCAAAAACCCCCACTATTTTGTAAAAAATGCCAAACTCATGTATAAGTAGCTTAGAAATTACATTAAAATATTTTCAAGTCATTGATCTGATAGCTAGTTTTTTATGAAAAATAAATATAGGGCGTTGTCTCAATTGAGGGGTCGAAAATGGGCTCAAAAGGGAGTAAATGAGGTGTCATTTTTTTTACCAAATAGTGCCCGAAAATCAGAAAAATAGACATACATTGCGCAAATGCAACTTTTAGAATGAAACATTTTGACCTTAGGTTAACTTGTAATAGGCAGTATTGGTCAATGTGAGTACAAGGATGGTATGGTTAATAATTTTGGTTATTCCGTAATATAGCAATGTTGCAAAAAGTGGGTGGGGTAACAATGTACTAAAATATGGCAGAGAATCAGTAAAAATAGACATACTTTGCTCAAATGCAACTTTTAGAATGAAAAATTTTGACCTTAGGTTAACTCGTATTAGGCAGTATTGCTCAATGTGAATACAAGGATGGTATGGTTAATCATTTTGGTAATTCTGTCATATAGCAATGTTGCATAAAAGTGGGTGGGGTAAAAATGTACTAAAATATGGCAGTTGTTGACATTTTTGAAAGCACATTGTTTTAAGTCGGGGTTACTTGGAAAGGTTTACAAACTTTAGAAAGACCAAGCTAAATATGGTATAAACCGGTTTAAGCCCTCCTGTAAAATATTTTACTGACCGTTCCAAGGCGGTTCTTCTTTTGTGGATCTTTTATGTTATTGTTCTGTCTTGTGTTGGCTATGTTTTGTGCGCGTCTGTTTATATGTGCTTTGTGGTCACCTGCTGGGAAAGGGCTGACCTCTTGGCTCTCGTTTGTGGTGTCTACTGTGAGTTTGTCACTTTCCCATTGGTATTCTGGGTCAGGTGTGGTACTTAGTTGTATCGATTCCTGATCCTTGCACCCTTACTTACTTTTATATAATACATTGAAAAAAATGTTTTAGGAAGTAACCATCTTCTTACCATAACCATTTCAAAAAGCCAAAATGGACAACAACAGTATGAAGGTCCTTTTTGTATTAAAAACAAAAAACATCTGACACAATAAAAAGTAAAATTTTAAAATGATACTCACATGTTACTTTGTTGACAAATCAGTGGTGAGAGGCCCTAAAATGTACTTGATATTAATAGCCCCTTTAGAGGTTTATATAGGTAAAATGCTAATTTTTAATCGAAAATGCCTATTTTCTATATGTGTAGCATACAAATGTCATCAAAATATGTTTGGGGCATTGTACTAATAGCTAGCAGTTTAGAAAATAAACATGTGGGGTTGATTCAATCTAGGGTTCGGGAAAGGGCTCAAAAGGGGGTAAATGAGGTATATTTTATCAAAACACATGTTTTAGTACACTTGACTCAATTTCATTGTAAAAACCTGACTCCTGCTGCTACATTTATCAAGTAAAGTAAGGAAGAACTTAGCCTTTTGACCAATTAAGTCCAAACAAATGTTAACAACCCCACGATAGGGGAAATTAGTGGACGTCTCAAATATACCATAAGAAAAGCATATTTTTAGCATTTAGGCCAATGGAAAAGACGAAATTATTGACAAAAAATCAGGAAAATTTAGACATATAAACCCTAGATAAATGAATGAATGTTAGATTTTTTATGAAACTTCTGAGAAATTAAAATTTTAAATTAAAAGTCCCTAAGTACATGTATTATATAAGGAGGTTATCTCAAAAGAAGTTTTTACTATGAAATCAGTACCTTTAATGCATTTCGTGTACCAGTAAGATTGGCTTAACCAATATCTGTAATCATAAACCGTATTAGTGAGGTTTTCATAATTATGAATGGTTATGGGAAAACTGCAGTATAGTGAGCAAAAGCTCAATAACTAGCTAAATTGGGTAATAGCTGTTATGAACCATTACTATATCAATCTGTAGGTCAAAAGTTGTTTCTGCCACATTTTTATTTTTTTTTTTTTCAAATATGAGTTATTGCCCTTTAATGCTAAAATTTATATAGAAAATGGGTCGAAAATCAAAGGACGTGTAACGGTTTTGTATTACAAATGGCCCACTTTTACAGTAAAAAATCGATTGTAAAGAAATCCTTCCTAAATATTACCAAATGATACCTAAGAGTCTCTAGTTTAATGTCCACAATTTATTTTCTTCATTAAAATGTATTTTTATGATAATTTTTGGGGTTAAATGCATGCCCTATCAACCACACTTAACACTAAGTCTATGGTAAAACCAAACACCCTCGTGTACTTCGTGACTCAATTACATACATGTCCACATGCGGAACCGGATAAAACTATTTCTCATTTTATTGTGCATATTATATTACACCATAAAATGGTAACTCTTAGCCGGTTCCGCATGTGGCAAATACCGTAAAAAGACTTTTTCTGCAAATTTTATCCTGAAATGTACTATTCAATTCATACTTATCAAAGCACTGAGAGTACTAAAATCACTGGAGAGACGTAAGATTCCCGTCCAAAAATGGAGTTAGCAAGCTCGTATCAATATTTCGTCTTACAAACAGTCTTTGGATATATTGCGTTTGAAAAGCAAATACAACAACATTTCAGTAAATGCGAGTCTTATTTGAGAGAGAGAGAGAGAGAGAGAGAGAGAGAGACCAACAGAGAGAGAAGGTGCAAGAAGAGTTTGATGTGTTCCCTTCTTTAACTGATACATAGATTTCTGGAGACAGTTCTTTGGTACAATCTGCTTTTAAAAAGACAGCTCACCGCCACTTTTGTTTTGGCATGGCCCATTGCTTTGAATTAAGATTGTCAAAAATGGCAATTTATGCGATCATTCTTTGGAGCATGAGGAAAAAATAATCAATTACATGTATTGGTATTCTCAAATTACAGTGCAGACACTGTTTAATATGGCCATACTAGAGTAGCTAGGAATGGAAAGTATATAACATTAGATGGAGTTGTCCCCCCACTCACCTGAAGGAGTTATGTGACGCTGGTGATCTTGGAATAAATGTCAATACAACCGAATTTTAGTCATTCGTTAAGGTCTTCCCAATGAAAAATCTGTGTCAGTTTGGTCAAAATCTGGTCATTGGGTAGGAAGAAAGAGTACAGACAAGCCTTTTATATATATGTCCCTGGTGACCTTGTAAATAAGGTCGAGGTCACCAAAATCTTATAATTCGTTTTGGCTGTCGCAGTTAAAAAATCTGTGCAAGATTCGATGAAATTCATCTAGCGGTTCATAAGGTAGAGCAAAAAGCTACTTCACAGCACAGATATCGGAATCATTTGATATGATTCCAAAATTTTGATGGAACTATGTCAGTTTAATGGTAATATTTTAAAGTGAGGTTATTTGAACAAAAAGGAGCTGGTGTGATGTATACAAATGCACACTCTCAACACATATTGTAACTGACCCTCAAAGCTAACACCTATATATATTTTTTTGAAGTTCGTAACTTCTCATGTACATATATGATGTATATAGGTGGCGCAGATATTGTCGCAAATAAACCAATGTAATTCTTTGATTTAGTTTTGTTCTTTTCAATTCATTGTTATTTATGCAAGAAAGCATGTATAAAAACAGTCAATGGCCTGAATGCGAACGCCACAAGCATTTTATTCATTGTGAGTGTAATGCGCTTTTCATGCTTACATGTGCACAATATCTATGCTAAACTGTTTGTTTCCTCAATGAATATCGCTCTCGTAAAGTGTTTGCTAAAATAATGCAGTATATATACAAAAACCACTTATCTGCAGATGGTAAATAGTCACTGGTACCAAACACATACATTTAATATTCAAGGATCAAAATACTCTATTTTAGATGTTCATTCACCTTTATCAAAACACAATGTAGGTTGTTCAAACGGTTCCGAAATCCCTGCTTTGACGGAAGTTGTCACCCTTGAAATAGATGTATGCACCACAAATGCTTGAAACATGACTTAGTGTTTTAATGCTCTACGCCATTGCTCTACGTTACAGTGAACCATATTTCAGTCATAACATTTTCTCGGTTGAACATGTATTACGAAATAAAGATGAAGGGTCTTGCACAATGATACAAAACTTATGTTTCTTCGGGGATTGTGAACTGCGACCCCATAGTCACACGTAAGATAATAGGTAAGTAATATAGACCACAGCGCTATCACGACTGTTTGATATCTGAGCTGGGACATGCGTAAAAATGTGGAGCAGATATGCATTCCGTACATGTAACCTATGACCGCCTGCTTTGACATGGCCTCAAAGTATCCATTTATTCTGCATGTTCATCCACAAAAGTGCACAGTTTTGTGAATTAATCTTATAATCGAATCAGGCGTTTGGAAGATATGTCACAGACACAAAAGTGTGACATACAGACGGACTGACAGATGAACAGACAGATATACAACACTCACGGGTATCTATTTAATATTAGTGGCTGTGAGCAAAAAAAAAGGTGTTCAAAGCTTCCATTATCATTTCTGTAGCTTTATAACTATTTATATTTATGTTTCATACCAATCCAGCAAAAAAAAGTTGCGCATGTTATGCCGCATTTAACATGTTACATGCACGCTTGTGTACATGTCGTACTGATTATATTGATATGAATAAACTGGAATAGGCTTGTTTGAGCTATTGATTAACTGGAAAAGGCGATAAAACACTAAATGTTCAATATATATTACACCTTAAAAACAACATATCATCAAGGTAATCCTAAACACAGTATTTAGCCAAGTTTTAGCACAATTTTTAATTAATGATGGTAGTGTTAGCTCTAATTACGACATAGACATGACGAGTATAAACACACGCATGTTTTGTATTATGTTTGAGGTCAGTTTGCTTGTTGCATCTTTAAAAATATCCACATTCATGAACAAAACATCTGTTTATACACACTAGTGAGAAACTTTAATTCATGTGACTGCATATGCCGTCGTTAATTCAAAAACATGCTCATGTGAAAGGGCAAAGATCAAACCACCATATATTTAAATTTCAGCCAAATCCATCGTGGGCCAAAAAACGGCCAAACCGTTACACGTCCTTTTCTCATATAACTTGCTTACTAGGGATCAGATTTCAGTAAAAGCATACACAATATATTTGGTTTGGTAGATCTCTACATTTGTTAACTTAAATAATATAAAATTTTGCATAAACATGAGTTAATGCCCTTCATATTGCATTTTGGGGTGAAAAATTCATTGTAATATGCCTTATGAATGCATCACTGTCCCCAAAATATTGAACAAATATTGAATAACCCATAATATTTTTATATATTTTGATGACTACTGCAATTGTCTTTATATATCAACAACAGAATTGTATGTATGCAACTATTTGAGCCATTTTTTTTATCTCTTTCATTGTGTCAGAGTAGATAATCGTAGAAAAAAATTGGTGGGTTAACAATATTTATTCATTTATTTCTTAAGATTAACTTTCTTTTATTGGTCAATCTTCTCAAAACTGGTTTCTACACATACAGATAGCAACGAAGCATTGTTAAAATTTTTGGTCTGTTGAAAGTAAGTTTATTCCTTGTTATACAGTTAAAAGTTACGAAATTGAAACTGTGCATTACAGGGGGTATCTCTTTTTTGAGACGGTGAAAATTGCTCGAATTTCACACTGATTCACCTCAAGTAATGATGTTTATGATATACAAGTTTCACAAAAATCTATTTTTGGAATGGCCTAAATATTTGAATATTTAGTTGTCAAACGTAAAAATTGCAATAATTTTGACTATTCTCTTTAAAGAAAAAGTTGGTCATTAAATATACAATGGCTAGATTTACATCAATTAACCATCCTAGTATTTCAAGTAAACTTAAGTTGCTATGAAGCAATAAGTCACAATATGCCATAATCATCAGCTACCATATCAAAGACCTGTTTATCTCCTACTTCGGCCCTGAACATTTTTGGAGAAAAGGGTGTATTATGCATGTCTTTGAATAGCCATAGCTCAAATACTAAACGGTGACATTGATTTTTATTATTTTTATAATTATTAATAAAATTTGTTTGTTTGTTTGGTGCTTAACGACGCATCAACCCTTGTGGGTCATTAGCGTCAGACGGTATTAACTAAACATGATGAGGATGGAAAAAGTTAAAAATTTATAAGATAAAATAAAAGGAATGGTGTTGATGAGTTTGTTTTATGAAAATAAGTTGCAATACGATTGTTGACAGGAGAGACCACGTACAATATCTGACAGTTTCAAAGAGCTATTCAGATAACTGTACATGTTCTTTAACTGAACAGGATACAACATAATATAATCTGTATTATGGTCTGATACAAATGTAAAACAAAACATGATTTTAAAAACAGCAATTAGATTTTGTTAAAAAGATTTATTTGTCTTAAAAATGTCATAATACTATCAATATGTATATCTTGAAATAATTCTTTCATGTTATTAACATGGAAGCAATTATTTCTTACTTGTGCAAAATCGCCACATTCCAAAAGGAAGTGACGTACAGTGAAAGGTGCGTCGCAACCAACACATTGTGGCAGCTCTTCACCTTGTAGTAAGTATGAATCAGTGACTCTTGTATGACCTAAGCGGAGTCGAGCTAAAACTACTTCTTCTCTTCTTATATTTCGAACAACTGATTGATATTCACCAATAGTTGGTTTGATGTCAAGAAGTTTATTACCAATGCTGTTATTCCATGAAGTTTGCCATTCTTCCAAGATATATTTATTGATAGATGGCTTAAAATTGGAAAATGGAATTTTAAAAGAAGTTGGTTCTAATGAAAGCGATGTTTTTGCTTGCTTATCTACCATCTCATTCCCTTGGATACCTATATGACTAGGAATCCAACAGAGAGCAATTTCTTTATAAGCTAAAAGCTCATGACATTTTTCTAAAAGTTTCTGAATCTGTGGATTCTTTGAACTGGTATGGTTCATTGCTTTCAATACAGAAAGCGAGTCAGAAAATATAATAAATTTATTGTTAGCATCACAAGTGCTAATGAAATCTAAAGCTAGATCAATTGCTTTGGCTTCAGCAGTGAAAATTGATGAATCGTCAGGTATACGTTGCATATTACTATGGTTGTCTGATATAACAGCACAACCAACCTTTGAGTCTTCCTTTGACCCATCAGTATAAATTTGTTGGTAATTCTTATAACGACTTTGCATTTTTCTGAAATCATCTTTTAATATGTGTGGATTTGATTCAGATTTTTTCCCGGAATGTAAATCAAAAAGTATTTCAGGTTGTTTCATACACCAAGCTGGAATATTTGGTGTAAAATGTTTTTCAATATTTTGTGGTTTGATATTGGCAGATTCTAAGAGTGGTGAAATTCTGATGCCAAATGATTTAATAGCTTTAGGTTTTTGTTCATATAAATTAACATAATTTGGTGGGAATGTAACTTCATGAGCAGGATTTGATGGGTTAGCAGCAAGTCTTATAGCATATTGCAAAGAGAGTTTCTCTCTTCGTGAGTATAGTGATGGTTCATCCGCTTCCACATAGAGACTGGCAACAGGAGAAGTTCTAAAAGCCCCTAAAGCTAATCTAAGTCCATGGTTATGTATAGGATCAAGCATTTGAAGATATGATTTTCGTGCAGAGCCATATATAATACAGCCATAGTCTAATTTTGACCGGACTAGAGACCGATACAGCTTGAGAAGTGTTGTTCAGTCTGCACCCCAAGAAGTATGGGAAAGCACTTTTAAAAGATTCAATGCTTTTAAACATTTAGCTTTGAGATATTTAATATGGGGTATAAAACTGAGTTTTCTATCAAATAAAATGCCAAGGAATTTAGATTCCTCAACAACTGGAATGGGTGATCCATATAAATGTAAAACCGGATCATCATGTTGCTTGCGCAACTGACAGTAATGTACACACTGTGTTTTTGATTTGGAAAACTTAAAACCATTGCTTGTTGCCCAATTTTCAATCTTATTTAAATTTTGTTGCAGTTGGCGTTCAATTGTCGCCATGCTTTTTGAGCGATAACAGATACAGAAGTCATCAACATATAATGAGCAATCAGTAAGATTACCTAAACATTTCACAATATCATTAATTTTAATGCTAAAAAGTGTTGTTGATAGAACGCCTCCTTGAGGTACACCTTGCTCCTGGTCATAATAGTCAGACAGAGAGGAGCCAACTCGGACTTGCATGGCGCGGTCTGCAAGGAAGTTTTCAATGAATGTAGGAAGTCTACCTCTTAATCCTAGTTTGTGGATATCTTTTAAAATGCCATATCTCCAAGTGGTATCATAAGCTTTTTCCAAATCAAAAAACACAGCAACTACATGTTCCTTTTTAATAAAGGCATCACGTATGAAGGTTTCCAATCTAACTAAATTATCAGTTGTACTGCGGTCAGATCTGAAACCAGACTGGAACCGCGATATATGATTATTGGATTCTAAAAACCAAGTAAGTCTTTTATTTATCATTCTTTCAAGTGTTTTACATAGACAACTTGTCAAAGCTATAGGTCTATAATTATTAGGTTCCGCAGGATCTTTCCCAGGTTTGGGAATTGGGATTATGGTTGCTAAGGTCCAATCTTCTGGAAATTTACCAGTAGTCCAAATGTAATTAAATATATTCAAAAGGGTTTCAAGAGAAGTATCTGGGAGATGTTTAAGCATTTGATAGTGGATCTCATCAGGACCCGTGGCTGAGTCATGTGATAGTTGAATTGCTTCAACTAATTCATCTAAATTAAAATCTTTGTTGTAAATTTCATTATTTTGTGATTTAAAATTCAATTTAACTTTCTCTTGTTCGATTTTAATCTTTCTGAAGGATTCAGAGTAATTGAATGATGATGAATTGTGACAAAAAGTTTCTCCTAAAGTGTCAGCAATGTCTGTTTTTGAAGTTACTTTGCTGTCAGTACCCACCATGTTTAGATGTGTGTAACTGGGGGATTTGTTTTTTCCAGAGATTTTTCTTATCATATCTCATACCTTTTTAATAGGTGTTTTATGATTGATTTTCGAAACATAAGATCTCCATGACTTACGCTTCGAAAGTTTAATTGTTCTACGGGCTTTAGCTCTAAATACTTTAATGTCATTGAAATTGTTGGTATTTGGAGATCTTTTGAATTTAGATAAAGCTTGTTTGCGTTGTTTAATTGCTTCTTTACAGTCGTCATTGTACCATGGATTACTTTTGGTTGGATTTGTCGAAGTTTGAGGAATACATTCTTTAGATATTTCAATAAGCGAAGAGGTAAAATCAGATATAGGATCAGAAGATTCTTTGAAGTTTTCTGGTATCAATTTACCAGTGCACAGAGTATTAAATAGATCCCAGTTGGCTCTATTTAATTTCCACTTTGGATTGTGGTCCTCAGTGGAAAAAGTGTTTTGTTCAATGATAATAGGGAAGTGATCACTATTGTGTTGGTCTTCACATACAGACCAATTATAATCAAGAAACAGTGATGGATGACAGAAGGAAAGATCAATAGATGTAAACGACTTTGTACTTGGAGAATGATAAGTATAAGACTTATCATTCATAATACAAATATCATTCTTTGTAATGAAATTTTCGATAAGTTCACCTCTGGAATCATTGTTTTGACCACCCCAGAGGATATTGTGACCATTGAAGTCACCTAATAAAATATAAGGAGAAGGAAGTTGTTGCAGTAAATTGTCCAAGTGTTGGAGTTAAGAGAAAAGGATGGAGGAATATATACAGAACATATGGTTATTTCTCTGTCTAGAGTGACAGAAACAGCAGTTGCTTGTAGTTCTGTTTGTAAATCAATCTTTCTTTGAGGGAAAGATGATTTTACAAACATTGAGGCACCACCAGAGGGCCTCAGACAATCAGTATGAACATAGTTATATATATTAAAACCTCGTAATGAGATGTTATCATCTGGTTTAAGAAATGTCTCTTGAAAACAAAATACAGATGGATTATATTCGGAAATCAATAGAGATACTTCATTATTATTAGGTTTCAAACCTCGACAATTCCATTGAATAATTTTATGTTTAAAATCCATACTTGAAAATAATATTAAAAGAGGTACTAAAATAATGGTTAGATTGACACCTTCCATTGTTAAGTTGTTGGTAATCGTGAAAGTGTGCCTTTAGGGAGGTGATCACTGGAGGAAGAGTCTGTGAAAACCACAGAATCATCCTCCATGTCCTCTGCCTCATCATCCTTTTTAAACACAGAAAATGGATTCTTCTGAGCTAGTATTGCTTTTTCTGCTTCTTCTTTTTCTTTCTGTGCTTTTTCTTTAATATATTGTTGCCGTCTTTCATCTTTTTGTTGTTTTTTGAGTTTGTCTTTCTCTTCTTTTTTCTTCTTCTCTTCGTCTTTCCTTATCATCTCCAGGGTTGCTGGCTTAAGGGTTTGCCCTGGACGAGATGGATCACCTTTTTCTTGGGGTTTTCCTTTAGGGGGTTCTTGTTGTTTTTCTTCTGTCTGTTTTTTTAAGTATTCTCTAAAACTGTCGTCAATCTGTGTGCTCTTAGTGTCTGTTTCTGTAGATTTGTTGCAAGTGCCTGGTTTCACAGCACTTGCATATGTTCTAGCCTGAAAGAATTGTTCGTATTGTTTACGAGCTTCTGGAAAGGATATGTTTTGTTCACATTTGATTTTTAAGATTTTCTTTTCTTTCTCCCATTGTGGACACTCTTTGGAGTTGGCAGGGTGGTCACCAGAACAGTTTACACATTTGGCAGGTCTTTGACACTGGCCAGATGCGCAATGTTCAGGCATACCACAGTTGATACATATAGCCTGCCTGCTACACTTGTTTTCATGGTGGCCATACACTTGACATTTGTAGCATCTAAGCGGATTGGGAACATATACATCAACCTTCGCTTGAATGAAACCTATTTTGACAACGGTTGGTAATTCTGGTGTATTAAATGTAAATACAAATGTATTTGTTGGTTTCTGGACACCATCACGATGGACATTGATTCTACGGACATCCGTAACACCCTGTTCCTCCATGAACTCCAAGATATGTTCACTGCTCTGCCTGATTAAGGCAGGACAGCGAACAATACCTTTGGATGTATTCAAGGATTTATGAGGAGTTACGGAGCATTTCAGTCCACAAAAAGTTTTCATTTTTAAAAGGCTTTTTTCGTGAGGTTCTTTGGCACATTGTATTAGAAGGTCACCTGATCTAAGATTCTTAATGCTTTTCGGCTCACCTGCCATACTCATTATTGTCTTGTGTATCAGAAAAGGAGAAAGAAGAGAAATATCCTTTCCTTCCACTTCTGAATGAATGATGAGAAATCTAGGAACATAAGGTTTTTTTGGTAGAGAAGACTTAGATTGAGATTGAGAAGCTGTTAATGATTCATCAGAATCTGTGTCTGTAATCGGTGCGTGGCGTTTTCTAGATTTTGTAGCCATGTGTGTTTGGTTTTAAGATTCAGCCTCCATGCTCTCCACCCACCGTGGAGCCCAACAAGGGAGCACTTTAATGGAGTGGCTTTCCGACCTCCAGTGCTAGAGCTACATGGAAGTTATACTTGCACAAATATATCTGCACAATAGACTCGCACAAATAAAATCTGCACAATTGACCCGTTAAGCCACTGCCTTCCAGGAATATTTTATAAAAGAAAGAATATATAAGATAATGGACACGTGGTTGGCATCAGAACGATACTATAGAACGAAGATATAAGAAATATTTTTTTTTACATTTTCAGCTTCCTGGGGCTCAGCATGACAAGACCGATTAGAAACACCGGGCCGTGTTTCCCCTCGGGTCTACCCCGTCAAAGAGGCCAAAGAGACGTGTTGAGTCATACAGAATTTTATACGCCCATATTCTGCATGCTCTCAGTCTTCCAGGCCATCCCCTTCGAGTTACCGAGAAAGCCACCCACGGTGAACAAGTGGGACTCTACTCTTTGCACTCCCGGACGGGGACAAGTATTACAATCAATATCGTCCCCAAATGTGAAGTGTGCCCCAGAGACCACGGCAAGGTGGTAGAGTCACTCCGGGGATTAATAAAATGAAACAGCAAATAACAGAAAATAAAGAAAATTTATTTTTCGGAATAAAAATTGCTTGGATGTCAGTAGTGACCTTAAAAAGGAGACCACAAAAGATTATTCAGGTGTAGCTTGGTGACAATCCAACCAGAGGTTTAGGAGATGTGATTTAAAGCAAATGTTGACTGACGATGGACATCTTAGGATCACAACAGTTCATTTTGAGCCCCTAAAAGGGTTGTCTCAGAAGTAGTATTTTCACTATAACTCAATAACACAGGTGAATTTTCGTGTAATTCTGAATACACTGTAGTTCGAGTTAGATTAACTCAACCAATAACTATAATTATGCATTATCATATTTGTGTTTGTAGGGTTATAAGAGACTAAAAAGCTGTTTCAAACTAAAAAAATACTCGTTTCAAATACTTAATAGGTTTTTTTTAATGTTTTGCTAGCTGGTCATAATCAAAGTTATCATACCTTCCTCATGTTATAATTATTGCATGATATGAGAGAGCAGATTGCCACCTATTTATTCAAGACAGTGTGCAACCATGGTGAATTACTAATCTCATCTGATCGACAACAGCATGCATTAAGAAATGAAATCCCAATTTTGAGGTTGCATCGACTGATGAAAAACAGTTGCTCAGTTACTTGTTCAAGTTTCTCTGTAAACAAAACAATAATGATACATGCTTCACAATATAATATGTATATATTTTTTTTTATTTGATTTTCAGACTGGAATCATAAGACTTTCCCATATTTTTCGGTCTTTCTAGTACTTTTATGAGTATGTTGATACGTTTTAGAATGAAAAGGGTTTGCAGAAAAAGGTATTTATGGTATAAGCTGCATGCGGAACCAACTGTCATTTACCATTTAAACGCCAACGTGTTCGATAGTATGCAAAATAATGAGAAAAGTAGATCTATAAGGTTCTGCATGCATAAATGTATGTAAATGAGTCACACAGTGCACGAGGGTTTATCAATTTTGTTTAACCATAGACTCAGTGTTAAGAGTAGCTGATAGCTCCATATGCATTACAAATCAGCTATAACAATTACAGGTACAAATGTACGCAAGTTCTGTTCTCACCAATAACCAAAATTGCCCTGTTTTGAATATCCAAATATAAGTCAACAACAACAACAACTACAAGTTTGAAACCCAATTTATGTTTGCTATGGCAACAGAAATAGAGTATATGTTTTAGTAATAGATATTTTAGTATTCTATCAGTTTCATAGCATAAATCTGAGAAACGGTAATAAAAGATATATTTGCTTGTTGGTTTTATGTATATTAATGACATATTGGAAAACACATTTATGAAGAAACAACAACATGTCACAAAAACTAACGTTGCCTTGGCAACAAATATATCACATTGTCCAATAAACTCACATACTATCCATATTTTTCTGTTTTAAAGCAATGAAATCAATTTTATTGGTAATTGGGTAGTTATTTAAATAGAGGGCTTGTAATACACAAACAAATGTTAGTTTTTCTATTTACGACTCTGGACCTGGTAGAACGTATATCTAAATTTAAAGGAATTTAGATTGATTTTATGCCAAAATATTTGAAAGCTGTTGCCATGACAACCGAAAAACCAACAGCTCAGCAAACATGAATGTGGTTGATTTTACTAAAATATATAAATTGTCATTATTTTTTAACAAAATCCGAGAGACCATATGTGAAACACTTCTATGGGAGATTGCTGCATGATTAATGAGAATTCGAGGGTCCTACTTACCCCACCCACTTCTCATGCAAGATAAGTATATTGTAGCAATTAAATTAGGCTACTGTATTAAATTATTTCCATCTATTGAAATAAAAATTTGCATTTTCTGACACAAACCATATTAATTGTGATGACGATGGGCGATTTCAATACAAATGAGAGGGCAAGTTTGCCTAACTTTTGGGTTTGGGGTTTTAAATAGTCTAAGTCAGAATTTATAACACTAAAATTACATTAAAAATTCAAAGGCAGTTTTCCTATTGGCTATTTTATTGTTGTTTGTAAGAAATGTGATTAAGTAATTATATAAAGAGATTTATAATAGATACTATCATTTCTTATAACAATAAATTAATATCATTGTGCAATAAAGTCATTTTTCAGTTATCCTACAGTAAAGCTTTTGTTGCCATGGTTACGAACAGAAGCTGATTACTTCTAAAGCATGTTTTTCATAAAACAAAAATAAATATCCTGCTTTAATATGTATTAACATGCATATAAGTTTAAATGCATGATTTAGGTTGTTGACTGTGTTTAAAATGCTTAAAAGGCATGTTTTTCATGTCCTACTTACCCCACCCACTTTTCCTTATAAATAAGTATGTTTAGATAATTTAATTAGAATGCAATAATCTTATTTCTTTAATTTAAGTTTAAATTTTCAAAAAAATCGCACATTGGTGATAAATGATAGCAATTTTGAGGGTACTAGAAGGGCAAATTTGCAAAATGTGTTGGTTTTGATTTTGAAAATCATAATTTTTACCCCTTATGATGCCCCTAAAAGTCAAAAAATAGCTTATCTGCAGCAGAATTTAATGTCATATATAAGAGAGATGTGTGAGTAATGAAAATATTTCATTTATAATAGACTATATCACTGTAATATAGCAATAAATCAATTGTTTATGCAATATTTATCTTTTTTAGTATTTCTACAGGGAAACATTTGTTACCATGGTAACGACAAGAAGACGGTAACTTCCCAAACATTTTCTTTCATATTATAAAATTTCATACCCTTGCCTATTATATATTAACATGAACGTATGTGCAAGTAGCCGCGCAAAGTTGTCGTGTTTGTGCAAAAATGCCCCAAAAGCGTAATTTTCCGGTCCTACTTACCCCACCCACTTTCAGTGAAAGATGAGTATAGCTAAGCTTTTTCGTAAGGCTGCTACCATTAGCTAAATCGGTTATATTAAGTCTGTTTGTTCAAAATAATTCCATGTTTGTGATTGGTGAAAGCCATTTTTAGAGTAGTTTAATGGTAAAAATGTCATTTTTCATGTCATTTTTGCTTGTTTTTTTGGCCCAAATCTTTGGATGCTGTTGCCATGGCAACGGAGGTTGAATTGAATGAACTAACACTTGATTTCTTGTTTTTACATGACCACTACCACTGTCAGCAAGTTTCATCAAAATCCGAGTCGGAGCGTGAAATGGTTCCTATATAACTCGCTCCATATTTACAGAGAATTGCTCTTAACCCTTGTCATGCTGAAAATGTTATGTACCCTCCTTATCATTTACAACATTCCAGTTATAAGCATTAAATAATGAAAACCATTGAGTATATCTTGATCAGATGGCTTCGCCAATGTTTTCAAATTAGGATATGCTGCTAGGTCCACTCTATTGCCAGAACGATTTGTCAGAGATTATTTGTACGTCTATGTTTCAACATACAGTGTTTATTCTTTTTTTTTATCAGACAGGCCACATTCCAAGGTTCGTTTGGGCAATAGCAGAAAAGTAGTACCAGGACACGTTGAGTCAATATCTGGAGACGAAATTGCGGACGGCTTTCAAAAGGCATATGACTCTGTGGTCTCACGATGGGGCTATTCTGATCTAATCTGGGTGGCTTGTACAGATGGCAAAATTAACAGCAGGGCCGTTGAAGGAGGACGCACGAGCGCTGGCGAGCATATGTATGTTGCGCGTGCAGTGTCACCCGGATGGACCAAGTGTGTAGGTAGGTAAAATATATGGATGTTTGGGTTAGCACATAAAATTTTGGTACTTATCGCTTATGCAATCGGAAAATATCGGCCCAATTTGAGAATCAAACCTCGGATGAATGTAAGGCGTAGTACAGTTAATGGTCCAGTTCCGAATCACTTTTACTTCAAGGCGTATTCCAAATAGTTGCTTTGAGTAAATAAGATTTCGGTTTTACTATTACAAAGCACTATCATTCCCCTAAATAATGAACTTCAGTTGGTATCATTCGGGCTCTGCTATGTGTCATACCACGGCTTTGAAGTAGGCCGCCAATTGGCCTAGTTGCGGGTCATTTGCCCAGTTTCGAATCACTTTAGAAATTCTAAGAAATTACCTTCAGTAGTACAGTTGCATTAACGTTTTGACATTGTTGGATTAATCACTACATCCAATGATGAGTTTGGCGCATAATTTTACCGTATTAATTGCAGTAAACTTGCACGGACACAGACCATCGGCCCGCCAGCGAAACGTCATATAAATGGCGCCTCGCTAGCGGCCCGATGATGACCCGACATCGGTAGCTTTGTACTTTTCCAACCAGGAAATCCTAAGATAATCTACAGCTTTGTGCTTTTCAATGTGGGAGGGGGTGGTCCGGGCCCCCAGTACTCACTCCTGTGGATCCGCGCATGAATAAAGGTCCTAAGACTATGAACATTTTTACCACACGCAAGTAATACTCCCGATTATACGCCCTGGCTAATAATCGAAATGTTTACAGATAAACTTGGTCTATGAGACAGTGTAGAGTTGAACAAGATCAGATAGCTGCTAGAGGCACGTTCTAATCAGGATCTGCACTATCTGTAATTTGACGCATCGCTTTGTGATACAGACACTAACATTCACTTTTTTTCAGAGTATTTTTTCTATTTTGTGACATTTTTATTTAACGTCTGTGCACATTTCCATTGTTATTTAGCGCACGCATACACCAACACGCGCTGTGAGAGTAAAATGCATTTGTAGCCGATGGCGGGGTCATAGTAGATGTTTGAATGGTTATAACGTCTTGACCCCCCACCACCGACACACACACACACACACACACACACACACACACACACACACACACACACACACACACACGGAGTACGGGGTAAAGGCCAGGTTTTTAACATTTAAAAAGACGATCGACGAAATCTGCGCCAGGAAAAAGAAAAACTGGAGAGCTTCCACATGTTTAACGGTACCAACCTCACTCTTAATTCTGATTTGGCTCTGGTCTCTACTCAAGTAAAAACTCTGTTATACATAGTTGCACAAAAAAGCAAGGGAATCATCAGACACATGTATGTCCACTTGTGATGGAGTGAGGCATTTACCAGGGCACTGGAAAAAACAACAAGACGTTAGTCCTACTTTAACCCATAGGAGGATGTAGTGCATGTGCGGATCCAGAGGGGGACAGGGGGCCCGGACCTCCCCCTCCCCCTCGAAAATCACAAAAATATAGGGTTTTTTTAGCAATACTTGTCCCGATCCCCTTAAAATCGTAAAGCTACCAAGCCAGCTTTCAATTTTGGGCCTTAATCGGCACGCAAGCGAAACGCCATTGTGGTGTTTCGCTGGCGGGCCGAAAATGGCCCGCTAATAGTGGTATTTGGATAATTCCTCCCCCATCAAACGAAAAAAAAACGTTGTCAAGGTTAGACCTCTGACAAAACTTTCTGGATCCGCGCATGTAGTGGTTACGGATAAATGATGCATAATTAGTATAATGGGCTTCTACCAGCTAAGGCTTATAATAGGGAACAGTAGTTGGCAATCCGAATCGAAAAAAGATGCATATTTTTGGTTTTGTTGGCATTTTTGAGTACATTTGTTAGACCACTTTTAACATAATATTTAGCATGTGTACAAAGCAATAGGGGTGGATGCCAAGTCTGAATTTGCATATGAAGGCCAGAAATTAGGTCAAAGGTCATTGAGTGCAAAAATGAGAAAATATGTACTACTGTAAAACAGCTTTATCTTTTTATATGAAAACATATATGATTTCAAGCCAAATTTTGTATGCTTATAGTTAAAAGTCTGAAAAACATTGAAAAAATGGTTTTTATAACTAAATGTTCATATGTCGACTTTAAAATGGGGTCAAAGGTCATCAAGTGCAATAATTGGAGCATTTTTACAAAGTGTGTTTCTTTTTTTTCTCTGGTCCAACAACAAGATGTTTTTAAACTCTAAAAAGGGTAGAAGTCTTTCAGAAGGCTTAAGTTAACATGTTTATCATTAAAGGAACCCCTTTGGAAGCATCCTTTTATGGATTTTACAAAGACAAACATCGTAAGTTTTGGGCAATTCTGACGGAAATTCTCCCACAATTGGACTAAACTGAGATATATGGGCTACTTTGAGAGTTTGCTGCACCTTTCAGAAAGTAAAACTATTTTCAGTTTGGGACATGTCTTGGGGCCTTTGAAATCTATAATTTAATATCTTTGCTGTGGTCATTTTTCTATAAATCACCTGTATTCAACGTTACCCTACTGACATTGAAAATAATAGTACACACAATACAAGGCTAATGTTGATTTATTTTCATAGTATTAGTGAAACAGTTTAAGCATTAAATGTTTAAACTAGGCATAAAAATCAATTGCATACATTTCTGATATGTATTTCTGCTCGTCAGCGATACTTACAGTCGCAGGTCATAAGTAAGTAGCCAGTTGACGTTAACGTTGTTCTTTTTGCAAAAATTTAAGTACATTTAAAATTTGTATAATTTGAAAACGAGGAATGCAAATTATCTGAAATTTCGAACATATCACTATCTGCTATTTTTCAACTTAAGAATGCTTGATTATTATAGAAATAATATCACCTAGAGTTCGTGGGTGTTATTCATTTCAACCAACCCTGATTTCTGAAACACTTTGAAAATTTGATGTGGGTTCTAAACTTCTTCCGTTTTTACATGGCTATATATATTGCTTATTTTCTGTATAGTTTTTGGTGATAATGGTGCTAATATGTTATAATCGTGAGCTGTGAACAAGATGTGTTCACATCTTCCCAATTTATTCATCGCCATATTAGGGGTGGGTGGGGTATTTGTACCCCTGACCCACAAATCTAAATTTTGAATGAATCCACATGGTAACTTAGCAACAAGTATCAGGCTTTCAAGGGTGTATATACGAGTGTTTGAAGCAATTAGTCTTTACATGTTTCGTTCTTTCAAATCGAAAAGACAGCACCCAGCGATACCTAACCCCTTGGTCAAATTTTAGTTTACGAGGGGGTACCCAAACTTTCATGCGAAATCATACGATAGTTCTTCTTAAAAAAATAAACGTTCTGTAAAAATGTAACCCCAAATGGTACTTTCAACTGAAAATAATTATTACACAAATATTATATCACCAGTTATGCTGCTTATGGCGCCAATATCAGGACTGACAGTGAAAATTAGCAGATTTTCTTTGGATCCAACTTAAGCTTATATCCATCAACATTTATTCAAAATATATTATTTTCAATTTGAACACTGTTATGATACCTCACAAAACATACATACCCCATATTCCTGTATTTGTTTATTTAGTTTGTTTTTACAGCCAAAGCATACTGCAGTCGGATCATTTTCATGGCATTATTTTCCGTCCAGTTCTCTGCTCTGCAATATTTTATTTTCAGTGTCTATACTAATTTGAACTTTAACAGAATGTTTTTCAGTACATTTCAAATATTTCTGCAAATTTTCAATAAAGAATATTACAATCTGGCATTTTTACAGCAATTTTTCAACACCTGCTATCTTTTTTGAAGAAATAGAGCCAATGTTTGTGATACACAATATCTCCATAGCAACAGATGATGACATCATACAATTTGGTAATGACGTAAACATATACACTGTATATTTATCTAGGGCAATTATCGTTTGGGGAAATTGTCTTAATTGGCTAGAAAAGACCATTGTTTCAGACCATAATTTTTGTTAAATTCTTGTAAGCTGATTTGGCTACTTACTTATGGCCACTGAGTGTACGTTACATTTTATACTAAATTGCATAGAATGACTTCATAAATCACATGTATTAGAATAAGCCATGATACTTGACCTGACATATACATGATGTTGATCTATATTCTAATTGAAAATGTTCATTTTCATATATTTGAAGTTGTTTATAACTTTAAACTTGCAATGAAGTGAAATCAAGTAAATATTTAAATATGCTAATTAGTATGTAATTTGTACTGGCTCCAGCATGTAACGCATAGCTGCTTACAGATTCATTTTCTATCATTTACATTGCATTGGAATTGGCAAAATATCTTTCATAATGCAATCAAATTACAACTATATTAACAATAATGGATCTTAAATTGCTGCACATATATTAATGAGGTAACGTAGTTAACAAAAGGTGCCTTACATAAATGGATAAAGGCAGTAAATAGTTGTTAGGCTTATATAAAATTTGAGTCTGCTCTCCACAATTCGCTTACATATACTAAGCACATAAGTCTTAATTTAAAAGAATGCTATGGGTTGGTCTGCAATATGTGAATGTGGCATTTCTTGGTCTACTCAATTACTTTTTGTAATTTGCTTGGTACTTTTACATTCATATTGCAGTTTTCAGATTTCTACCAATGGTACATAACGATAAAACATGCAATCTACATCATGATATAAATATTGACTTAATATCAATAATTTACTTAAAATAGCATAACAATATTTCATACATCTAGTGGTAAGGCAGGAATTAAGGCAGGGGTAGTGCTGAGTGTCTTCTATAGCAGGTATAGATTCTTAAAGATTGCAAATATAACATCGTAGTACAGAACCAGCACGGTTTATGTCCAAATATAGAATTTTGCATAGATCTAGTATCAAATATTTTCCTTGTACGCTGAATTCTTTTAATTTTCACTTTTCACTGTTGACAATTACATTATAAAATTAATTTATCATCTGTCCCCATTCTATGTTTTGATGAACTAGATGTAATATCATATTGTAATGATGATTATCTTATTATACTCTGCAGCAATCCTGATAGAATCTATTCTGCTTGTTAATTATCTTAGACTAAGGTTGGTTGAGGTAAGGTTACCTGATCCATGTAGCAGTCTTGTAAAACATCTGAACATATTTCATGGTAACATAAACAACAAATCATTCGAACGTAAGTGATGCTTTATTTTAAAGATCAGCTGACTGTTTATTCTTAGCATAAAACAAAAACAAGACTCTCAAAATTCACTAGTATGGTTTGCATCTCTGAAACTCACAGATTAAACTGAATTTTGAAAAAGCAGTGTCACACGCAGCTTATTTCTTTGCTTTTTTTATTTACAAGGTAGTTTGTTTTTAAATTTGTTTATGCACCATTTGATTTTGTAGAGCTATTTGTAACCCTAGTACATGTTTTATATATGTCCTATGAAAAGTGAGTTATGGTCCGTTTGTTGGTTTTAAAAGGTTTACTAAATTAGGCTTATTGTGATAGTCTTAAATATATATGCAAAACCATCAAAAATGTGAACAACATTGCTGACAACAGCTTGCAGAAAGCATTTTAAGCATAAACTTGCTCACCCTTGTACCTATATCCTTGCAGATATTTGTGAAGACCAACACTGTTTGAGGACTGTCTTGTATATAGTGAAAGGAAAGTAGTTCAGTTTTATTTCAAGAGTAATGCCATATTAAAACTACACATTTCGAGTATGTTACCAGTTACAAGTGCTATCCAATCGGATATATTGCATTTGTATCTACAAGCAGTAGGTGTATACATTAATGTAAGTCACCTTACCTATATGCAATCAATCCCTGTCTTAGCAAATTGTCATGGTTCACAGATAGATTCTACTCTAGAACAGGCGAGTTAACTACCTTAGGATCTTATATATATCAAGCAAATCAGAGATGTTAAACCGATTGATTATACTAGTTAATGTACATATTAGATAACCATTTCAGGACACATTTACTCTAAATACTAAGAAATGACCCCAAACCGATGGAAAACTATGAACACATCCAAATCATCAGGTTCTCCAATATGGTGAATGTCTGTGTTCCAAAGAAGTCACCAGACATCTGTTTTGGTGAAATTAAATTTGGAATAAAACTTGCATTGGCATTTTACAGTTAAAAAGAATAACATAAAGAAAAACATGCCAATAACGAACCTCATAGCATTTGATCTCTATCACCATTGCAAAAAATAATAAGCAAAATATGTTTGATAATGATATTAAGAATTGAATTTATCGACACTGAAACAATTACAATGTAATAAAAGTTGCGCTGTGAAAGACATAGATACATATTTTATGGTATCTTAAAATTAGAGGTTACCTTAAATATCATATCTAAACTGCTTCTATAAATGGATGAATACGTTTACACAAGCAGCATAATTTGAAAGAAATGCTGCTTTTGAATCAACATCATTTCATTAATATGTGCAAATGAAAGGACACCCCTACAATTAAATGTTAAAAGTTATATGGAGAATTACCCTTAATGTCAGGGCTATTTTCATGATATACCCCACAAAACGTTGACAATGTTTTCACTGGATGGTCATTATTAGAAATGCACCTGTATATTAGCTATATGTTATGTATGTTACCATCTGCTAATACGCCTATGTGAAGACCAATCAGAGGATATATTCCTTCCAGTATATGGTATTTACCATATTCTATCATAGTTTCAACACGCTTGATGTTTTATGAAAGGAGGTTTGGTCTTTGTGTTTTTATGAAGCTATGCTTAGTATATGCAATTAGCAGGTAGTGGCCTTGTAAAAAGTGTTTTACAATTACTCATAGATGGGAACAAACACAACAAATGGGTGAATGAAGAGAAAGATATTTTAGTTCTATAAGCATGAGATCATGGCCAAGTCCTTCATGAAAGTTGTAGGTAGGAACATATACCTTTGAGAAATGACTCAATTTCAGATGGTTAAATGTAACGTAAGTAACAACTTAAACACATCTTATGAATAAAAGGATAGATAATTGTATAAAATGACGTATTCATACAAAGCATTAAGCAAAAAAAATATTTCTTTAAAATGAAATGGTTATTCTTAGTTGTATTACATTTTAATTGATTTTATACAGTAACATACTTTACATGCCTATTATGAATATTTGACCGCGGAAAACTTGGTGAATCATTGCTTTCTAAACACGATAGACACACACCTAGCAGGATAGCAATAAAAAAAGTCTTCCATTAGGATAGAAGGGAACTTAAAATTTGAATTTTGCCCCTATATAAATAAAATATTGCCACAATTTTCACCGATTTTGCACTTAAATGACCTTTGATCCAAACACACATCATGCCCTGATGATGCTGTTTGTTTATATAGCATGGCTGTATTATCCAAAAGAGATTTTGCACTACTTTGAATCATAATTTTGGATAGCTAATTGATAAAACGCTAAAATCTGACGTATATACAAGAATTTGCACTCATTTGACCTTTGACCTAATTCTGGGACTTTGGGGCATTTCCAGACTTGGCATCCACCCCTATCCTTCTTGAAACACATCAAGATACACTTTGAGCATGGATGCCAAAATGTACTCAAAAATGCCAACAGATTTTTTTTTCAGGCTCTGGATGGCCAACTACAGGACTGATTTAGAGTCCCAGCTAAAGACTTGAATTGCCCGGTATCAAGCTCGAGAGGGATCCCTGGTCTGCCAGGTCTTCACCACATATGCTGAGAGAGAGAGAGGGGGGAGAAAGAGGGACATGCAGACAGAGAGGCATATACACATAGAGAGACTTAAATATACAGACAGACTGATAGACAGACAAACAGGCATAGAAATTCAACAGACACACACAAAGGCATAATCCTCATGCAAACGCGGATCCAGGGAAGACTGGGGGCACAGAGGCCCCCCCCCCCCCCCCCCGCCAACCCCTGTAAAGTCCCATAGCTATACCCCTAAAATTCAGACTATTTTCACACTAATGCTCTCTAGAGCTACCAAGGTCATCAAATGGAGTTTTGCTGGCGGCCGATGACGGCCCGCTTTTGTTGTATTTGGATTCTCTCTCCCCTCATCAACCAAAACGGCATGAAATATAAAAAAAAAACGTTGTCAGAGTCCTGGATCAGCGTCTGCTAAGAGAGAGAGAGAGAGAGAGAGAGAGAGAGAGAGAGAGAGAGAGAGAGAGAGAGAGAGAGAGAGAGAGAGAGAGAGAGAGAGAGAGCATATGGTGCCAGTGAAACTTTTTCACATAATTTTGACTTCTATGTTGTACAAACAGCTGAGCACGTGTACGTTATTGTTATGTGACGTGAAATAAACTTGTTTTCAGCTGATTCGAAACTAAGCCAAAAAGTGACAATGATTACACGGCTATCATGGAACTAAAAACAGAATAAAAGGTCCGTTCTTTTCTTGGATGTGTTTAAATAATTGTTGGAAAACATGCTGAAACCGAAAGTTTGATAAAAATGCATTTTAAACGAAAGCATTTTCGGAAATATACAGTGAACATATACTGACACGAGTGAAAACATACCTTCATAAAATGGGTCATGGGGGAAAATTGTAATTATTTTCACCAAGCAGATAACTTATAGATATTTTCTTTCACTCACATACAGAGGGATAATTATACAACAAAACAAAACCAAAATATGTATTTTGAATTTTACCGCTGATGTGTAGTTTGCAACGAAACTATGACGTGATTCGGAACTGGGAAAGATTCGAAACTGGGCCATTAACTGTACTATGTATGAAAAAGCTGCATTTTGTTAGCCGGAACTGACGTATAGTAAGGAAAAGTAGTTCTGTAGCATGTGGGCTCAGCTCTATTAAAATCCATTGTTCTGTCAACAGAATAAATGAAGTTTTTGTGTGTGTTTTTTTTCAATAAAATATGTTTTATTGAAAAAGCACACCTAAACTTCATTTAAAGCATCTTATGGGATGCTGTAACCGTTTGTTTCTCTGCAATCGAACTGGTTAGTGTATTGGAAAGTAGACCCTCGACGTACATCCGAGGTCTGATTCCACATAATTAGCCAAGGCAGTTCCGATTTATTGCTTGTGCGAAAAGTCATTCTTTAAACATGCAACTATCTAGTGAGGCTAGATGCCTTAATTAGTAGAACTTGGGATGGTCGTAGACCCTGCTCCCCCAGGGGGGAATTTCGGTGACTATGATACATGATGCTACAATATATATGCCAAAGAATGAGACATGTTAGTCATCTGAGGAGTGTCACGTTAACATATAATATCAAAATTACATACGCTACCCGAAAAATGTTAAATAACAGTTTGGTGTCAACGCTGAAGTACTCTTAGACATAGTTGCATACTGGTTTTAAGCATGCTAATTCCATTGCGGGATGGCTTTTAAAAGTGTTTTATTTGAGCAGAAGTGTGCTACTTACATTACTTCATGTTACATATGTTATATTCGTGAACTACATTCTACAAAATCATTGATTTCTTTTTTAATTCTTTCATTCGATAAATTTCCAATGCATATTTTAGATAACAATACCATGACCCTAAAATGCAATTAAGTGGCCATTTCAAAAAGTAAGCGAGTATGATCAGGAATTACCACAATCACACACAACAGACCAACCTATGGCACCGTGAGGAAGAGTCACAGAACATTTACAGTAACAAGACACCCGTAAGAAAATAAAAGCAAAACAACCAGCTCTCTCTCTCTTCCTCTTCAAGATGATTGCAAAACTAGAAAGGACACAGAGTAATGCCCAACAAAACAAAGACAAACACAGAACCCCCACAACCAATGGGAAGCACATTAAACAACAGATCAACAACAGCAAAACCACCGACTTAGAACGGACAACAGCCTAAGCCACAGGGGGTGGGGGCTGAAATGCATTTTACTGGTACCAAATATTATCCGTAGATTCTGTTGTTGTTAAAACACAAAATTGTTTAGCTCGCATGGAGGCTTCTTAACTAATAGAGTATATCATCACAGAGAAACAATCAAATCAAATTAACACGCTATGATGAAACAAAGAAAAGGGTTCATGACTTAAAACTGCAAATAGCTTGTGTCTTTCACAGAAATTGTAAGAGTTATAAGCTGTTGAGTATGATGACCCTGAATAAAAGTTATATAAGGTTAATACCTTTTCATTGAAATTGAGCATGTAATCATATCTGTAAGCCCTTAAAAACCCTAATATGAGGATTCTATCGATAAAAAATAGTGTAAGGTGATATTTATTTTTTTCTGGTTTAAATTATCATTTCTGATGCTTGTTTTATTATAAGTATCGTATATTACTAACGTTGGTACCTACTATTTATTGCCTAGTTCTTGCTTTAAATTGCACAGCATGTGGTGTTTTAAATCAATATAAACCTATTTCTTTTGGAATAAATAGATATATACCTACCAGTTTGCCCAAAATAGAACTTAATTTTTATTATTAAAAGGCATTATCAATGCACACTTAGTTTGCAAAACATATTTTTTAACTTTTAAAACTACAAAATAATGTTATTGATTTGCCCAAAGTTATAGGTTTTAAAGCTCATAAACAAAGAGAATATGATATAATTCAAGAAACAGCTAAATAAAGACACTTCCCATGTTCTGTCAAATCTGTTAAGGTAACATAACAATATAAAATATATCATATGGTCCTGTGTTTGTCCAAAATGTAGTCAAAGATAATATATGTTTGCCTGAAATACTAATACAGTGGATTTAGATTGTTGTAATATTAATTTGGATTGATGGATTTAGTTACGGTTTAACATCCCATTTTACAATATATCAGTCATGTCGAGGTTTTTCCCAGAGGGAGGGAGAAGAAAAGAAGAACAGGATAGACTAAAAGGCCCTGACCCAAACTCGAATTTGCCTCAAGTGAAGCAAATTTTATCCTGACAGCAAGCTAAATGTGACAGGGTCATCTCACTGAAATCTACAGCAAAGATCGCACCTCCTTTCCACCCACAGTATTCATCTGATGGAAACTAAGTTTGATTCAATCAGTTATTTAAAGCTTTAAAAGTAACTGACTATTTTATGTACCCATTTAACTGATGCTCACGTTGTATAGGCATAGTCAGTAACATGGTAAGGATAATTTCCTTGCGTCTATGATACAACACTACTAATTACTAAACGTGGTAGGATACAAATAATATTCTCTTACAATTCATATAGAATTTAGAATCTATAAGCAAAAATGATACATGTTACTTTTGATTCTATGCATTATAACTGTCTGTTATCAGAAACTGTTTAAAGAGACTGTCTCCATATCAAATTTTATACCCACATTTGTGTATACAGATGGTGACTCATTCGTTTATATTTAGCTTTAGAAATGAGTTAAGTCTATAATCAGCTTAGCTTTCATTGTTTATTTTATAAAACTGTTATCAAATCAACGTTAATCTTCCGATCATATCAAGGAAAACATGTCGATTGCTACTTACGATACCAATTTAAATTTATATGACTTTTCAGGTAAAATCAAACTTGGCCAGGTGACATTAGAGTTAATTTGGAAAATAATGCAAATGTTTTAGAATATTGGATGGAAGTGTGTCAATATTGTCACCAGTACTATGCATATGTAATTTGCCAAATGACCTCCAAAAGAATTCATTTCTTTCACATTGTGAAGCATATCGTTATAAATGTCAGACATTGATATAGCAGTGACTCTCCTGTCATTTATTTTATATGTGTTGTGTATGATATAGCATATCAAATGCTGAATATCTCAACACAGATTTATTAGTTCAAACATATTTTATTGCCAAATATTTACAGCAATAGGGTTGTATCTCAAGTTCTCACAACACTAATTTCGACCCTTCCCCTACATTCTAGATACACATAATAGCTTATAAACATGGCTATATACAAACACATATGTATACTAAACAAGTTATGAACAAAGCAAAACATATAGTATTGTTTGTCAAAATTGACCCGAGACATTTGAATATTCAATGACCTTTTACTCAGTATTCGTGAATCTTCGTAAAACGTGCGCTTTAGATTGTTGTGCAATTACTAATCTGAAAGAAAATAATCGCAATTCCCCGATAGCCTAGCGGATAGTCAAGTGTTTTAGCACATCAAAAGATATGGGTTCGAGTCCAGTAGCATTTAAGTATTTTTTTCATTTTTATTATCTATTTGCTAGTTTCTTTGTCTTTATTCTTGATTTGTGTACAACTGGATACTTTTATTTGAATTTCGCATGCGTGCATGTAACGCATACAGCGACGTGAATAATTTCAATATGCCTACGTGTGATTAACTCTTTGCACGCTGAATAATTTTTGAGACTTTTGTTAACATCTGCTGACTTTTAATCAAAATTAACTTTTTCAAAAATTCTTACAGGAACACTAGCAGAGTGTCAACTGGTCTGTATCAAGATCAGAACCGACGTTCTGTTGGTACTGAACTGGGTCCAAACTTTTTGCAAATGTTAGCAGCTGACATGGAAAGAGTGGGGAAATCAGGGAATTATAATTGCTAAAGCGGCTAAAGTATACAAATGAAAGACAAGATGATGTAAAATATACGAACAATATTAACTTAAAAAGAAAGCAATTTGACCATTATATAAAAAAGGATCCTTCCAAGTTTCGATCCAGGTATGCTTGATTTGTAAGTAGTCAACTAGCCACTAGGCTATCAGACCATTTGCATAAACGGATTGATATTATCTTCATATTC
This sequence comes from Loripinus fragilis, assembly GCA_964019695.1. Taxonomy (NCBI): domain Eukaryota; kingdom Metazoa; phylum Mollusca; class Bivalvia; order Lucinida; family Lucinidae; genus Loripinus; species Loripinus fragilis. Next base: position 69,642,184 of record OZ026522.1, on the reverse strand, counting down.
TCTGTAAAAGCGTGACCAAGGTCGGAATACTCCACGAAAACGCACGAATATCACGAAGATTTTGGCGAAAATTAATCAGTCTAAGGTCAATTTTGGCAGACAATAATAATATTAACAAGACCATATCAAAAATAAACAAATCAGTAAATAAATAAGTAAATAAATAAATTAATTAATTAAATAAATAATGAAAATAGAAAGAAAAAAATATCTATATTTAGATAGAAATAGTGAACTAATGTACTAAGTAAATAGTTAAATAAATAAGTATATAAATATGTATATGTATATAAAAGACAGTTAAAAAATAATACTAAAGTAAATTACTAAGTAAGTACTTACATGAAAAATATAAAGAAACGAATAGAAAATCAGAATATAAGACAACTACCAGGAACCCCTTCAGTTTGGGAATAAAATGTGTAATTTGTTAATCGAGTATTGGCATTTTCATATGAAGACATGTTTCAAGATGAGCTTCAAACAAAGAGTCAAAAAGAGTTATTATTTTGAAAATCTGAAACAATTATAGCGTGCGTTTTTATTTTTTACCTTATTACTGTAATAATTATATTTTCCCAGTCATTGTGATTTTCATCTGATTTTAAAGCTGTTTTCTTTAGTCTGCTTCCTTTCCTTGATTTCTTCTCATTTCAGAATTATACTACAATTGTTTACTAGGAATGAACAATTTAGCCAATTCAATGAAAACGTTTGTAAATAATGAAGTTGCTTCATTGACAGTACCTTTATGAAGACATGACCAATCAAAATCGGATATTTTTATTAAGCAGTTCATAATTTGCATCTTTATATATCCAGACATTTCTAGTAAAATTTCCACGTAATGGATGCTCAAATGGTATATGTACATTAGTAGCACAGTGGTCACTTATTTCAGATGGCACTTGAATAATACCTTGACTCAGATGTGCCTTGCCTTCATGAAGTATGAAAGGGATCTAACAAAGCAAGTTGGCGTGTTGGTTCAGATATGATATTGTAGATGGAATTTAGAAGCAAAACTTCTTTCAAGTTGTGCATATTGGGATGAAGTAAATCTTCATTCATATCTCCCAGAATTACTATATTATTAGTAGTATCTGGAGCCTTTTCTATATTTTTATGGAGAGAACCTATAACTCGTGTATGTGCAAGTTCACAGGACAAATACATTATTAAACCGTCACAGTGATTTGTTCTATCTTTTCTGTAACGAATATCATATTCGCTAGACATAATCAGAGATGCTGTAGTTACGTTAGCATCTAGATGAGATTCAGTGAAACACAATAAGTCAGAATCTAATAAGTTTTCTGTTATATAATATATAATCTTATTCCATATACTTTTAATGTTGCTGTGTAAAGTTGAAAGAGAATTATTAATAGTATTAGGTACTGGGTTCAACTCTATATCGCCAGCCTCCAAGAGTAATAAGATAATCACTATCTTAAAATACAAGTTACACACTATATCGTTAAAAACGAATGATAACAATTTCCAAGCACTACTAACAGCCCATTTTAGTAAATACATAATGTAATTAAAATTGAAAGCCGTCGAGACTTTTACCATGACTCTTTGTTTGATAATACACTACTGTTGAACAGACCAATGCTTGCTCGCTATTCCTCTAGATCATTACCCATGTTGATTTTAGACGATCCCAAGTTGAGACATGCATGCAAGGATTTATTATTTGACAATAGCAAAACGACCCGTTTCAATGCCATAGGATGAAAAAAAAGACTTTTTTATGATCAGCTGAAGATTTGGACCAGCAGATTAATTTTTGGTACTATCAGATATGGTCCAGTGCTGACACACTGGGTCTAAATTCTGGTCTGAGTCTTAGTCTACATCTATTCTCTGTGTATAGGAGCAAGGATGGCCCTGGCAAATCTATACGGTTGCACTGGCTCGACTGAGCCTTCATTGTGCCACGTTGCGATAAGTACCAAAATCAAATGTGTTGGGTCATTCGATTATTCTTCACATTAAATCCAGCCAAACTGGACATGCTTTAGATACAAATAGATGATAACCATAGAGATAGGCATCAAGGTTGCCATATATATGAGGACAGAATTATTACCATTTCAATAATCATTATCAAAAAACCTTTTAAGAAATATAATTGACCATTAAATTAAACAGTTCTTTAAATGCTGTTTACATATTTGATAAAAAAAAACTTCAATGGTGGTTAATGTGCTTTAAGTTCAAGTATCGTCCTCTTCATCACCCATGTGTCAATTAGTTTATTCGGTTATATATTTATACAGACAATATCCATTATTTTTCTCATATTTTAGTCATCAAATGGCAGTAATTTATATCCACTACTAGTTTAAACTCATAAAGTGATATTATTACACTAAAATAATGTATATAATAGATAATAACATATATATCTGCGAAATAGGTTTCTTTATTAGTTACATTTATACTACTAGTCATTTGATTTCAATTAAAAACAATATTGGCATGTAAGATTAAGAAATAATATGTTATTATCACTATAAGAGTTCCTATTTTTTAGAGTAACGTAGTAAACTTAGATCTTGCAGAGTAATCCCACATCTGCTGAAGAGCAAACACATATTATTGTGTGGATTATTTAATGAGTTTGTAGTCATCCATAATGAACAAAGCATGTGAGGTCTTTTGACAGCAAATGGTCAAGTGATATCCCTGTACTAAATAGTAATATATTTGAAATTAAGTAGCGAATACAGCAGTTTTATCATAGATGTAGATTGTTTTGTAGCATACCGGATGTTAGCTGCATTTATTTAAGAGTTTTCAATGCAATGAGCATGTCGAAAAATAAGAATTTAACTTGTCTTTGTATTTGCACAATAGGATAAGAGACTATTATGGGGTAACGGATTTGACATGGCTGTTACATAATAAATCCTCAACTGCCTGTAGTTAACATGAGCCATTTTGCATCCTATATACTTAGATACATTTAATATAGCTTTAGAAAACCATAGTTCAAAAATATAACCCCTCAACCGGGGGGGGGGGGGGTCCATTATGCTATGTATAATTTACTGCTGGTTAATACTCTCATAATATGCCTGCTGAATCTGTTTGTTTTAAACCCCATGACGTTATTCCATGTTTTAGCACTCAATGTGTTGTTATTGAAAATATATACAGTGGTAGTTATTTTCAAAAGCCTAAAAAGATATTCTATAAAAGATATAGAGCTGGTCTGTGTAGTTTTGGAAGGAAGGGACGGAGTAAACAATAAAGATTGTTTAGTTTACTCTGTCCCTTCCTGTTCTTCACAACCAATCAGTTTGCACAGAAATTTAAATTAATTACATATTTTGTTAATATTTGTAAAAACTATTAAGTAAATCATTAAGTAAGTCCATGAAGTTGTCAATGAGACCATATCCAAAGAGAAAGAGAGGAGAAAACTAAGTAGGTCATAGATCATATATTACAATTATAAAGAAATAATGTGAGTCACTCGCTACGCTCGTTTCCACTTAATTCCTTTATAATTGTAATATATTGTCAATAACCTATACATGTGTCTCAGGTCAACTTGCCAACCAATTGTATCATTTTAATTTCAGGTTGTTTCATTCCATCACAGAGGGCATGTTTTATACCGTGGAACGGAACAGTGGTTAGGTGCAAAGACTACGAACTATTATGTCGGCGAGAAAGAAGAACAAACAAAGCCTTTCGTACACCCACCGCTTCTAAACATCTGAGAGACAGTCTTAAAATACTCGCGATCAAAAACCCATGGAAACCCGAATATTATGTGACTTAACTTTTACCAAGCTAGTAGCGACTTTTGGCGCCTGTTGATCTCATTTAGTGTAAACAATATTTTATTAACTTCAATTCAATTACAAGTATACAATAGCATGATAAACAGAGAAAAGATCAACAGGATTTGCAAAAGGTTTGGACCCAGATCAGGCACGACACAACGTCGGGCCTGATCATGATGCAAACTGTTCTAATTGGCATCCTGATTTTTTTTTTCTAGAAAAAGATAATATAAAAAAAACCAAAGACGACAAAAAATATGAAATTATTAGTCTGATGATAGGTGTTCGTCCAATCTGTGTGTATCATGATTTATCATTAACTTTTTACGCGCTTTTTTGCAAGAAGTCGGGTTCCTTCCGCCCGTACGTCCATCAGTCGCAGCTTGCTCGCGAACGCCTCCGTCATATTTAGTACATTGATTGCATTATAAGGTGTAGATGACAATATGCTATTCAAATCACTAGCATGACCTTGGGGCCAAGGTCTAGGTCACATATACTTCAACCCTTAAAGCGCCAATCGCAACAAAAATCGTCTGCTTTTCTCGTCTGCTGATTTGTATAAGAAGCCTCTATGACAAACAGTGTGGACCCAGATCAGACTGCTCCTATAGGAGCAGTCTGATCTAGGTCCACCCTGTTTGCTTCTATACTTAAATTGGTCAGTAATGTTAAGCAATTATTTGCAGCAGACGACTTCGGCAGACGTCATTTTTCAGATGCATTTTTCTTGGCGCTTAAAGGGCTAATCTGTCTTACGGCTCGTAATGCAAGCCCCTCTTTCATATTTGGCACAATGATATCCTGTGGGGCGTAGATGACAATAGGCCATTCAGATCGCTGATAACTATGACATTGGAGTCAAAGGTCAAGGTCACGTCTACTTAAATTTGTCTTATGACTTGTTACGCGAACTCCTCATTCATATTATGACGGAGGATGTTCATATTTGGCACACCGATTGTCTATGGGGTGCAGATAACCGATATGCCATTGCAGTCAAGGTCACATAAATGCATACTTAAAATCTGTCAAAATCTATTTACGGCTCGGTAACGCAAATTCCTTCAAGGCTTCATATTTTACCTAGGGTGTTCATATTTGGAACAATGATTGCCTATCGGATAAAGATTGGGAGCCCAGAGAGCTCAGTCTGTAGCGTGTTTAACTCTGACTAGCTAGATACCTCTGCCACGTAGGTTCGGCAGGATTGCTTAAGTCTGACGTCTATATTCAGTAAGATAACAATATGCTATATAAAAAACCGATATAACCTCGGATTCAAAGGTCAAGGTCACCTATACTTAAAGCCAGCCTATCGCCCCAAACACGAATCCCTTTTTCATTTTTTAACCAAGGGTATTAATACAATATTAATCCAAGGTTATATCGATGTGACCTTGACCCTTGACTCCAATGTCATAGTTATCAGTGATCTGAATAGCCTATTGTCATCTACGCCCCATAGGAAATCATTGTGCCAAATATGTCGGTGAAAGTCGGCACAATGATTTCCTATTATGTGTAGATTACAACAATAGTATCTGAATACGGATATAAGCTTGGGGTCAAAGGTCATGTTCATCAGTCTTATTGCTCGCAACGCGAAATCCTCTCATTTTCTGATGGCGGGTGTTCATATTTAGCACAATGATTGTTTATGGTGTGTAGATTATTACAAATGTTGTAGAATGCCAATTTGTTCTTTGAGTCCATTAAATGGTCAAGGTCACCCATGCTTAAACTACTCTACAGCTCAAGGTCAAAATAGACATATTGCTCGAAACGCGAGTACATCTTATGAGTTTTGATAGAAGTGGTACATGTTTAGTACAATGATTACAACAAAGTCTTCAATTAACCAATTTACCAAAACATCAAGATCACATATATTAAAGACCTGTCTACAGCTTGAACTCCTCTTTCACGTTTTGACAGAGGGCTGTCATAGGGCTTTAATGGTTATAATGAAAAAACCTTGTTTGTGGATTTCCTGGGTATAAACCAGTTTCGCTGAGTTGGTTTACACTTTCTCTGCCAAATGCGACTGTAGTCGAATTTACCATTCACTGCCAAACGCGACTACAGTCCGGGCGAAATTTAAAGGCACAGTTGATAGCTGTCAGTTTTTAACCGTTATAAGGGACACAACTCTTTGTTCTTTATTTCAAAATGTTCAGGGGACATAATAATATCGTATATAGTGGTCTAAGCATTTTTCTGTACAAAAACAGACTTTACAAAAATGTTTGTAAAGTCATTAGGTTTCGCGGAAATCAAAGATATCGAAAACATGTCCGTGGGGATGACACACAGGACGCATTAAACCCTTCAACTGCTATATTTTGATATATTTCTGATAAAACAATATATCAGAGTAAATCCTGAGTTTGATACTTGATGTAGATGGATGTTTTATCTATTTTTTGCATAAAATAGTTGTTTTTAGGATTTTTTTCATATTTTCAATATGGCTTCCACGCCGCCAAAGGTCACGTGACTACCTTTTTTATCATTGGTTCAAATAAAAGTTTTATATAATAGCAACATTCTGTGAAAGTTTCACAGTGATCGGTTGAATGGTTCTGGAGGTGTTCTGTGTTGAACCCATATAACCTCAATATTCAGGAGTCCTTGAAACATGCTTGTTACTTAGGTATTGGTTTTTTGAGGTGCTTGGCAGCGAAAGTGTTAAAGATTTGTGTGTTGGTTTTATGATGTGAAGGCCACTTTCGGTGAGCCCTTGGGTGTTCCCGTCATAAAACCAACACACAAATCTTAAACCAACCCAGCAGAACTGGTTTTTACCCAGGAAAGTCACAAAAATGTTTTTTTAATTATTACCATAAAACCACTTTTAGTGAGCCTTTGGGTGATACTGTCATAAAACCAACACACATATCTTTCAGCTCTGGTTTTCAGAAAAATATCATAGAAATGCTCAGTTTATAAAAGATATAACTTACTATATCAATTAATCAATAAAAGTCTCACATTTCAATCGTTGGCATTTACGATGCTAGGCAATTTGACACAAAACACACTTTTGCAGTTGCAGATATAAAACAAATAGCCAAGAGTTAAGCTTTATACATCCAGGAAACATCGATAGGTATGTTTACGAGTTTATTGTACAGGCTACTTCTTTCCTAGGGGCTGTCCAAATCGTTTGTTTATTTTAATGCTTTACGTCCCAGTCAATAATTGTTTTTCAGTCATGTCGGAACGATGACCTGAGCCAGTAGGCCTACTATAAGTCTTGCTCAAGGTCAAGGACTCAAGACATGGATTCCGCTACTCCCATTCATGAGAGTTCTGCATTCCAGTTGTTCATATTTCACATTTATATATTGTCATTTTCATTTTTTGTTATTATTCGGAACGCGAACATTGCACATCTAGAAAAAGTCAAATCAATAAATGAGTGCATGTGTACGGCTACAGTGGCGGATTTAGGGGGGGGGTGCTTTGGGTGCTTCAGCACCCCCAGCTGAGTCTATGGTAAAAAAATCTTAACCTACCATTTTTCTTCTCAATGTACGGTAGGTACCTTTTTGCGTGTTCTGTAAGCCCGGTTTTAAAGTCGGCAACGGCTGTTAATTGTCACACCTAATCATAAAATTAAGTTTGAGCAAATCAGCTACCGACTGTGTAACCAGGCAACCTGAGGTACCCTCTAAATTTGGAAAGCCTTATCTTCAAGTCAGTGCGAAAAAGCACGGATGTATACATCCGTGGAAAAAGAGAACATTATGTATAACTCTGAAAACAAGTCTTGAGAACCCCCAATTACGTGTGATATTCCTGGAAACCGCTGAAAGGGAAGGATATGCTTAGCGGTCATGTATTAGGAGTTTGACAATTTTTCATATGTAATGTATATTTTCAGGCGTCATGGCTACCAACACGACGCACGTGACCTGATAGAATACCCGTGGTCTGTTTTGAAATTGTCGGTCTCTTTGATCATGAATCACCACTGGTGGTAACACCACTGAAAACATTAGCAGATAGTCTGGCCAAAACTTTGATAAGGCTTCAAACTGCTTGAACGCATGACGTATGTTTAAATGAACCGAGACTTAAAAGAAGTTAACATAAAAATTTGCAGATAACAAACACCGCGAAATATCACTCAGCATCTTGCATCTTGTCCTGCCAAGGGTTGCGATTGTCTAATGTAACTTGTCGAAAGGTAGATACGACGAAACCTTCGCTGGTGAAGATGGCAGAGTTGATACACAAGCATGTTATAAATACTGCGTCCAGGTAAGGAACAATCCAGTTTGCTCAGCTACAGAGACTACCTGGTGTATAAAAATTATGCCTTAGGTAGGTTTATCTGTTAAAATTTCAACAGACAAACACGCTGGTTTTGACATCATCGCAGTCCGATCTGTGCCTTTGTTGTTCGCTAGCAGCAGGGACTTTCTATATCAACGGGACTGGAATCAAGTTTTCTCACATATGAATTTTTCAAAGGATATAGTTTTAAAATCGGACGGTAGAATTAGCTTTTTCCCCAACTTTAAAAAATGCCGCAGACATTTGCCTTGCTGCTCTTTACATGACCTGTTAGCAGTCTTGCTTGGGTCTTCATGATGCGCTGATATACGCGGATGTGTGTTCTGATTTGGGTCATCCAATCGAGAGCCTTCGTTGGGCAAAAATGCGTGGAATAAGACGCTTTTTTCAAAAAAAAAAAAATAAAACAAATTGACCTAGCACACAAGCGTATCAACAATGCGAGTCTGCGCATATCGTACGTGCGTGACACTGCAGCAAAATCAGGTTTAGTCAAATCGCATATAAAGCATCATCAGGTATGGAAGGGGAAATGATGCATGTGGTTTTGTAGGCTGATTAGAATGGAACTGTGACAGATATAGCTAATGGGAGAAACTTTAAAAATCTTCTTCTCTGAAACGGCGAGACTCACAGCTTATTGATTTATGTCTTGTGGTCACCTATACATAAATCCTGCCGCCCATACTCCTGGTGTCTATACTAGCCATGCGGACATTAGCTTCTATTGATTTAAAATGGGGAAAAACTTAAAAAATATTTTCTGAAACCCTGAAACCCACAGCTTGTAGTCCCATAAATTCTGCCAACCACGCATCTTGGGTCTTAATTTACCAAATATTTACGATCATTAGGCTTTTTAGGCTCCCATAATCATAATGTGGAAAACTATTTTAAAACAAATCTTCTGTCCACAACTGTAATACTTTTCATATGTAGCAATGTTTAGTGTACGTTAACCCAACCACGCATCTGCCATGGGGTCCAAATTGATCACTCGCCGGAGACATTTGCTTTTTGAGACAAAACAAAAGGAAAAAACTCGGAAACCAGAAGGCCAAGTGCTCAGGGGAGTGGTATACAGGCTAATTGAGACTTGCTTCCTATGGAAACTAATTTGTGATATAAGTGTCTGTAATACATTGACTGTCGGTGTCCACCTATCAAGCACCCCCAGCATTAGTGGGTCTGGATCCGCCACTGGGCTAACCTGTTGGACTAGGATTCCGCAAACTAACAACGCAGTCTTACGCTCTATCAACTGAGCCACTGCGCTCTGCTAGGACCCTATCGTTGTATGGATTTCTTTGCCTGCAATTATTAGACTAACGTATAACAAAAGGCTAAGTTACACTAGGGTAAATTCGGACGGTCAGCTCGATTCGGATAGCGACCTTGTTTGTTTCTTATAATATAATTATTGGTATAAAAAATAAACTGTAGTGATAGTGCCATTCCTATTAAACAGCCTCGCTGTTGGGTTAACTCTTTAGTGACATGGTAAGAGTGGTCAACTGTCACGCAGAGTTCTGGGTACGAATCCAGGCGGACCCAAAAGATTTTCCCCTTGGAATTACTTCACTGGTGGCAGCGGTAAATCGGTAGCGCCTGAGTCGACCTCTGGGAGGGGTAGCGGGCTTACATAGTTGTTGTTGATGCCTGGCTCTCAGGAAATAAAAGGGGGAAGGGTGTAGTGACAGTGCCATTCCTAACAGCCTCGCTGTTGGGTTAACTCATTAGCGACATGGTTAGAGTGGTCGACTGTCACGCAGGAGTTCTGGGTTCGATTCCTGGCGGACCCAAAAGATTTTCCCCTTGAAATTACTTCAAAACTAAGCAAACCCAAAAGATTTTCCCCTTGGAATTACTTCACTTGTGGCAGCGGTAATTCTGTAGCGCAGTAAACTGGCAGCTCATTTAGAATTTACCTAATGTCCAAAGTTACCTATAACTTTATCCTAATTGCTAACATATTTAAAAAATCTTAGGCAATCCAAATCCTTTTTATTTGTAGAGATAAAATAATGGACAATTATTGCCCATTATTTGTTATTATGGTAGTGCAAAAATCTAGCGAAAAGTTGTGCAGTTCCCACCTGTTTGGTTTGAATTCATACTTTACATCCCAGTCAACAATTTTTCAGTTATGTCATGACGGGTCTTCCTGTGTGGAACCAGTGGTAAGCAATGATTAATGTGTTTTTCTCAAGGATTCAAGGCAGTGACACCGGTGAGGCTCGAGCCCGCAACACCTCGATCTCGAGACAAGCACTCTACGAGGATCAGTAAAAAATATTTGAGCTAGGGATTGATAGATCGTCAGTCAGATCGATGCGTTCACAATCTCAGCCACCAGGAATATTCAGTATGTCTTAAAAAGCTTGTGTGCTTGATAGTTTTTGTCAAAGACATATTTGACATTTATTTGAATAACATTATTAACATATATCATATTGTCTTTTCATTATACAATTGATGCATTCTTTTGAGGTTAACATAAGGATTTGTCAACCCGACGAAGCGAAGATCACTTTCGAGGGTTGACTTATCCTGATGTTAACCGAAAAAGAATGCCCCAAATGTTTTAATATATGACACTGTCTCTCTTGTCCTAGTTTTATCTAAAGTATTTTCATATTATAAAGGGCTAGGTTCACGAAGGGGTGAAATCGGCCCTGCCATAGAAATGCATACTGACTTAAAATATGTTTATATGGTTTATTTCATTGAGAAAAATCGAAATTTTATCTGCCTAGTGCTTAAATTGTGAAAACTATGGGTTTCTAAAGACAAGGACCCTCTGTTAATTTTGCGCAAAAAGTAACGTCATTTACCTTGCAATGTAACGCCAAAGACGTCGCTAAGTTTGGTTAACAAATTTATGTTAAACATGCGTGTATTGCACCCAAATTTGTGCCAAAATGTATTATAAACCTCGATAAACAGTCTATCATGGCGATACGCCTGCCAACCCTCTGAAATGAGCATGTTTGTTTGAGGATTTATGTCCATGTAATTTTCATCAATTTTAGTCATATCACGGTAGCGGTCAATGTATCCTATACCGCTGCTTTACAAACGGTGTATCAGTATCAAGTACTTACTAAATACTCTCATCAGAATCAGTAGAAGAGAGAAAATAATTCCAACAAAATTGTACAAGAGTTCAAACTCATGACTCATGAACCCCCCCCCCCCCCCCGGTCACCCTCAAGACTAGTCCATAGAAGTCAGACTACAAAATAGAACTCTGCCGACCACGCTTCTCGGGTCCGAGAAAAAGTGTATTAAAACTGTATGCACACAATATTACTGATGCGATGGATAACACAATCGTAACGCATTTTATGCAATTGAATGCAGAGTGGTCATTTTTCGGTAGTCTCGTGATTTTCAGACAGGAGCTTGTCATTCTGACTGATCTTAAATACCCGTGCTTATATTTATATAGGATATAGTTGGGTTTCCCGGACGCGGTAACTTATTGTAGAGTGATGCTGTAATATTTTACCCTTAAAGCGCCAAGAAAAAAATGCATCTGAAAATGTCGTCTGCTGAAGTCATCCGCTGCAAATAATTTCCTAGCAGTACTGACGAATTTAGTATTGAAGCAAACAGTGTGGACCCAGAACAGAGTGCTCCTATAGGAGCAGTCTTATCTGGGTCCACACTGTTTTCCATAGAGGCTTCTTCAACATTTCAGCAGACGAGAAAGCAGACGACTTTTGTTGCGATTGGCGCATTAAGTGTTAGTCAGCTAGGAAGATATTTATGTTTTTTTATCATTGGCGACCAGCGCAGGTGCAAAGTAGATTGAGCATTCGAACAGACTAGCCAGAACCTTCCCTGATACTGCCCGCTCAAATTAAAGGCAGCGTAGAAGTTTCATGGGCATTTCGTTTTTGATAAAGTCCCAGAAAGAACGTTAAAGCTAACCACTATCGGCCAACGGCGAAAGGTAATTGCATATTACTGGGCCGATGGTAAGCTGCTATTTTTGGTTCTCCGCGCCTCGCTAAAGTGGGGCAGGCTTGTCAAAATATGATAATGGGACTTACACTAAGCATTTACACAAAACGAACATTTTTGATGGACGGAATTAAATAGTGATAACAGTAAACCCTTGTTTGCCATGAGTCATATCAACAATCTTTCAACTATGTAGGGACGGGTCTTACTGGGTAAAACCATTACTAAGCTAGGATTAATGTGTCTTGCTCAAGGCACAACGCTGTAGCGCCGGTGAGGCTTGAACCCACGGACACTCGGTCTCGTGTCAAGCACTCTACCACGACAGTAAATCTCAATTACTCAATCCCGAAAATAAGTTATTATACGACATGAAAAAAATCTAGCTGCTATTCTTTCGCAATAACGTTTTTATCTTCAATTTAGCAAAATGTGTTAACGATAAAGCTGTAGAGAAGACTTTCCGCCAACTTCTCCTAAAGGTCTGGTGTTTGTTACATGTACAGATTTTGTGTACAGTAAAACCTCAAAAATTCGAGCTCCGATTTTTCGAAATACTGGCTAATTCGAAATTATTTGGGACAGACTGAATTCAGAGTTTAGGACCTATTCATGATCTATTTTGATAACTTTTTATAATAATATATGTTCTGGGTGCGTAAAAGAAACGTCTCCCTGAGACGTTTCTTTTATGCATGCAAAACATATATTTGATAAGAAAAAAATAATCATTATAATTTCTTGGGGCTATATATCTTTTATTTCTACCTACCTATAATTCGAATTTTCGATAATTCGAAATAAAACCTCTAGCCCCTAGGACTTCGAATTAACGAGATTCAACTGTATCTAGATAAAAAAAAATGCAATTAATTGAATTCGTTTAACATTTCAAAGTTTGCTTCATTGACGGGTAAAATTCGTATGGGCGTGTCAGAAAGAGGTATTATCAAAAAAAAATCGTGAACGATGAAAATCCTGTTATTCAAAGGTTGTGTATAACATGAAAGTGATAAAACTGCCATTTGCATGCCCAGAATTTTCCGTGCACGCACAGAATCAACGTCAGACAGGCTCATTTGTACGAACAAAGTTTGGGTTTTTGCACAACGTGCCATTTTCCTTCGCAGTTGTTCTAAAATTTACGGTTCCGAGATGATCCTACTAGCTTAACGCACGTGCGAATCCCCACTAGCTTAACGCACGTGTGAATCAGGCGCGATTTCCAATATATTTGAACAAGCCATATAATACATCGCTTTAACAAGTGAATTGTGGCGGTACAATGTAACATTTTGATTGACATCTTTTGACTTGTTATATTTGTGCTTTGCTTAAATTGCTCAGAGTGCATCTATGCACAGATGTAACATCATCATCTTGGATGTTGGAACTGTTTTGAGAAGTTGGCAGGGATGTTTCTGAATACTTTTCATCGGGATAAGGATTTCGAAAAAAATGACGTGGTAAAAATCATCGCAAAACAGGTCTAAAACATTTCAGGTGGAGTTTAATTGTTAGTATAATTCAAACTTCTAAGTTATACATGGATCTTTTTTTCAAAACGATGTGCCTGACTCCTGAAATCATGATACATCCTAAATTATATCACCTTCCTTTATTCTCCCCAAGCAAATACAAGTGTGACAAAGTATAAAAAAAATTCCGTTCATCCCACAGATTGCTCGTACTGATGTTTCAAAGATGCAAAATAATCAGAATATACCACATTGTATTTTTTTCCATTGAAACGGGTTAATAACGGTCAATGAAATACTGCAGTCTGAGGCAGTTAATGTAATATACCTGTATAAAATACACATTACCTGGATTAGTTCATATTTTTGTTTACAACGATTCTCATCTATCTTTGAATCAACTTCACGTCTTGCCAAACGTTTGTTTGTTTGTTTGATTTGATTCTTTACGTCCCATCAACAATCTTTCAGTTAAACAGGGACGGGTCTTCATGGGTTGAACCAGTACTAAGCTAGGATAAATGTGTCTTGCTCAAGGACCACAACGCAGTGACACCGGTGAGGCTCGAACCCGCTGCCCCTCGGTCTCGAGTCAAGCACTCTACCATTGAGCCACTGCACTCCCTGTCTTGCCGAACGTATGTGAAACAATCGTCATTACCGATTATTCACCAAAAAATCCCCAGTTCTTAACACTACATGCAGCTTACACATGGGGTACACGGGGACAATGAGGGACATCAATATAGTAGAGCTATCACCTCATCGCGAATGCCCAATGCGATTTTTCTTTCAAAACGGTCTCCAACTGTGTCACATTTCTAAAGAAACGCATGCATTTTGGCGGTCGAATAAGTTATTTTTGCAATAGGAAAATCAGTGCAATACAGACTAAACTTAACTCATGATTAAGACATGAAACACGATCATTTTGTGAAGGATCAGTCATGCACGGACCCGGAGAGGAGGTGGGGGTAACAGGTGGCCCGGACTCACCTTGAAAATCACAAGTTCTATAGGGAATAAGCAATTGAATTAGACCCCCACCCCCGGAAAATGTTGGACCCCCTTTGGAACCATAGTTACATTTTTAGTGAGTTTATGGAATACAATGAAGGCATGTCAAATATGCTTGGCGTAAGTTTATACTGAACAGTGGAAGATTTCTGAAATAAAACGACAAGTACATGTGGTTATTTGTTTTCAGCTATCAGATAAACCTCAAAGCTTGCAATAATATATAAACTAGCATTTTAAGAGAAACGAGAGAAAAAAAGGAAAGAAAAAAGTTGACGTCGCTGAGGATTGAACCCAGGACCCGTTGCAAAACATAGGCCAATTCCTGGACTTAACCGCACGACCACGTAGATGCTTATAATATAATGCAGCGCACTTAAAACTATATATTTTTAAATACGAACAAAACAACAATAGGCTTTTAGAAACATACAAAACTAAACAGGCCAACAGCTGCCCCCCTGCCCCCCCCCTCTCGCCAAATTCCTATAATCATCCTTAGCCATCCAGTCACAGGTTTTGTCTTCAGACTGCACTTGAGCGAGTGTAGCTGATTTTAAGATGAGAGTTGTGGCAGGATGGGTATTGGTAAACATCCTTCCCACAGTTCATGTAGTTTGTAGTACTATTCAGTGACAGTATCACTTGAATAATTGTACTTCAGTGTTAAACTGTAGATTATAGGTGTACAGAATAATTATAAAACCCCAGCCCTCACAGACCCACACAGTGAAATCTGAGCATACCTATAGATGGCTCATGGATGATTGACTGGGGTCTGGATTGTATATATGTTTTTTTCTATGTATTGCACTCAGAAGTTATACGGTTAAATGCATTTTGTCATCTGAGTGAAGTATAAACAATATACATGCATTATGGTAGCATTGGTATGCATGACAGATTGAGTGAAAGGGAACAAATTTAGGTGGCAGGGAGTATATCATGGTGGTCCAGCCCATCTTAGTGTTATAATGGGAACTGCCAGCTTTTGGTGGGTGATAAAGGTCCCTTATCATAAATTGTCAGTTTGTTTAAATTTTGCCGATTGGGCAAGAAATTCTCATTATTAATTGAGTATATGGATAATTAATGGGCTTTAAGATGGGTATGGATGCACATGTGGTGTTTTCAAATTCCTTGTTGTTAGACTGGATGTTAGAAGTATGAATGAAGTATGTAACCTTACTGCATTATATATATTTTATATTTAATTTTCTTATTATAATCACATAAATTTTGCAAAATGTGATGATATTTCTGTGATATTTGAGTTTTCTGTGATTCTGTATCTGTGATAAAAAAAAATAACTGCATAGACTTCAACTGTACGGTAGAAGATATAATTGTAGTTAATAGGAGTTGTCAAAGAGTGATTGAAAACAATATCTGCAAATACATGTACATGATGTATGGATACATGGACAATGAGATGTCAGAAGAGTGAATTTTAGCTGGATGAAGAAATCTCTGTGTACTATAAGGTCTTAATTGACACTTTCAGATCACTGGCTCTGGTCTACAGGAAAATAAATCAACTTCAAGAGGCTAATCTGGTTTTGAGAAAAACATTTATGTTCTGCTACTCCATTCAGGACTCTAAGCGCACCATCTAAAATCGATTACTTGTGTGTTAATTCTACTAAGAGAAGATACAGCGAGAATCAATACCGAGAGATAACTACAGCCAATTGGGGCTTAGCTACAACCAACCAACCAACTAAACAAGCTGACACACATTAATTGTAAAAATATGACCCCGTGTATTTTTCTAATAGTGATTTATGAATGAATTCACATCCCATTAACCAAAAAAGGTAGTATATACCTGCGAAAGCAGACAAAAACTAACGGTAGCACGACGAGCGTCTCATACTGAATGTAAATTTCGGACGTAACATTATTTCGGAATCGGCATTGTTTGCACTGAAAAATGTGAGAAAGTAGGCGTATTTTCGGCTTCTAAAATAGTCCAGCCCTGCTTTCATGAGATAAGCCCTCCAGTAAAATATTTTACTGACCGTTCCAAGGCGGTACTTCTTTTGTGGATCTTTTATGTTTTTGTTCTGTCTTGTGTTTGCTATGTTTTGTGCGAGTCTGTTTATATGTGCTTTGTGGTCACCTGCTGGGAAAGGGCTGACCTCTTGGCTCTCGTTTGTGGTGTCTTCTGTGAGTTTGTCACTTTCCCATTGGTATCCTGGGTCAGGTGTGGTACTTGATTGTATCGATTCCTGATCTTTGCACCTTACTTACTATAATGTAGTCATATCTGTAGATTTTAAGCCTTAGAACATGTATAAATGGCCTGAAAAGACCAAACACAGACAAAATATCCAAACGTGATCGTTTAGGTTACGTAATATTACATTATGAAGCCATAATTTCGACACCTTGAATTTTTTCGTCATGGGTTCTCAATGTTAATTTGCACAGCTAAGCAAAAAATTGTAGTGTCGAAATAATGGCCTCATGTTTTGTTATGGATATATTTACACTAAACCCTCAATTTCAGCCATTTTGGGGAAACTGGGGGTCATAATATGGATTTTTGCGGTATAAGGGAAGCATCCAAGAAATTGTTTGGTATGTATTTGAAGAGAGGGAAGATCGTCTTCTTCAGAAATAATGTCATTTATATTATATTCATACATTTCTAAAATAGGTCTTACAGGACCGATTTTTCTCCTTCGTGAACTTAGCCCTTTACTCAAGTCAGATGTTCCTAGGAAGATTATTTCAACAATATACCTCCCAAATTTCTGCAACTCTTATGAGATAAGCAAAATAATTGCATTTTTTAACCCATATATGCCTAGCGTCCTTTTTGTGGGACATAGGCAAATAGTGCAGACTCAGATCAGACGCCACAGAATGCGGTGTCTGATCAGGGTCTCCACTGTTTGCTTACATAATTTTCTATTAAATCTTGAAGAAAAATGAAGAATACCACCTAACATCCCTTTAAACAGAAATGGACTGTTCCAATCGATAAGGTTGGAAATTCCATTCGGCATAAATGGGCTAAATGCTGTTCTCATAAAATGAACAAATATTTTACCTGTGAAATATACATAAGAAATCAGTCAGTGTTGCAATATTTATTTTTAGCTCTCTATCAAGAGTGACAAAAGTAATGTTACCTGGGCTAGATTTAGTGCAATCTATTTTTAGCTCTCTGTTAGCACTGACAAACAATGTTACCTGTCCTGAGCTCATCACTGTTTGACATCATGATCTGTCACAACCAGTGCAAGCTAGTTTCAGCCAATCAGAGGAGGTCTTTTATAGGAGTCATATAACTATACACTTTGTTCGTTAATGTTTAGGTGAACATTGATTGTATGCATTGCCTAGCTGCAAAAAAAACCCCGCCAAAATTCCACAAATTTTCAAATAAACATGAATTGTGTTGCCATGGAAACAAAATTGTGCATTTTAAATGAAGGAACTTAATACGTCTGAGGGTTGTTTCATGAATGCAGTACTATTACAGCATTGTTAGGCTTATATTTTATGTTTTTTCTATTAAAATTGTGTAAATATGAATGTGGTTGGGGTAAATTATATGACTTCAGGTATGCTAAAATTTGATAAATTCTGAAATCAAACTACCACAGCATCTATAATTTGGAGTCAGTTGGTTTCTTTTCTATGACACTGAATAGGTACATGTTGAAGATATCAGACGACAGTGAATATAGCATTGCTTTAACATTACTGTTTCCATAGCAACGCTTAGATTTAGATGTATCACAGCGTGGACACACCCCTTTGACAGGTCATATTCTGTTGCCTTGCAACCGTTACAAAAAGCCAACTAACATAAATAAATTAGATGTTAAATAGATGACATATAACTACACTGAAATATCATCTACATATATGTCCATTTTACTTGATTCAAATGTTATGAGGTAGGGCTGTTAATTTTGACTGACCCTCGTACTACTGAGCCACTGCGCTACCCAGTCCCCACCTGTAAAGTATGAGTGTGGTATATCAATGGAACGCTTATCAACTCTACATTATGTAACCGCAGGTGTAACTATTCAAAACAGGGGCATTGACTATTTAAGGACGAGCATCTTAAATAAGGAATCTTATGTTCACACCCAGGGAGCGGAAGTGACCGGACAATTGCGAGTGTACGACAAGTAACGGCACTTGCGATGTTGTACATTGGACGGTTGGTCACTTGCAGTATTGATTTTTCATTTACATCATAATTAAACTTCGTTTTCTTACATGAAAAAAACAGCATATGCGTGTTTTGGTAATAGAAGGTAAGTTATATTTTGAGTTACTTTCTGGCTGAATTGAAATCCTATTTCATTGTCCATGTTCAGTGAATTTGAGTTCTAATCACTTGTTTATCAACAACGGGTGATTGATTTTTGAAGTTAAAACATTAAACAAACGTGGATAAAAACGCAAAATCACTGTCATTATGAGTTTTACTCTTCTAATATTTGTACTTTCTAAGAAAACACTAATAGTTCTTGTCAAAACAAAACCAAAGCACAACAAATGGCGAAAACATGACACACGTGGGAGCATGACACCGTTCAGTAACTTGCTGTCGTTCGCTTACCGATTGTACATGACAACTGCGACTTTACTGAACTGTCATTTGTATACTGAAGGCTATATCATTTTTTCATTTTATGCATACCAGTGCCAATATTTCACATTTCCTTGTCAAGAAACGTTTGTTCTAAAATGCTGTCTGCTTTTATCGACTCCTGCATATATTTACCCGCACTACAGGCTATTTCTGATCATATGAAACCAAACACTGATCCTCAAAGAGCAACTTAATTCTCATTCCAAAATATCATAAGCTGACCAATATTTCATTTTTCCATATTTTATCGACTGCTGCATATATTCACCCACACTACAGGCTACTTTTGATCATATGAAACCAATCATTGATCCGTAAAGAGCAACTTAAATTTCATTCCAAAATGTCATAAGCTGACCAATATTTCATTCATTAAAATTAATATGAAGCACGATCCTGGATGAAATCCAGACTAATAGGTCATGGGATAGATATGGGTCAGATCCAACCCCTTCCCCCCACCCCTATCACACACACACTCACACAGGGGGAATTCTGCTGACTCTGATTTCCATGAAGCCCAATGTCTTACATTAAAAAAAATGTTACTCTCTAACAAGTGTCATGTAATATCGTAACATACTATACTTATACTTACATACTTATGTTACATTTTGCTTTACTACCCTGTTTTTCAGAAAATATTTTATGCCTGTACAATCACCTGAAATGTTTATAACTCTTTACTGGGTCTACTTTTTGATGCTGCTTCAAAGACAATTAAGTAACCTAACCAAAACAGCTAATACCAGCTCCCTACCTTTAAGGGAGTGTTTTAGGTATTTGAAAATAGCTACCACTTCATAAATTTTCAACAATAACATAGAATAAAGTCATGAGGTTAAAAACACACACACACATATATATTCAGCAGCCATGTTAATAGAGTGACTACCAGCAGTATATCATACTTAAGTATCATGCTTAACTTGAAACCATAATGCAAATAGTAACGTATGTAACATAAAAATATGCTAATGGAAACCCTCCTCCTGAGGGGATATTTTATACACTATGATTTTCAAAAACTGTATCAAATGTATATAAGAATATAAGATGCAAAATGGCTCATGTTAGTTTCTGGCAGTTTGGGTTTTACTGTGTTACAGCCATCTTAACTCTGTTACCCTATACTCGTCTCAAATCCTATTGTGCAAGTAAAAGTCAGATCAAATTCGTATTAATCATCATGCTCTCTTAAACGCATTGAACGCTCTTGAATAAACTCATCCAACAGTAACAGTATGCAGCAAAACAATCTTCATCTATAAAAGTACTGTTAGATTAGTTGCTTAATTTCAAATATATTAATATTTAGTACAGTAATATCACTATACCAATGGCTGTCAAAAGACCTCTGAAGCTTTGTCCATTATGGTCGTCAACAAACTCTTTAAATAATCCACAAAAATTTATGTTAGCTATTCAGCAGATATCCTGCAATATCAAAACTTACTCAAAGTTTCAAAGTTTATTTATGTTACCTTAAAATATAGGAATTCTAAAGTGATATCAAATTAGTTCTTATTCTTACATGTAGTTTTTAATTGAATGCAAATGACTTGCAATATAATTGTATCTATTAAAGACAGCTATTTTAACAATTTTATGAGTAAAGAGAGGTGCTATCTCTGTCACAGCTTTCAGAGAGATGGCCCGTCATATTTGGCATATTGGCAGGATGAGATTTGTTTCACTTGAGACAAACCTAGTTTTTTTGTTTTTAAGAGGGGGCGTTATTTTATTTATTAATTTAAAACCTAATAACTTTGAACAAACCAATAAAATCGTGTTGTTATTTTTAAAAAGTTAAAAAAACATGTGGATTGATAACGGCTTTAAATAATAGATATAAAGATCTATTTTGTACAAGCTAGTATCGATATATATTTAGTTTAAAAATAAGATGTAAATAAATCTTAACACCTCATGATGTATAATTTATAGCAAGTACTAGGCATTATATATAATGTATTAAAGTAAATATTATGAATTACACTTTACATAAACAAACAACATAACGATAATATACACAAGAAAATGTTAGATATCGCCTTACACTATTCTTTATCAAAAGAATGCTCATATTATTTAAAGTGTCTAAAGGCTTACAGATAGGATTGTGTGCACAATTTCAATGAAAATAATTTTCCTTTTAAAACATTCTATTTAGGGTCAACATACTCAGCAGCTTAACTCTTATCATCCTGTGAATGAATCTAACTGTTTGCAATTTTGCATTTGGCAGTTAAATCAGCAGCTGTGAGGGCAGACAACAATTTAAATAAGGTTTATTCTTTCCTAAAGAATGATTTGGTGATATTAAGACCTGTCTCACTGATACACTGATATGGGTTTTACGTTACTTTTTTTTACAAAATATAAAGAAAGCAGTTTAGTAATTCTAAATTATTATGGAAAAGTCTTTTCAACTTATTCATAATTTCATAATTTATTAAGCCTGATCCTGTTTATATTTTTTCCAAATTAGCATAAAGTAGCAGTCTGATTGTGTCCCATAATGTTTACGCAAAACCATATAAAGATGAAATTACGATCAAAAACAGCCAAACCATGCATATTTGTCTATTAGTTAATTGCTTAATGTCCGGGGCTTAATGCTGTGGACATTTAAGGGTGGCTATTTATCCTAATCCTAATTTCCACCTTTTCAGCCTTACTTTAAGTATTTAGAGACTATAAGTTTCCTCCAGCAATTGATAACTGTCCTGCTAAAATCAATGATAAGCAGAGGATGTAAAACAAAGGTTAAATGGCCATCTCATTTATATTAAAGGATAATAGTCAAGTTTGGAAATCAAAAGCCCAAACTCCAAAAGGCTGGACTGTACACACTGCCAGTTGTACTTTAATACCAGGCAGGCAAAATGTAGGCTTTGTCTCCTACCAGGGTGCATTATTCAAACAAACCACTACTAAATAAATTCATGCTGAATAAACACTTTTTTGTTTATATTTACTTCAAAGCATGTAATACTAACAATGTAGAGACTATTTGTTGTTTGGAAAAACAAATTGGTACCAAAATATAGCTATAATCATTTCAATTAAATGTGTTAATGATGGCAAGTGCCCGTTCAATACAGACATCCTAGATCACACGCACCCGTTCAGTTTACTGTCAAGTGCCCGTTCACATGATGTAAAAAGATGGCATGACAATACGTTACATATTATTCCAGTTAACACTCTTTCAGCAACTTTAATTCAAGAATAAACATGATATGTAATTGTAGAAGGTAGAAAAATAAGAAGAATGTACAAACTTTATTGTTATGCTATATTTCATTCCAACTTTACAAAGTGATCACATTGAAACAAAGCATCAATGGATTGATCAGTGTCATTATTTTTAAGAGAACGATGACAAATATCAGTTTTAATATTACCTATTTACAGGATAATTATCTGGGTACTTACGTGAGTATGAATAGCTTCATGACAGACACACAAATGATTGCTGTGTTGACATATTTATGCACCCTGTGTTTTCTTTTAAGAGCAAGTGACTGATCCACCAATGTACAACGTCGCAAGTGCCGTATTTTGCCATTCACTCGCAATTGTCCGGTCACTTCCGCTCCCTGGGTGTGATGTTGGGCGAAACATACACAAACAAATGTAAATGATTTTGAAAGGGGTACTTGCATCTGTGCCCACGCATGGATTTTCTTTAAACTTTGCATAATAATGATACATTATATACAAACTATGAAAATGTATGTATTGACTTAGATAGTTAAGAATAAGGCTTAGGAAGCATCCCTGACATACTCCACCTTTGAGGTGGCACCTGTCTCTAAATTTCCATGTCCTAAATCTATAGTTTTGTTTATTTCTATGATTTGTCATCTATGTTGAATCCAAACTACCATAGGCATAATAATAATACCAGGAAACCATTTGGATAAATTATGGTTTACGTTTTTTGAAGAAGTGATTATAAAATTTCAATATTTTTTTTCAAAAATTTACAAAACATTCGAAATAGAATTCCAAAGATAGATATGTTCTAGTCTTTGTCAAGATATCATATTATCACAAAAACATGCCGTATATATCCTACTGATCTGAGCCCAATTTCATGAAAATCCAAAACCGGTAACTTTGTCATTTCCTACCTCTTATGGGTATAGGTCAGTTTTAGCAAAATTAATTATTTAGTTGAAATAAATCAATAACTCGACAGAAGGAGGTTGTTTTAAAATCTACTTCCACTTTTCTTAAAGAAATACATGTTTAGACAATTTCAAATGATTCAATGGCCGGAAATACCAAAGGTCATGGCCTCATGTAATGGCACTATGGGGCCAAGACAATGTGTATCACTTCCTCAAGTCCTGCATGATATTGTTTAAGAAACATTATATCCTATCAATTAACGTGTGAAAACACGAAGACCAAATATTTCTATACATCCCAACTGAACTAGAGTAACCACATTTTGGTGCCGTGACCAGGATTAAGTGTAACAGAGTCAGATCAAAGGTATCATAAAACAGTGTTCTACATGAATAAGTGAGGTCCAGAAACGAAACTGTATGCCTGCAATATACAGCCAGCCAATGAATAAATGTTGTCATTTAATGGAAATCAGCATCAGTTTTACAAAACAGAATAAACAGAGAAGATTTAAGCATTAATTTAGCAATATCTTTGAAGCCAAGAGTTCTCTGTGTCCAAAATGGTTAATTTTAATCAATATGTTTGACAGGGGCTTATTCTTGTGAACCAGGTTTATCAATGAGGCTTACAATTATAAAATCATAAATATAAGGTTCTTCTCCTGTATGAACTGACTTGTCATAAGGTTTCTCTTCTGTATGAATTAAAATTCTTGATAATGTTACATATTAAGTGTAACATTGGTGAGATGTAGTTTTAACGTTCGAAGCTAGATGTGGTAAGTCCGGTGTCACCATATTGTATCGTTTTGGGTAATATTATTGTGTAAGCACTTCATTAAATAAGAATCATGGCACTTAATATCAAAGAATATTGTTTTTTTTTCTTTTTTCAATCAGTTATAGGGAAAAACACTGAAAATATCAACTTCTACTAACAAACGCACTAGCATGGTGATTCAAACTAAGCAAGTATTCAAGTATGTTTTACACTGAAACATAATTATTGTATTTTTTACATTAGATGAATTAGGGCCATGTGTTTACATCAAGTTGAAAAAATATGTTACCGGTCCTTGAATTTCATGAAATTTTGTCTACATATTCTTAACATACACTCACACAAACTTCTAAGCGGTCACATAGCAATTCCAAAATTTTGCCAAATTTTTAAATCATTTTTAACTAGTTTTAATTTCATGTTTTGACATATTGTATAGAGAGATGTCATACAAAAAATCATTCCATGTTGTTTCACGTGAAATTAATGAAGAACAAAATGCCCGTGTCAATAGGACAAATACATGGTGATTTTAAGGTGACCGCTTAGAACTTTGGGCAAGTGTATATGGAAAGTTTTTATGTTGAAATGGTATCTTGACAAAGACCGCAACATGTAAAAATTTTAATTCCAAATTTGACTGAATACAAAATATACAGTTGAAAATTGGGGTACCATCTCATAAAAATGAATGCCCACCCGCTATCCTAATACATGCAAAGCTATTTATAGTATCAACGAATTTATCAATGATATAGTGATTTAATAAAATATTTCTGCGCCCATTACATAATATGTCAATTACTTTAGAAATGATTATAACTGGATACCCTAAGGTATTGAAGTGATATCATACATGACGTCATAAATTAGCAATGGAATTGCATAAAACTTATATGCACCATAAATATAAAAGTCATACCCCAGACAATTAATAAACATAATATTATCAAATTTCAAGCGTGGGCAGACTCCCATGTTAATTTCCCATACCATGAAAGAGCCCCTTTCAAAACAGTAAGGTTTTTTATTCACCCAGATAAGCTAGGCCTGTTTTAATGTACATGTATGTACATGTAGCTTCACGTCCGAATCCAGAAAATCTTGACAGCGATTTTTTTCTTTATTTGAACCGCGACATGAGATTTCCGACTATGTGGTATGTGTGACCAGCAATGCCTCAGATCAGCAATCGCATAGGCGCAGTCTGATCAGAGCCTTTGCAAGTTTCTTGAACATTCTATGACTGTTACGCTATGGGCTGAACACCATTTGTAGTTTCTAAGCTTAAAAGCAGGCTGCACAGGCTCGCGTGAGTCTACACTTGTCAATCAATGTCGCGGCTATTTGATTATTATTTTTTGTCAACAACGTATTTCACAGAGGGCTGTATGGGTCTCGCTCGAGAAGAATTTGGACCCAAAGGGAATATTGTACGCAAGATGTCTAATCGTTCCTCTAGGAATTCTAGGAAAAACTATATTTTCTAGGGGGGTGGTCCAGACGCCCTGTCCCCCTTTTGGATGCATGCATGAGCATATAGGAGCTGCGAGATGAAATTTCCAACAATGTGGTATGTGCAACCAGCAAAGGCTTAGAGCAGCCTGCGCATGACGCGCAGTCTGATCAGAGCCTTTGCTAGTCGCTTGATAATTCTATGAATATTGAGCTACTGACCAAACATCATTTGGAGTTTCTAACCTTAAAAGGAGGCTGCACAGGCTCGTCTGTGTCTACACTTGTCAAAATGCCACATTGTTGGAAATCACATGTAACGGCTCATAATGATCTGAAGAATAAAAGTACCTGAATTCTCGTTTTGGCATAATTGAGGCCCTGGTACTGTTTTTAGGAATATGGGAATATTGGCCAAAAATAAAGTAATATAGGATATTTTTTGCAAAATAGAAAGGGATCTGTGATAGGCTACTTTAGATCAATTTTAGGAATATGCAAAATTTCAAAGAAAAAATGGTAAATAAGTTATGTGTGATAAAGACTATAGATACATGTTACTATTCAAGACCTGCAGTAGGGGAACCAGGCTTTCTGAGGATTGTTCTGAAAAGCCTGTTCATCTGATAACATCCGCCGACAATGCGCCTGTGGTCCTAATTGGCCAAACTCTGGGCTAATTTGCTCCCACAGACTCGTACTAAAAAAGCTCATGTGAGCGGTTTAGGCTCAATGAGCCACTTGTTGTTCTTCATGTCTACTCCAGCTAGCAATGTATCCAAGTGGATCTGGAACTGGTGAATCTTGATCATCAGCATGCTCTCACACAGATGCTTGACAATGTGCTGTACAAATTATGAAATCTCAGCAAAATAATTTGTGTGTTTACATTTCATTGCATATATTTCAATGATAAATTCAAATTAGAAAAGTAGCAATATTTTCTATATATTTGGTGACCATCTTGCACGTTTGTATTTTGGCAGCCATTTTTTGCCTTAGGTAAAATGTTAAAATCAAAGCTCATTTGTTATAATACCATCATAAAAGGTTACATTTCTTATAATTAAACTTCATTTGTTTGTGTTAGAAATTTATAGTTATTTTCTCTTATCATATGCTTAACGGTCATTTTGAAATTTGACAGCCATTTTGTGGTCGTTTTTAGTTAAAATATAGTCTTGTATCACACCTACGCATTTAATAAACCCCACGTAGAGTTAAATGTAACCTTTGGGGCATAATATAGTGCATTTGGGAACCTAACCCAAATTTGTCTTTTTTTCGGTGGCCATCTTGGATTTGTCGGCCATTTTGATTTTTGATGGCTAATTTGAATTACACTCTCTTCCATACATAAAATATCTTTTTAATTCAATTTTTTTATAAATAAAATCATAAACCAACGAATTTCCCCTATTTTGTCAGCCATCATGGATTTTGGCGGCCATTTATCACACACCGCAGACCAACCCACGGCACAGCGAGGAAGAGTCACACTGAGAAAACCCACAGCAACAAGACATCCGTAAGACAATAAATTCAAAGCAACCAGTTCTCTCTTCCTCTTCAAGATGATTGCACAATTAGAATGGACACAACGTTGTGCATAACAAAACAAAGACGACCCCCAACCAATGGGAAGTACATTAAACAATAGATCAACAACAGCAGAACACCGCCTTGGAACGGAGAGCAGCCTAAGCTACAGGGGGCTTAAATGCATTTTACTGGTACCAAATCTTCGCCCTAGATTCTGTTGTTTTCAAAACACTGAATTGTTTAGCTAGCATGAAAGGCTTCCTAACTAATATAATGCATCATCACAGAGAAACAATCATATCAAATTAAGACACTATGATATACAAAGAAAAGGGCTCATGACTCACAGATAGCCAGAGCTAAAGAAAACCTCAAGTTCAGCTACCGTGGGCCCAGCCAACAACATGCATCAGCCGTCATTGAGTCTGAGGACTGACCCACCGTCGTGTAATTAAAGAGGAAACCATCGCTATTAACCGTGATTGGGTTAATAACCACGCATACAGACTGTCGCATGCTAACCATGTTGTATCCCACTATTTTATAATGGTTAATAATCTTTTTAAATTGATCACTAAAATTAGGCTTTCCAACAATTCTTTTTAGATTTATAAACTAAATCGCCATGTGAATACACGTTCTGATATGCCTTGTTGCAGAAGAGTCTTTAAGCAAATATTGTATTTGAAAATCAGATCTGACTGTTGGTAATAAAATTTAGTAAAACCTGTGTAAAACGGTCTCTCAAAAATAGACAAAACAAAGCCCTTAATGACAAACGGTAGCTTAATGAAGGTCGATCGTATTGCAATACTTTTGACCTGCATTAAGCGATTATTGGACTTGAAAACCAATTTTTGGTCTTTTTGAGAGAGGCTATTTTACAAAGTTTTTACTGTATAAAGACTTCAGATAGGAGTACGTAACAAAAAATCTTTTTCATTTCTCAACCAAAACAAATGTTGTTGGTTCGCAAAAGAATTATTTCCTTGGAGCAGTTCTTTTGGGTACCCAAAGCATATGAGCCAGTGCATGAGATTTCCAACAATGTGGTATGTGCGACCAACAAAGGCGCAGACCAGCCTGCGCATACGCGCAGTCTGATCAGAGCCTTTGCTTGTCGCTTGAATATTCTAGGACTCTTAAGCTACTGACCGAACATGATTTGGAGTTTCTAAGCTCAAAAGGAGACTGTCCAGGTTCGTCTGAGTCTACACGTGTCAAAATGCCACATTGTTGGAAATCACATGTCGCGGCTCATACAGTGAGCCACTTTAGTTACGCACCATTTTTTAATGGCCCACATTTTTTCACAAAAATGCTGCAATCGAACATTCTCTGCGATAATTTACTTATTGACATTTTATCTGTTTGATGACATCGAAAAAAATACTCATGTGAATCATTCTGCTACGTCAAAGGCAATTTTGACAAAAGTGCACGACTGCACGTGCAATCTGAACGTCTATATTTTCTATTTGCGTTTTGCGCTAGGCATTTTCCATGGTGATCGTTGTGACAGAAAAACACCAACAACAATTATTTTATTCAAGTAAACCCCCTTTTTTCGGTCGTTGAAATCAGTAAAACTGTTACTGTTTGAAGAAATGCTCGTTTTGACGTCATATTAACGTCAGTTACAATAAGCAAACAGATTTTCCTTCGTAAATTGTCTTGTTATGAGTCACTTGTTGACATAGAAGTATAAAAACACTAAAACTTCTTATCATTAACGCGTCTTAAAGCCTTGGTAGTAGTGACGTCATCACTAACGTCAACACCGTGACGCCAATAAATCCATTATTTTTTACGCAAAATGAATGGCGGATACATGGTTATTTAAAATGAAATTATAAAAGAAGTGTTTTGATAACTGGTTTACAAAGAATCATACGAAATTTTATAAAACTTTAAAAAAAAAGTACTAAAATCAACTTTTTTCAAACCTTGGCCAGCTGGGAACCAAACTAGTAAAACGTTATTTTCTTTATAAAGTTAACAAACACCTTCCAGTCTTAGATATTGCCAAAAATAAATCGGTTCTTATCTCTGGCATAGCAGGAATTCGATCCTGAAAAAAATGCAATGTGATCTGAGTTTCATTCGAAATAATGCAATGTGAAATGGTGTTTTGAGGGTAGTGCCCTTCAAGATCCATTTTCTCATTTGTTTCTGATCTGATCACAATAAAATTTCAATGGCTAATGCAACCATAGATGCGCTTTACGCTGGTAGTCTCAGATTAAAAATATCCTGTTTCTTTTTTGAATAATCTTACATTTTATAAGTGGTGCGTAACTAAAGTGGCTCACTGTATTATCTTTTAACTGATGGATAAGAAATCAATCACAATTTTGCATATCAAAAGTTATCTTGCCTATGCCTTTAAGGGAGCCATTTGCGTGTTAGCATGATAATTGTATCTGTATGTATCTTTTAGGAACTGTTTCCTAACGCCAGAGTGAAATAAACACGAAACCCGTTGTCATTTGGCGAGGGGCTCAAACAATGGATGAGAAAATTGATGATATCTATAGGATACTTGAGGAAAAGGGCGTTCAAGTTCCATACGAGAAAGATGAATTAAAGGCTACTTTAACTGGCCTGAATCAGAGTACACTGAACAAGGTAAAATCCTGTTTGGAAGGAATCGGAAAGTCTATTGGAAAGCTGACGAGTGATGATCCTGCACAGCAAATGTCTGGTGTCCTAGACATAGTTGCTACTGTAACAGTTTTTATACCTGGAATCGGCCCAGTTGTATCAGGAGTTTGTTCATTGATATCGAATGTGATCATTACATTTGGAAGAAAGTCGAATGGAACAAATATGACCACATCGTTTAAAAGTGTTCTAGAAAGGGTTCTAGGTGAATATCACGATGACGATGTGAAAGCAGAATGTTCTGGGGTAAAATTTAGATTAGAGAATATGCAAACCTATCTTGATGGATATACGAAGACGCCACCTAGTACTTATACACAGCAAAATGTGGAGGATTTAGCCAGCCATGATGTAGAATATACTACTGTAGGAACAGAATGCCTCGGAAAATTGGAATATTACATTAAGCAATACTCTATAATTAAAAAATCAGGAGATGAAGATGCTATTGAACGCCAGGCGAGGCATGCGATTGATTACATTGAGGTATATTTAGAGTTATCCTCAATCCGCAAATTGTTGCTGAGTGTTTACTACTGTATTTTGTTGACGGCCACCACGACACAGCAATTTGAGGCAACTAAATCAGGACTCCTGTCGACACTTAAGCTAGCCTCTGAAAAGGTAATTCAATTATTTACTTAAAAGGACTATGTGCTACATTGTATTTTGGCCCCCTATGTAGCCAAAAACTGAAGTTTAAGTCACCAATTTTTTATTATGTTTGGTTTATTAGAAGAATGACCAAAGTGTTAAAGACTGGTATTTATCCAACATTTACCGTTGCTATAGTAACAGAATATGGCCAGCCAAATAGGCTTAAAATAAAGACATTGCCATTTTGGACCAAATAAGAGGATTTATGAGGTCGATCTAAAGAATGTGCTATCTGCACAGCTAATTACATAAAAGATGATAAAAATATTATGTTATGAGCCCTGATAATTCTTTACACAAGTTTAAATTTATTTTGTTTTTTGCTTGTGCTCTATCATGTCTATGTTAATTCCTCCATCAAAATTCTCACTTTTTTCAGAAATGGTCACTTCAGCCATGGGGCCAGTTAAGCGAAAAAATTTAGCGTAAAATTGTGATTATTTTCTTACCCATCAGTTTAAACATGTGTTTTGGGTGCTCAAAAGAACCGTCTCATCGAGACGGTTTTTTAGTACCCCCATCATATGTTTTGGTTTAGAAATAAGAAAAATAATTTTCTGTTACGCACTCTTATCTGGGGCCTGTTCAGCCTTGGCGCCCATGTTTTTGACCATAGCGACGGTAAACGATTAATACCAGACTTTCATTTGGGCCATTGTCCTAAAAAAGCATTAAGAAGAAATTGGTGGAAAGCAACTTCTTTTTTTGGCCATATGGATTTGCATGACCCTGAAAAATCTGATGTTATAGAGAAGGTATTATATAGGTAAATGTATGAGCGGATCCAGAGGGAAGGGGGGATGGGGTCCAGTCGCCCCCACCCCATAAAATCACCAAATATAGGGTTTCTTAACAATGTTGGTCCGGATCCTCTGAATAACCACAAAGCTACCAATCCAGCTTTCAATGTTAGGCCATCATCAGCACGCCAGCCAAAGCAGGCATTTCGCTGGCTGGCCGATGATTGCCTGCATAAAGTGGTCTCATCAACTAAAAAAACTTTGTCAAAGGCGAACCGGACCTCCTCTGACAGAAGTTTCTGGATCCGCACATGGAATGCATGCTTTTAAGGTTTTGATATTATAAGAAAGCTTTATTTGTCTCATTAACAAGGCCATTGAAATTTGGCTGATCAGGCTTCAACGAAGCACCAGTCGAAATGCAAAGCGACTTCGCCCTATATGTGTGTAAAACATCAAGTCAAGTTGGTTTAACTTTCTTTACTTATATCGTCACATCTCTATGGTAGTTTGCACAATTGCTGCAAAGCTCATTCAAGCATCTTTTTATTACAACTACAATAAAACACATCAAACCTACCCTACTAGATATAGTAACATTAAAATAAATGAATTACACCTTCAGTTAGCAGATTGTGGTTATACGAAGAATCACTTCAAAATAAGTTCTACAAGGAAACCACCATCCTAGAACTGTCAGAGGCATTAAACAACATAATTAGCGGTCACAGTACTCAAAGCTCTCGTGTCAATGCATGAATGGGAGTTTTGATAAACAATAAAGGTGGAAATGACAAACAGGTCTCTGCGCATAACATATTCTAAGTAATCAATGCTACCCGTTCCATTATTATCGCGCCTCTTAGCGCAGTCAGTAACGTGTCTAACTGCTGTTTTAGGGGTCGTGAGATCGATCCTGGCATGGTCCCATACTTTCGTGGAGATTGATCATAAAACAATTACTACGGCCATTCACCCTACATTCCGCTGATTCAAGAAGGGTTATTGTCAGTACAAGAGAAAGTATGTGCACGAAGTACTGGTTAACTGCTTAACCAAGCTTGCCCAGGAACAAAATGTGGTTAGGTGAACTGACCATCCCGACATGACCATAGCTGTCGATTGGGACGTTAAGAATCAAACCAAAAATTTAATGTGGGTTCTGGGGTTCTTATTTATATCGTCTGTGATTTTATTAGGGATTTTGCAAGCTACTGTTTTCTCAATGTTGGGTATCATCTTTTTAAGATTTTTGGAAACAGTAATAACACAAAATATGCTGAGCCAAAGGTCTAACGCAACTTTATTTTATTTTGATAATATCTTTGTCTGAACGAAATCCCTATGTCGATTGGTTCGCCTAAACAAGTTAGGCATTGCAACTTACTTTAGTTTTGAAAATATGCCTCAAACTGTTGAAGAAACAAAGCCTTCCATTTAGGAAGGGTGGTTGAAAAAAAAAATGAAATGTGCATGGTAATTTTCCAATATTCGATATGTGACATGCATTTCGGCGTCATGAAATTTCTCTACATCTATATTGGTACGTTGCTCCGTCACAGTTTGACGATTATTCAACGGTTTGACTTCTAGTGGTTACGCATAAAAGATGAAATAAAAGAGAATAAAGACAGAAAGAAGAGATATATGATAATGCACAAGATATACAAATGTAGAATAAAAATAAGAGGAGAAAATGAAAAATATGTGTCAAATCTATAAACACATAAAAGAGTAGAAGACAGAAAGTTTTCTCAATGGCCTTTGACTTGCCAGCTAGAGACCAAACTGCCTTCCATGGAGGGCCCAGCGTCCCCGACAGCATAGCTCCCCACCTTAGAAAGCTACTCAACCTGTGGGCCCTTACCTAGATTTAGAATGAGATGGTGTTTAGCCCCTCTTTGAAAGACACCAAAGAATGGGCCTCAGCTGTAACAGCTGGAAGAGAATTCCACAAGGGTATTGTCCAGGGGAAGAAGCTAAACTTGAAGCTGTATGTGGAAGGAGAGAACTGTCTGAACTCATAGTATGCAATGATCAGGTTCTTGCTGTCGACGGAGTCAAGTATGATGATGCGGGTATGTCACCTAGATCACGGACCACTAAAAAATGGTTAGTTGGCTCTTGCTTCTCCTAGCTTCTAGTGACTCCCACTGAAGATAGTCCAGCATGGAGGAAACACTACTGGTATTTCTGTACCTATTCATGGTAAACCTTGCTGCCCCTCTCTGAACCATCTCCACCTTGTGTACTTGATGTTTATGATGTGGGTTCCATACTGATGAGCAGTACTCCAGATTTGATTTGACCATGGTAAAATATGCGTTCGCTTTCGTATCTTCTAAGGGAGCGACCATTTGATTTTTAGGGGGGGGGGGGGGGCTGGAAGATTTTTTGAAAAAAATAGTCAGGACCGGCTTTCACCATAAAAAAATTTCAGGACTGGTCACAAGAATAAAAAAAAAGCCAGGACCCGGCCTGCTGAAGCAGAGAAAGGGAAGAGTAGAAAGATTGAAAGAGCAAGAGAAATAGAGAAAAAAGTAAATCAGAGTATTAGATTTTGATAGATATTTATAATGTTCAGGTACATTTTTGCAGTCTGTATAATGCAGGCGTCAAACACAGCCTCAGTGTTCACACGGAATAAGTATGATTTTTTTTTGTAAAAACAGTTTTAGGACCATTTTATCACTTCAAATTATCGAAGTTTTCATTTTGTTTACTAATGCTGCGCTTTTGTGATCTTGCCATGCTCAATCTATGAATATATTTGGACGGTTAAACTGCAAACAGATAAGCAATGACAATTTTCAAGTCAAGATTCATTGTATCTAACTTTAATTTTGTTACTCAATGATATTTAAATTGCAGATTTATTTTCAAAACAAGACTTTTATTAATTCCTAATTCTTGCATCCCATTTTTACAAATAGAGGATCTTACATGAGTGCTCATGTTTTATTGAATTTATTAAACGAGTTGGGGAAAAGAGATAAAATGCGAGGCTTGCCGAGCATTTTATCTCTTTTTCGTAACGAGTTTAATAAATTCAATAATACACGAGCACGAATGTTAGATTCTATTTATCATATGGCATTAAGATTACTTTGAAGTCCAATTTCTGACGTAAAAACATTATAATTTTGTCATTATGTACTACCCCGGCATCCAATTTAGGTTACCTTGCACCCCCAGGACAATTTTTCATGGGTGCCAAATTGTTCATTAGGACCCCCTGGATGGGAAACGAAGGTGTCCTCAAAAAATTTTTGGTTTGGGCTATGTGAAATTGCATGGTTTCTATGCCAACCCATAGCGAATTTGAGAAGGGGGGTCTGCCTATAAATTTACTCATATCTCAGCTGTTACTTATCCTAGACTACTAAACTTAATACCAAATTAAAGCTTAGACATATGCCTAATATCCCCTTGTTGCATATGGAAATTATCTTATTTGCATATTCATAAATATTTATGAAAACATTAAAAATGTGTTTCACGAATGGGGGTATACGTACAAGATCAATAATATCTCAGCTGCTTTTAGTCGTAGAGTACTAAAATTTGTACTAAAATAAAGCTAAGACATAGGCCTTTTATTCCATGGTCAAATATGCAACGTATCTTATTTGCATAATTTGCATATTCATGAATATTAATAAAAACGCTAAAAAAATAAGGGAAAATCATTACAAATATAAATAGGCTGATTTCATCCCAATATTGTCATTATTGCATGGTTTAATATAATCAATTTTACAATCTGACTGGTCCAATCATCCAGTGGTCCTATATGAATATTATCAAATTTGAATATTTATGAAAATGCCTGAAAACTTAAAAAAATGAGGGAAAATCACGTAAAAACTATAAGCCTAGGGGAGGGGTTAAGGTACGATCCATCCTGCACTCCTAGAGCCTTTTAAATTCATGCCAAATTGTTCAGTGGGACAATCAGAATGTGAAATGAAGTTCTCCTCACAAGAAATTAGGTATGGGCTACGTAAAAATGCATGGTTTCCATGTCAACCGCTTATATGATTCTCGAGATTGGGGGTTAGGCCTACAAATTCAATCATATCTAGGGTTCTACTTATCCTAGAGCACTAAAATTGGTGTCAAATTAAAGCTTAGACACATGTCTTTCTTCTTGTGGTCAGATTTGTAAATCATCTTATTTGCATATTTATGAATATTAATGAAAACCTACAAAAATGAAGTAAAATCATAAAAAAAGCATAAATGAACATATTTCAGCACAAAAACATCATCAAACCACCATTGTTGCCAGTTTTTATATCCTCAGTGATTCAATTTGATAAGTTCTTTCATCCAGTGGTCCTATATGAAAATTATCTCATGGTCCTATATGAAAATTATCTCATTTGCATATTCATGAATATTAATGAAATCTTAAAATGATGGAAAAAAAGCATGGGTAAACTATAGTATGCAACAGGGGTAATCAGACCTAAATTGAACACATCAGACATTTTATTATTGGCATAAATTTGTCCAATAGGACCACTTAAATGTAAAAAAATATTGTCCTCAAAAATAAATGTTATTTGGGTTTTTGAAATTTCATGGTTTCCATGGCAACCCATTATGCCGACTGTAAAGATTGGGGGTATACATACAAAAAATACTCATATCTTAACAACATGTCATCCTAGATTACTAAACATGGTACCAAACTAATCCCTGGACATAGTAGTTTTATTTGGTAGTTAGATATGCAAATTATCTAATATCCATATTCATGAATATTAATGAAAACTTTAGATATGAGAGATAAAATCTCAGAAAAATTAGGGGGTGTATGTATAAAATTACTAATATCTCAGCAGCTATGCGTCGGAGTGTATCAAACTTTGAGCCAAATCAATGCTTAGACATAGTATTTTAACCTTAAGTTCAGCTTTGAAAAATAGTTATCATAAATAATTCTGAATTTTAATTAAAACAGAAGAAACAAACGAAAAATCGCGGAAAAATCAAGGGGCTGTACTTACAAATCTAATAATATCTCAATTGCTAAGTGTCCTAGAGTACCAAAATTGGTTTTAAACTAATGCTAAGACAATAGTATGTTTAACAAATTATCAAATTTTAAAACGGTCATATTATAATATTCATGAATATTGATGAAACCATGAGTATTTTGAGAATAATATTTGAAAATGAAGGGGATATACCTACAAAATTACTCATATCTCAGCAGCTTACGGCCCTTACGTAGCAAACAAGGTGCCAACTTATTGCTATGACACAGCCCTTT
Organism: Loripinus fragilis; assembly: GCA_964019695.1. Classification (NCBI taxonomy): domain Eukaryota; kingdom Metazoa; phylum Mollusca; class Bivalvia; order Lucinida; family Lucinidae; genus Loripinus; species Loripinus fragilis. The sequence continues at coordinate 69,605,720 of OZ026522.1, read as the reverse complement.
ATCTCAATGGTTATATTTGCCAGTTGTCGCATTTACATATTCATGAAAATTAATATAAACATTAGAATAAAGAGAAAAATCGCCGAAAATGAAAGGGGTATACCTACAAAATAACCAATATCTTAGCTGCTAATTGGCCTAGAGTAGCAAACAATATACTTAATTTAAGTCTATGCATAGCAGATTTACCTAGTGGGAAGATATAAGAATTAACTAATTTGTTTAATATCAATATTAATAAAAAAAACTTTAAAAATACAAGTAAAAAATGTATACAAATCGATAGCAGTGTAGTTACAAAATTACTCATATCTCAGCTGTTATAAATTTTATACTTTTTTCTTTTACTCAATTTTACTTAGGATTTTGCTGTTTGATATGGTACCAAGCTTGTTACTATTGGGCAATTGGAAGCCAATATATGAATCACTTTGTAGCTATACCCCCTTAATTTTCCTGTATTTTCTCTTAATCTCTCATGTTTTCATCAATATTCATGAGAATTTAAATTTGATGTGTTATAAATTGGATCATTTTGGTAAACATGTTGTGTCTATGCATTGACTTAAAATCAGGTTTGGCACTATTGGGCACTTAACTACTGAGATATGAGTAATTTTGGAAGTGCACCCCCTTGATTTTTGCCGCAATTTTTCTTTCATTTCTTCTGTTTACATTAAAAATCACGAATATTCATGATAAATATTTTTCATATTATACCTTATGGTAAAAGTACGATGTCTAAGCATTAAATTGGCACTAGGTTTGATACACTGGAACACATGGTAGGTGAAATATTTGTCATTTTATATGTACATCCCTTAATTTTTCTAAGATTTTTTCTTTAATTACAAAACTTTTCATTAATATTCATGAATATGCAAATGAGATAATTTTCATATAGGACCACTGGATGAAAGAACTTATCAAATTGAATCACTGAGGATATAAAAACTGGCAATAATGGTGGTTTGATGATGTTTTTGTGCTGAAATGTGTTCATTTATGTTTTTTTTTATGATTTTACTTCATTTTTGTAGGTTTTCATTAATATTCATAAATATGCAAATTAGATGATTTGCAAATCTGACCACAAGAAAAAAGACATGTGTCTAAGCTTTAATTTGACACCAATTTTAGTGCTCTAGGATAAGTAGAACCCTAGATATGATTGAATTTGTAGGCCTAACCCCCAATCTCGAGAATCATATAAGCGGTTGACATGGAAACCATGCATTTTTACGTAGCCCATACCTAATTTCTTGCGAGGAGAACTTCATTTCACATTCTGATTGTCCCACTGAACAATTTGGCATGAATTTAAAAGGCCCTAGGAGTGCAGGATAGATCATACCTTAACCCCTCCCCTAGGCTTATAGTTTTTATGTGATTTTCCCTCATTTTTTTAAGTTTTCAGGCATTTTCATGAATATTCAAATGAGATAATATTCATATAGGACCACTGGATGATTGGACCTGTCAAATTGTAACATTGATTATATTAAAACATGCAACAATGACAATATTGGGATGAAATCAGCCTATTTATATTTGTAATGATTTTCCCTTATTTTTTAGCGTTTTTAATAATATTCATGAATATGCAAATTATGCAAATAAGGTACGTTGCATATTTGACCATGAAATGAAAGGCCTATGTCTTAACTTTATTTAAGTACAAATTTTAATACTCTACGACTAAAAGCAGCTGAGATATTATTGATCTTGTACGTATACCCCCATTCGTGAAACACATTTTTAATGTTTTCATAAATATTTATAAATATGCAAATTAGACAATTTCCATATGCAACAAGGGGATATAAGGCATATGTCTAAGCTTTAATTTGGTATTAAGTTTAGTAGTATAGGATAAGTAACAGCTGAGATATGAGTAATTTTATAGGCAGACCCTCCTTCTCAAATTCGCTATGGGTTGGCATAGAAACCATGCAATTTCACATAGCCCAAACCAAAATTTTTTTGAGGACACCTTCGTTTCCCATCCAGGGGGTCCCAATGAACAATTTGGCACCCATGAAAAATTGTCCTGGGGGGGGTGCAAGGTAACCTAAATTGGATGCCGGGGTAACGCAACGTCGTTATGGACGTCATTACGTTTCCCGAAAATCGATAAACCACTAGTGGTTTACAGATTTTATTGCATGGCGTTATTTCACTCCCAGACGCGACGTCATATGATAAAACAAGTTATTTAAATTACATTTTACAATAAGAAAGGTCATTGATGAACAGAAAGAAGAGCATTTGCCCAAGTACCAATCTCTGGGGTACACCACTGACTACAGGCACTCTATCGGATGAGCTTCCTTCTACAACCACACTCTGGGTTCGACTAGATAGAAAAAGATGCTATCCAGCTATGCATGGTGTCTCGGACTCCAAAGTGTTCACTGTGCGATAAAGATTCTTCAAGATTAGTTGAGCAATTTTTCCAGCATAAACAGCAATTGGTCCTATTAAATTCTGACCCTTTACGAGTTGCGTTTGAACTTTGGCTCAGTATATACAAACTTGGAAAATAAAGACCATTTTGGGATTTAGAATGATGCCCTTATATGATGGTAAAATGTCCAAAATGAAATCACTAAAAGGCATGATGTATTAATGGTCTCGGGATTATAAACTGTTTATCACGCTCAACTCAACTTAGTAAGAAATTTATCCTGCTCATAAATATTGAAATGTCAACAATTCTTTTCATTTAACATTTATTGGCAGGATAAATACAACATTTGAAATGTTTGAAGCTTAAATTCTTAATTTTTCACCATTTCATCTCTTAAGAGTAATTGAAATGTCATGCCCAGTTGAGTTAAAGTGATAATTCCGACTTTTTTTTTCATATGCATATATCATAGGGCTAATAAGATACTGGGAACCATTTGACCATTTATTTTGTTGAAACTGCTCCAATTAGCCCATAATTTAATTGCGCTCGCATGCCACAGGGGATCGCCATTAATCACTTGAATACTCCAAGAAGAATTCCTCAGGCAGCACTACACAAGGTGCAGTTATCAGGTCAAGCAGGTTAATTACAGTCAGTATATAATGTTGGGTCTGATCTATTTCTAAACTGTTTGGAAAGATTATCAAAGAGTGTCAAACAGTTTGGATCCAGATCAGGCCCGACAACATGTCATACCTCTTATCATTTTTTTGTAAAGCTTATCAGCAGACGACACAAACAGGTTAAAGTAAAATGGTATGAGCATCAAGCACCACATCTGCGTTTGATTATAGTCTGATCAGTGTTTTCACAGCAACATAATGGGTAGCTAAAGTATCCAAACTTCAATAACTCTGGCTAGAATCGGCAGATTAATGAACAAACAGGCGAGACTCAGATCAGCCTGGATATAGACACTGTATGGTCAGAGTCTTTGCTGTCTGCATGGATCAATGCGCAGGCTGATCTGAGTCTGTTAGGCTTGCAAGCCAATTTGTTGGATTGGACCTAATAAACTGGACTTCGTTTGAATTTTCAAGGTGGAAATGATAATAGGAATGATAAAAATTATGACATTAAACAATGCAAATACATGTATACTTTTTGCGAATACAGGATTATTTTGAATGTTTTAATTGTCTGCCCTTTTCTTTAAGAAATCACCTTTCCAAAAAACTTTTTTCAGGAATGCGATCAGAGCACCAAACAGTTTGGATCCTGATCAGGTCCTTAATTTTGGTGGGCCTGATCTGGGTTCAAAATGTTTGCAAAGCAGAAGATATCATGCACGGAGCTAAATGTTACAATTTCAATTAATGCTATTAACTATTACTTACTTAGGGGCTCTGAACCAAACTGCTTATTTCTGTAGTGCAAACATGTAAGGTAGCCCCTGTCTAAAGTAATTCTCATTCTTATCACTTGAAGCCATTATTACTCAATGAAATAATTGAATGGAAGCACAGCCTAATTATAAGCTCTCTCCACTGAGATGTGGTGCCATTAACTCATAGCTGAGGTGACCAGATGCTTGATTTCAAACTATTTGGCAACCGTGAGGGAAAACATGTCAGCAGCCAGTTATTGGTTTTATGGGCAATAAACTTGCTTTTAATCACGTTAGCTGATGAAGAAGCAGAGTGGTAAAATAAATTAGTAATTAATGAGGAATTTATTTTTGATCAAGATAAATATTAATACGTCCGGAATATTCCCATTAAGCATGAAAATAGATTTATCAGTTACCGCTCATAGTAATTGTATTGTTACACGTTGACCTGATAAACGTTGTCTATCTCAAGGCATGTGCTTTTATCAGGTCATCATGCCGTTGCACTTTTTGAATGACGTTGTCAATGACATTGAATCGGCAAGAAAATCAATAATTACGCCATAATCGCAAGTTTGAATAGTGAACTGATAAATAGAATATTAGGTTCTCGTCTTTTGATATCAAGTTTACCAGGCTCGGCTTTGAGACGCATGTTGAATCGCTCGGCAAGCCTCGCGATGTCAACAAGCATTCTCAAAGCCTTGCCTGGTAAACTTGATATAAAACACTCACCTAGTATTCTCTATTTATGTACTTGGGCCTGGTTTATGTTTCAGGACAAAGAGATTGCTATGATAGTACCAGTTGAGTTCACTAAACCAGATTTAGCTGTGTTAGCGTCAATCTTCAAACTACCAGAACATCCAGTCATTAAAGCTTTCCACCAAACAGCAAATCCTGTTATTCAGCTTGACGGGACAATTGTGCAGATTAAACCGAAGATATCACCGACATATTGTCTTATTACGTATGAAGACAGTGGTGGCGCTTTTGGTGACGAAAATGATTCATTAGGTTTAAGTAGATACAACGTTGCTGTCTCAAGCTCTGAAAAATACGGCAATAAAAACAACAGTTGCTTTACATTACGGAAAGTTGGAGGGGACGATGGCGATAATATATATGTTTGTGAAGGAAAATATACACATGTTAAGGCACACAGTCCAAATCAACGTAAAAACATTGAGCGTTATAACTGGTTGAAGCTTATAAGATTGACTGAAGTAAACCCTGAGCCAGATGAACAACTTTATCTCATGGCTTCAGTGAATTGTCCTACAAGATTTCTCTATCACGTCAACGATAAGAGGCCAGAAACTACAGTCGGCGATCCTGGTGAACGTGGCTACTGGTATCTGGACCAGGCCAGTGCAGAAATAGCTCGCTCTAGGGACGAAGGAAGTTGCTCTATGATATAGAACAGTCATGTGCAGACGCAGAAAATTCCGTCGGGGATCGTGGGATCCAGGCAACGTCTTTAAGTAATCAGAGTATTTCAGACATGGCTGTACCAAGCTCCCTCGAGAAGCAATTAGACCCAATTGTTCCGTACCAGTATTTCTACGGACATCTATAGTCAGTTGTGTTTTCCAGGAGGCACTAACCCCCTGCCCCCCTCTGGATCCACCCGTAACAGTTGTTGGTATATGTATTAAAAAAACAAAAAGATACTTGCAGTCCATCGCAGAAAACTGAGACAAAACTCATTCTATTCTATTTGATTACTATAATGTCAACATCACTATATCTAATAGCGATCCATGAAGAACCCCGTTTTTTATATATATTTTTTTTATCTTATAGACTTGTCGACCTGCTTCGAAATTTGGAATATGAATATAAATATAAGAACCGTAGCTATTCGAAATGAAGCTAAACGTTTTGCCACAGTCTCTCTACAAATAAAAAAAAAAACTTAGAAATTTTCACTTTATATTTACCCTCTTATTACTTCAATAAATGTTGTGGTAAAATTAAAGTGCGCAGGTAAAATGGGTAAAATTTATACAGGTAAATGATATTACATGTACCAACTACTAATTCCAAACATAAATGACACGTTTTTCTGCTTTGCTAAGAATGCAGCTCTAAAATAGAGGTGTCCTTGGTTTTGAGTCTGAGAAGGTCATAAACTGTTTAATAACCCCTAGTGTGTGTGTGTATGAGTGTGTGTGCGTGAAAGGGTGTGGGGGGAAGGGGGCGAGCTGTGGGGGAGCAGCTTAAACAAACATTGCTGGGGCTTTAAATTAAAGATGGCGACTCATGAGGCTTCCTAGAATATTGGTTGGGACCAGCGGTCCGAGGTCAATTCTAATGGCTTGCCGTCGTCCTAGCTAGCCTGACCATATACCGACATTAGTCAAAGGGGACTTGTCTGTCAGAATGTATATTTGTCTGTCTCCAGAACGTCCATCAGTGGGTACTTTGTGAGTTCATTTCCTCTTACAATTTATTCTTTTTTTAGCTCACCAGAGCCAAGTCTCGGGATGAGCTGATAGGATGGGACTCGAGCCGGACACCGTCCGTGCGTGCGTTCACACTTTCAAACATCAATATCCCTGAAACCAGCAGGCTGATCATAATCGAATTTGATCTGGAGCATCATTGGGGTGGGGGATTGGCTGCATTATGTTTTGGGCCAGATGGGATCAGAACTGCGGTTTCCATGGCAACAGATAGCTCCCATACTGGGGAAAACCTGGTGACCACTCTAGCTCCTTCATTTTTGATTGGTTCTTCTTTACTCTTGCATGTCACAAGGACAACGATAAAAGATCTGATGGGTTCAAAATTCGGCAGGATGCGACAAAGGACTTATGAGTTAGCTGCCCTTGTGCTGCTGGAAAAATCCCCATAGACTTATAATGGGAGAAATGTTGTGACCATTCTAGTGCCTTCATTTTAGATGGATCTTCTTCATTCTCGCAGGTAATAAGACCAACCATAAAAGCTTGGATTAGTTTGAATTTTGGCAAGATTCCACCACTGACTTCGGAGTTAGTTGCCCTTGAGAATCTAAAAAATCAATGAATAATGTTGTGACCACTCTAGCACCTTCATTTTTGATTGGATCTTCTTCATTATTGCAGGCGGCAAGGACACTCATAAAATCTCGAATGAGTTCGACATTCGGCCAGTTCAGACCATGGACTTTGGAGTTAGCTGCCCTTGAGCGTCATGAAAATCCCCATAGACTTATAATGTGAGAAATGTTGTGACAACTCTAGTGCTGACAATTTAGAATGGATTTTCGTCATTCTAACAGATAAGAACAACTATAAAAGCTTGGATGAGTTTGAATTTCGTCAAGATCCCATCACCTAAAGCATCTTAAAAATTGATGGATAATGTTGTGACCACTCTAGCACATCGTTAATGAGATGATCTTCTTTATTCTTACAGGCAACAAGGACAACTATAAAATCTCGGATGGTTTGAAATTCTGCCAGATCGGACCTTGCTGCACTTGAGCTTGTGGAAAAATCCCCATAGACTTATAATGGCAGAAATGTTGTGACCACTCTAGTGCCTTCTTTTTTTGTTGGATCTTCTTCATTCTTGCAGGTAACAAGACCAATTGTAAACGCTTGGATGAAATTGAATTTAGGCAGGATACCACCACTGACTTCGGAGTTAAATACCCTTGGGTGTCTAATGTCGTGGCCACTCTAAATAATTCAGTTTTGGTTGGATCTTCTTCATTCTTGCTGGGGCAACAAGACAACCCATCAATTCTCGGATGGGTTTAAAATTCGGCAAGATCAGACCTTGGACTGTGGAGTTGCTGCCCTTGAGCGTCTGAAAATCGCTTTAGACTTATAATGGTAGAAAAGTTGTAACAGCTTTAGTGTTTTCAATTTTAAATGGATCTATTTCATTCTTGCAGATAAAAAGGACAACTATAAAAGCTTGGATAAGGTAGAATTCCCTCAAGATCCCATCACCTATTATGCCATTAGCTCCCCTTGAGCATCTCTACAAATTAATGGATACGTAATGTTGTAACCATTCTAGTGCCTTCAGTTCTGATTGGACCTTCTTCATTATTTCAGGTATCAAGAACAACTCAAAAAGCTTTGGTGAGTTTGAATTTCAAGTAGATCCAACCTTAGACTGTGGAGTTAACTGCCTTTGAGCGTCATACAAAATATGCATGGACTTTCAATGGGAGATCCTTTGTGAACACTCTAGCACCTTCATTTTTGAATGGATCTTCCTCATTCTTGCAGGTAACAAGGACACCCAACAAAGCTTGAATGAATTTGGTTGTCTGCCACACCCCACCACCAACTACAGAGTTAGCTGCACTTAAGCATCTAATATATAGCTGTATAGTGTTGTGACCACTCTAGCGCCTTCATTTTTCATTTGATTTTTTTTTCCATCCTTCTATGTTATCAGAACGTACATTAAAGTATGGATAGGTCAGATCCCATCACTGACTACGGAATTAGCTGCCCTTGAGTATCTGAAAAATATACTTTCACCATTTTCATTCAGATCTTTTAATACTTGCAGATAACCAGAACTGGCATAATATCTTATGTTTTTGAATTGAAACCTTGTCACAGTTTCAAGTTCAGAGTTATCTGCCTTTGAGCATCATAAATTATGGTATCTCCATACATTATTCTGGCTCCCAGGTGAGCGATCATTGCCCATTGGGCTACTTGTTTAAACTTTGCATATGCTTCGAAGAGTGATTTGATATGCATGATTTTTGGACATTCCTTAATTTGTTAACCTCATGAACTTATAAATTTTAGGGATTTCTGAGGCAGTGAATGTCTGTGTAAAATGGGCACTCAAAAATAGACAAAACAAAGGTCGTAACGACAAATGGTGGCTAAATAAAGGTCCAAAGTATTGCAGAATGCTCCAAGAGACCTGCATTGGGCGATAACCCATCTTGAAACCCAATTTCCGTCTTTCTTCCGAGTGGCCGTTTAAGACAGGTTTTACTTCATATCTTTGGTGGGGAGAGTGGAGAAAGGCTTTCTATTTTTATACTTTCAAAAACGAATATCAGCATTTAAGTGCATTTTTTTGCTCATGACGTGATGTTATGTCACTCTAGATCTGTGACTTTTAAATCTGTTGGTTGCTAATAAATAACATCTCAATATATATTTCAATACTCTAGCCAAGTCAGATGGATTTGATATAGCAGACTTTATCTTTTTCACAAGTATATATAATTTTTATGTTTTCACTACAGATAACTGAAAACAAAATGCTAAAGTATGATTGACCCCCTTTTTACTGGGAGACTTTAGAACGCTCTATTTATATGTTGTTGTTTTTTAAATTTCTATATGAAACTTTGGTATTTGCTGCAAAATGAGCCGCCACATGTGATTTCCAACAATGTGGCATTTTTACAAGTGTATTTGCAGCCTCCATTAAACCCTTAAGGCGCCAAGAAAAAATGCATATGAAAGTGTCGTCTGCTGAAGTCGTCTGCTGAAATAATTGCCTAATATTACTGACGAATTACGTATAGAAGCAAACAGCGTGGACCCAGAACAGACTGCTCATATATATAGGAGCAGTCTGATCTGGTTCCACACTATTTACCATAGAGGCTTCTTAAACATTTCAGCAAACGACAAAAGCAGACGACTTTTGGCGCATAAAGGGTTAAGATTAGAAACTCCAAATGATGTTCAGTCAGTAGCTTAACACTCAAAGAATATTCAAACGACTAGCAAATGCTCTTATCAGACTGAATGCATGCGCAGGCTGGTCTGATCCTTTGCTGGTCGCACATACCACATTGTTGGAAATCTCATTCGCGGCTCATATAAGAGCAATGAAGGCGCAGATGAGCCAACATAGTCTCTCAGTCATGCCTTCGCTAAGCTTGGCCCCAATGTTATAAAAAAATTCATGCTTAATTACCTGAGCATGAAATTTTGATTGCTGAGAAAAAGAAGGATAACATTTTTTCTTGCCTTTAAACTCTTAGATGCTGTATTTATCACGCTTATAAATGTTAAGATGCCAACATTTGTTGGCATTTTAAATTTTATGAGCAGGATTAATTATATGCTTAGTTGAGTTGAGCATGAAAACGGTTTTATAACCTGGGGATTAGGCATGATTGGACAAGCTATAAGAGACAAGATTATAATGAGGATTTATTATGTATGAGATACTTTATACAATGAAAGAGAGTGTCAGATAAGAATGCGTATTCAAAAATTAATTTTCTTATTTCTCAACCAAAACATATGTTGTGGGTACTCTAAAGAACCGTCTCATTAATACGGTTCTTTTGAGTACCCAAACAAATGTTAAAACTGATGGATTGGAAATATTTTGCCTATCTGGACATATGAAATTTAGAGATAAAAGTTTAACAATACAGGTCAGTACAGAAAATTGCCAGGCTTATCGCATACACAAAATCTACATTCTAACGCTTATGCTGAAGTATTCTAAGGGGCTAGAGGTCTAACGCTTGTAATGGGTTTTCATCTAAAATCTAAATCCATAATTAATTGAAACTCTGATAGACTATTGATACTGTGCAAGCAGGGAAGGCTCTGGTCAGTCTGCGCATTTGTGCAGGCTCGCCTGAGCGTTCGCTGCTCGTTGATGCCACAAGTAATGTGCTGGCTCATATTTATCAGCCCATATATAAAGAAGTGGTACTTATCGTAGAAGCATAGTTACATAGTAACGATACGAAATCAGGTCCATCGCAGAACATATACATGCGCGGATCCAGAGGAGGGGAGGGACAGGTGGTACGCACCCCCACCCCTTAAAAAATCACAAGAATATAGGGTTTCTTAGCAATACTGGTCCGGATCACATAAAAATCACAAAGCTACCAAGCCAGCATTCAATGTTGGGCCTTCGTCGACACGCCAGTGAAACGCCATTCCAATGGCGTTTCGCTGGCTGGCCGATGATTGCCCGCTTCTATTGGTATTTTGATTCTATCTCCAAAAGGGAAAAACGAGAAAAGAGTCAGAGTTGTACTTTCTTGATCCGCGCATGATACATACAATGTTTGTGAAAGTTTATGTACAACGTATATAATTTTATTCACAGGGCTTAACTTAACTGTTCAAATATTCTTCCACCGCTATCATTATTAAGTGGTTTATGCTGTGGCGACCGTATTAGATTCAATCCAGGCTCTGTATTTAGACACTCTGGTGAAAACTTGTGGAGTGGCCGAACACGTCATCATAGGACTATATGAAAACACCCCGACTTGAGTAAAGTCACCATTGGCAGCGTAACAACCGAGAGGACCGCCCCAATCACCCTGCAATAACAGATAAATATTATTAATACATTTACTAATAAGGAGGAATGCAGCTTTTATATATCTCTTTATGTTAGTGTTAACTCTTTGGCTGTTATCAGCGTATAATAGTTTGCAAACTTTTTGGACCTAGATCAGGCCCGACAGAACGTCGGGCCTGATCTGGGTCCAAATCGTTTGAAACTCTGATAGACTAGTGTTCCTGAAATATTTTTTGACCGTTCCAAGGCGGTACTTCTTTTGTGTATCTTTTATGTTTTTTTCTGTCTTGTGTTTGCTATGCCTTTGTGCGTGCCTTTTGGTCACCTGCTGGGAAAGGGCTGACCTCTTGGCTCTCGTTTGTGGTGTCCAACTGTGAGTTTGTCACTTTTCCATTGGTATCCTGGGTCAGGTGTGGTACTTGATTGTCTCGATTCCTGATCTTTGCACCCTTACTTACTTTGAAAATATTAATTTTAAACGATAAAACAACCACCAAAAAGTACCCAGCATGCAAATAGTTGAAATCAAGAGCAGATTCTGCTTGCCATAAGCAAATTGGCCCAATCTGAACTGCCTCGGCCAATTCCATGGAATTCGGTGGTAGCAGACCTCTGATTACTTTGATTACTTGACGCTGACGTTACATGACGTGACGCTATCGTCACAGAAGCCTTGCCAACACAATAACAAGTGTGATTGCAGCAAAACAAACGATATTGAATGAAGTTTATGTGGGGTTTTTTCTCGATAAAATATCGCTATATTTTTCAGCATAAACTTTATTTATTCTGCTGATTTAACTTTTCGAGTTATCAGAAAAACTATAAGAAACAAACATAGAGGAAGAATACAATACAATAAAGTAAAGCAACCAATGCGTGATGATTGTTCACAAAACCCATGCACATCATTGGCGTGGCTCCCATTAAGCTGCCTACGCACGTGCGTAATAAAAATAGTAACATTCAAGGGAGGTCACCCAATTTGGTAAAAATGATTTATCACACCTTAAGGAACTGCTCTTAAAGGAAAGAATTCGCTCCCTCTGGGAGCAAATTCTTTCCTTTACGAGAAGTTCCCATTTTGAAAAGGGACGTAATGTAGAGAATCATTGCTTCCAGTAGTCTCCCTTTGATGTGCGTAACTTTTTATGCATTCTGGCTACGCCATTGCTATTTCACGAAACCCATACACATACAACATACAATAAACTAACAACAACAGAATCGGCACCTTATGGACAACGTGAGTCACCGACTAAATTTTCACCCTAGATTATGTTGTTGTTAAAAATGAAGTAGACAGACCTCTGAAAAAGTTTCGCACATCAAAGGGAGACTACTGGATCAAGCAATGATTCTCTTTAATTGGGTGCCTTTTCAAAATGGGAGTTTCTCTTAAAAGGAAATAATTTGCTCCCAGAGGGAATAAATTCTTTTCGTTATGAGCAGTTCCTTATAGTATGGAAAGTCGCTTTTATCACATTAAGTGACCTCCCTTGAATGTTACTGTCTTTATTACGCACGTGCGTAACCTGTGTAATAAGAGCTACGTCAATGATAAAAATTCCACACTAGAACATAAACAAATACACTCAACTTGCAAAATAAAATGGCAAAAGTAAAGTATTAATAAAAGTTTCTAAATTGCACGGTAAATGATGTGTGTAAGATCAAAATATTTGTTTTAATAATGCCTTAAACTTTTGATATGCAGCAGATGGTCAAAAATGTAAACGTGTTTCGTGTTCATAAGATCTGTTTCTAAGGAAACAGGTTCAAACAAATCTGAGGCATATTTATGTATCCACTTCAAATTTATTGTTTTGTAGAAGATTTGTTTGTCGCTCGGTGAACTTGCATATTGTTTACAACAAAGTGTATGCATCAGCAAAATATGTCCGCATTTTGTTTCTCTCACAATTCCCAATAATTCAACATATAACATGACAGCTTTGGGGAAACATTTTGGCTCTAGCTTCACCATGGAATGGTTTCCAGTCGTCTTAATTTAATTCATGTTATGTGTTAAGAGGAGAAGACAAACTAGAACAAATGCGCCACCATGATTGAAAATGCAATGCAAAAATAAAATACAGCTTTTTACTCTTAAGGCAGGTCGTCTGCTTTTGGCGTCTTGCTGAAATATTTAATAAGTGTTTTGACAAATTATATTGGCACAGATCATACTGTCTGTAGGAGCAGTCTGTTCTGCATCCACCCTGTTTGTCCCAATACATATGCACGTCAAAGAATGTTAGCAAAAATATGCAACAGGTGTCTAAAGCAGATGGCATTTTAGACGAATTTTCGCAGGCGATTTTAAGAGTTAACAGGGTTCACGCAGGCTTGAAAAGTACTTGAATATACAGGGCTTTCTTGAAAAGTCCTTGAAAATTAGATTTGTCTTCAAAAGTAGAGAAAGAATAAACTCAAAGGCCTTGATTTTTTTTTGTTTTGAATTTGACCTTTTACAGGAGGTTGGGGACAATTGTGGTGCCTGTATTGGTGCAGCATATGCTGCACCAAATAAAGGCACCACAATTTTATACTAGTTTTCTTAAACAAATATGTTCAGTTATGCAGTCTAGCATTTCCTAAGTAGAATTTTAACGTGTAAATCAGTAATTTTCATAAGTTTTCAGTCCTTGAAAACTGTAGGAAAGTCATTTAGAATTCCTTGAAAAGTCCTTGAATTTTACAAAAACCTTGCCTGTATGAACCCTGGTTAAATACTTACATTACATGCACCACCATTAGTGTTGTTGACACACACCATGTTAGAATTGGTGACTGTATTAATACCCAAATTCACAAAATCTTTGTTACACTTCTTACTGCTTGTAACCTGTGCTCCAGTCATTTCTTGCAGTGTCAACGAAATCGAGCGATCTCCTGAATAACAATATAGAATAGAAATGTTTCATACAGTACAGTGGCGGTTCCAGAGGGGTTGAGGGGTTCGCTCGACCCCCTACCCCCTCCGCCCCCCGTTTTTAAATATCTCATTGAGACCAAATTATTTCATATTCATGGGATATCTAAGAAAATGAGATAAAATCGTCGAAGCAACCCCCCCCCCCACACACACACACACGCCTTGATATATATGGACCCCCTTTCCAAAAGTTCTGGATCTACCCCAGCAGTAAGTCAGTGTGACCAAGAATGCAACAATCATACGCTGCAGACATGAGGAACAATGACCTGAAAATGTTAAAATTGTAGAAATTGGCTCAAAATGTGAAAAGCTCAGTGAGCATGTTAAAGGCCACTATTAGCCCTTTTAACTTTTTGCACCCTGCTTTTTGTTGTCTGCTATTGCTTATTCAAAATCAACTTGTTTCGAAAAAAAAATATTAGGAATACCATCAGAGTGTCATCATCCAAGTGAACAATTCTGCTGTCGCACATTGTCGGATTCAGAGAGGGGAGGGAGTCTGAACACCCCTGGAAAGTCACAAGTTTCCATATGTTTCCTTAGAAATGCTGGTACGGACCCCCCCACCGCCCCCTCGAGAAGCCATTGGACCCCTCGAGGGAGGTCTGTTCGGCACTTTGTGAAATCCGTTGATGACTACAAAGTTTGCAGGACCCCCGCCTCCACGACAGAGTTTTATGGGTCCACGCATGTTGCAAGATATCATATGTTGACCAATACCGTTCTTTAAACTCTCTCCTTTGTCCGTCTGCTGATAATAATTATTTGCAAACGATTAGGACACTGCTCATGCTGTTGAGCCGTTTGACACTTTTATAGTGTTCCTTAAATATTTTCAAGTTCTATTTGGAGAAAAAACTTAGCAGGTGACAACAAAAGCACTAAAATTACCCAGCATTCAATAACTAAAATACGCACAAAATGTATCTTCACGCATGTGCAATATAGATTACCTTCATCCATAAGTCCCCAGCCAGTAATTGCACAGTTGTTAGTGACGTATGCAACGTCCTTATCAAAGGTTTTGTCCGCCAAGGCAGCAATTGGCTGAACACTGGTGGTGAGCGTCAAGTCCGAGGTCAAGATAAGAACGGCGATGTCATTGTCCAAGGTAGTAGGATTGAAGGATTCGTGCTGAAATGGAAGAAGCGAAACGAGGCTTTAGGCCAGAATTTTTTTATTAGTTGATTGACAGGATTTTTTTCAGATTTAGGGTCGGGGTACGAAAAAAGAAAGCTCTGAAAATTACCAGTTGACTGGTCATTTTCAGATCTTTTTTTTTAAAAAAAAGGCTCCAGAACAAACAGTAAAACTTGTAAGGTAAACCAACAGTTTGTATTAAATCTTTAAATATTTCATCATTTTCCTAAAAATCTGGAGAGGACAATCACTTTTAGCAGCGTCACTCTCAAAAAATACAGACAGAACCTTAAATATTTTTTAATCCAAACAAATAATATTTAGAGTCTGCGTACAAAATACGAAAATAATTTTAGAATTTCTCTCTACTTTCCTGAAAAGTATGTAGTAGGAGGGTTTGTAAATCAACCATTAAAAAAAATTCCGGCCTTATCTGCATGTGCGAATTGTAAATTATAACCACTTATCTGGACTTAAATCAGCAGGCATACAGCATTAAAACAACGTCGTATCAACGTTTTGACGTCGCATCTACGTCGATACGACGTTGTTTTGACGTCAAAACGACAGTAGTATCGACGTCTATACGATGTTGTTTTGACGTCGATACGACGTTGTTTCGACGTCATGTGACTGCTGGGTTATGCGTTAATACCTTTAATGAACGCCCATACTGACGCATCAAACATAGCAAGAGGTCTAAGTTGTGGACTAAGCCTATCACTACATCGTTACAATGTGTTTACAAACATTGGAGCATTATTAGTCTGTTACTAAATTATTGTCTTAACTATAGTCCGTGCTCGATAAGAGTAGGGTGACAAAACAGATTTACAGTTAGAAGTATGAATGAAACCCTATATGTGTTCAATCAGGTGAACAAAGTACCATTACGTGACCAACTACGTAACCCTACTCTTATCGAGCAAGGACTATAGTAAAGTCAGTTCACCAGATTTCGGTACGTATTGCATAATGCGTATCATTATTTTATAGCGCACGCAGTTATCCAGACAGGCAGAATGTCAGATTTATGTCTAAGCCTTCATCTACATCCTTCAACTGTGTACGGGGTCAGTGAAGTCTCTGATGGAACTGCAAGGATGCGAAACGTACTAATCGAATCACCCGAACTGGCTCTTTTTGTCTCTTTTAAATGATTTGAGCCGCGACATGAGATTTCCAACAATATGGTATGTGCGACCAGCAAAGCCTCAGATCAGCCTGTGCATACGCGCAGTCTGATCAGAGCCTTTGCTAATCGCTTGAATATTCTGTGTGAGTGTTAAGCTACTGACTGAACATCATTTCAATTGGAGTTTCCAAGCTTAAAAGGAGGCTGCACAAGCTCATCTGAGTCTACACGTGTCAAAATGGACCATTGTTAGAGAGCACATGTCGCTTTGTTTGTTTGATTTGATTCTTTACATCCCATCAACAATCTTTCAGTTATAAAGGGACGGGTCTTCCTGGTGACGCCGGTGAGGCTCGAACCCACGGCCCCTCGGTCTCGAGTCAAGCATTCTACCACTGAGCCACTGCGCTCCCGTCGCGGCTCATTTTCTCTTACCACTATAACTGTTGCAACTTGTATTTCTTGCTCTGTTCCCTCTTCGCTCATCAGGTCATACTCTCCTGCCAACACACTGAAGGTTCCCGAGCTGAATCGAATACCAACCATAGGTTTAGATAAACAAAAAAATTTCAACGTCAAATTGTAAATATTTTCTTACCCATCAATTTTAACATATGTTTTGGGTACTCAAAAGAACCGTCTCAATGAGACGGTTCTTTTGAGTACCCACAACATATGTTTTGGTTGAGAAATAAGAAAATTAAATGTTCGTTACTGGCAACGCAACCAAATTGGTCAGACCATACTTTTATACTTAGCAGTGAAATCACTAAAGTGAAATGATATGATACCAATTGATATCAACCTATATTTTCATTGTATCGTTTTTTTTTGTTTTTTTTTTTTGTTGTTGTTTTTTTTTGTTGTTTTTTTGTTACTTCTGACTTTTTTCATTCACTTAATGTATTTCACTTCAGAACTTCAAACACCTATAACTTTCTTATTTGTGAACGTAAACATCATATGTGGGCATGCATTTTCTTAGAAAGTGACGAATATTTTGGTACAAAAATTGTTTGTGTATGCTATTTTTTTTTCGTTTTTGCATTTTCAGCATACTCTCCTGCTAACATACTGAAGGTTCCCGAGCTGAAGCGAATACCAAAGTAACCAAATTGGCCACACCATATATACTTAAGGACTTTAAAAACGCATCACCCAGATTAAATCATTTATTGCTAACAGGCTAAGGAGGTCAGAGAGATAAATTCCACTGCATACCAAAGTCTGACAAGTTTTTGTGTGCCCTAGAAAATTTCATGGCTGTAACATTACCGTTTGCGCGAAAATTGCAAAATTATGGTGATGCATTTTCAAAGTCCTCTAGTATAAAACATACTTATTTTATATTTGGCAGTGAAAGCAATGCTTATCAAAAACAAATAAAAGAGATATCAATCACTGATATCAATCTATAGTTTCAGAACCTCAAACGCCCAAAACTTTCTTATTTGCGAACATAAACATCAAGTGTGGGCATGCATTTTCTTACTTAGAACGTGACGAATATTTATTTTTGTACTAAAATTATTTGTGTTTGCTAAACATTTTCGTTTTTTCACTTTCAACACCTCCTTTTTCAGAGGATGAGACATTGCATGTAGCCAGTAAACAGTATATAGATTCGAACCCACGACCACGACAACTCCGCCAAGCACTACACAAGACACCGACGCTACCAACTGCGCCACTTAGACATCCCCGAAAAAGGATGTTCAGGAAGCGCTGATATTGACAACGACTGATGCAGTACACGTCGTATATTGGTTCCTAATGGCTTGCTGTTGATATGCGGACAAGTAAATAGGTTATTATAGCTAGGCGCACATGTGTATGGGTAACTGTTCATATGCTTTCAAGTAAATACATGTAGGTATTTTGTTAACTATGCGTACACGTGTATGGATAAACTGTTGATATGCTTACAAGTAAATAGCTACTTGTTGCTAGGTGTACATGTGTATGGGTAACTGTTGATATGCATTCAAGTAAATAAGTTATTGTCACAAGGCACACACGCACGTATAGGTAGAGTCCTCGATAATAGTATGGTGACGAAACAGATTTACAGAAGCATGAAAGAAAATCCTGTATTAAGTGACCAACTATACGTTACTCTACTCTAATTGAGCACTGGTTCTAACTGCTGTTATGCGTACCAATAAAAATGTTTTTTGCGGTTAAAACATGGGTAACTGTTTATTGGCAACTGTTGATATGTATACAAACAAATGGGTTATTATTGCTATTGGTAACTGCTGATATGCGTACAAGATATTGTTATGCGTATACATTGTATATGTATGGGTAGCTGTTGATATGCGTACTTGTAAGTAAAGGATTGTCATTGTTGGTACGATAACAAATTTAATTTGTAATGTCAATGCGTTATTCATGATAGGAGCATTTACATATTAGCGTAGTACGAGAAAGGTCTGACACCTCTTTGCATAGATGTGTACATGTAGCAAAGGTAGTAAGATATCATGAAACATCTCACGCTTTTGTAAATTTGAAATGAATCCATATGCGTATAAATGTTGGGAAAGGGGTATGTGCATTAAGGGACTATTTGGCCCCCTCTAGAGCCAAAAACTGAAAGTTGCTTTTCACCAATTACATCTTATTGGTTTATTAGAAGAAAAGCCCAAGTGTAAAATTCTGGCATTTATTTTACTTTTACCGGTTGCTATGGTAACCAAAATGGCCGACAAAATAAATAGGCTTAAAATAGAGAAATTGCCATTATAGGTCAAATTTGAGGCTTTAGAAGACCGATATTTTAAGAATTAGATATCAGCACAAGCAACACCAAGAAAATCTTTTAATATAGTGTGTGCCGTGATAATTCTCATCATCTGTTAAAATATGTTTTGGTATTTGCTTGGGCTCAATATTAATTCCTGTTACATGTCTCAAATTTGCTCCAAAATGTTAATTTTCCTATTTTCAGCCTATTTTGGCGGCCCTTTTTGTTACCATAGCAACCGTAAAACTCGAATCAATACCAGACCTTTACACTTTGACTATTGTTCTAATAAACTAATAAGAAGAAACTTGTGAAGAGCAACTTTTATTTTTTGACCTCATAGGGGGGAGGGGGGCAAATAGCCTCTTCATGCACGTACCCCTTCATTAACTTTGCTAGATTGAATATCAGCCATAATGCTATGTTATGATATAGCCGCACATGTAATTTTAAAATGAGTATTTGTTTCTTGGCGTAAAATGTAAATGGGTTGCTGGGGCTAGTCGTATTAACGGGTTATTGATACTTTGGGACATATAGATGCGTTACTATGCGAACATGTCAAGGGATGTATATGCGTGATTATGCTAATGGGCTATTGGTGCTATAGTCGTACATGTATTTGGATTATTATGTAAATTGATTATCTACCTACTATGCGAATAATGAAAATGTGTTAATGTTATAATGCTAGGTGTACAGTAAAACCTGTGTAAAACGGCCACTCAAAATTAGACAAAACAAAGATCTTAATGACAAATGGTAGCTTAATGAAGGTCGAAAGTATTGCAGAATGCTTGGAGCATTCTGCAATACTTTTTACCTGCATTAAGCACTTATTGGTCTTGAAAACCAATTTTCTGTTTTTTAGAGTGGCCGTTTTACACAGGTTTCACTGTACATGTAAATGGGTCACAGTTGTATTGTTTCTTGGCGCACATGTAAATGGTTACTGTTGAATGACAAATACCTTTGAGCGCTATCAAAGTTGACACAATTGGCCGAGGTAAGGATCGTTGCTTGGCTGACTATTGATCCCCCACACCGGAACCCTCCACTGTACTTTATCATCACTTGCCATGGGTATTCGTTCTTGTCCGAGTTTTGCCCTCCAACAATTTCCGCACTGATACCGGGGTGTCCGATACCGGGGTGTCCGTACACAGCATAACCTACAGTTAAACAGATTAGTATCTCTAAAACTTGACCTGCTACTTGTATCTACAGTATCCTAGCTAGCATGTCTCGCATCACATCGGCCTACCAGAGGAATGCCATCCGGTTTCACGGCCCGCAACCTCACCCTAAGTTCAGATGTAGAACAAGACACATAAATGTTTGGCTTTGCATGAAAGACCCCTAACTTATCAATGCATCATCTCCTACAAGATATAAAAAGGAGATAAAGCGAAAATAAGGACTCAACAGTAATGTCTTGTTTGAGGAACAAAACAATTGATTACTCATGCTTATCTGAGGTCTTAAGAATGATACTATACACAAAATAATATATATATAGTAATGTCTTGTTTGAGGAACACGACAAATTGATTACTCATGCTTATCTGAGGTCTTAAGAATGATACTATACACAAAATGATATATATATATATATTATATATATATATATATATATATATATATATATATATATATATATATATATATATATATATATATATATATATATATATATATATATATCAGTATATATATATATATATATATATATATATATATATATATATATACTGATATATATATATATATATATATATATATATATATATATATATATATATATATATATATATATATATATATATATATATATATATATATATATACTGATATATATATATATATATATATATATATATATATATATATATATATATATATATATATATATATACTGGCCCACTTTGATGGCTTATGAGATCTGTGTATTATCTTTGCAAAGTTTTGGAACAAGATTTATTTTAATTTATTTATTTATTATTATTCAATGAGGGTAAAACACATTTAGCATACATGCTAGGCATGATTTGAATGCAAGCTGTTTTTAAACTATGGTGGTTTACCTGACAAAAACATGAAAAAAGGTGCATGGTCAAAAGTCACGGATCCGGTAGTGATGGGACTTTAGCTTCGGGCGCCAACTTCGAAAGATGGAAGAAAACCCACGGTTGTGCGCGATTATTTTACAGTCTAATATATTTCAGCCAGATATTTTATTGTTCTTGTTGTTGCTGTTGAATTTGTGCTGCTGTTGTCTTTTGGTATCTCATTGATGCCCCTCAGAAGCTATAAGAGGATAAAAATGTATTCGCTGACGAAGATCCCTATCCGTTTGTGCAAATCTGCACGTTTTAAGGCGGTGGTTCTGTTGATGTTGATCTATTTTTTAATGCACTTCCCATTGTTTGTGGGAGTTCTGTGTTTGTCTTTGTTTTGTTATGCATTACTTTGTGTCCATTCTAGTTTCGCACTCATCTTGAAGAGGAAGATAAAGCTGTTTGCTTTGCTATTATTGTCTTCATCACAGTGCCGTGGGTTGGTCTGCAGTATGTAATTGTGGTATTTCCTGATCATATTCACTTACTGTTTTATATAAGCTCTTTTGAGTTCTTTCTCTGGACCAAACTATCAAATCACAAGTCGGAATATTGAACTCTGAACTTTTGCATCGAAGTGTTAATTTCGCGCGTCCGTTCTATAAGTGTACCCTTTAAAAGATTGCCTTGGATTGATACAAAATCACTTTTAACGATTTTATCAAATGGCCTAAAACTACTTCTATGTAATTATCACACGGTGCATCTATGAAACAAATTAGACTAGATTGTTTAGAATAGTTCATACATGAAACCCTCAAGGTGACCGATACATAATCTTGAACTCAACAGACTGTCTCATTTACATATTAACTTATGAACTCTGATGAAGTATATTATAAAGTATGGGTGGTCCATGCGAAGTTACATGCAAGCGAGTAGCAGTTTCCGTCTCTTTAATATTTAAAAATAACCGCATGTATTCAGAAAAAATGATCGCCTGACCACCCCCCCCCCCAAAAAAAAAAAAAAAAAAAAAAAAAAAAAAAATAATAATAAAAAAAAAAATAATAATAGTAATGCCAGCGTATTTTATTCAATTGACCCATATAAACCAAGCGTCCTTTTGTGGGACAGTGACAAATAGTACAGACCAGACGCCGCAGAACGCGGCGTCTGATCAGGGTCTCCACTGTTTGCTTACAGAATGTTCTATCAAAATATGAATAAGAATTAAAAATAGCACCAACAACCCTTAAAACGGAAATGGACTGGTACAAATGATAGGAGTGGGAAATTCCATTCGGTTAAAATGGGTTATGCAGGGGTAACTGGAAACGTACCTCCTTGCACCCGAGAGAGCATTCGCAGTAAATTGCTTACTACATCAGTCAAATGATTTAAAAAAAAAATAATCAAACTATAAGAAAATTAATCAAAATATAATAAAAATAATAAAAATTATAACAAAAATATTAAAATATAACAAAAATAATCACAATATAACAAAAATAAACAAAATATAACAAAAATAAACAAAAGATAACAAAAATATCAAAATATTATACAAAAATAATCAAAATAAATATGCTCGTCTCAGACCAAATTTCAAATCCCTTTCTCTGCTGCATTTGCGTAGCTCCCATTAAGCAGTTACGCACGTGCGTAATAAAAATAGTAACATTCAAGGGAGGTCACCTAATGTGGTAAAAATGATTTTCCATACCATAAGGAACTGCTCTTAAAGATGTATGCGGCTAATTTTTATGCGCATCATTCCCGCGTCAGGAAACAGGTAAACAGGTAAAGTTGCCTGGGTCCAGTCTTTCGACCATTTACGGATTCGGATCATCACAGCTTTCAGAAACTCTTATGTCATATGGTTTTCCCGACATTTTCTTGACAAAATAGAGGAATTAAAGTGTGAACTTTTTATATTGAATTATGCATGAAACCTATGGGGGTGGGGTTAAACTTGGCACTCCGGAAAGAGAATTAGTTCGGTGACCCCAGATTTTTATTCTTTTTTTCTGAAATGGTATTGCTTGTAAATGAAATAAAAATAGATTCTTAAGAATTTTTAATATATGATTTATTCTAAAACAAATTCCAATATTTCCGAAGGAGCACAGTGGTAGAGTGCTTGACTCGGGACCGAGAGGCCGCGGGTTCGAGCTTTACCGGCGACACTGCGTTATGGTCCTTGAGCAAAACACATGTATCCTTGCTTAGTACTGGTTCAAACCAGGAAGACCCGTCCCTATTTAACTGAAAGATTGTTGATGGGACGTAAAGAATCAAATCAAACAAACAAATTCCATTTTTCGACGAATTGTCAAAATATATCATGCAGCTTTTTGTCACAGCTTGGGTTAACAAATAAACTTGCATATTTTCTAGAAGGTTTGATGTCATGTGCAGTAATTTGAGTTAAAATAAAGAAGCTATCCGAAGATTACAACTATTTTAGCATGATATTTAGGACAAGTGTTATTCCTTCATCTGTTTAGAAATATATGCGATTATGAAAAACTAAGCACGGTGACATATCCTTTTTATTTCATAAATGGATAGTCCATGCATAAACAAACTGTATGCAAAGTATTGAACAAATTTCAACATGGGAAGTATTTAGTAGCATATGTCCTTAAAGGAAAGAATGCGCTCCCTCTGGGAACAATTTTTTTCTTTTAAGAGAAGTTCTCATTTCGAAAAGGGACGCAATTGAAAAGAATCGCTGCTTAATTCAGTAGTCTTCCTTTGATGTGCGTAACTTTTTCAGCGTTCTGGCTACGCCATTGTCTATTGGATACGATAGTGGCACGAGAGACAAACTATTGTATACATGAAATTATCATATGACGTCGCGTCTGGGAGTGAAAAAACGCCATGCAATAAAATCGATAAACCACTAGTGGTTTATAGATTTACGGGAAAACGTTATGACGTCCATAACAACGTTGCGAATCTAATGACACAATCATAACGTTTTTACGCCAGAAACGAGATTTCAAAGTATTTATCATATGATAAATAGAATCTAACATTTGTGCTCTTGTATTATTGAATTTATCAATCTCGTTGCGAAAAAGAGATAAAATGCTCGGCAAGCCTCGCATTTTATCTCTTTTCCCCAACTCGTTTAATAAATTCAGTAAACATGAGCACTCATGTAAGATCCTCTCTATATGCTTTTATTTTATTTTGCACCGACCTGTACAGTGTTTCAATGATGCAAACTGACATACCTTTTCCAAGTTGCGTCGAC
The DNA here is from genome assembly GCA_964019695.1 of Loripinus fragilis. Classification (NCBI taxonomy): domain Eukaryota; kingdom Metazoa; phylum Mollusca; class Bivalvia; order Lucinida; family Lucinidae; genus Loripinus; species Loripinus fragilis. The sequence continues at coordinate 69,581,361 of OZ026522.1, read as the reverse complement.
ATCGTCCATGCAAAAAATAAATAGAGCTCGAGGATCTTACATGAGTGCTCACGTTTTATTGAATTTATTAAATGAGTTGAGGAAAGAGATAAAATGCGAGACTTCGCAACGTGTTTAATAAATTCAATAATACAGGAGCACGAATGTAAGATTCTATTTATAATATGACATTAAAAATATTAGTCATAGTTTTGGCGTGAAAACGTTAGAATTTTGCCATATGCATGACGTTAAAATTGGAAATGTTCATTTTATGTATTAGCAAAATTAGCTCAATAAATGTAGATTTACCATGCTTACAAGCGGAAATTTGTTTATAATATTTTATATACACACGTGCAGGATATTAAATTAATATTTTTCAGCATACCTTTTATAATAATAAGTAGCTTGGACTCTTAAGGAAGCAACTAAATTATAAACGTCAGTGGCTGTAACATTTTGGAAAAAAAATCTAACCTGGAAAAAATAGCGCGGCAATAATCCCGTAAAACATCATGGTTCTAATTGAAAATAAAAATGTTACGGACACTACTGTTTCAAGATTCAGCTTCGCTGATTGCTGACCAATACGAGTCAATCATATAAACTTCCTACTATATATGCAATAAATTCAATGCGTGGGTCGCCAGGTATGTAAATAAACAAGAACCGCGAACAACCCCTAAGAGAAAACGACCTTTTGACCACATTTTAATGTGTGCAAAGCCAGGGTCAAACAGTTTAATATAAATGTTTGCATACAGTGTTTAGTGTCGATGAGACTTACGCTGCGTCTAAAAAATTAAGTGAGTATGATCAGGAAATACCACAATCACAAACTGCAGACTAATCCACGGCACCGCGAGGAAGAGCCACACAACAATCACGAGACATCAGGAAGACAAACTAAGCAAAGCAACCAGCCAAAATACTTAACTCATATAAGCATAGCGGCCCCTTTATGGAACAGAGGCAAACAGTGAATATCCAGATCAGACACCACAGCATGCGGTGTCTGATCAGGAACTTCACTGCTTGCTATCAAAACAGGGGGATACCAACCACCACCCCTAAAATTGCCAAATGAACTGCCCCAATTGATAGTAATTTGAAATTCATTACTGCTTACACGGGTTAATCAGAGGCGTCCCTGGGTTAAATCAGTGACCTATAGGGAAAAACATGGAAAAATCTTCTTGTCCGAAACCATAAGGCATAGAATAGAGCCTTGATATTTGGTATGTAGCATCACCTAGTAGACCTGTACAAAGTTTGTTCAAAATATAAGTCACTGGTTAAATACATTGTATATATGTGGTACAAGCACCGTGAGATTTTTGGAGAGTTTTACATTGTGCGTTTCGGTTGTCGCCCGAAGTATCAACCTGAGACCCCGTGATCAGCCCGATAGCTTTGACACAGTTTAGTGACGCACAGTTTACGTCAGTCTTCAGTTGACTTACATTTTTGTACGGATAACTCGAAAACTGTAAATTGGAATATGTTATAATCATATTATAACACGGGGCATTTATAATGGCCCTCAGTATCAACCCTCGACCATTATCAGCCCCGAGCAAAAACTCTTGGACTGACTCGTGTTGATACTTCGGGCGATAACCTTTATTCTTTATTCTTTATTACACTCTAGCTCAACATAGTTAACAACAAGTGAAATCTCCGTTTGATGATCTCTACCCCATGGCTGGCATATATATTACGGCTATATTTACTTCATCCCATTTTGAAGATTCTATTTGGTCTATGTAGCTGAGCAGGCTATTTTTCTCGTGGTCTGACTCAATCATGATGAAAGAACACTGACTTCAGTACGGACATCAACCGCCCAAAGACACAGCCATTATTATGTGTTTATGCGATGACAAGTCAAGATTAGATACCGCGGAAATATTGCTAATACCCGTGAAATTAAAAATATTGTGGTCAGTCCTTATATGTTATACGTCATCACGTAAAAATATTTCAGTAAAACATTCTGGTCAGGGCCCTTGGGGACAAAAAATAGGTCCCGTGCGAATTGTGTGCCGATTTATGGTGACCTATATCAAAACCTTCAATGGAGTCTTACCTTTGATTTAAAGGTGGTCACCCATCTCAAATCCGCGTCTGAGGCTAAATGGCGTCATAAATATGGCGACCATAATGAGAAACTGCTCGTTAATAAAAGCTATGGCTTGTGTTGGTATGGTCACATTTATCCAACACGAACGCTTTTTTTTAACAGAATATCAATTATTTTAGTCATATGATAGTTACATCAATGCTTTACCTGACTTTGACAATGAATTATTTCTAGATAACTATATTTTGCATGCAAAATACCGTAGATTTCCTATAAATACTCAGCTTATCGGGCCACCTTTAGACTGATGGCTGAGAATATTATTGCCCCACTCGGGAATTTCGCAAACTTAGTCTATCTAAAAGAGGACGATAAGCTGCGTCTTTTAATAGATGTTTGCACTATGTTCGCCGGGGCGTTAGTCTCTGACAGCCTGTTACATATGTTACCATATTAAATTTAGAAAAAAAATAAAAGTTTGAGCTACAGAAAGAAGGCTAATTATTTAAATTACTCATATGGTCTGCATATTGACTACTTTAGCTACATATAAGTTCTTTTGGAGCAAAATTACAGCTTCCTGTGCGTTATGTGCGTTACTTTAATTAGATTACCCTTTAAACATGAAAATTGTGACCAATATTATTTACTTTTTAGCTGATATGTGCATTTTCGAAAATGTTTTGAATATTTTATACTAACAAACTCATTTGGGTTAGAGAAAATCCAAAGTTTGCTTTTATACTTAAAATAAAGTGTATTTTACGAGCAATTATAAAAACAACCCAAAGGCTACACCCAATTTTAAGGAGCCGAATTTGGTAGGCATCATTTAAGTAAAAATATATGAAAACATTTGCTGCTGTTGGATATCTTGCATTTTTGGGATTGTCTAGCTCATATTGTAAAGAATTATAGATTTTGCAGGTTAAACAACAAGATTGTATCACTTGTTAAAGGCTGTAACATATGTTACATGACATAATAAATGAGCAAGGACATTGACTTGATGTAAGAAATGATACTTCAGGAAAAAATGAATATAATTCGCATGTTTTCCTAGCTAAAGTCTCTAGCCTCTGGTGCCTAAATCTAAGGTATTGATGATTATTAAGCCCCTGTACCTTTGTTACAGATGTTATGAATATTTGTTTTCAATATTTCTTAATATGAATAATTCTAAAATAAAGATACATCCTAGAGGAACATAGGAAATAATTTTTTCACATTTAACAGTACAATTTAGTAAATGTCCCTTTCTAATGTAAATATTCTAAACCAATCCTTATCCAAGTCATATACATGTACAATATCGATTATTATTTCTGCTTCTCTGGTAAAATAATTGTCCTCCTCATATCATAAAAACCAGAATAATCATCAAACAAGATTTTGACTGCAAGATGAGTAATGACAGGCTCCATCCCAAACCCTTTTAGACATATTCTATCGTTTGTACCGATTCAAGGTGGGTCGAATAGGAGATGTTTGCACACTTTCAGCATGGGTGTTAGCCTGTATCAGCTTGTTACACATGTTATTTTATCAATTTGAGAATAATAAAATTGAAAGTTTGAGGTTCAGAAAGAAGACATTAAAACAAGCTGATCAATGAACATTCTAATAGTCTGCAAATTACTGGATGTCTTTACTACATATGACAGCTATATACATTAATACGGCTACATGTTGTATTATGTGCGTTACATGAACTTAATTATAATTTAAAAGTGGTAATTTTGGCTATCGTCATTTAGTTTAACGACTGATCTGAGTTTAGTCAGGTCCCTTAGGGACAAGAAATAGGTCCCGTGCGAATTGTGTGCCAATTTATGGTGACCTATATCAAAACCTTCAATGGAGTCTTACCTTTGATTTAAAGGTGGTCACCCATTTCAAATCCGCGTCTGAGGCTAGTTATGACGTCATAAATATGGCGACCATATTGAGAAACTGCTCGTTAATTAAAGGCTATGGTTTGGGTTGGTATGGTCATATTTATCCAACAAAGACGCTTTTTTTAACATAATATCAATTATTTTAGTCATATGATGGTTACATCAATGCTTTACCTGACTTTGAAAATGAATTATTTCTAGATAACTATATTTTGCATGCAAAATACCGTAGATTTCCTATAAATACCAAGCTTATCAGGCCACCTTTAGATTGAGTGCTGAGAATGCTATTGCCCCCACTCAGGAATTTCGCAAACTTATCCTATCTAAAAGAGGATTTCAAGCTGCGTCTTTTAATAGATGTTTTCACTATGTTTGCCGGGGCGTTTGTCTCTGACAGCCTGTTACATATGTTACCATATTAAATTTAGAAAAAAAAAGAAAATTAAAAGTTTGAGCTACAGAAAGAAGGCTAATTATTTAAACTACTCATATGGTCTGCATATTGACTACTTAAGCTACATATAATTTTTTCGGGGGAAAATTACAGCTTCCTGTGGTGTTATGTGCGTTACTTTAATTAGATTACCCTTTTAACATGAAAATTGTGACCAATATCATTTACTTTTTAGATGATAGGTGCAGTTACGAATTTTTTTTATTATTTTATACTAACAAACTCATTTGGGTTAGGGAAAATCCAAAGTTTGATTTTATACTTTAAATAAAGTGTCTTATACGAGCAATTATAAAAACAACCCAAAGGCTACACTCAATTTGAAGGAGCCGAATATGATAGGCATCATTTAAGCAAAAATATATGAAAACATTTGTTGCTGTTGGATATCTTGCATTTTTGGGATTGTCTTGCTCATATTATAAAGAATTATAGATTTTGCAGGTTAAACAACAAGATTGAATCACTTGTTAAAGGCTGTAACATATGTTACATGACATAATAAATGAGCATGGACATTGACTTGATGTAAGAAATGAAATTTCAGGAAAACAATGAATATAATTTGCATGTTTTCCAAGCTAAAGTCTCTAGCCTCTGGTGCCTAAATCTTAGGTATTGATGATTATTAAGCCCCCGTACCTATGTTACAGATGTTATGAATATTTGTTTTCAATATTTCTTAATATAAATAATTCTAAAATAAAGATACATCCTAGAGGAACATAGGAAATAATCTTTTCACATTTAAACAGTACTTTTTAGTAAATGTCCCTTTCTTATGCAAATATTCTAAACCAATCCTTATCCAAGTCATATACATGTACAATATTGATTATTTCTGCTTCTCTGGTAAAATAATTGTCCTTCTCATATCATAAAAACCAGAATAATCATCAAACAAGATTTTGGCTGCTAGCTGAGTAATGCCCTGTTCCATCCCAAACCCTTGTAGTTTGCACACTGTAAGCATGAGTGTTAGCCTGTATCAGCTTGTTACATATGTTATTTTATCAATTTCAGGGTGGGTAGTCACGTGGTTTTTGCATGGATACATTGTACGGATGTTCGAATACACTGTACGGACATTCTGATCGAATGTAGGTAGATTTCTCTATGTTTTCTCATCTATACCCAGAAAGTTATACACCATTTTCCAGCCTACATTTTCCCCAGGATAGCATCTTTAAGCTTCTTACTTTGAGTACTAACTCTGTCACAAATGTTGTCCGTACAGCTTATTTCCAAATTCAAGCCCGATCTTCACCGCTAAAAAATTTGTGACATAGTCTGTACTCAAAGTAAGAAGCTTTATGAGGATATCCTGGCATCGTTAGATCGGGAAAAATGGGGGCTGGAAAATGTTATATAACTTTCTGTGTAAAGATGAAAAAAACACGCAGAAATATCTACTTACTTTTGCTTAAAACATAGGTGTGGAAAGAAGTCCGCCATTTTCCCGTACAGTGTATCCTAACAGAAACCACGTGACTACCCACCCTGAATTTGGGAATAAGAAAATTGAAAAATTGAGGTACAGAAAGAAGACATTAAAACTAGCTAATCAATGAACATTCTAATAGTCTGCAAATTACTGGATGTCTTTACTACATACGACAGTTGTTTAACATTAATACGGCTACATGTTGTATTATGTGCGTTACATGAACTAAGTATAATTTAAAAGTGGTAATTTTGGCTATCGTCATTTAGTTTAACGACTGATCTGAGTTGGTTTCAAACCGTTTTAGATTAGGTTTAACAAACATATACTCAATTGACGAATACAAAACCAAAGTTTGCTTTTCTATCTTAAATATTTTGTCTTATATGAGCTAATGCACAAGCCTACCCCCAGTTTTGCAGAGGAGCAAATTTTGTTTTCGCCACTGAAATAAAACACATATAAAACAATTGCAGAGTATTGATATTTTACATTTTCTTAAACTGTCTTGCGCATATATCATCAAGTTTCTAAGATTAGGACACATATTAAAGATGTAAATGTGCCATGATGCCACAACCAGGGCTCTGATCCAATTCCTTGCACTTTCAGGGGCCGGTATTAACTAGTTCAATGTCAGGAAAGAGCAAGAAATCATATTGGCAGGCATTTAGCTATGCTGGAGACTCCATCCACGAAGCATTCTTTCACTTCAGCTCAGTGCCATTAGAAAGCACTGTGACGGATGGACTAGAGTAATATATTTGTAAATTGTCCTGACTTCTTGGCTCTCGTTTATGATGTCTAACTAAGAGTTTGTTACTTTCCCATTGGTATCCTGGGTCAGGTGTCGTACTTGATTGTATCGACTCCTGATCTTTGCCGTCTTTCTTACTTTGCATTAGCCAGTCACCGATATTGTTCGACTCACTGTGTTAAGGTGGTGGATGTTTTGGAGAAAACAAGCTGAATTGCAAGAACTACCACTTCCAAAAGCTGTGTTTCTCGAAGGTGTCAAACGTGCGCAGTATCAGTGAATCATTTGGAAAACCTCACCTGTCATTAATCCTGACAAATCAATCCCTGACAATTATGGTTAGAGGCCGGACTGTGATAAATATTGTCCCGTTATGATGACATTGCGCATGTGCGGATCCAGATGGGGATAGGGGGTCCGGACACTCCCCCTGGAAAATAACAAGAACGTATATGGGTTTCTATAGAAATTAGCATTTGGACCCCCCTGGAAAAAGTTGGACACCCCCCGCCCCCGGAAAATAATGGACCGCCTCTAGATCCTTTGTAAAGTATAAGTATAGTTTTCTCAGCAATAAAACCACTGGAACCCCTCTTTAAACTGTAAAATAAGCTGAGGACTAAATAAAACTGACAAAAATTCCTGGATCCGCTCATGTTGCCTCCTGCCCCCGAACCCCCCCCACCCCCCCCCCCCCCCCTGCAGCTGATAAAATGTGGTTGCAGCATGTCTGTATGCGAAACATCTCGGTGTAAGTACAACGCAAACCATTTATTGTACTGATTTGTGTTGCTGTGGAGCAGAAGAGGACTCATGTAAACTATTGCCAGTGATCAATAGGCTTATGACTTTTGAACAACTATTTTCATGTGGATTCAGATATTTCTTTAGCCGTATCAACTAGAATGCCTTATTGTCAGATTTTGACCTTTGAAGACGATTCTACCTAGTAGCATGCGAAAGACAAATCAGATTGTAACAGTTTCCTATTGCCCGTGCTATCGAAGAACAATGGGTAACTTGTAGAGGGGTTTATCCTTATTTCCATATCATAACTTTTAAGTAGACTCTTCTAACTTTTGATCCTTCAGTGGTCAAAATCGGACTATGATGAGTTTGGTTGATAGTGTATGCAAATGATTATTAATACTATCTTTTATTTGGGTGTAGGATAAGCAGCTACAGATAAACCAAAAGCTTTGAAGCGTGACTCTTTTTTCAATATTGATATGTTGTTCTAGAAAAAATAGTTTCAGGCATTTATTTACATTTACTATAAAAGCTTTGACATGCACATATGTTCTAGCCGGACTGGCTCATTTTACGTATTCTGCATCAATCGTTTGAAATAGAACGACCCAAAGGTCATTGGTCAGAGGTCGTAGTAGATCTATATAAAAAATATAAGCATAAGAGATTATATTTACTCCGTTTATAATCAAAAACACTGTTTGTTTTTCATTCACTCCTATGTCTTTTTATTCGTAAATCGTGACGGCATTTACGTCCCACCCTCGAACTGACTTCACCCTACCTGAAAATATTTTGTATGTTACGATTTAAAAGAGTTTGCATTCAGTCATGATAAGGCTACCAGTTCATTTAAGGAATATTATCCAAGCGATGGAAATGGACAAAATGCATATATATGTGGTATTTACATATTAAGCGTCATTTCAATGACGTCAACTTTTTGTTCTGATGCGAAGACAATATGGGCGACATGTTAATTTTAATTATTTACCCCCTAAGATTAAATTTGGTGCATTTCGACTGAAATTTGCACACAAAATGCAAGAAAGTCCTGATCCCCATATACTACAATGGACATACTGTTTAAATTGCACTGATACAATATACGCTATTTTGATGACGTCATAATGACGTCCAGACGTGAAACCCAGATGGGTGACCAGGTGATTTTCATTAGTTATCCCCTAAAGTTTGATTTTATATAGGTCACCATAAATCGGCATCAAATTCGCACGGAAGTCCCGATCGTCCCTGACTATTCACAGTGGTTTCAAAAAATAGTATAAATAAGTGTGTTGACCACGAGGGGATTAAGAACTGGTGTATGCCCTTCTTGTCCGGGACCAATCTAGCTTATTGTGCACACCAGGACAAATTTTAACTGCTAAATGAATTGCCTGATTCGATGCAGTACTTGTGGTCAAATAAATCTGTGATCTACCGAAAAATTGAAACTATTCTGATTGTAATCAGTTCAAAACGTTATTTTTCGCATCTAAAAAATCAATATATACTTAACTTAAGTCTTCCTTAACTTTAAGGAGGCATTGTAATTCCGGGCCCTGTGTGATAAGAACCACCCTCCTATGTGTTCCAACAGTTATTAAACTTAATTATTTGAAAACTTGTGTCGTCTATTGATAGTTTGGACCCAGATCGGGCCCGACAAAATGTCTTGCCTGATCTGGATCCAAATTATTTGACATTCTATTTGTATTCCCGAAATAATTTTTGAAAAAGTTAATTTTAAAAATCAGTACCCGACAATAAGAACATGCAAAGTTAACCAGTAGGCAAAGAGTTAAAAGTAAACAAGAGATAAAATCACAGAAACAACAGATGACAAAGAATAAAATATGAGTAATTAGTATCGACGTTTATTTCCTAATTAAATGATAAGTATATTAAGATTACTATCTTTTATTATTTCAATCAACCACAAATATAGAAGTTAAGTAAACAAGATAAAATCACTAAACACAACTAAACAGGTGAAAAGTGGTAATATAGTTTCATAGGGATTAATATAAATGAGTCATGGCACCGCAAAACCAACAGAATGAGTGTGCGTTGAGCGTATACTCAGATCAGCCTGGGCATCCGCCTAGTTTGACCCGAGTCTTCGCTGTGAGTTCAGTCGGTAACTAAGAACCAAAGTTTTCTTCATGCGAAGAGCGAAGGGTGATCAGACTGAGCTGATTCATATGCTGATCTGATGCTTCTCCTGACGCACAACCACATATTGTTGGTTTTTTCATGCCGTGGCCCAATTTTTATTTAATTTATTTCGTATTCAAGAAATATAATTACTCTCATCTGTCCATTATCCGATAAATACTGACCTATCTGAGTTGAGCATTCTGGGTGCGTCATGAACTTATATTCTTTCGATTGGTCAATTCAATCTCGGTATGAATTTGCGTCATAGTCCGGTAATCCGCGTTATTAATGTCTCCAAAATAGTCAGAGTCACGGTGACAGGTTAACAGATAATTTGCGTCATCACTTGTCCTTATGCAAAACTTTTCAAAAATAATTTTAAATGCAGAAAAGAGCTGTGACATTGGATTTCCAACAATGTGATATGCGCAGGCTCGGGCCCAGGCTAGGGTTGGACCCAAACTCTTTGTCTGCTGAATCTGGGCGACTGGGCAGTGATTCTCTGAAGCTTGGCATTCCTCTATGTGCATACTGATCATTTCATAAACGACTATGCATATGGTAATATAGGTTTTAACATTTTAGATATATGTCATGTGAATGTATTTTTGCTTGCGGCGCTCTCGCCGCAAGCATTTGTTTCGGAATAGTGACAATAGTGATACCCTCCAGCTGGTCGTCTATTTATATAACATACTGTTAGCATAATGGTCGTGTGTAGGGGCAACAAGACTGTTCACCGGCAAGGGTAACGCTGAATATGTAAAGGATCCCTTTACGTGTAAAGGACTCATTTTTAATTTTGCGAAATGCTTAACTGTTTCTTAGGTCTATGTATGTTTAATAATATACTCAACAAAAAAAGTTAAGGAAATTGTGTTTGAGGGGCTATGACAAAATACCCAAAATATTTAAAGACTTTTGAGTTTCACAATAGTATAATGTAACCAATTTTGTTTAAAATGACGCTTTATATGGTACTGTAGCGCACATAGCAGCTTAGTAGATCCATGTCAAAGTTGACTGGTCTCCACTCCATTTTTCGCAAAACTTCCATTTTCGGAGCAAACATAGTTTTTCAAACATTAACGTTTGCCAGGTTCCTCGGGAGATAAAGATGTTTAAAACCTAGGACGACAGATCTGGTGGTGTTAGAGTGACACTTGATCGGTGAAGTGTACATGGATGAGGTGTTTAAGTCTGTTGTGCGAAAACCAGTGACAGTATCAGACCTAGGATGACAATGTCAGAACACATCTCACTAGAATCAGCAAAAACAATATAGTGCGCATTGATTGGTCAGCTCGCTCATCAGACATGTCTACAATTTTAACATGTCAATGACAGTTTAGACAGAGGGTCCAACGCATAATAATGGCATCAACAAACACCCTGCCTCTCAATGCAGTGTTGCAGGTGATATTGATGCCGACCCCTCAGCACAAAATCACCAGTATTCAGAATATGCGAAACCGGTGCTAGTCCTAATTTGTCGCTGACTTGGGACACACTCCTTACTGATGAAGGCTTTCTCATCTTCGAAATGTGATGTTTAAGGCTATCAAGTTAATTTCATATGACTTTCATAGGAAGTGAATTTCAAGTTTTGAAAACTTACCTGTTTTTCATGTGTTTATGAGGGAATACTCTGTAGTCATTTTTGCGAAAAATGACTTTGACCCCTGGGTTACTTAACAGTGTGCCACAAAAACGGTATTGGTGCTAGCAAACAAAAGTAAACAGTTTTCTCAACCGAAACATGTATCTAAACAAATAAATGAAAATTGAATAGTTGTTTGCTTTGGTGTTCTTATGTTGCATGTTTTTCTGAGATTTCCTTAACTTTTTTTGTTGAGTATATTTTAAAAATGAAGTTTATTATTGTACTACCGAGAACTTGTGGGAAGAAGGCGTTTAAAGAAGCAATATTGAACCGCAAGAGACGATAACTATCGAAACGGAGGTGCTGTTAGCATAACGTTGGGCGTGGACTTTTAAGAGTTAAAAAACGCCCCCAGGTAAACACACCATCGATTGAAAACAAAGCCATCTAAACAAGCCTCCATAATGCGATTATTATCTACACCGTAAAAGAATTAACATGAAATAAGGCACAGCCTTATGACGGACATGGCAGATAGCTTTTATGTGCCCTAAGGAAAGCACACATAATACTAAATAAATAGTAATTAATCTTTAAAGTACTGTTCATTCTGAGGGCCTGAGTCTTCACATCGTGTCTGGAGCATACCTTCTTTACTGTAAAGGAAGAATTCCAAATTCGGTGTGTCGATGCATCTTAGAGTTCTAAGAGTTGTGTAACATTTTTGGGGTCACTTTGACCTTGACCTCTTGCCTAATTGAACAAAACATATTTAATACGAAACTGCAGGTAGTTAATTTAGTGCTTCAACATCGTGATTCCAAACAAAGAAACTTACATAAGCACTTCATCAGGTTATATTTGGAATTTTTGATAGGGTTTGCTTCGACTTCGAAATGCATAATAACAATAGTTAGAAGAATGATTAATATGCCTTTTAACTGCTTGCTTCAAATAAATTTATTGTATAACCCCAAACTTAAGTCATGTGATTGTCACCTACTTTTGTTGCGTTACATAAATAGTGCATGATAAATACTTGCAGTTACCAGCAGAACCGGTGCTGTAGGAACCAAAAAATTATATTGCAAAATAGGGTTCTCCTAAACGTTAAAATCAAACGTTCCCCTAACGTAAACACAACGTTTTTTCAACGTTTGGACAAAAAAGTTATTTCGTAACAATTGTCAAAAAGTTTAGGAACTCGAAAATTTGATTGCAAAAATTCTAAACGGTAAAATCAACTTTTCCCTAACGTCAACAAAACGTTTCCTGAGCGTTTTTGTTAACGCTGTTTTGTTACCTGGGAATTGTCAAATAACTTTTCCACAACTGTCTTATACTGGTCACGTAACTGTGAAATATCCTGTTTACTATAGACTATAATTGGGCAGGTATTAGCCTAAGGTTTAAGATCCAGCAACATAAAAAACGAGTATGGTACTTGCTAGAAGCCCAAGCAGGACCTTTTCCCATCATTTTCATCATCACCGTCCAAATGCATACACTGTCAGTCTAGTCTAAAATACTGTATACTCCTCAGGAGTATTGCTACTATGAATGCATTTAAAACAGAAATTACCAAATAAGAACTGGGCATGAGGACACAAAAGTTTTGCATAAATTGTCAAAGTTTCACCAACAAAATGACCGCAAACTTTAATTGGAATAAACCATAAAGAATGCATATTTTGTGTTTGACTCTCATTCAAGAGACGCCTTCGGTAAAAAAAGCAATTAAAAGAAAATATACATGTATAGGCCTATTTTTTCTAATCTAAGACTACAAAGGATTTCTTTTGCTCAGGTATTTAGTTTTATGTACTGTACTGTTGAGTCCTAATGTTTGTTTTAGCTCCTTTTTATATTTTGATTTATACGTTCTAATGGATGATGCATGGATGAGTTAGCATGGTTAGGGTTCTTTCATGCAAACCAAACATCTGTGTGTCTTGATCCACATCTGAACTAAGGGTGAGGTTGGTGCCGTGAAACTGGTTCATGCCCTCCAGTAAAACTAATCTTACTGACCGTTCAAAGGCGGTGCTTCTTTTGTGGGTCATTTTTGCTATTGATGTTTCCTGTTTGTCATGTTGTCTTGTTTGTTCATTGCTGCCATGTGACTACCTGCTGGGAACGGCCTGACCTCTTAGCTCTCGTTTGCGATGCTTTATTGTGTTTTTGTCACTTTCCCATGTGGTATTCTGGGTCAGGTGTGGTACTTGATTGTATAGATTCCAGATCGTGCCACCTTTTCGTACTCTGTGACTAGTTTCTGTGGTCTTGGCCGCCTGAAGCCTCCATGCGAGCTGAACATTTTTCAGTGCTTCATCTACAGCAGAATCTAGAGGGAAGATTTGGTACCAGTAAATGCATTTAAGCTCCCCCCCCCCCCTTTGACTTAGGCTGCTGTCCGTTCTAAGGCAGTGGTTCTGTTGTTGATTAGTACTCACATTGTGTAATCCTGTAATTGTTCTATATTTTTTGTGCGTTACTGTATGTCCATTCTAGTTTTGCAATCATCCAGATGGGGAAGAGAGAGCTGATTGCTTTGCTTAGTTTGTCTTCTTGGTGTTTTGCGATTGTTGTGTGGCTCTTCCTTGCCGTGTCATGGGTTTGTTCGCAGTTTGTGATTGTGATATTTCCTGATCATACTCACCTACTATTTCTGAATGCATGCATGCTTAGAATAAGGGGTTTTGCACTTTTTTGTAAACAACTAGGCAAGCCCTCCTTTTAAAAAGGAAAATTTATTATGTGTATATGTTGCGTTTGATGCTGAGGGCCACATGGTAGAATAGTTTTATATTAGCTAAATGCGTTTTACCCTCATTAAATAATGTAAATAAATAAATAAATAAATAAATAAATAAAAAGACTCAGACCAGCCTGCGCATATGCGCAGACTGATCAGAGCCTTTGCTAGTCGCTTAAACATTCTTTGACTGTTAAGCTACTGAATGAACATCATTTGGCGTTTCTTAGCTTAAAAAGGGGGCTGCACAGGCTCGTCGGAGTCTACACTTGTCAAAATGCCACATTGTTGGAAAGCACATGTCGCGGCTCAAATTATTTGTTTACTGCACGCTACGAGAGTCTGGATGGGGGGGGGGTCTGGTTATCACTATTCATTAAAAATTTAGCCCATTATTCATCTCACTAAAATTTTGGGTTATTCATTAAAATAAGACCAATTATTCATTAAAAGTAAGAAAGGTGGCAAAGAAATTTAATTATTCACTATTCATTAATTTTTTCTTAAATTCATTAAAAAATAGGATTATTTATTAATTTTAGGCCCTCATTATTCACTATTCATTTTTTTTTTGACTCATTATTCACTATTCATTATAAAAAGGACCATTATTCACAAATCATTATACCCCATCCAGACCCTCCGCTATGGTCCTATATAGTTTGTGAGACTATACAAGCAGGCATGATGTCTCCAAAGACGGGTTATTTATAGTCATTTCTAGCTTGCTACTTTACAGCGGCAGAGCTTTGAGTAATTCACACAGGGTAAAGTATAACATGCGCCGACAGTGCTTATCTGTGACCATCTATCTATATTGTTGGGTACATATGGGCCTCGACGCGAGAATACCTGTTTTCGGGGGTTTGCGAACAACACAGGCGCAGACCAGCCTGCGCATCCGCGCAGTCTGATCAGAGCCTCTGCTTGTCGCTTGAATATTCTATGAATATTAAGATAATGACTGAACCTCATTTGGAGTTTCTAAGCTTAAAGGGAGGTTGGACAGGCTCGTCGGAGTCTACACTTGTCAAAATGTCACATTGTTGGAAATCACATGTCGCGGCTCACATATACTTTCTATATATAGATTTAGTTATTCAGCTATCCAATGGTTTAAATAGAGGATCTAACATGAGTGCTCATGTTTTATTGAATTTATTAAACGAGTTGGGGAAAAGAGATAAAATACGAAGCTTGCCGAACATTTTATCTCTTTTTCGCAACGAGTTTAATAAATTCAATAATACAAGAGCACGAATGTTAGATTCTATTTATCATATGATAAATACTTTGAAATCTTATTTCTGGCGTAAAAACGTTACAATTTTGTCATTATGTACGCAACGTTGTTATGGACGTCATAACGTTTCCCGTAAATCTATAAACCACTAGTGGTTTATCTATTTTATTGCATGGCGTTATTTCACTCCCAGACGCGACGGCATATGATAAATTGTATTTAAATCATCGCCAGCAGACCATATAATGTGGCAAGGGCTATACAGATTTCCTAAATATATTGTCAGGTGTCCAACAAGGATCTATACTTGATTCATTATTATTTCATTTTTTATAAACGATTTACCACTCTGTTTTGAACACTGCTCGTCAGAATTTTATGCTGATGATACTGCAGTTCAAACTAAAGATAGTAATGTAAACAACATCAAGCATACCTGTGATCTTAAAAATGCTATTGAATGGAGTAAACCTAAAAGCATGCAACATCACTATTTAGTAATACCACATGCATGCTAGTTGGTACTAGACAAAGATTTAACATGTCCCAGGTAAATGATGCCTGCATCCAAAACGTATCAAAGCAGAAACTTCTTGGTATTTACATCGATGAAAACCTGACATGGTCATCACATATCGACTATCTATGTTAGCACATCTTCACGAAGATATCACTTCGCAACCTATCAAAATACGTTCCAGTAAGGTACTTAAAATGTTTTATCAAAGCTATATCCTTCCTTGCATCGAGTATGGATCCGTTTAATTACGTGGGGTTCTGCATATTCTTCACATACTGTACGCCTAAATAAACTACACAAGCGAGCAGCTCAGACAATATTACGCACTGATGTTTCTGTCAGGATAAACTGCATTGTAAATATGTTGTTTCATTTTTGGTATCATTTTTTTTGTGAAAGTCATATACTTGTTTTGGTCTGTGTAAGGGAAGTAATATAATCATGTTTAATCCCTGCTTTGCATTTTATCGTTTATGCTATCTAGGTGTTTGTTTTAAAGACATTGTTGTCTAATTAATAGTAGATGAATCAGTTAGTTGTATATTTTCACCGAAAGGTTATGCAAGATGGTTGGTGTCTTGGTTCGATGTTTCATAAATTTTAATTGATAAATTTGACTTATATATAGTCAATTTTAATAAGTTAATAGGTTTACAGGTGCGATACTAAATCCCGGTTTCCCGGCGATGACAAGTGATATAACGCTCTTAAAACACAGCGCACGAAACCCGAAAAACGAATTTAGTTGTAAAAAAAAAAGCATTCTGCCCTGTTGACGCGGATGATAAAAAAAGACAAGGTCATACGTAGAAGGTCGAAACGATATATCTCCAATCTGGTTCACAGTCTGTACGATGCTCGCATAGTTCAGCTAGGCTGAACACATACGGTTCAGACAGGCAGGCTGAAGCCCATACGAGTTGGCGCTTCATAACGTTATATGCTTGGAGCATAATGTTTATAGATTGAGCCAAGCTGAACGCATGCGTAGGTTTAGAAACATCCTAACCAGGTTATGAGCTATTGTCTAAGACAGGCAAACTAAAGCCCATACAAGTTGGTGCTTTATAACGTTATTGCTTGGAGCATAACGTTTAAACTCATATAAGTTGAGTTACGTTCCTAGCACTGAGGCTGGAACGTGTTTCAAACCAGGGGTTTGAAACGATTAATAGAGTTAGTATAAAATTGCTCAGCGCTATTGTAAAGCTGAGAATACCTCCAGCCATCTTGCTGGCGTGGCGACCATAGTTGATTTATATTGTAGGGTCCCATACCAAGAATTTGTGTTGATCATTTATGATCGTATAGCTCATGTTATGAGCGTTTTGTCTGTACATATTACTGTACATATTACTGACGTTTATAGACTATATTAGTCTTGGGTTTTCGTAGT